>CM073543.1:5625000-6250000 GCA_037074615.1 Leucaena leucocephala | reverse complement strand
GAGTTCCACTTATTGTTGAGTACAATTCCCTATTAACTATAAGTGGAACTCTTCCCTTTGATTAACAGTAAAAGGTACACGTTTTAATGCCTACAAATTTATATATTATTCATATTCTCCAAACAATATTGTTGCAACATACCTGGCTCAGTAAGTTTTGTTTCATCTCCTTGACTTCTATCTTCTTGTTGGAAGTCCACACAAACATGATTGAAGGTATATTTATATCTTACATGGGCAAAGAAACAGAGAAAGATCATGTCATTAAAAAAATACATATGTAATAATGATGATAATAAATAAATAAGATAAAACAACACATGAAAAAATAATGCAATCTCTATGTTAACTAAATGTATTTTGAATCAAGTTTCTAACCTCACTCTTGTTATCTCTGCTGATTACGATCAAGATAAATGAAATAACCTTTTAGTACTTATGAATGTGAGTGTGAGACTTGTATTCACGTTTTAATATAGTCTATGTTCACTGGACAGAAAATAATATAAACAAAATGTAAACGTGATAATGAAAAAGAAAAGAAAGCATTTGAAATACTCCTTCATTCATTAATATATGAGCTATTTAATTAGAAATTTAATTAGATTCAAGAAGTTAGTTAAATTAGTTAACATAATATTTTTTTTTAAAATACTCTAATTATTATTAACTCTCTCCCCTTCTCTTTTATAACATTTTTTTTTAAAAATACCCTAATCATCTTTAATTCCTTCACTCCTTCTCTTTATTTATTATTGTTGAAGGATATAATTTATATAAAAGTTCATAAATATAGAAAATATGTCTTATATTTAAGACTAATATTAACTTTTAAATTAACTCATATATTAAGAATCGGAGGAGTATATAATTAAATACACTGATACTGACAATTATAGATCCATCGTTTCCAAAAGATAAGTTCAATTTGGCTAGGAGTGTTGAATTGTGCGATCTCATGAATTGGCGTCCTCCCTTCATCATTAGAGGGAACTAAAAGCAATTCTTCACAATGTTGGAGCAAATTCAGCGCAATATCTGCACACACACACACACACACACACACACACACACACACACACACACACACACATACATACATACATACATACATACATACATACATACATACATACATACATACATACATACATACATACATACATACATACATACATACATACATACATACATACATACATACATACATACATACATACATACATACATATATAGTCACTCCATGAATGGACGAGAGCATAAAAGATATGAAGAGAAATGAAAAGAAGTAATATTACATAACATACCAAAATATTGTGCATGAAAACAAACAACAAGAAGCCTAGAACCCCTACGGCCTGTGAGACATTCCAATGGAGTGACAAAATAAAGATAACGTCCCATTTCTGGGTAACCATTTCTAAAAGCCACTGCAACAGGAAGGTCATCAGCCTTGTTTGGAATACCAACTATGTCCCTATTCTTGTTTACGAGGCATTTTGCAACTTGTGTGATTCCGATTGACCAACTAGCCAATGAAAGTGCTGTATCACCATAAGAATCACCGTTTAAAAGGGATTCAGGAGTAAGTAATTTGAGCAACTCCTCCAATATGGTGACATGCCCTAACTGTGCAGCCACATGAAGTGCCGTTCTTCCATAAAAAGAAATTCCACCAGTCAAAGCATTAGGGTTTTGATCCAGAATTGTTTTCACATCACTCCAATTGTTACCACTTATAGCATGGCACAAATCCTCCTTCCATCCTCTTTCCTCACCTGTAATAAATCCACATGCACCATTTAAATGAAGTTATGTAACTCATTTCTCAAACTCCACGTATGAGGAAACATACATGTTACATGGTTTATAAAATAGGCAAAATGTGTGTTTTAAAATATGTATAAATCTAATTAATTTAATGACGACTAATGTACAAACTTATTTATTTGTTACTAGGACCATCTTGATTGTTTGTTTGTAATATCTTTTTAAAGATTTATCTTCATAAATTTGTCAAATCATTGGGTGTTTATTACTATGTCTATATGTATGTAATTACAGACACTTGCACGCACATTCGTACAAAACTACACACACATGTATTTGTGTATTTAAGAGATTGGCATAGGGTACGTATATTAGTTTGTTAGTGTCCGTGTATATGAAATATAGGATAATTATTTTGAATACCATAACCTTTTTAAAAGGTTATGTTCAATTATTGTCAAATGCATCTTGAGGATGAGGAGATTTAGGCGTTTATAATGTATTGGTTAAAATAATGAAATGCAATTAACTAAAGTAAAAACTTCATTATGAATCTATGATGCACTACTAGCAAAGAAAAAAAAAACAATCATAAAATTTTAAGAGGCAATAAAGCTCCATTTGAAGAATCTCAAGTTTTATGTCATTCACCTGATTCCTCGTGTGGAGTTGGTGAGGATTGTTCTATGTCACTTATTTTTTCTCCAAATGACGAAGGTGAGTCAGGTGAAGGACGATACAGCCCCACGTGAGGATCAATGTCCATGGGTGAGTTTTGTGCCATTTTGGAGATATCTATATAATGTAAAGAGTAGATACGTGTTAAAGTTCTTATTCATTAATTGCACCAACAGATAGAATGCAAGTATGTGTGTGTATATATAAAGATGTTGAATTAAAATGAAAGCATACAAGAATGAAATGCACTTATCAGTCGACCTTGAGACTTGGATCCAACAAGCAAGCTATGAGTGGGAATTAATTGAATATAGTAGCAACAATAAATATATATATCAGTATTGCATATATGGAACATATGCTTGCTTGCTAACGTTTCCAACGAAACAACTCCAACTCAAAATGAAGATATTCGCACTCGGAAATCATAACATTACTTTTTTTTTTGAAAGAAAAAAGAAGAGTCGTAAGTAGCAATGCTTACCCCATTCATTGTGGTTTTAAAAGAAATCGGTCACTCCACGTTGAACTCGGAGTTAATTAATTAGTGTCATTTTCTTTTGATTCTTTATCTTCCTTTGGATTACAAAGAGGAAATCTTAATTAATAGCCTGAAAGCATTGGAGAAATTGAAACTCGGTTTTGGAATTTGATGCCACTAGGCCTAGGTTTGGAATCATAGACCAAAACAAGGGTTTCAAATTAAACTGTCAGGATAGCATACATGATACGGTTAATTAACCTCTTGTCTCTGTAGTGTGCCATCATATCGAAATTTATAAAACAATTTTAGTTTTGTTTGAATAAAAAAATCATGCAACAGGGGATTCCAAGGTCTGATCTGGTCATTGAGCTTAAAAAGAAGAAAGAAATTCATGAAATGAACTCGCTGCTAGCTTGTTCCTTTAATCTGCTTTGGCCACAACAAAAGCTATGCCACAGATTTTTCTTTTTGGACAACTTGCCAAATTGACTCCATCTTGTAACATCTTAAAATTTGAATACAGGTTAAATAAGTTAAATTAGCCAATAAGTAAAAAATATGAGAAGTGCAGAAACAAAAAATGTAAATAAGACTAAATGTCATGTCAAAATTATAATTAAAGAAAATGCATAGAAAATTAAGAAAATTCAAAACAAGTCCTGAGAAAAGGAAAGTGTTCTTAAGGTATTTTTGAGGTTCAAAGAAATTATTTAAGACTAACAAGCTATTGGTTAAGATGATAAGTAGCTTTATCTTGTAAGAAGAATAACAGAAGTTCAAATATCGAGAAACGCACTTGTTGGGAGAGATCAAAACTCTTACGCTTTAAGTTGTAAAATGGTAGGGATACCTTAACTAAATAAAAATAAATAAATGATTTAAGGTAAAAATGCTTCAAAAAAGAATTTATTTGTCCAAAAACTTTAGTTTCAGGTAAAATTTTAAGGAAATAAAAGAAAAATAATTATTAAAATCATTTAAAGTCCTCAAAAAATTTAGGAAGCTTTATGAAATGTTATTTAGGGAATTATTCCACCAAAAATCCCATAAATAATTTTAAAGCTAATTTTACTGTAATGACCTTAGTAAATGTTAAGATATGAAACCTATTTAATAAATTATATATATTATGTCTTGCAGAAAAATTAGAAGAGGAAGTGGCCAGTTGAGTGGTTGATAGCAGTGTAATAAAACGAAAGGTTTCTGGTTCGAATGTCGGCAGTGGGGTTTAAATTTTTTTCTACCACCATGCCAAATTACCAAACCGCCCTTCTATTTATTTAATTCAAAAACACACTTCCTTCCTCCATTTATTTTTTTCATCCAGCCGCGAGAGAGAGTAGAGGAAATACTTGGTAAGCTTGGCGACGGGTTTCTGCTGGGTTGCTGTCGCCGGTGACTGTAGCTGTCGTGGTTCGCCGTCGTTGACCGTGTTGTCGCCTTCATTGGGTCCTTCCTCGCTGTGCAGATCTGGTCTGTGGAAGGTTTTTGAGTGCCTGCACAGTGGTGTCGGGTTCTGTTACACTTCCGTCGTCCAGGTTACTGCCGCCATTGTCGTCACCTGGCGTGCTGCTGCTGTCGTTAGTTGTCAGGATGTTGCACTTCTGCGGTGTTACCGTCGTCTTGAGCGCTCGATCACTGTAGCAGCTACAGTTCCAGCTAGCCTTCTCTGTCTCTCCGCAATCTGGTTGTGATTTGGTGTTGTGCAGTGAGAAGGAAACTGTGGTTGCAACTGGAAGCTATCTGGGGTACTGCCAACGTGAGTTGTTGCTATTGTCACCATTGTCACTGTAGCAAGCACAAATCTCCGACTTCCTTCTTCGTCTATGTGTTGCATTGCTGTGCGTGTGTGGTAAGTATAAACTACTTCCTTTCCATTGAATATTCCTAGTTTGGTTTGGTGAAATAATGGCTGTGTCCCCTGCTTGCCGTGTCTGTGAGTGTTAATGGAGGAAGTTGAAATTTTGTGTGCTGTGGAAATGTGGAGGCGCCTGGAGCTGTGTGTGTGTGAATATGCTTTCTGTTATAACTATTTTCCTTCTTGTTGTTTCTATGGATTGTGCGTGATGTATGAAGGCGTTGAAGCTGCTACCATGTTTTATTTGATATATATATATAGAGAAAAGGAAGAAGAAGGACATGGCTGACATGGGATATATATATATATATATATATATGTATGTATATATGTTTGTTGATATAGAGGCTTGCTAATGTTGCCGTAACTGGATTAGTGTATATATATAAGCTGCTGTCATGAGTAGTGGAGAGTTTTGTTGCTGCAGAAGCTTGCTGTGTGAGCATTTTCAGATTTGGACTTTCAATGAAAACTCGTATAAACAGTAAGAGTAAGGAAAGATTAAAGGATACTTGTATTGGTTCACTTTTGAATTGGGAATTTCTGGTTGGTACTGTTAAATGGAAAAGAGGATAAGGAAAACTGTTGGAATATTTAATTATTAGTAAATATATATATGTGACTTGCAATGGTAATGGGAAATGAAAGGTAATTGGGATAAAGGAGAAATTATATTTCTTGATGGATTATGAAGTTTGAAAAAAAAAATGCAAGAGTAATTCTTAGAGCTTATTAATTATTGATTGCAAGCGTCATGTTTGGTAGAAAATAAGTTTATGTGGACAAGTGTCCTATTTTCATGAATGAAAATAAACAATTCATGGTACAAAAGAGATGAATGTAATTGCTGATGGAATCTTTACTTCTCAAAAGTTTTTAAGGAAATAAAGGAGAGAATATTATTCTGAAAAATAGAATAGGAGTAAGTTATATCGAAATAGCGCAGGTAAATGAATAATGGCTCCTAAAAATCATATTTTTACAAATGAATTATTATTTGATATGTTCTATTTAAAATGTTAAATTTGAAGTATGATTTTCTAAAGAAAATTTTGAAAAAGACTTTGAGAAATGTTATATTAAATTGATTTTTTGAATGAATTATCTTTATGTGGATTTATTGTTGGAATATTTATTTCATATGAATTGAAGAAATCTTTTTGGATAATTATTCTGATATTCATGCTGGGGTTTTATAATTATGAAGTTATTTTAGTAAAAATTGTTGCATTGAAAGGTGTGATGGTTATTAAATGGTAAATGGACCCCACACATGCTAGAAATATTTTAAAATGACTGAATACAGAACGCTAGTTATTAACAGCAATACTATTAGTCTTTAGTGCATCATGGTTAAACCCAAGCTTGATGGATATTTGTGAGTATCATACTCACGCCGGTTATTCGTGGGATTTATTCTCGTGTCTGTTTCTCGTAGGTATTATACATGTGCCTGTTATTCGTGGGTCTCGTACCTGCTATTGTTTCGTAGGCTCATGCTACGCTTGGTTATTTACCTTTATAGACTATATGTCCATGCCTATTTCTGTGGCCTCGAATCGCGCCAGATTGGTTAGTTACCCTCATAGACTTTGTGTCTACGCCTGCTTTCGTTCGGTTGAAGTCTTATGAAAAAATGATTATTTTAAAATGATTATTTTAAATAGATTTCTTGAAATAAAATATTTATCAAAATATTTGTATTAAATTACAAAATATCATAATTTATATTTAAACATGTTGAAATCGTTTATTTTCATATTTTAAATTATATTTTTAGGAAGTTATTTATGAGTATATTATTTGGCTCTAGATAGTGTAGTTAGCCCTATTCTTTCAGCTGAGTAATGAAGAGCCTCACGTTCGATCCGAAACATTGATTTTTGGCAAATATCCTTTTGATGTAATTATAATTTATGAAATATTTGTATTATTTTATTGAAATGATAGATACTCTACTTAGCCTATGGATAAAATTCTAGTTATTTTAAAAATTGTTACAGGTGATTTTGAAATATTTATAATCTATTATAGGATTATTGAGAAGTCGATTATACAATGGCAATTCTACTAAAATTTCTATAGATGGCTTACCTTTTTTAATTAAAATTATAATATATTATTATTATTATTTTAAATATTTTATTTAAAATTTTATGTTTAAAAAATATAAATTTATTCATATTTTATGTTTGTCATTACCTAAATTTTAAAATGTGATATTTACTTATCCTTTTTCTCTGACCAATCCTTTAACTATTAGTCCAAATGAGAGAGACAAGAAGAGGATTTGTACTCGTTCACTTGATACCGTAAATATTGTGCAAATGGCAATGAGTTGGGTGAAATCAATCCAAAAGAGCTTAATTAAGCCATGCTTGCTGTTTTTCTTATTTATTAATTTTTAAAACTAAGGTTTATTAATTTGCTTAATTTTCTTTTTTTAATAGGCTGACCCTCACCTAGAGCATATGTTAATTTAGAGTAACTTTTAAAATTATAATTTTGACATAAACCCTAATTTTAAAAGTAAAATAGTTAAACACTATTTTTTCCTAAAAAAATATTTTATGATTAAAAACTATAATTTAAAAGTAGACAACCATAATTTTTAAAAAGAATAAAGAATCTTTTTTAAAATATATTTCTTTTAAACTTACTTTTATCAATTTTTTATAAATTATTTTTTAAAAACTAATCTAAACACATCTATTTACTTACAATTATACAATAAATAGACACGTTGAATAGCAATATCAATTTTAGTGCTTTTCTTTTTGTACTTTTTTAGATACTCTTCATATTAATCGTATTAGTTGAGAGATCTCAATTTTAAAAGAGTTTATCTGACCATATTTTAAAATTATTTTTTATAAATTTTTATCTAAAAATCAATTCAAAGAAGTCTTTTATATAAAATTTATTTTTTAAAATTATTTTATAATCAATTTTTTTAAAATCAAGTGGGCAACTGGGTAGAGTAGCAAAAACCAAGTCTTACCAGTGGATCTTGAGCCTTGGATCCCACAAGCTATGACTGACAATTGGTCAGAGTAGCAACAATAAATATAATATTGCAACTTGGAACATATACTTAACATATGCTTGCGTGCAAACGTTTCCAACGAATAAACTCCAGCCAACTCAAAAGATAGCACTCACTTTTCATCTTTTTTTGAGTAGAGGGTTTCATCTCTCCCACTATGAAACACGTGATTCCAAGGTCTTTCATGGAATTTAAAATTTAAAAAAAGGAAAAAATAAAAGAAATTCATGAATTGTACTCACAGCTAGCTTGTTCCATTAATTTGCTTTGCCCCCACACAAACTATGCCAAGATTTTTTTTTTCTTGATTGACAGTGGAGATTCCATTAAACAATTAGAGTTGTCAATTAATTCCTTTTCATACTCCTCTATTTATAATTAAAATTAAAAATAAAAATGATTTTCATATTAAAATCTCTTATCTATAAGTTCTTTTATATTTAACAACCGTTTAGATATTTTATGAAATCTATAAGTAATAAATTGTCATATATAAAATCTGTGAGTAATTTTCTCTTTAATTTTCTTTTACTAACTTGGACATTTCATCCTTTACATTTAGATCCTTATCCCTTTCATTTTCTCCTTCAAAACATTCCTAAGCCTTTAACAACGTTTTTACTTTAGCCCTATAAAAACTTTTAATTTGTGATTTGGTTCTTTATAACTTCTAGGATTCTTGCTCAATTAGACTTAGCAACTAATTTAGGCCTATTCTTAAGTTTCTAGGCCCAAAATTTTAGATATGACAGCACAACCATGAGGAATTAGTCTATGTGATTGACAAGAAACAATGAAACATCATGTTACTCAATGTAAACAATCAATTAACAAAAAGTAAATTAGACAGCCACAGCTTCACACTCTCCTATTAAAGATCAGGTGAATGTAATTGACAGGAAACATCAAATCGTAGTTATTCAGATAATACAAGAAAAAAGTGGTACATCAATTGCAAAGCCAACACTTTATTTCTTTATTTGATTCAAAAACAGTCGTACGTCATTAGTAAAGAAAGATAATTTAAAATGACCCCAACTTTCACAATTATTAAAACACTGGATATGAATAAAGATATGCAGATGAAAAAAGACAGCAAATTTCTTGTCTACTGGAAAAAATGTTCTATGTTGTTTTGACTAAAAATATTTGACAGACAAAGTTCCACATTGGCACGTTTACATGAGTACTTTTAAATCGTTGTTGTTTGTGATCTGGACTGGCTTGTAGCTAAGCATTGAATTCCACAGGATGACATTTTAAGCAATGAAAGAAAGCCATGTTTTTAGCCATAACAAGAGGAATGGTAACAAAGAGAAAGGTACATCTACTAACTTTTATCCTACTATATTTCAGTCTATTTTTCCTGAAATAAAAATTGACTGCTAGAATATCATAAGAGATAATGAAAGATGCAGTCAAATACAGTGCAGTTAAAGGTGGCACTGAGGTGATGGCATCAACCAGGCACCTTGCTGGCGAGAACCTTATGCATCTCAATGTATTGGGATGTTGACAGGGAAGGGACGGCTTAGAAGACCAGGGCATCAATTTTAAAACCGTTAAAGGATAAAACAGGAAACTATAAAACCCAACCCAATCCAACCCAGCCTTTGATGTTTAAGAATAGGGTAAAATGATTTTTCATATTTTAGAATAATATTCACGCTATTTCTTTTTTAAGGTTTTGCAAAGTTTCAATAAAAGGAGGCCACCCCAGGGGACCACATCCATAGAAATATGATTAGTACGCTTAAATGGTGATATCAGTGACTTGCTTAATGCATTTGATGATTATGTTTGGATAAATAATTTATATGTCAAATGTTGTTTGAAATGTATATTTATCTTTGCTTGTATGTCATACTTCTAATATTTTTCTTACCCTAGCTCCATGCTTCACTAAACGTACATTCTGAGCGCCTCTTGCCTAAAGCATTTTACGGATCTAGTGCTAGTAGGACAACTTTCACCTTTGATTACCTTGGTGACAAACCCATATTTTTATATATTAATTCATATCATTTTAGTGGGCTTTTGTCAATATTGTGGTCATTAATTTTATTATTTATGCACTAATTGAATTAATATGACTTATATTGAATTAGTGCTTAATAGGGGTATAATTGTCATAATTTTATAATTTCTTCCAAATAATTATTTTTGGAATAAAAGATATTATATTATTGTGATTTTATATTTCAGGAATTTAGGAAAAATCAGAATTCACAGATGACAACAAAGGACCACAAAACTAGAAATTATATAATAAGACCCATGGGCCAAACCTTGCAGTTTAGCCCATTAGGTTTTGTTTATTATTTTCTTCTTGATTCAGCTTTTGAAGAAAGGCATGCAGAAGATGCACAGGAGGGGGGGTGGCCAGAAAGAAAAGTGAATTGAAAAGCAAGCATTCACACGCCGCACAGGAGCCATTGAGATTCATTCAGAGCCGAGACGGAGATTCATCACACTCACACAACAAGCTTTCATTTTCCTCCAGCCACTTACCCAAGCACCGACTGCAGTAATAGACCACAGCAACACCTCAAGCGACGCCATCATCTTCCTCAAGCCGTGACAGAACAGAGGCAGGAGAGGACTGGACGCTCATGAACGCTGTAACTGCGCAGTGACCGGAATACACCAATCACCTCCATCTTCATCTACTCTAACATCTCACGGCACCTCTTATCTCCTGTGCGCACTGCGGCCTGAAGTCGTCATCATCATCAACACCATTCCATCCTCAACGCAACAGGACAGCGACGCTCACGGAGATAATAGCACGAGCAGTAACGGTCACAGCATCAACCCTCTGTTTCCTCTTGCCATTAATCATGTCTTTTAGTAAAAGCTTGAAGTTGGTGGTGATCTCCATGTGTGGCTAATTCTTCCTAATTCTCTAATTCAATAGCAAAGGCATGAGTTTGGGATCTCAAAGGGGAGTATAAGTTACTCTAATTCTCTACCTAATAATTTTATTATGACTCCTAGGTCTTAGGATTAATTTTATAATTATTGGGGATGTTTAGAATGATTTATTTGTATTTATTGAGGATTATTGTGACTGAATTTTTGCTTGACATTTGACATTAATCTTTAATTAACTTTAATTTCATTTACTTTGATCTGGGTCAGACATTGAATTGAGATTATTGTGAATAATTTGTGATTTTTCAAGGTGGCTTGAATTATTGGATCATTGTGTCTCTTGTTGGCTTAAATTCTATTTTATGAATTATTGAGTTATAATTGAGCATTGGTTTTTAATATCTTTAGTCCTATTTTATTATTCTGGTGGCAGTTAATAAATTAGGACTTGGAAAATATTTTGTGACAATTCGAGGTGGCTCGGTTGTTGGATTAAAAGCTTAATTATAATTCTTAATTCATTGTTTATAATTCCCATATCTTTTGAAGCTATGATTGCCTGCGTCATTGAATTAGAGGATTGCTTTTATTATTATTAATCACCTTTGAATTAATTCTTTTCACTTATTATCATTCATTATTCCGTTCCTTAAACCAAAAATACCAAAAAATATTTTCTTTAAATCTATTTTAATTCATTGCATTTAGTTGTTAGTCAATCAAAACAAATCCCATTTTCTAATTTAGGTTGCATTGCATTTAGTTACTTAGGAATTTAATTTCCCATTTTGGCTCCTCAGAGAGAACGACCCGAGGTTGCACTATACGCAATCCTTGGATTAAATTTTTGAAGTAACCCCAAGGCGACATCGGTTCAAAGGTTGTTTCAAGTGGCGCCGTTGCCGGGGAGCCAAAGAATTGGTTCTCTAGTAACTAAGTGTCAAGTAACATTTTTTGGGATTAATTCAATTGCTGAGCCAGTTTTAGTTAATTTGCATAACATTTGCATTTGCATTGTTGCTTGCATTATCTATAAAAAAACAAAAAAAGTTTATTTTCTTTGGTTTTTCTTTTATTTTAGATTCTTTTCATCTGACTGCTACTGTTTATGCCTAGAAGTGATAGGGCTTTACCTCTGATTCCCTTAAATCTTGAAATTGAAAAGTCTGTGAAAAAGATTAGAAGAAAGAAGAGATTAGAGGGTACAAGTCAAGTTATTGTCGAGGAGGGGCATAATTCACAAGAGTCAAGTTTGTCATCTAGTGAACAAGAGTCTAGTGAGAGAGCTACCTCTAGTGAACACGTGTCTGTTAGTGCTTTTGAATTAGAACAAGAAACCATGGATGGTCCTAACGGTAACAATGGTTATAATGGGCTTAATGGGAATAACGGACATGGTGAGAATAACTTAGGAAATAATGGTGAGGATGATAGAAGCATGAGGGAGATTAATAATTCTAATGTTGATTATGATCCTTATGGCTTTTATACTGATAATGTGAACTTTGAGATTAAAGGAGCATTAATTTCTTCCTTACCTAAATTTCATGGCTTTGCAGGTGATGATCCACACAGGCATTTGAAGACTATGCATATGGTGTGCTCTTCCATGAAATCACCCACAGCTAATCTTCAAGATGTATTGAGGAGAGCATTTCATTTTACTTTAGAAGGCAAGGCTAAGGAATGGCTGTACACGCTACCTCAACATTTTACTACATTGACTTGGGATCAGTTGAAAGGAGCATTCTTGGATGAATATTTCCCTGCATCTAAAACTTCAAGGCTAAAAAAGGAGATAACTAGTGTGCTCCAAAGAGATAATGAATCTATGCATGAGTATTGGACCAGGTTCATCACACTTCTAGCTCAGTGTCCACACCAAAATATTTCGAAGAATGATCTGGTAAATTCTTTCTATGAAGGGCTACTTCCACATCATAAGCCCTCAATTCATGCTGCTGCAAATGGTTCTCTTAGAGAATTGAGTCCTAATGCTGCATGAGACTTAATTCAAAAGATGGCTACCAATGACTCTCAATCTGGAGACACAAGAAAAGTATATAATACCTCTTCGGTTTCTTCTCAAGATATTCTTGCTGAAATTGCTGCTTTGGGGAACCGAATGGAGAAAAGACTCAGTATTTTGGAGAATAATGTGAATGCCAAGCAGGTTAATTCAATAGGTCACTCTCAAGCTATAGTTGCTGGTTATGAGTACTGTGGGTCAATGATGCACGCCTCTAATACTTGTTCTCGCTATGAAGAGGTTTCTTCCCTATATCAAAATAGGAATGGTCCATATCAAAAGAGGGATCCTTACTCTAACACTTATAATCCAGGTTGGAGAGACCATCCTAACTTTAGATGGGGTGGAAATCAAGGCAATTTCTCAAATCAAGTGGTACCTAATCAAGGGGCATCATCTTCTTTTTCTGGAGGTAATGAACTTGGTATGATTGTGAAAGGTATTACTGAGCTCAATTCAAAGTTTGACAATCAGAAGTCACAAACTGAGGCTAAGTTACATGCTATGGAGAATAAGATGGATTCATGTCTACAAAATGTGTTCTCTAAATTGGAGCAAATGGAGACTAAGCATGAGAATTTGAATGCTTTTGTTTCACAATTCTCTAACAACTTGAGTGAACAACAAGCAAAGAGCAGTGGTTCTATACCCTCCAACACAGTGATAAATCCTAAATCTTTGAATGCAATCACACTGAGAAGTGGTAAGAAAATTGGACTGAAGGATGTACAATTCAAAGAACTTGAAGAGGATGAAGAGCATGTTGATGAGGAAATAGAAGTTGAGTCTCCTCCTGCTAAAATTACTCAAGAAACTTCCCAAGCTGAGAAAGAAGCTTCTATCCAATCTGAAGTTCTACAAGAAAAGAAGCTCTTGGAGAAGTGTCTAAAACAACCAATGGTGCAAACTGATGAAGAGGCAACAACTATCATAAAAGGACCAATGGAGAAAGGATCACCTTCCAACTCCAAAGATGATGAGGTAAATATTCGTGACTTGCCTTTTCCTAATTCTTATTTGGTTAGTAAAAAGATTATTGAAAAGAAAGATAATGATGAATTGTTTGAAATGTTTAGCAAACTTGAGGTTAATGTGCCATTGCTTGAATTGATTAAAAAGATGCCCAAATGTGCTAAATTCTTGAAAGACCTATGTACAAACAAGAGAAAGTATAGGCATAGTGAGAGAATCCAACTGGGGTTGAGTGTTAGTGCCTTATTTAAGCCACAGTTGCCTATTAAATGCAAAGACCCGGGTTCCTACACTATTCCTTGTACCATAGGTAGAACTACAGTTTCCCATGCCCTACTAGACTTAGGTGCAGCAATTAATGTCATGCCAACCTCTGTTTATAAGACCTTGGGTATTAAAGCTTTGAAAGACACTAGTGTAGTGCTTGGCCTAGCTGATAGGACGGTGAGATACCCTAAAGGTATTCTTGAGGACATTCTTGTGCAAGTAAAAGGTCTTGTTTTTCCAGCTGACTTTTATGTTCTTGATATGACTAATGACCTTCCCGCTGAGAGCACTTTGATTCTAGGTAGACCTTTCCTTTTAACTGCTGAGACAATAATTAACATGAAAAAGGGTCTTATCACTATGGGGATTGGGGATCAAGAAGTGCAATTCAATCTTTCAGAAGCTATGAATCATGGTTATGAAGATTGCTCTTATTTGGGAATTAGTTCAATTGAATGTCATGGCATGGACTACTTACATGAGACTAATATGAATGTACCTCACTTGTGTGACATGGTTGTGAAACATGATGATGCTTTTACTTGTCTATCTTCTTCTCACCCTTCTCATGTCTGTGCATGTGAAGGTGGTGTATCATGTGCCTATTGTTTAGAGATAGATAGTTGGCTTTCATCTACTCATGATTTTGATGTACCATATTGCTTTGACTTTGATATTACTGCTGATTCTACACTTGATAGCCTTGAGAAAGGTGCATTGCTTGATTTTGTAGGAACTGATGATAAGGAGGAAGATGTACAAGCTATGAATATAGCTTCCCCATTGAGTGGTGCTGGAACATTAGAAGAGGATAGCAGTGATTCTGCTACTGCTTTAGTCCTTTCTAATCCCACTCTCTCTTCTAATTTATTTTCTTTTTCTATTGATCAGAATGATTCTAACTCTCATATTTCTAGGTCATCTGATGGTGGCACTGCGTCGAGAAGTGGAGGAAATACACACCACGCTGAGCTTATATCTCCTTCCCTAAGCCACATGGACACACCACTCACTTTGAATGCACTTGATATAACAAAGATGATTCCTTCTATTGTACAACCCCCTGATTTAGAATTAAAACCCCTTCCCTCTAACTTGAAATATGTCTTTCTTGCTGATGATTGTAAATTACCTGTTATTATTTCCAGTTCTTTGAGTAGTTCTGAAGAAGAGAGACTAGTTTCAGTGTTGAAAAGGTATAAAAGGGCTATAGGCTGGTCTTTAGGGGATATACCAGGGATTGATCCCTTGGTTTGTACACACAAGATCCTTTTAGCTGAAGGGTCAAAGCCAGTTAAACAGCCACCAAGGAGGTCGAATCCTCTTATTCATGATGTGATTAAGAAGGAGGTATCTAAATTACTGAGTGCTGGGATCATATATGCAATTTTAGACAGTGAGTGGGTGAGCCCGATACATGTAGTACCAAAGAAGAGCGGTATCACAGTAGTAAAAAATGAGAATAATGAACTTATTCCAACAAGAGTTCAGAATGCTTGGAGAATGTGTATAGACTATAGGAAGTTGAATGAAGCGACTAGGAAAGATCATTTTCCATTACCTTTCATTGATCAAATGTTGGAAAGAATATCTGGTAAATCTCACTATTGTTTCTTGGATGGTTTTTCAGGTTATTTCCAGGTACCAATTGCACCTACAGATCAAGACAAGACTACTTTTACATGTCCTTTTGGCACCTACGCATATCGAAGGATGCCATTTGGGCTGTGTAATGCTCCAGGCACCTTTCAAAGGTATATGATGGCAATCTTTAGTGATTTATTGGAGCGTAATATGGAGGTTTTTATGGATGACTTCACCGTCTATGGTGATGGTTTTGATGATTGCTTACTTAGTCTTGAGCATGTTCTTGATAGATGTATTGAGAAAAATTTAGTTTTGAATTATGAAAAATGTCATTTCATGGTAGATAGTGGCATAGTGCTAGGTCACCACATCTCTCAAAAGGGGATTGCGGTTGATAAAGCTAAGATTGAAGTAATTTCTTCACTTCCTTATCCTACTTGTCTTAAAGATTTGAGGTCTTTCTTGGGGCATGCTGGGTTTTATCGACGTTTTGTAAAAGATTTTAGTAAAATTGCTTTACCACTCTCTACACTTTTGAGAAAAGATGTTGATTTTCACTTTGATGATGAGTGTAGACATGCCTTTGACTCATTGAAATCCTTACTTGTTTCACCTCCTATTCTCACTGCACCTAATTGGGATTTAGCTTTTGAATTATCCTGTGATGCTTCTAACTTTGCAGTAGGTGCTATGCTTGGTCAGAGGGAGGATAAGCGATCTAGAGTGATAGCATATGCCTCCAAGACACTTGACCCCGCTCAAGTGAATTACACCACAACTGAGAAGGAACTTTTTGCTATAATCTTTGCTTTAGATAAGTTTAGACAATATCTGATAAATTCTCGAGTTGTTGTTTTTACAGATCATGCAGCAGTGCGTTACTTGTTCAAGAAGCCTCAGTCTAAACCAAGACTGCTGAGATGGGCTTTATTGATACAGGAATTTGATATTGAAATTAGAGATAGAGCTGGAGCAGAGAATCATGTGGCTGACCACCTTAGTCGGTTACCTGAAGGCACCAAAGGAGTTGACTCCTCTGATCTTACTGTTGATTCCTTTCCGGATTCTGCACTCTTTGCCTTAGCTGTTCAGGAGCCTTGGTACTCTAATATTGTTAACTATGTTGTCACTAATCTTGCACCACCTTCTATGTCTAAGTTTCAGGTTGATAAGCTGAAGAGGGAGGCAAGATATTATATCTGGGATTCTCCAATTCTTTGGAAGCAATGCAGTGACCAGATCATCAGACGATGTGTTCCTAACAATGAGATTCACTCTATCCTTACCTTTGCACATTCTTTATCTTGTGGGGGATATTTTAGTGCTAATAGGACTGCTAGGAAGGTTTTAGAATGTGGATTTTACTGGCCTACTTTATTCAAAGATGCTTATATTTTCTGTAAGTCTTGTGATAAGTGCCAGAGGTTTGGAAGTCTAGGTAGAAAGCATGAAATGCCTTTAAAACCTATGCATTTTTGTGAAATTTTTGATGTATGGGGCATGGATTTTATGGGTCCTTTTCCTCCGTCATTTGGGTTTTCATATATATTACTTGCAGTAGACTATGTGTCTAGGTGGGTAGAGGCAGTGCCAACTAGGAAAGATGATGCTTCTACTGTTGCCAAATTCTTACGCTCTCATATCTTTTGTAGGTACGGCATTCCAAGAGCAATCATTAGTGACCAAGGAACACATTTCTGCAATAGGACCATAAAGTCTCTACTTGCTAAACATGGAGTTAATCACAAGCTGGCAACTCCTTATCACCCTCAGACCAATGGATTAGCTGAAGTCTCTAATCGGGAAGTCAAACGAATACTAGAAAAGATTGTGAAACCATCCCGTAAAGATTGGAGTGAAAGGCTTGAGGAGGCACTGTGGGCTTATAGGACTGCCTATAAAACCCCTATAGGCATGTCTCCTTTTCGGTTGCTCTATGGTAAGTCTTGCCATCTACCTATGGAGATTGAGCACAAATCTTATTGGGCGATCAAGGCATGTGATGCAGACCTTGAATCCTCACTTGAAAACCGAATGATGCAACTTCAAGAGCTTGAAGAGATGAGACTTGAATCCTATGATAATGCCAGAAACTACAAAGATAAGCTGAAAATGATTCATGACAAACAGATTTTGAGAAAACAATTCCATGTAGGTGACAAGGTTCTAAAATTCAAGGCCCGGTTGAAGTTGATGCCTGGGAAGTTTGTTACCAAGTGGGAGGGCCCTTTTAGAGTTACCAAAGTGCATTCTTTTGGTACAGTCGAGCTGGTGGATGAAGCAACAGGTCATATTTCACAAGTCAATGGTCATCTGCTTAAGCACTACCATGAGAATCAGAGACCTCCCTAATTGCACGGTTGTTCCTTTCCACCTTTCTCCTTTACTTTCTCTTGTATTGCTAATAATATCTGTTTGTTAAGATAGTTAGGAGTAAGTGTGGGGGAGGGACCAGCACAGTAGTTTTAGATTTATTTGCTTTCTGTCTTTTAACAAGTTCTTAGTTTTAGGTTAGTTTTTCTTTGAATAAAGTTTCCTTCCCTTTTAGCTCATAATTCTTATCATTTTCCCTTCTCCATTTGATATATGCTTTAGTGATGCGTTGAGGACAACGCATGGTTTAAGTGTGGGGGAAGGATTGCCTTTGCTAATTTGTGTTGCCACTGCTTGCATTGCCAAAAGATGAAAAATTCAAAAATTTTGAACTTGTTGAGCTTAATTGACTAGATTTTTCGATGCTGTATGAGTGAATTGTTGCTGTGATTCCCACCTTCTACTTGACTTTTGCAATCATTAGGCTCTACTTTCAAATCCTTATTTCTTTATTCATGTGAACATTGGCATGTCTAGGTGAGAATATAATTTTGACTTGTGTAGTTTTTATTCTTAATTAGTTAGCATAGTGGAGTGTCTTTGATGCAGTGTTATTAACCTTGTTTCATAGCTTGATCTTAGGGAGGAAACATCTTAGAGAAAACCTTGTTGGAAGGATTATTGAGCCTTAATTTTCTTTCTTAACTTGTGTGATTTCCACCTAATTTTGGTTAACCTCTAGAACTTGTCTAGATTCTTTTTCAAAACTGCATTAATACCTAGAATTGTGAGCATGATAGGGGCATTCAATTCTAAACCCTTTTACCCAAACACAAGCCATCTCAATTAACCTTTGCTTACCCCTTTGAGCCCATCACTTTCATTTCATTCCATTGATTTTGAACAAGTGCTTTGCATGAGTTATATTATGTTCGTTATGATTAACTGTGTACTATTGAAAGTTACTATCTTTATTTTTTTTAGTTAGCTTTGACAAGAAAAAGAAAAAGAAAAAGTGCAAAAAAGAAAAAAAAAAGGGAAAAAAAGAAAAGGAAAAGAAAAATTGGCAATAAGGCATCCTTTAGTAGTTGAAGATTTAAGTTTATTGTTCAATTGATAGTCACATGTTATCTTACTTTGAGCTACTTCTCAATATTCATGCATTAAACTTGTTCTACATTTCATTCCATCTATTCATTAGCCTTTCACCAACATTACAACCCAATAAAGTCCTCTTGATCATGAGTCTATGGTATATTAGTAGTGGAGATAGTAGAATCTTTACAAGCCTATGGTAGGTGCTAATCTAGGTGGATTGAGTGAAAATTCCCTATACTTGAGAGTTGAGTGAAACACTTATATCTATGAGAGATCTATTATGTTTCCTTTCCTCTATCTTGCTATGTCTTGTATTACTTTCCTTGCATCAAGGCATTCCATGACTGTTGATTAATTAGGGATAGGAGTTGCTTGCGTTGATTATATATACTTGCCTTGACATCTTTATGTTTACTTGCATTGAGTTTAACTGTTGGAATTCTTTTGACTGATATTTTGCCCAGGAGTGCAAAAGGCTAAGTGTGGGGGAGTTGACAAACCCATATTTTTATATATTAATTCATATCATTTTAGTGGGCTTTTGTCAATATTGTGGTCATTAATTTTATTATTTATGCACTAATTGAATTAATATGACTTATATTGAATTAGTGCTTAATAGGGGTATAATTGTCATAATTTTATAATTTCTTCCAAATAATTATTTTTGGAATAAAAGATATTATATTATTGTGATTTTATATTTCAGGAATTTAGGAAAAATCAGAATTCACATATGACAACAAAGAACCACAAAACTAGAAATTATATAATAAGACCCATGGGCCAAACCTTGCAGTTTAGCCCATTAGGTTTTGTTTATTATTTTCTTCTTGATTCAGCTTTTGAAGAAAGGCATGCAGAAGACGCACAGGAGGGGGGGCGGCCAGAAAGAAAAGTGAATTGAAAAGCAAGCATTCACACGCCGCACAGGAGCCATTGAGATTCATTCAGAGCCGAGACGGAGATTCATCACACTCACACAACAAGCTTTCATTTTCCTCCAGCCACTTACCCAAGCACCGACTGCAGTAATAGACCACAGCAACACCTCAAGCGACGCCATCATCTTCCTCAAGCCGTGACAGAACAGAGGCAGGAGAGGACTGGACGCTCATGAACGCTGTAACTGCGCAGTGACCGGAATACACCAATCACCTCCATCTTCATCTACTCTAACATCTCACGGCACCTCTTATCTCCTGTGCGCACTGCGGCCTGAAGTCGTCATCATCATCAACACCATTCCATCCTCAACGCAACAGGACAGCGACGCTCACGGAGATAATAGCACGAGCAGTAACGGTCACAGCATCAACCCTCTGTTTCCTCTTGCCATTAATCATGTCTTTTAGTAAAAGCTTGAAGTTGGTGGTGATCTCCATGTGTGGCTAATTCTTCCTAATTCTCTAATTCAATAGCAAAGGCATGAGTTTGGGATCTCAAAGGGGAGTATAAGTTACTCTAATTCTCTACCTAATAATTTTATTATGACTCCTAGGTCTTAGGATTAATTTTATAATTATTGGGGATGTTTAGAATGATTTATTTGTATTTATTGAGGATTATTGTGACTGAATTTTTGCTTGACATTTGACATTAATCTTTAATTAACTTTAATTTCATTTACTTTGATCTGGGTCAGACATTGAATTGAGATTATTGTGAATAATTTGTGATTTTTCAAGGTGGCTTGAATTATTGGATCATTGTGTCTCTTGTTGGCTTAAATTCTATTTTATGAATTATTGAGTTATAATTGAGCATTGGTTTTTAATATCTTTAGTCCTATTTTATTATTCTGGTGGCAGTTAATAAATTAGGACTTGGAAAATATTTTGTGACAATTCGAGGTGGCTCGGTTGTTGGATTAAAAGCTTAATTATAATTCTTAATTCATTGTTTATAATTCCCATATCTTTTGAAACTATGATTGCCTGCGTCATTGAATTAGAGGATTGCTTTTATTATTATTAATCACCTTTGAATTAATTCTTTTCACTTATTATCATTCATTATTCCGTTCCTTAAACCAAAAATACCAAAAAATATTTTCTTTAAATCTATTTTAATTCATTGCATTTAGTTGTTAGTCAATCAAAACAAATCCCATTTTCTAATTTAGGTTGCATTGCATTTAGTTACTTAGGAATTTAATTTCCCATTTTGGCTCCTCAGAGAGAACGACCCGAGGTTGCACTATACGCAATCCTTGGATTAAATTTTTGAAGTAACCCCAAGGCGACATCGGTTCAAAGGTTGTTTCACTTGGTCATACAAGAGGTTCTACAGTCCAAAGTCATTAAGGATGAAAGCTTAAAGAAAAATATGGTTGGAGGAAAGCAAATGAAATACAGCGAGTAGCTTTTGACATATAGTTAAAGCTCAACATTAAACTTCTGCAAATTGTAGTAATGATGACATTGTCAAAATATATTATAGTTAGGGGTATTCAAATAGTTTTAATTTGGGTTATTTCAAACTGATCTCAAGTGGTTTAGAACAGACATGTCCCGTCCTATAAAGGACTAAGACAAGAATAATCATGTCGAAATAATAAGAGGAATTGGAGAATATGGATCTTAGTCTAACCTTTAGGACTCTCATCCTATTTAAACCCTAAATTTTTTAATAAAAAATATATATTACATTCATATTTTTTTTAATAAAAAAAATATATATCACGTTTACATTTAAAAAAAATATATATCACGTTTACATTCTCAGACACTCATCTCTCATCTCAGTCATCTCTCATGCTTCGGATTCCCTTACTTATAGGTATCGCTAGTTGCCACTCTCACTTCCTCCCCTCACGGCGTCGGTTGCTCCTCCTCCACACTCCACCTCCTCCGCGGCACTCTACTATCACGGCGCTCACCAATTCCCCT
The DNA here is from genome assembly GCA_037074615.1 of Leucaena leucocephala. NCBI lineage: Eukaryota > Viridiplantae > Streptophyta > Magnoliopsida > Fabales > Fabaceae > Leucaena > Leucaena leucocephala. Next base: position 6,228,133 of record CM073543.1, on the reverse strand, counting down.
CACACACTTCGCACTCTTTCTCTTAGGTCCCAGCCCTCTCCAGTCGCCATTCTTACTTCCTCCCCTCCGGACATTGCTTGCTCCTCCGCGGCACTCCACTATCAAGGCGCTCGTTCCTCACTGGTCATGACATTGCTCATTCACTCCCCCAATCATCTCAGGCTTTAGGTTTGTGTTCTAATTTTAATAACTTTGGGGGGTTCGATTACTCTGGTTTTGTAGCAATGAATTTGGGGCTTTGATTAATTGACACTGAATGATTCGAGAATTCACCAATTTTTGCTTCTCTGATTTGATCTTTGTTCTGGAATCATGTTCTCCGATTTGCTTCTCTGATTATTTTAATGTATGTGTTCCCTGCTTTGTTGTGTGGACAAGAATCGTGAGCTTAATATTTGTATCTGATCAGTATTCATTCATACTGAGCTTAATATCTTTGTCTGATCTGTGGACAAGAACCATGAGCATTTTGACTCTGTTCTCTGCTGTGAGGAGTTTGTCCTACAACAGTACCTACTCTTTCACAGGTAAACTTATTCTAGAACAGGAGAGTGATGATTTTCTGGTCTCCCTTCTGACTAATCTTGGGAATAGAAATGAAAGCTTCCCACTTAGTTCTCTATAATTTGCTTATCTTCAAATTGAAAGAAGATGATCGTTGCAGTTGGGGCAATACTTGAATGTGCACTTAATAGCTAGACACGTTAGTTTATGCAATAGTGGAAATGCAGATCTGTGGAAATGTAGATAAGCAGATGAAGTTAAATTACAATCAGAAGAAGTTGAAATGGTAAAGGAATGAAAATGGTTAATCAAATTAGTTGGATTAGTGGAAATGCCGTCAGTAGCATTTTTCTCTTTTCTTTTTGGTTTAAGTAGAATGACGATTAGACCGGGGCCATACAGCCATGGTAATATGCTTTTATTCTGCAAAAAATCTTAATTGGATCTTGAGATAATGAATGTGTGAAAGGACTAAGTTGTTCCTGTAACGATTTTCAGGGCTATGTGAAGCCTTCTCGTCTTCTGCTAGGCTCAGAGGTGAAAGTATGCACAAACACATTGATAGAAAGGATTTCTCTGTCTCCGAAGGAAGATACCTCAAAGTCTCTATTCTGGGTCAAGTTATGTACTAGTAACATATATGGCTCAAGTTTAAGCAACTTAAATGCTGGGATTCTTTTATGCTTGATAGATCAAGATGGGAATTCTATATTGCAAAGGATAACTTCAAGTTTGATGATCGATCATTATGCAGAAACAGGGGACGTAAATGATGCTAATATGCTTCATTTCCAAAGAGGTTCCGTTGATGATTGCATTTTTGAGGGACCTAAAATCGCAAGACTTAAAGCTCTTTGGATTGGTGTTGAATCAGGTAATATATGAGGGAGATTTTTCTTTAAGTGGCCAAGATTCAAAGGCATTGTTACTTATATGAGGGATCCTCTGCTGCTCATCTTTTAAGGAATATTATTTGGGAATTCTCATCCTGTATACTGTTACTGGATGAGGCTATTCAGTCTCATCTCGTGACCACCTCTAATTGTTGTTACAAACCTCCAAAATGGAAGTTGGACATTGTAACACCGCACCCTACGCCCAAAATAAAAAGCAGAAAAACACATTGTTCTGGAAATTTCAAGCACAGAATTTAAAAATGAGAGATACAGATTTTTGAAGCAGTCGATCAGAGAAGGTGTATCCACAGAAGTGAACCACTGCCCAGATTTTTCGCGACTAGCATGAACCACTGCCCAGATTAACCAAGTTGTACCCCCACAAGTCAACTAAACTGAACACCATGCAGGTCCCAGTACATCTCCATTTGCATGTTCAGCTACTTAATTTACATTAACAGGTTACAAAAACTTGTCAGAAGCCTAACTGCACTATTCCGTTTACAAGGATCAGTAAATTACAGATGTCTGATTCTAGGGGCTATTTTCACCTTTCTTCTCCTACTGTTTCTCCCACTAATAAATTAGCGCAACAAAAATTGAAGGGAAACGGAGTAACTCCAACCAATATCAAAGTACACTTTTTCACTAAGACAATCAAAGAAAAAGGCAGAAACGAAAAGCAAATAGAGCGAGGTTGCAATAAACGAAATAACTTTGATTTGGTATCGTCACCGCTTTCCATCTGATAATAATACGGATTCGACAAACGCGGCTTCATCGACATAATTCATCAGATAAAACACCCAGAACGCTCAGATTTGGTACTGTACAAATGCAATGCCTAAAGCATTGTTTGGTTCACTTGGAGAGAATAGGTTAAGTTAATTTAAAGGAGAATAGGAGAAATTAATTAATAATATTTTTTATTTGGTTCAGAATGGGAGTGGAGAGGAGTTAATTAAAAGTTGACAAATATACCCTTATCTCTTTATTTAAATTTATTTACTCTTTATTTACAATATTCATATTAAAATTATTATTTTTTAATTTATGAATCTTAAATTTTTTATCTCATTTATATATATAATAAAATTAAAAAATTAAAAAATATGATAAAATTTTAACATTATTTTTTATTAATTTTATAATTATTATATATTTTAATATAATATATAAATAATTTATTATGTTTATTAAGTTTTATTATAATTTATTTTAATTATTATGCAATTAAAGAAAAAATTAGGTGTGAGAAAAATTAAAAAAAATATTTGAGGGTATAATTGGAATATTAAAAAAAGTTTGAGGGTAATTTGGTCAAAAATGGGTAAAAGTTTCTATTCCCTCTAAAAACTCCCACTTTTAGAGGGGAGGTACTCCCCTCCCCTCCTCTCTATTTTTTCTAACTAAACACATTTTCCTCTCCTTTTCCCTCCCTTCTAAAACCTCTCAACTAAACAAAGCCTAAACCACCAAAACACACTGTGGCTTGAAATAAAAGAAAGAATTCCAAATAAAAAATGAGAGAGAGACAGAGATAACGATGACGACGATGAAGAAATAGAAATTGTGTGGTGGAATGTTTGATTTGGAGAAGAAAGTGAAGAGAAGCCGCTTACGCTACAATTGGCTTTGGGATTGAATTTCACTCGATTTTTGTCTTTGGCTGCTTTTACATTTATCCGTTTTGTATACACATGTCTGCCATTGTAATTTTCAACCGCACTTTGAGAGAAAAATGTGTTTCTTTTCTTCTAACAGGAGGAGGAAAATGTTAAATGAGAAGTAGTGAAGAGAGAATCGCAATTATAGAAGTTTTTTTTTTCTTTTCTTATATAGTATCCTTTGAACCTTAATTAGCCATAAATGAAGGACTACTTTTTTCCTATTCCAAGAATTATCGGGGAACTCAAGTTAGCAATTATCCATACAAAAATTTAAATCTTAATTACTCATGATATGAAGGAATAGTTTTTCCTATTTCATGCACTATCGGAAGACTGTCAAATTGGCCATTCTTCACACGGAAATTTGAATATTGATTAATGAAGTGAAAAGGTAACCTTAAACTCCATGCACTATTGGGGAACTCTCGAGCTGGCAATTCTCCATACAAAAATTCTTACCTTGACTAGTGGAGTAGCTTTTTTCATTAGATCCAGCCTATAGTCTCATGTATTTTTTTTTGCCTTTTTTTTGTACAAAAATATTTAAAAATGGGTTAGTTTTATTCCAATATTAAGTAGGATGGTCTATCTATTACCTTCAAGTATAAACCTAGACTTCCAGGAGCTAGAATGTCTCCCCAAGCACCGCGACTGAAACCACAATAAAGTGGTACTCCCTAAGGATCGAATACATTCTAAATAGTTATATGTCTCACTCTTTCACCAGTTGAATCCATGGACAATGGGTTTTTTTGTTCTATTTTTGTCTTTTTTGTAGCAAGGAAAAGAAAACAAGCGGGTGCCGATTTGGGCCTTAATTCCATGCTATTTTCATCCCATTGGGCTTATATTGAAACTACAAGCTTTGCCCATAAATATCGAAAGTTGAAGATGCTGTTACAGGGTTATATTGGGCTGCCAATAAGTTGAAATGCAGTATCTCTACATCCATTTTCTTCTTCTTAAATCTCAATTAATCTTACTGATAAAATAATTATCTTCTTAAGAATCGTACAAAATCGTGGGAAAAAATATACTTATCAGCTAACAATTAACATCATAATTATTCACATAATAAAATACATTGTGGGGCATTGATCACTTCCCATGTACATTTCATGGCCACACCTCCACTTTCCTATTAAAAACATTCCAAAAAGTAGAGAAGGCAGTATGAAGAAGGAGAGGGAATTGTGACAGCACAAAGAGGAATATGGGAATGATTGCAAGGATAATAATGGGAAGGACACCCCATGTATAGTTGGTATGCTTCAGCATGAGACGAATGGTAGAAAGAAAGGCTATCATCATGCTTACAATGGAAATAAAAAGTGAAGAAAGACCAAACAGCAATTTTGTGGGAATGGATCTGAGGAATTTTTGTTCTGAATAACGAGATGTAAGGATTGCTAAAAACATGAGAACTGAAGTTGAAGAAGAGAGGAGTGATAATATAGTTGAGAATAAAAAAGTCTTAAAAAATGGTTGTTTGATGAATAATGGGTACCCAAAATTTTGATCATTTCCTCCTGGCACAGTAAAAGCTACAGCGAACATGATGGTAACAATTAAGGTACCAACAACAGAACAAGAAGATGCTGTAGCTTTTACCCATTCCTCTCCATGCTTCATTAGATCTCGATGACTTTCACTGAATAGTTCATCAGCTGACATGCCATCCTTGTTTCGAGCTCCCCTAATAGTAGGAGGTGTTAAACGCTCCACCTCCTGCATTAATTCACAATAATTAATCAATCAACGTGACATATAAACACAAAGAAGAATAATGCATTTATTTTGTTTTCTAACCTTAAACCATTGCAATTCTCTTTGCATTTGTAATGTCGGTCCATAAATGCGGTTGAAAAAGGGAGCAGGAGCTTGTGTAGCTGCTACATGTAGCAAAGTATTTCCATCAATATCTTTGCTTGTAGCTACAATATCCTTGAAGCGAAGTCCATGAATGAGGTTGAAAACCCTAGCTTGTCGATTCCGAACAGCATAGAAAAACATGTTTTGATATGAGCTATCCCCAATCAACAGAAGATCTGGGTTCGCTTTTGATATTTGAAGCACAAACTCAACATTCCCTTCTTTAGCTGCAAGAAATAGAGCATCTGCATAAACACTCACTTGGTCGCTCTTCCTGCTTGCATTCTTACGAACTAGGTCAAGAATTTCATCTGCTTGTGCATGCAGCAACTTCAGCTCATGTATTTTCTTAATTCCTATATTGATATGCAACATAATTGAGTTTATGATAATTAAAATCTTAAACAAGCATGAAATTTTGGGAAGAAATATATATTTAATTATATACCAACCTATCAGATCATTATAAGTGGAGGAGATGATCCGTTGTAGTAAACCATGCAAAGCAGCAACTAGCAAGGAAAGTTGAGGAAGCAATAATTAAATAATTAAATAAATAGAAAAAATATTTCTTATATAGAGTAAAAGTTGAAAGGCTAATGCTTCAAAGTTTAAGAGAAAATTCTCTTGTACGTTTCGTTGAAAAAATGTTTAACAAAAGTTTTGTCTCGTGTCTTCCTCTATAAAATTGTTAAATTAAAGATGATGAGAAATATTTTCTTCAAATGCATACTTACCTGGCCATGTAATAAGTCTTTCCTGAGCTCTTTCAGTTGTGTCTTGTTGTTGGATGGGTAAACGATCATGATCCAAACTTGGGTTTGAATTTATATCTATATCTTACATTTTAAAGAAGAGGAATAAGAGTTGGGGTATTCTTGATCTTGTAATTACAAATATATAATCTTTTTTCCAATATTAATTATAAAATTTCGAATAATAAATCTGAAACAAATCTATTTATTAATTCCCTATATATATGATTGAATTTCATTCACACACAAAATTAGGTTTAGTCTACTTGCACCATATAAAGCTGAACTCTAGATTCTAAAAAAGGGGAGAGCATAAAATACAGACAAATAAAATTTACATATATTATGAAAAAGAGAGAGGATATTAGAAATATTTAAGTGTGGTTACTTACAGTCAAAGATGAATCGTTTCCAAAACACAAGTTCGTTTCGGCTGGGAATTGCAGAGTTCAGGGTTGCTATACCATAAATTGGTTTCCAACCCTCTTTATCAGACACAAAAAGCAATTCTTGGCATCGATTAAGCAAGTCCAAAGCAATATCTGTATATCATAATAAAACCATGATAATTAATAATATACAACAAACCCTAGCTAGTAATAGTAGGGATCACCAAACATATAAACGTTGAGAGAATATAAAAGATAAATCAATGACTAATTAAGATTATCCAGTTGAGTAACATTACGTACCAAAACATTGTGTTTGCAAACAACAATGAAGTAGCATAGCACCCTGCAGAGGTTCATTATCTGGGTGGAGGTATTCTAATGGAGTCTTAGAATAAAGATAACGTCCCATTTCTTGATGACCATTAAGAAAGGCCAGCGTGATAGGAAGTTCGCCTGCTGAGTTTGGAATGCCAAGTATGTTTGTGTTCTTATTCACTAGGCATTCTGCAACTGGAGTGATTCCAGTGACTGTCGCAATTAAAAGAGGTGTATTGCCAAAGTCATCAGTAGTTTCTAGGAATTTTGGATCAGTCACTAGTCTCATCAGCTCCTCCACTATAGACACATGCCCAAACAATGCAGCCACATGAAGTGCTGTTTTGCCTGAAGAAGTGACTTTTGCAGTTAATTCAGTAGGGTTTTCATCTAGGAATGCTTTTGCCCTAGTCCAGTTGTTATCACATATTGCCTTGTACAATGTCTCCCCATTTACTATCTCTTCCAGTCTCTTTGCCTTAGCCTGTCTTTCTTCTTCTGCCTCTCTTTCGGCCTTAACCTGTCTTTCTTCCTCCGAGTATCTCTCTGTCTTAGCTTGTCTTTCTTCCTCTACCTCTCTCTCTGCCCTTACACGTCTTTCTACCTCTGCTATTAATTGTGCCCTAGCTTGACTTACTTCTTCTACCAGTATCTGCGCCCTAATCCTTTGTTCCTTTGCTTCTCTCTCTACCTTAGCCCGACTTTCTTCCTCTGCTATTAATTGTGCCTTAATTTGACTTACTTTTTCTGTCATTCTCTCTGCCCTAGTCCTTTGTTCTTTTGCCTCTCTCTCTACCCTAGCCTGCCTTTCTTCCTCCGCCTCTCTCTCTACCCTAGCCCGCCTTTCTTCCTGCGCCTCTCTCTCGACCCTAGCCTGCCTTTCTTCCTCTGCCTGTCTTTCTTCCCTAGCTCGCCTTTCTTCCTCCGCCTCTCTCTCTGCCTTTGCCCGTCTTTCTTCCTCCGCCTCTCTCTCTTCCCTAGTCCGCCTTTCTTCCTCCGCCTCTCTCTTTGCCCTAGCTCGCCTTTCTTCCTCCGCCACTCTCTCGACCCTAGCCCATCTTTGTTCCCCTTTGTCTCTCTCGGCCTTATCCCTTCTTTCTTCCTCTGCCTCGCTCTCTGCCCTAGTCTGTCTTTCTAAGAACTGTAACTTGCCCCATCTTGTTCTAGGTTTAATTTTTGGTGTATAACTTACTATTGGAATCAAATCAGTCCCGGGTCGTCTTTGTCTGGCATCATCTACCCCCGAAAACAGTATTTGTGGTCCATAAAATTTTTCTATTAGTGCGAATCCTTCTAGCCCTGCACGACGTAAGTGGTCGGCTTGGTTTTTCTCTGTTATTAGCAATTAATGAATCCACAACATGTAAGCTTGCGTGAACTTATGATTAGGTTAAACTACTACATCATGAGAAGATTCGTAAAGCCGTAAAGGACATAATTTTTCTTCAATTTTGAAACTATTATCATACTTTGACCAGGTAGTGTTGAATTATCTTTTTATAAGAAGGAAAAAAATTAATCCCTTTGAATTATATACTTTATGTTCTCTCTTCCAGTATTATAAGGACATATACATGTGTATTTTTTATTCATGACTTATTCTCTAATGAAGTTAGTTAAAATTAGTTTGATCTATATATAAAATATCAGTCACTCTAAATAAGATATCCTTATTTTGTACGAGTATTATTACTTTTCTTATAAGTTCCTTAATTTTCATTGTCCCTATAATTTGATAGCAAATATATATATACTGTTCGCAAATTAATAGTACATGTCATTTCTAAAATCTTGTTAGAAATTTACAAAACATTTCTTTTATGATAACGCATCGCCCCTTCTTTCCATGTAATTAAATATAAGCCTTATGAATCATGAATTGCGTTGGTTTATTTTAATCCCTTAATTTTATAAGATGTCTTTTTATTCATTTAATGCTAATGTTGTTAACAAAAAAATGTTGACATTGGAATTGAAATTTTTAGTATCCCGTAAATAATTTTCAAATGCTAACATATTAAGTTTACTTTTTAAAATAAGAATGATTTACAAAAAAAAAAAAAACCATTATCGAGACAAATGTGTTAGGATTAGATGAGTGAAGTGAAATTTTATAAAATGAAATAATCAAATTAAAACCTTATATAAAATTAGAGGATCAAATATGTATTTTTGCCATAAATTAAATACAGAAGGCATAATAAAATAAAGATATTTTTTTACTAAGCTTAGATATCCTCTTACTTAGAAGTAATTTTATTACATGTAACAATAAAATAAAGATTAACGTTTGTCCATATATATATATATATAAGTGGCCTGACCTGATTCTGGTAACGTCACTGGCGTATAGCTAGGCATTCTGACTATAAAGAACAATCTCCAGTTTTATATATTTTGCTGCCAAGAGAGAAAGAGTGGAAGAAATTAGCAACACAAATATAATTACTGTTATATTATTGTTATTATTATTTAATTATTTATATTTTTACAATGATATACGAACTTGTTAACTAGGATTACTTCATGAATGTAGGATTAACTAGAACAATAAGCACCTTACTCAATCTGTTACAAATACGATGGCAAGTTATTATAACTAATCTAATCATTATTATTACTCACCAAAAACATCAACTATATATATAATTGCATTAAAGAAGAAGAAATAACAAGAATGAAATGCACTTACCACTTGTTCTTGGCTTCGAACTCCACAGACAGAAGCTATATATATACACATAAATGGAACAAATGTTTGCTTGCATTAGTTTCCAAGGAATCATCAATCACTTTCTTTTAGAATAAAGAGAACATAAATAAAGTAAGATTTAAAGTATTACACACTAGAATACAATAATTTAGCACAGCCCAGATTCATAAAGTACTAGGTATAATATATGTTAGACGCAGTTGTAATTCGATATATATATATATGTGTGTGTGAAAAAAACTACACTATCCATAACACGTAAGCAGTACATCTGGTCTCAAACTCTGTGCAATATATACACACACCTCATCTATTTATAATACTTATTAAATTGACACACGGCATAGAACTTATTTATTTATTTTTTTCATTTCATAAGTGATAATTGTTTATTTCATCTGAGCAACAGTTTTCTTATTCCACTCAGCTTTCCATCGCAATAACTTCTTCTTTAGAAAACATAGCCCTACTCATGTTGTTTCAAATGCAATGGTAAGTTTTAACCAATTATATTCCTATAAAGTGCTCAAACATACATGTTTTTCTTTTGATATTCATGAGGTCTTGTTAAATGAGTGTTAGAATACCATACTATTCAACCCAGCCGTCATTAGTGATAAAATATCATTATTATATCAACCGAAAACTGCAATTATTACCAATAGTGGTTGGGTCTAGTATACAACATGGTGATAACATGTTCGGATCTTTGCTAGGAGAAGTGATAACATTTAGTGTTCCGAACATGATTACTTCCAACAAAAGAACCTATATCTAGCAAAAAAAAAAAAAAACTGTTATTGCATTAAAAATATAGATACAGACATGAAAAAATGAAATGCACTTACCGGCCACTCGTCCCTTGCTTCGTCCTACACAAAAGATATGCCTAGAAATTAAATGACCCCATATCACCAGCAATATAATATTGCAGTGATGGAGCATCTTGGCTTGCTTGCGTTAGCTTCCAAGGAATAGCATATTGGCTTGCTTGCGTTAGCTTCCAAGGAATAGCATATTGGCTTGCTTGCGTTAGCTTCCAAGGAATCATCCATGCACTTTATTTTCTCTTGGAAAAAGAGCGTAAAAGATAACTAAGCTGAGTTAATAAGTATCAATAATTAATAAATTAAAGAAATTTATAATTATCCAATGTGAGGGACGAAAAACCCACTGGCAATGAGCGAGAATTTTCACTATGAGAAAGTTTACAATGTTCATATCATCTCTATACTAATGAAGAGGCTATGTATTATATAGAGAGAGCTAGCAAGGGCTAATAGATAATATCTCCCAAAATATCAATTATAAGTCAAGATAATAAATGAAAATAATCCCAATGAATTATAGAAATTTGAGTCATAATCACAGCATTTTCGAATATTTTATATCTTAATGTGCATATGGATTTTCTTATCTGTTGCTGTTTCAAAATTTTGTTAGATATACTTTGCTTTCCAAAGTTTTGTGATTTTCCTTTTTAGGAGAATCAGTTACTCTTTTTCAACTATATGTTAGCTTGACCTTCGGACAGCGGATTACAATGGAGGAGAAAGGAGAAGACATAATTATTAAGAGCACTTTAGTTTTCTTTTTACCCTTCCCCTACAAGGCTTACATTGATGTAACATCTTTCAAACTAATTTTGGATTTAAGGAAAATTAATTACGAGATTTAATATAATGTAATTATAATTCTTTACAATGTAAATATGATGATGACCACATAAAAACGCAACCTACTGCACTTACATTAGTTTAGGAACATTATTTTCTATATTATTGTATAGGGGAATCACATTGGCAATTAAAAAACTTATAGATTTTATAGTATATATGAATATTAATATCCATCATTCATTATTAGAAGACTAGTTACCAACATTTCCTAAACACAAAAGAAAAAGAAAAAGACAGAAATAGAGAAAAAGAAATAGTTCCAAATATATTCCACCTGAAGTTGTTAAAGCTCTCACTTTAGAATCTTTAATTATCTTTGGAGCAAGCTGTCTCCTTTTATTATTATATATTAGCCCCTTAGGCATATAAAATAAACTGAATTACTTGGTAATATACCAATCAGTATATATATAATACATGAAGTTATAGTACTCATAAGTCATAACTCATGATAAATCATAAACATTAGTTTATTACGTCTCATTTTATTTGCTGATTTTTATACAAAACATGAATCTAATATTTGGTTAAATACTAAAGGGTTATTTAAAAATATAAAATAAATTGCAGTATTCAATAATTATTACAATGACCTCTAAAATTTGGATTTTATGCCAAAAACTCCATTTACTTTTAAAACTTTATAATAAACCCCGTAAATTTTTATATTTATGCAAATAGCTCCTCTATCATTAATTTGTCTGCTACTTCAAAAAAAAAGTATAATATAGCATATACGGTGCTTAATTATAATTTGCATAATTTCATATGACAGAGTTTAGTGGAGTTATATACACATATAACTCAGAATTTAAAGGGTTATTTACAAAAGAAAAATATACAGTTTAAAGAAATATTTTATGAATATGCGCTGTTAATGAAATAACTGACTAATTTGATGGCAAAGATAGTATAATTTAGTATTGATATAAATATGAAAAATGGAACCTCTTAATTACAAAAAAAAACAAACCAACACATATTTGGGGAAAACGGAATTAATGCTTCATGAATCTTGCAAATTAACTAATATTTAGGACCGAAACATCCACGTCTAAAAGGTAGCTAATATTTGGGAACCTAAGAAATAAATTTTATACTCCTTCATTCTAATATAAGAGTAAATTGACTAATTTAAATAGATTAAAAAAATTAAATAAATTAGTTCATTATAACTAAATACAACCCACAAGACGAATTCATATTATATACTCTTTAATCTATCAAAATTAATCAATTAACTCTTATATTAGTTATAATTAACTTATTTACTTAATTTTCTTAATCTACTCTAATTAATTAACTAATTGTTATATTAAAAATTGAAAGAGTAATATACAGTACTCGACATCCTTAATCTCCTTTGAATGAACAAATCTCAGATGATGAAACGGATCAAGCCAGCTTTGATAACGTGACCAATACAAAAACAACGATGGCATATACAAGAATTCTATCTCTAATATAAGAAGTTGACTAATTTTAGTAAATTAAATTAATTAATTAATTCATTATGATTAAATCTAACCTAACAAAATTAATTCATATTATGTATATTTCTTAATTTACCTAATTAGTATACTAATTTTTATATTAGTTATACTTAACTAATTTATTTAGTTTTCTTAATAATATATTCAAATTACTCAAGTAATTTTTATATTAGGTACAAGAGGAGTATTGATTTTGATTCATGTGGGAAAAAATATTAATTTTGATAAAGAAAACCTTGGAACTATTGCTGGGAAGATCCTTTTGAAGGGAATTTGAATGGAAAAGTGAAAATGAAATAGAATTCATTCCCAAACTGAGAAAACAACTAAAATCCTATCGTGAAATTCGTTTATTATATTTGTTAAAAAAAATGGAAGAAATACTAAAATTTGTTTTGTATATTTGAAATTTGTAGCTGATGATGGCCAACGAGGGGAAGAGGGAGATAGGGGAGAGAGAAAAGAGAGAGCAAATTAGCGAGTAAAAAAGATGATCTTTCTTTGTAATTGATTCTTTTTTTTTTCATATCAATACGGGATTTACAAGAAACATCGCAAGTAGTAAAAGAATAGGAGACAGAGTGGGGCATCATATATATACACATACATTATTATTTCATGATCCTCGTTCCACTTTCCTATGAAAGACACTCCCATAAGCAGAAAAGGCAGTATTACGAATAACAGGAAGTAGTGACAATAGGGAATAGAAGATCGGAACACTTGTGAATAAAATAATGGGAAGGATACCCCAAGAGTAGTTTGTGTGCTTTAACATGAGACGAATAGCAGAGAGAAATGTGATTACCATTGTCACAATGGAGATAAGAAGTGTAGAGACACCGAAAAGCAACTTTGAAGGTAAGAATTCAAGGAATGCTTCTTCTGAAAATGGAGAGGTGAGGATCGCGAGAAACATCAGGACAAAAGTTGAAGAAGAAACGAGGGATATTATGGTTGAGAGTATAAAAGCATTGAAAGTCGGTTGTTTTATGAATAATGGGTATCCAAAATTCTGATCATTTCCTCCCGGAACAGTAAAAGCTACAGCAAACGTGATGGTGACAATTAAGATACCAACAAGAGAATAAGAAGATGCTGTAGCCTTTATCCAATCCTCTGCTTGCTTCATCAAATCCTCATGACTTTCTCTGAATAATTCTTTCGCTATCATGCCATCTTTGTTTTGAGCTCCTCTAATTGTAGAAGGTACTAAACTCTCCACCTCCTGCATTTATTCCAAATGCTGTTAATTCATATTTAAATGCCTACAAAAGGCATTGCATTTCACATTCTTATCAAAATCAAACCCAATACATAATCACTAATCGAATGTTTTAAGCAACCTTAACAATTATATGGTTATGGTATATAAAAGAAGACGACAGAAATTAAATAAAAAGGAAAAAGAACGTTAATACATATGTTTTTGTTTTAACGAACTTTAAACTAATTAATAATTTCACTTATTTAATTACCAATTCATATTACAAGCTTTTGGTATGGAATTTCATAACTAATAAGTCTCTCATGATAATTTTAAAACTACCCTTAAACCATTGCAATTCTCGTTGCATTTCCAATGTCGGTCCATAGATGCGATCAAGAATGACGTCGGGAGCCTTCTCAGCTGCCGCATGCAGCAAGGTATTTCCATTTATATCTCTGCTTGAAGCAAACACGTCCTTGAAGCGAAGCCCATGAATGAGGTTGAAAACCCTAGCTTGTCGATACTTAATGGCATGGTAGAAAATGTTTCGCAATGAGGTGTCCCCAATGAACAAGATTTCAGGATTTGCTTCTGATATTTGAACCACAAACTCAACATTCCCTTCTTTAGCAGCACCAATTAACGCATCTTCAAAAGTACTCACTTGATGTCTTTTGCTTGCATTCTTACAAACTAGCCGAACAATTTCATTTGCTTCTGCTTGCAGTAACTTGAGCTCTTTTATTTTCTTGATTCCTAGAATGATCCCATAGACGACATTAATTTTTGTTGATAGAGTTTATGAGAATCAATATAAGTATATACAAAAATGATATGTTAGTTAGCAGATATATTCCTACCTATAAAATTATAGGCAGAGGAAATGAGCGATTGAAGCAAACGATGTCCTGCGGAAGAAAGAAAAGCTCAGCTTATAACTAATTTTTTATTAAAAAAAATAAGTAAATTGGGTCCTATAGACTCAGAGTATCTAGAGAAGTATTTACAAATCACCTATTAACAACGACCGCAAATTTAAACTCATAATCTTATAAGTTATAAACTAACTTTTTATCAATTGAACTAATTTTTATTAGTAAAGCTCAACTTATAGTATAGAAAGAAAAGACGTTTAATTGAAGATGAAAAAACCTTGAATCCGAAAAAGAGACATTTTTTACCTCGGCGTGTTGGTTTTTCTTGTGCTCTTTCGAAACTTGTTGAATTCGTATCTATATCTAACATCAGCAAACAAACGGAGAAAATAATTAATTTTATTAAATAAATACTCATTCGATCCTTAATATATAACATAATAGATGAGTTAATTTTAGTTTTAAATATAATATATATTTTTTATATTTATTAATTTTTTTTCTAAATTACCTCTATTAATACTCCTTCAACAATAATCAAATAAGAGATAATGAGAGAGAGGGAATTAAAGAAAATGATTAGAGTATTTTTTAAAAAATGATATATTAACTAATTTAAATAACTTTTTTAATATAATTAAATTAGTTAAATATGTTATATGTCAAGAACCGAAAGAGTATATAAACGGAATCAAACAAGAAAACAAAAAGTGCATAGTCTATGAATCTTTTTCCAATACTATTTTAGGCAAATTAATTAATTACTCGCTATTTTAGAATACTCGCGCCATATATAATGCTGCACCCTAGAATCGAAACAATAAAAAAAAGTAATGTAATAGTATAATAAGAAATAAAAAAAAGAAGATATTAGAAATATTTTAAGTAGTGATACTGACAGTCATAGATCCATCGTTTCCAGAAGACGAGTTCACTTGGGCTATAAATTTTAGAATTCAAGGTTGCGATGCCATAAATTGGATACCGGCCCTCGTCATCAGGAAGAAAAAGTAATTCTCGGCATCGACTAATCAAGTCACGAGCAACATCTGTGTATCATATTTACACAAATTATTGACTACAAAATAAAATAATATATACTCTATGCCATTGAATAACACAGCAAAATAAAATAAAATATAAAATATATCAACTTGAGAGAGGAGCACTTGAATAATACTCTCTCGTGTCCTAAACTATTGTAAGACCTTTTTGATTTGATATTCTCTAACTAACTAAACAACCTCTACTCTAATTAATAAATTTCATTGAGATAATTTAAGAAATTTAAGAGCATTAACTAATTTTATCTATTTTTTTACTATACACTCTATCATATAGAAGCTAGGTAACTAAATTACATATATTAATTAAATTAATTATTTATAAAAAATATGTACTTTTTCAAAAATACCATCTATAATCATTTGCATTAGACACTACCCCTATTGATGATGATAAATCTGTTTATACGTGAAATTAATATGAAAGTTTGAGAAAAAATTATAAAATGGGAGACAAAAAGATAAAGAAATACTTTTAACTAACTCATATATTTAGAATTATTACTTACCAAAACATTGTGTTTGCAAACAACAACGAAGAAGAGTAGGGCCAAGACGGCCACCATTGAGAGGTTGGAGGCATTCCAATGGAGTTTGAAGATAAAGATAACGTCCCATTTCATGATGACCTCTGAAAAAAGCCAATGTAGTAGGAAGTTCATGAGTTGAGTTTGGAATGGCAAGTAGGTTAGAGTTCTTGTCCACTAGGCATTTGGCAACTCGAATGCTTCCAGTGATGGTGGCAATTAAGAGTGGCGTATTGCCAAAATTATCAACAATTTCTAGAAATTCCGGATCCACTAACAATTTCAGCAACTCCTCCATTATGTTGGCGTGCCCAAACAAGGCAGCAACATGAAATGGTGTTTTGCCTGAAGCTGTAATTTTTGAGGTTAGGGCATGTGGATATTCCTCTAAAATTGTTTTTGCCCTTTCCCATCTGTTATCGCATATAGCTTCATACAATATATCCTCCTCTACAAACTCCCTCTCAAGCCGACGTCCTTCTTCCTCTGCTCAAGCCGCCGCCCGTCTTTCTTCCTCCTCTCTCTTTACCCTAATCTGTCTATGTAACTCTTCCCTTATCTCATCCAAATCCTCACGTCGACCTCTTAATATTTCCCTTATTATTTGCATTTCCAAATTTTCTCTTTCTTCCTTTGTAGAAGCGAGTGACCGTGCCATCTTCCTTGGTATTTTTAAAATTTGATCCTCTGCAATATTTATTAAAGGTCTAGTGAGCCAAAAAAAACACAAAAAGAGATAGCGGTGGAATGTCTCCCCTTCATCTCCATCTGATTAAAGCCACCCGGTTTTATAGGGTGACATGAGGGGATTCATCTATTAATTATAGCAAGGGTGAAGTTACAAATTTATTTCAAAAATTTTTACTCGAGCGCTAGTTATTCAGAATTTTTTTTAATGTTCAATGCCTCTTAAAAGTTTCTAAATTATAATAATATTATCCAGCGGTTATTTAAGTTAAATTTAATTATTAGTTAACTAAATATACTAAAATTGCTATAACTTGGAAACTTTCTGAAATGACATTGAACTAAAAAACTTCATAACACCTAACACTCTTGAGTGAAACTTCTGAAGTAAATTTGCACCTTAAATAAAATAAAGGGCATGGATGACATATAAACATACTAGCCCAATATATTTAATTAATTAATAGTTAAACTTAATCTAAATAATGGCTAGAGCGACATTCAACCTAATAAAATTTTCAGACATCTAATGCTCCTCAATGAAAAATTTTGGGACAATTTTACATTTTAATCCTTAATTATATAACCAACAAAATATAACACTTTATTTAAACTTAAAAAAAAAGTGGTTTTTATATAGTTTAAAAGTTTTATATGAAAAGTGATATACTATATAAAGATTTTATAAAATGTAGAACTAATTTTTCATTCTGTTATAATTATAAAAAATATTATTATTTGTTGATTTTTAAATTTTATATCTTCATTAAAAATACTATGTTATTTAGTTAATTTTAGTTTTGACGATATATCCTTGTATTTATTTATTCTTATGATATTTTTTTCAACTATTGCATCTGACTATTTTCAAAAGCTATCAAAATAATCAGAAATCTGTTTATTTTTCATAGTTTAATTGTTGCTAAACATTTAGAGTCTATTTGTTCTAGTTAAAAGATAGGTTCCTTTTATGAACCATAGCTTAAAAGAGTACTTGAAAATATCATTCTTTTAAATAATTTTAAAATTATTTAAAAAAACAAATATGCCCTTAAACACACATCATAGAAGAGGAAAGCTTTTCAAACTTGTTGAAATTTCTTGACATGACTAAGCTTTTAAACTAAACCTACATTATATGATCAATTAGCTATTTGTATATGTTGGCTATTCACAGCTGAAAAATAAAAGGCTCAATGATATAAAATTGAGTGGTTTTGTGTAGAGTGAACTGACCTGACCACATCGACATATTTGGCATTGAAGCAGGAACGAATTGAGGCATTTTGGCTATTGGATAGGGTATACTCAATCCCAACATTAATTGGAACAAATGAGTATTAATATCACTACACTTTATCTTAGCCGAAAGGGCATGAAGGTATACAAATATACACACAAAAAATGCTATTATATGTGTTGCATTTAATTAAAATATGAATAAAAATATCGGTGATCTCTACACTTCTAAAAAATTAGTCTTTAAGAGTTTCTACCTAAAATATAAATAAGAATCAAATGCACTTACCTCCAACTCGACCTTTGAATCGTGCTTCAGCAATCAGTCTTCACAAGACCTATATATAGAACTCAGTTATAAGAAATGGACTATATGCTTTGCTTGAGTTATTTCTAACGAATCATCTAGTTATAAGAATGGACTATATGCTTTGCTTGAGTTCTTTCTAACGAATCAGCCCAATCCCTTTTCTTTTAGAACGGATTTATAGTGATTTCATTAGTTTCCACTGTTTTCCTGGAAAAAAATTAATATGAATACATTGAACAAGATATACACTAATATGCGAAAAAGTCTATCTTAACTGTACAATTCTTGAAACTTATCCTTTCCTCCGTCCATAAGAAAAGCAATCGCTTTACTGATACAAAATTGAGTAAAATACTCATATTATCGTTCTTATTTGCTCATTACCTAGAACTCTTCTCTTTTTAAAAAACGTATATACTCTATCCAGTCATAAATATAATAGATAAATTTATTTTAATTCTAAATATAAAACCTTAATCTATTTTATCGTCTAAAATTATAATTTTTTTTCCAAAATATGCTATATGATTATACATAATAAAATATTTCTATTAAGGATAATTTAAATATACATAATTAAATGGGGTATTTTAACCCAACCACCATCAAATTACACTTCATATTTTTGAGTTTTGACCAAAATATCTATATGTAACATAAGAATATATTATTTAAACACTTTTATTTGCAAAAAGAAAAACTTTTTTATGTACACTATCTATTTATTAGTTATATTAAACTGAGTAACTGACACACGATACGACACAGAGCTTTTTTTTCTTTATTCCATAAGTGATAATTGCTTGTTTCATCTGAGCCAAAAAAGAAAAACTCATCTCGCACCATATTTCTTATTCCATTCAGCTTTCCATCTAAATGATTTCTTTTTTAGACAACATAATTACCAAACTCTTGTACCAATATAATGGCAAGTTATAACCAATTATTCCTATGAAGTACTTAAATACACAATATTTCCAATAATACTAATATATAGATACAAGGACATTTATAATATTGCAGTGATGGAATACACACACACACATAAAGGTTGCTTGCGCTAGTTTCCAAGGAATCATCTATCACTTTATTTTCTCTGGGAAGCACATGAAAGATAAAGCGGAATTAAAAAGTATCAAGCATTTAGAAATTAAAGTAAAATAAAACAAAATAGTAGAAAATGCCACACAAAATTTAATGTGAAAAAAATCTCCAATGTGAGGCACAAAAACTTCCAATTTCACCATGAGAAATATAGTTACAATGAACCATCTCATTTCTGAGGATGGAGAAACTAGATATATGTACAGTTAGAGCTGAGCAATCTACCAACTAACTGTCTAAATATTAATCCTCCCAATAGATAGATATCACTGAAGTGGATTTTATTTCTCCTAATAAAACCTTACCAACTAACTTGTTGTCTCTGGTTAAAATAAACCAGCTTAGGCCTGCCTAAAAACAGGACAAAACTAGTGGTTTAAAATGAATAGGTTAAGGGTTCATTCTCGGGCTAATAAATAGTATCTCAAAAAATCTTGATTATAAATATAATAGAAATATGATATATTTTAAACCAAGATCATAAATAAAAATAATTCCAATGGATTATAGAAATTTGACTCATATTCACAGCATTTTCAAATATTTTATATCATAATGCATATGGATTTCCTTATTTGGTGCTGATTCAAAATTTTGCTAAATATATGCTGCTTTTAAAAGTTTTGTGGTTTTCCTATTTAGGAGAATCAACTCTCGTTTTCAATTATATGTGGGTTGAGAAAGGAGAAGACATAATTATTAAGAGCACTTTAGTTTAGGTTTTCTTTTTCGCCTTGCCCTATACGGATTACATATTGACGTAACATCTTTCAAACTACTTTTCGATTTAAGGAAAATTACAAGATTTAATGTAATTATAAGGCTTTACAATGTAAATATGATTACCAAATATATAAAAATGCAACCAAGTGCAATTAAGTTATTATATTTTAATTGGATAGAATTTAGAGACATGTCACTCCTATAGTATATAAATATTTCTGATATGACTATCACTTTTGCATAAAAATTAACAATAATAAATTATTTAGATATTTATAACTGAATTTTTTTAATTTTCTAAATATGCATAACCTTCCTTTAACATATAGAATAAATTATAAAATATCTCAAGTTTTCTTAACTTTGTATAATTTTTATTTTCAAATAAAGTTTGTGTGATTTTTAAACATAAAATTATAAATTTGATAAAATTGAACAAAATTTGTGCTATTTTTCAATTGATATATACGTATGTAATTGTTAAACATTGAGATAATTTTTGTTCAATTTACTAAAATTTAAGATTTCATATTAGTTTTAAAAATAGAACTTGGGATAAAATACAGGGGGTTTCGGTAAGCTACTATTTAGTAATTTTAATCTTTTATTTTAATCTTTGGTCCTGCTGAATAATTACAAATTTAGGGTATTTCCTAACAAATATCATTTACTATCGGTCCTTTATTCTAATTCTCCCTTTTTTTATTAATTTGATTTTCTCCTCCTCCGTTTTCTTTTTTGTTTTAGTTTACTGACTTTAGTTTTTAGCCAGTTGATCACAACAGTTAACTACCAATTTAGTAATAGATTTGAGATTGAAATATATAATTTCTACGCATATCTTATTCACATCTTCTAGTTGATATATTTTCCTAAAATTGCTTAGAAGGCCAAAAGTGCAAATATATAACCACTATTTTGTTGTAGAAGAGGTAAATACATACATATACATACATTTAGTTTATGTTTTTATAAAGAAGAAATTTTTTATCCAAAAAATATTTACCAGCGCGATGTGAGCTCATTAGATGATAAAGTCAACTAAAAAATAGTGAATCTATAATAAGACTATTTATCAAATTCTTAAGCTGACCTCATTCAAATAATTTTTTTGACTAGTGTGATAGGAAATATTATTTAGCTAATTAACTTATTAAAATAATCAATCACTATTTGCTATTAACTGATTAAAATAAAATAATTTCATTACTATTTAGTTATTATTTATCATAATATTTTCAAATGTAAATATCTGATTTTTTAAGTAAAAAATTTATGTAATTATTGGAATATACTTTATAATGTTAAAATATTTTCAATTCGAACATACAGGCATCTTATTCGACTTTTCTACTATGAAAACAAAGTCATATAACTTGGCTTGCCCGTTTTAGTGAGTACAAGTAATTTTTATTTTGTATTCATTCGTACAAATCTGAACTTTGACCTTAAATATAATTTTGTTTCTACCTATATTATGGAACATAACATTGCAGTTTTTTTAACATAGAAGTTTCTATTTTTTTCAATACGTATAAATTTGAACTTTGACCTTAAATTAAATTTGTCTTTGGTCTATTCATTCATACGAATTTTGGTCTTAAATAGATTTTCTTCCCATATTGGGATATGGGCATAGTCACATAACCTATATTGCAGTTTTTGTGGCATAGAAATTTTTATTTTTATTTTCATTCGTACAAATTTAAACTTTGACCTTAAATTTAATTTATTCTTATACTATAGATATATACAATAGATATCTATAGTATGTTCAAAATTGCTTGAAAACCACTAAAACATTTTAGTGGAAGTAATAATATATTATTGCCAAATTCAATTAAGTTAATATGAAACGCATGACTCATTATTTGGCACCTAAATTAAATAAGATCTATATATAATAATTAAAGTAAAAAAGAGATATTTAGTAATTAAAGAATATGAATCACATATTAACAAATATATATATATATATATTAAACACAAAATAATGAAGATATATATACTAGTGTTTTTTTAAAAGAATATATATATTGCTTTTATTTTTAACATAAAACCAAATACATTATTCTTGCTTGATTTAGATTTTTTTTTAATATTGAAGATATTAAGCTTAATATATATATATATGGGAAAATGATAGGAAAAGACTCTGAAAAATGATAAATATCAAAGTAGAGCAATTACTAACAATAGATAAAATATGACTAGTTATAGATCAAGAATTACCAACACAATATCCTATTTTAATATTTATTATTTTTTTAGAATATTTTTGTTATTATATAAAAAAATTTAATGTGAAAAAAAAGACAGAGAAACTTGCGCTCACATGGATAGGCTGCGCATCATGTTAAGGATCCCATCATCGCTAGTGCAGCGCCTAACGTTTACCAAAAATCGTGGACTTGCATTAAATATACCAATAATTTACCAGAAATCTTTAGTATATTGAATTACTTAAATAATGAGATAAAATTAATTATTAGTTATATATAAGACCTATTATAGCTAGCAAATTTCACAAGCCAAAGACTCCTTGTTTGGATCAGCACATAAAGAGAAGTAAAGTTGGATACAATGGCAAGCAGCTCCCAAGTTATAACATGCAAAGGTATCATATCATCCTACAATAATCAAGCCTAAATTTTCAACTTCTTTCTCAAATTTTAAGGGCATCGAATTGCTTACGACTTTTCTTGATGACTAAATGTCCGTTTGGGTTAGTTCTGGAAAATTGGTTTTGCGGTACAAAGTATATATGCGAGTTTTGTCCTATATCTGATACTATCCGCTAGATTGAGCCCCAATTATGGAAATTCCTTTGAATTGCTTGTGATTTTTTCATAGTAATGAATTTCAAATCTCTATGAGTAATGACATCTATCAGGATTGAATAGTCTATGACTTTGCCATAGTTAATCAAATCAAATCTCTCAAGACAAGACGATGTATCTAAGTTTTTATTCTAAATAACGGGGAAATTGCAGGAGCAATATGTTGGGGAATAGGAGAGGAAGTGAAGGTTGAAGAAATACAAATAGACCCTCCTAAAGCCTCCGAAGTTCGTGTTAAGATGATTTTTGCTAGTTTCTGCCACACAGACCTCGTGAGAGCGCAAGGTCATCCATATGTGAGATCCTATTTAATTCTCTTATTACAAACTAGCTTGAATTTTCTCTTCTTTATATATGATTATCTGATTGTATCATATTTGAGCATTGTCTAGCTCAATTGGAAGTAGATCTTTCAGAGATATTTTCTGCACTTAATTATTTCAACGTTACACATTGAAAACCAAACAATTCTCATCATTATGAAATTGATTTGCAGCCCTGTTTTCCTCTAGCACTAGGGCATGAAGGTGTAGGGTAAGCACTTATAATCAATCCCATTATTCTAAATACAGAGTTAATCAGATCACTAATCACATGAATAATTAAGTAATCTAACCTAGAAACAACTTTCACTTTTGGTGCATGAAAATGCAGTGTTGTGGAGAGCGTAGGGGAGAAAGTGACAAATTTCAAACAAGGAGATATGGTGATTCCAATATGCATTGGAGAATGTGGAGAATGTGAGAACTGTGTTTCAGAGGAATCAAACTTATGTATGAGATATCCTTTAAGAGTGACTGGGTTAATGCCTGATGAAACATCAAGGATTTCGGTAAGAGGGCAAAAGGCATACCATGTGTTTAGCTGCGCAACATGGTGTGAGTATATGGTTAGCGATGAAAACTACCTTATGAAAGTTGATCCAAATATTGATTTGGCTCATGCTAGCTTCATCTCTTGTGGATTCCCTACTGGTTTTGGAGCTTCCTGGAAGACTGCCCATGTTCAAAGTGGATCATCTGTAGCTGTTTTTGGCCTTGGAGCTGTAGGATTAGGGGTATGTTCTTTTGCCAAAATAAAAATTAGTTTTTTTTTAAAAAAAAGTAAGCAAAACTTTAATCATTTGATACTTTTAGTTTTGCGAAAATTTTAATTTAGTCTCTAAATTTTAACTCAATATAATTCGGTCTCTATAATTTTGACTTAATTAAAAATTAGTTTATAAATTTTGATTCAATATAACTCAATATGTATAGTTTATCAATTTAATAAAAACATTAGCTCTTGAATTTTGACTCATAATTTAATTTTCTAAAATGTAGAGATATATTTTGAATAGTTAAAACTATATGGACTATGTTGTATATAGTTAAAATTTAAGGATATAGTTGTAACAAAGTCAAAACTACGAGACCAAATGATTAATTAACCCAAAAAACAATAACACTCGGTTTTCTAGTTTTCATGTGTATTTGAATTAAATTACTTGAATGAATTGCAGGCTATATGTGGAGCCAAGATGATGGGAGCAACAAAAATAATTGGGATTGACACGAATGAAAAGAAGAGAGAAAAGGGAGAAGCTTTTGGAATGACAGATTTTATAAATCCTAGGCATCATTCTGATAAGCCTTCTTCTCAACTGGTGAAAGATTTCACAAATGGATTGGGTGTGGATTATGCCATTGAGTGCACTGGTGTTGCCTCTTTGCTCACTCAAGCCCTAGAATCTACTAAAGTGGTAAACTTATAATACCTAATACTACTTATATTCCGTAACATAAGAGTTAGTTGACTTTTTTAGATAGATAAATGAAATCAAATAAATCAATTAATTATAATTAATATAAAAATTAGTTGACTAATATATATAGATTAAGGAGTATATAATATTAATTTATCCTAAGGGGTTATATTTTGTCATACTTAACTTATTTATTTTTTTCTTTAATCTACTTAAAAAATTTAACTGGTTTTTATGTTAAATAACGGAGGAATTACTCAATATTATCATGTATATATATGTGTGTGTGTGTATATATATATAATATTTGTAAAAGAAGTCACATTATTCATAAGCATTACACAGTGCCGCTCACTCGTGTAATTATATGGGTTTTATAATCTCTATTTTTTTTTCAATTTGATGTGTTTCTTCTAATTTCGTTGATTCGATAAATAGCTCTCTCTCTCTCTCTCTATATATATATATATATATATATATCTGTGTGTGTGTGCAGGGTAAAGGAAAGGCAATAGCAATCGGTGCAGGAATAGAAGAATATGTGCAAGTCAGCTGGTTGGGTCTTCTTATTGGAAGAACTTTGAAGGGGGCAATTTTTGGAGGCTTGAAACCCAAATCTGACCTTCCAATTTTAGCTACCAAATGCCATAACAAGGTAAAAAAAAAAACTCTCATTACAAATCTAAAGAAAAAAACACACACACAAAAATATATTTGTATAATGTTTATAATAATTTAATTTAAAATTTTCACTTTCAATTTTCTGTACGTCACTTATTAAGTCTTTTCTTCTTATTTACAGGAACTCCCTCTGGATGAGCTTTTGACCCATGAAGTTCTTTTGACACAGATAAACAAAGCTTTTGAGCTGTTGAAACAGCCAGATTGTGTCAAAGTTATTATCAAGATGTGATTAGTGATGTTTTATTCCATGTGTGTGTGTGTGTGTGTGTACGATTTCCATAAAATATTAAAAGGGATCTTACTCCCATTATAAGTATTTATGTCATCAAGATCCTTTATTGACAATTTAAAATTTCTGTGGCCCTAAATTGTCATTTTCGCTTTCGCAATATAAAACCTTTTGTTTCTTCATATTGGGAGTTCCGAATTCTAACTTTGACCTATATTCACCTGATCTTTTATGGCCTAAAGAAGCACGCAATTGACGAGTCATCATTGAAGATATTATAAATAAATTCGAAGGTCAAATTTTATCAACATTTTTAATGAAATAATTTATAAAAAAAAACATTATATTAGCTGCTACGCTATCCAAATGTCTTAAATATTGTCGAATGTGTTTAATAGTTCAAAGATTCCGATACTCTGAATATGGTGAAAATCGCTTCATTTAAAAAATAGGGTCTCTATAGATTTGTTTCCCATAAAATGTTTTTGACTTCAAAAACATATCCTACTCTATCCTATCTTTCTTTATAAGTAACAACTATCAAATCATATGAATTAAAGTATTAGTTAAAATTAGTCAAAAGTAATAAATTAATCCAAAATATAATTTATTTTTTAAATATATCTTTATTTATAAGGATGATGATGAGTAAGAGAGAATGAGCAGAATAATATATAAGAGAAAATGAGAGAGAGACGTAAATTAAGTGGAGGATAAGGATAGAAAAAATTATTAAATTTTTAGATAAATCTAAATTATTTTTTATATATAGGACCATATTTATGAAAGAGAATGTGACTTATAAAAATGACTAAATATTTTATAATATTAAATATTTAGGGATTAGTTTCCTCCTAATTATCTAAAGAGAAATCCCATCATTTTTATTTTTGTTTCTGACCTGGAATGAGAAACATCACGTTATTAAAAAAATTAACACAACTCAAGGTCATTTTAAATTGTGAGGCTGAATTTATATCCTTTGCTCATTTTAAATTAAGATTAGCATGAAACACTCATCTTTAATTTAGATCATCCAGATTTTGTGTTCTTTAATAAAATAATATTATAAGCATGCTCTGTGCATGGAGTTTAAGGTGGATTGCATTATTCAAGAGTTAAAACTGGTGCATCTTTTCAGATATTTTATATATATATATATATATATATATATTAAAAAAAAGGATCGAGACCAATAGAGGCCCACCTAAATGTAAAGGTCAATAATCGTGGGCTAAAATTGGGCCTCACTGAAACGAGAAAGGGGAAGGAAACTAAAAAGTATGCAGCCTTTGGTGCAGATCCAATATTTTTTAAAGCGTGAATGGGATGTACAAATCACATATATTTTAAAGAAGTTCAATCAGGTGGTAGATGCATTAGCGAAGCAAGCATTATCCATGTCATCCTTTCTAAGAACTTGCCACCTAGTGTGGAGGCATTACTGGCTAAAGAACGTTTGGGAATTGTTTGCCCTTAGTTAATATTTATGTAATCTGGATTTAACCCTTACTTGTAACAAAAAAAAAAAATGAGCCACTAACACGGAGTTAATTTAACAATATAAAATTTTATTAATTTTTTTTAGATATTAAGTTTAAATTTCAAACAAGACACTAATACTAGGAGAACTAATCATGAAATCTCAAATTTATATTAGACAATTGCAATAGATTCCTTATAATGTGATTCATATAAAGTGCTGAATATCGATTGATAGTATCATAAAATAGATTGGGGTCAACTAAGTAGTATGACAATCGTTGCATGGACATGTCACAAGACCTTATGGGGTGATTCTTTTGTTTTTCGCCAACAATCTTATGGTGTGATTATGCATCAACTTACGTGCACATAATGTCTCGAATAAAATTATTTTTAATAAAAGAATATACTTGCGATAGGAAAAAAAAAGTTATACTATATTCTTCTAGTATTATTCAATATCTTAAACTAATTTATGATTTATTCAGCATCCTAAAGTATTATATTAATATTTCTCAATATCTTAAAGTATTTTTTTAATAATTTTTTGTGTATCCAAGATCCTTAAGTATTTTTTCTATTGCTGATGAGAAAAATATTTAAAGGGTAAAGTTGCACTAAAAATACTTTAAAATACTAGATATAACTGAAAAAATATTTTATGATATTACATAAACTACAAATTAATTTAGAATATAGAGTATTATTTGAGTGCTGGATATATCTTAAAATAAATGGGATTCAATATATATAGAAAGGAAGGCAGTGACTGTTATATATGCTAAAACCTTGGGGTGGGCTTCATCTAGTGGCTTGATCGAGGTCCAAAGTTTCGTAACTATGTTATGCCCTTTCCAAAAAATTTCAAAACAAGATGTTATGCTTTCAATATGCAACTTTTTTTTGTACCAAAAAATATTATGCAACTTTCAAAAATCAATTCCAACTACTTGAAAGCTAAAATTTATTTTAGTAATCTCTATATGTCTCGAGAAGATTAGTCTTTAAATTATTGGTTAATTGTTGGCTAGGGACACCATATGGTTTCAACTAAAAAAATAATTCCAACCTTATTACTTACCTTTTTTTTATTTTACTTACTTCGTACTCACAATTATCCACACATTGCAGAAAGTACAGAAACGTTTAAACTGTATGGTGATTGTAATACATGATAACTTACTAATAACAGTATTCCTGAATTTAATTAATTGGTTTCTTAGCAAAATTTTATAATATAATGCATCCTAATTATATAGTAATTATTACATTTGACTAATAGATTATTACTAAATAACTTAGATAGTACAACTCATATATGACTGTGTGTGTCTGAGTTCTTCGACTTGTTTGGTAACATGTTTATATGGTATGTTTTGGCCGTTATGGATGCTTCCAAACGCATTAACTCCACAACAACAAGGAGGGCTTTCTATCCACATTTATTAGAGATAAGGGAGAAAAAAAGCCAATAGTTGATCTGGAACCACTCATAGATAGAATATATCCCGATATTATATAATCGTGGTCGTTAAATTATGCCTATAAAAAAATTTAATTGAAGTACATTTTGGCATTCCCGTGTTTAATAATTGCTGTAAATTTTTAGTTTCTCTTTTAACCATAAGTACAAGAATAAAGTTGGAGGTTCTTAAATTTATAATTATTTTTTTAAATATTCACTATTAATTATACATATTAAAAGATTTTTCTATCAAATAATTAGTTTTTTATATAAATGATTAGAATGGGCACTTTTAAAAAATTAATATATATATATTTTATAAATAATTAATTTAACTAATATTTTTCTATAAATTAATTATCTAATTTTTATATTAATCGTATTAAAATATACAAATAAGTGAATATGTGTGGGATTGAGAGGCGTATGGAAGTTGAATTTTCAATTATAGAGCAATGGATAGAATGGAACTAGAAAGATAGCACTCAAAGCTAAACAGATATGGATGGCCTAAATATAGTCTGTCTAAATATAGTCTGGACATGGATAGTCCAAATTTAATTTTTTTTCAACTGACGTTTTTTAATTAAAAATTATTCTTTATTTTAGATTATGTACCCATTAATATAATTTTTTTTTAAAAAAATAAATTTGGACTGTTCAAATCAAATATGGATAATCTAGACCAAGTAAGCTTTAAATACTAATTTTAAATACGAGCACCCAAACTAGTTCCAGGATAAAGTAGAATTATACATTTGATAGTAGTTTAAAGATGACAACATACTATTAATGTTGTACATATATCCACAAATTATTATGATATCTCCTTCCTCTCTCATTTCTGGGCCATATATGTCTGGTGTGTGGTTCGGTCACGGGTTACGTCTCGTATGTAGTCTCTATTTCTTGTCCATGTCAAGCTGCAAATTTTGGTCACATCCTGTGCCCTTCGTGTGATATAAAGGAAAGTAAAAGGAAAGAAGAGAGAAAAAAATGAAAATTTTCAATGTTTAGTATGTTCTCAATGGAAGTGTGTGTTTGGATTGCTTTAAAATTGAGTTTTAAAAGGGTTTCTAGACCAAACTTTAGTTTAGAGAAATTTTAAAATAAACAATCATCTTTATCCAAAAGAGCTTATGGATCAAATTATGGTTTAAAATTATGATTTTGAATAAACTCTTTAAAATAGTTTATAGAATAAAAAGAAGCTTATAGATTGTCCAATTATCATTTGCGCATATTTTTCCCACTATCTACTCTCTCATCTACCGACAATAATAATCGCTCCCCATCTCACTCATTGGCTGTCTTCAGCTCTTGTCGGCATTGTAGTGGGAGAACAGTCATCTGTCGCCATCGGAGAGGAGGAAGACAGTGGTCACTGTAGAGGAGGAAAAGAAAGTCGACGAATAACCATCCAAAAAAAAACTTAATGGGAGAACCACTGTTAAGCATCGTTAGTCACCGGAAGCAGGAGAGGAGGAAGATGGTGGTCATTGAGTGTTACTGGTTGAGATTTGTCACTAAGCTTCGCCTGGAATAGCTGGAGAAGAAGAGGAAGAAGAGCTATAGTGGAAAAGGAAAGGAAAAGCAGAGATGGATAGGACTGTGGGTATGACGAGTGAATAGTAAAGATTTTTTTTTTATCTCATACTATTTCTAGTAATTTACCAATAATAAAAGTCTTTCTACTAATAATCATTCAATTACTGATTTATTTAAAATAACTTTTTTTATAAGCTCTTTTATAAAAATCTATATAAACGGGCCCGAAAAAGGTTTGAAGAGAAAATTTTATATTTGGTAGGTTGAAAATGATGATAAAATATGTAGAAAAAATATGAAAATGACCATATTACCCTTGACAAGTATTTATTAATCAAATTCACTGATTTAAAAATTAAAATATTTAATAATTTAATAATTCATAAAATATGAATAAATAAAAATAAATTATAAAAAACTTCATGTAGCTTGCATACAAGACAGTGAGCTCGTATAGTTTTCGTCTGAGTATTATTGTCATTCTGAAATTAGTCTCTTCTTTGTGTTTGGTCTCTTCATCCAAACATAAGGATAGGAAAACTTCACTTTACATTTTCCCTTTCCCTCCATTTTCTCTCCCGAATAAAGCACTGGGGATATGAGGCTAAGTATATATAAGCTTTATCCCTTCCTCGGCAAGCCAAAGCCTTAAACTCGTTGTTAGAAGCAGCAGAGTGAAGAAAGTTGAATAATATAATGTCAAGCAGTTCACAAGTTCTAACATGCAAAGGTATATCATATACTATAATCTCAACCTGAAGTTTCAATTTCGTTCTTCTTGTCTATTCTAAAATTCTAACATCATCATCGAGTTGATTATGATTTTACCATAGTGAACCAAATGGATAATCTCTCAGGATAATACATGATCTGATCTAGTTCTGAATGGAGAAATTGCAGGAGCAATATGTTGGGGAATAGAAGAGGGAGTGAAAGTGGAAGAGATACAAGTAGACCCTCCTCAAGCTTCTGAAGTCAGAGTTAAGATGCTTTGTGCCAGTTTGTGCCACACAGACATCTTGAGATCTCGCGGACGACCATTTGTGAGATTCTATATATATCATAATCTTACTTGCCCACCCATTAGTTATTGTTCTAATTTCATAAAACTCTCGTTAATTATTGTATGTAAGGTATAGGGGCATACATGTGATCCAATTGATCAACTTGATTGATCACACGAAATAGGAGTACTGATCTGGACTCCGTTCAAGCAACATAGCAAATAAAGTCAAAGAGAGGAAGAAAACTTTCAGAGGGAGAGAGAGGGAAATCTCTAGGAGTTATCGTGCATTTATCAAAACTCCCGGGGAACTTCCTTCTCCCTCCCTCTGAAAGTTCTATACCTCTTTTTGATGTTTTTTGTTGTGTTTCTTGATCGGTGCCCCTAGAGGTGTTTTGGTTTTATGTGGGCAATCAAGTCAATCCCTCGTATCAAAGGTATGCCTCTAAACCTTACCGCGTAAGTGTAATCTTGGATTCTCTCAACTTTGGAATGAAAATTTGTATCGGAATAAGAGATGCAAAATATCGAATTTATCTTCATACCTTGTTCATTTTATCCCACAAAAAAGGCTTCATATGATTAATGTACTAATTGAAATTGATGTGCGGATGTGCAGCCTGTTTTTCCTCAAGCACTAGGTCATGAAGGTGTAGGGTAAGTTTATCACATTACAAATCCAAACTCAATCAAGCAATCAATCAATTCTAATACATAAACAACTTCAATTGTCATGAATAAAATTGCAGGGCTGTGGAGAGCATAGGGGAGAAAGTGACAAATCTAAAAATAGGAGATATAGTAATTCCAACATTCATTGGAGAGTGTGGAGAATGTGAGAACTGCGTTTCAGAGGAATCAAACATATGCATGAGATATCCTTTAAGAGTGAGTGGGCTAATGCCTGATGACACATCAAGGATATCAGTAAGAGGGCAAAAGGCATACCATGTGTTTAGCTGCTCAACATGGTGTGAGTATATGGTTAATGATGAAAACTACCTTATGAAAGTTGATCCAAATATTGATTTGGCTCACGCTAGCTTCATCTCTTGTGGATTCTCTACTGGTTTTGGTGCTTCTTGGAAGACAGGCCAAGTTCAAAGTGGATCAACAGGGGCTGTCTTCGGCCTGGGAGCTGTTGGATTAGGGGTATGTATATTTACTAGAATAACTACCCTCTCCATAGAAACTAAATAACTAATTTACATATATTAAAAAAATTAATTATTTAGTTATGCATAAAAAGTATATATTAACTTTCCTAAAATATTTTCTTTAATAACTTATATTAGAATTATTCATTAGTAAAAATCCCTTAATATGGGCAAATAGGAATAATTTTTGAGAAAATATTATAAATTTAAGAGATAAAATTGATTGAGATCTTATATTTTAAAATTATATTAAGTAAACTCCCTAGCTAGTTCCTATATTTAGGTCTAAAGTGAGAATTATTTTATAAGAGACATTTGTTTTATTAGTTTTAATATATGTTTTAACCAAAAAATATTGTTTAATGGGTAAATTACTTGTGTTGCAGGCAATAAGTGGAGCCAAGATGATGGGAGCAACTAAGATAATAGGGATTGACACCAACGAGAAGAAGAAAGAAAAGGGAAATCCTTTTGGAATGACAGAATTTATAAATCCAAAGGATCCTTCTGATAAGCCTTCTTCTGAATTGGTGAAAGACCTCACTGGTGGATTGGGTGTGGATTATGCCATTGAGTGCACTTGTGTTTCCCCTTTACTTACTCAAGCACTAGAATCCACAAAATTGGTAAGCTTCCAAATCACTGATCATTTAAATTAGGGTTAAACCCAATCTAAATCCCTATACTTTTAACGAGTCATAATTTTAGTACTTATACTTTTATTTTATTGTTTTTCATCCTTATACTTTATATTATCCAAAACGTTAATCTATATAGTTTTATAAAGATTTGAATTTGAGATTAACGGTACGAACTTTGCTAATGTGCCATTAACATGGTTAGGTAGGCTCTGTTAACAAAGACTAATATGGCTTACATGTAAGGATCAAAACTAAAAGTTGTTAAAAGTATGAAGATTCTTTGAAGTGAGTTAAACCATTTAAACCAATTAAATAAATCTTCTAAAGAATTTCATATTATTTTATATCATTCTTTATAGTACAATAAATTGCCCACTAATTAACCATGCATTAATCCTTGTAATGTCCATAAAACATCATACTCATGTTGCATATATTCTCTCAGTAATTTACTGTGTATATATACACACAGGGGAGAGGAAAGGCAATAGTAGTCGGTGCAGGAAAGGAGGAATTTGTTCAGGTCAACTGGTTAGGTCTTCTTCTTGGAAGAACTTTAAAAGGTTCCATTTTTGGAGACATAAAACCCAAATCTGACCTTCCTCTTTTAGCTGCCAAATGCCTAAACAAGGTGATACTCTCTTGGTAATGTTAATCACATTTAATTTCACTTTGTAGATTATAATAATGGACCATTTCCATTTTTGCAGGATATTCCTCTTGATGAACTTCAAACCCATGAAATTCATTTATCAGAGATCAGCAAAGCATTTGAGCTATCAAAACAGCCAGACTGTGTCAAACTTATCATCAAGATATGATATTTTAGTAGCTAATATTGTTCCTAATAAATATGAAAAATAACTTTTAACAAAAATTGCTGATATTATTGCAAAGAAAAATCTTCATAGAAGAATTAAATAGATACTTCTACATTGATGTGGTTCCGAAATGACCTCTTGAGATATTTATTCCTACATTTGAGTAAATATGTAATTTGCTTTGGGCTAAGACCCTCTATTTGTTATATATTAAGGAATAACAGCATTACACCAGTTTGTTTGGTGGGGTGACTTTATTGGAGTACTTGTTAGATGGTGCTTTCATGTCTACATGGTAGCAATTTTGTTAAACAAAAATGACATTGAATTTATATTGACTGATGGTAAATTAAAGAATAATATGATGGAGATATTTGATTTATTTGTTAAAAATTAATAATGACAATGAACAAATCAATAAATTACATGTATGAAAATGCTTATGCTCTACAAACATTTATCCTTTCAACTACAGAAAAAATGCAGGCAAAAAAATTCCGATAAAAAAATAATTTTTTTAAAATAAGCTTATTTATACAGTCGCCCCATTAAGATCATATGCTACCGGGGTTTGCCCATTGGCTCCATAGTGAACTTTTTGGGAGTCAGGCCCATATGAGACAAATTTTTGGTCCAAACAAAAGGCTAAATAAATGAGATCTACAGGCCCGATATGTTTGTGCTTTGTGGAGGAGGCCCATATGAAAATGCTTAAGTGGAGGCCCATAGGGGATTATTCACTCTACCGGATATGGATACCCTGATATATATATATATATATATATCAAATAAATGATGCTTGTATAAAAAAAAATAAATGATGCAAATTTGTAATAAAAAATAAATAAATAATATGAATTACTAATGGAGGTTAGGTCTAATAACATAAGTTATTCTCTTACAATATGATGAATTAATATTTGAATTCTTAATAATAAAAAAAACTTTGAAAAAGTCATTTGATTAGACAATATCTTAAGAATTGGAAACCTATTTACTCTGCCTTCCAATTCCAAATCTCTTCAATATTAAAAATTTAACAGAAACTTATTACAAATAAGTTAAAACTAAGGCAACTCTGCTAACACATTATTTTGTTTTTTGCCAATGCATAGATATTCTCTATTTTTTTTATATAAAAAAATTTAGGTAAATTGACACGTTTCTTCTACTAAGGTTAAGATATAGCCCTGGAACTCAGAGAGTATTTATAGAAAATTTATGAAATTTTATACTAAATGAACTCTCATAATGATAACGAGAATCGAACTCGTGTTTTTATAAAAGATAAATTTATTTTTTTAGTATATATGATAACTCTTCCTAGGAGGATTCTCTGACTACAATCAATATTTTGAAACACTATTGGGTAATAAATTAAATATGCGCTGGGCATTTCATTTTCAAAACAATAACTACGTCCAAATAAGGAGATTTTCACTACGGAGACAAGCTCAAGAATAAGAAATCAATATATGAGCGAAATCCATTCACAGATAGTTTAACTACTCAAGTCAATTAGAATTAACATAAATAATAAAAAATAAATTTATATCTTATAAAGATATGAATTTAATTTTTACTATCGTCATAAAAATTATTTTGACAGACGATTTTATAAGTTCCTTATAAATACTCTCTATATTTTAAAACTATACTATAATTTTAATAGAGAACTGACTGTTACACTTATTTAAATTTTTATGTATAAAAAAGAAAGTTAAACTACTCAACAACTAAGAATGACAACACATACAGCATCCATCAAAGCAGCAATAATTCAACCATACACACAACTAACATCAATTCACGTCATTCATAATATGTATGAGGTGCCGCAAGATCAATAGTTGATAGATTTAACAATTTAAACACGAGTTTGAGTTTAAAAGAATTATATTTAATTAGACCTGATAATATTATAATTTTATTCAACCAAATAGCTATATAAAAAGAAAACATGCTTCAATGAACTCCTATCCCTTCTAAATCCCATACTTTAGTACAAGAAGTTCTCATACTATATACCATCTGCCTCCCAGGACCACAAGCTCCAAAAACCATTCAAGTTAGCCTGGACTTGGATCCCACTTCTGAAACGCTAAGCTATTAGGTGGACGTAATATTAAACCTCTACTTTTATATATTTATATATATTATTTTAATAGATATTTGTTATTATTTTTTATTCATATTATATCATTTGTGTACTATTTAAATTAATATACTTTACATTGAATTAGTATATAATATAGCTATAATTGTTATATTTTTATAATTCTTTTAAATAATTATTTTTAAAATAAAAGTTATTACATTATCATAATTTGTATTTTAAGAATTTAGGAAATATTAAAATTTATAAATAACAATAAAAAAATTATAAATTTAAAAATTATATTGAAGGACCTATTGGGTTAAACCGCGTTAATTTTTTTTAATTCTCTCTCCAGTTTAAATGACAAAGGAGAAATGTAACAAAAAAATGACAGAGGAGAACGCAAGGAAGGCGAGGGGACCGCACAAGAGAAGCTTCAGCCGGCAGTTCACCCCACACCATCACCTTCTCCTGTCACCACAGCATACTACTACAACTCACAGACAAGACGCGAACACGCAGAGGCATTGACGGAAGAAAAGAGCATAACAGCTACAGCACGCAGTAGTGTCGTCATAGAACAAGAGACAACAATGACGTCTTCCACCTATTCCTGAATGTTTGTTGATGCTCCCAATTCGAAAGGCATGAGTTTAGATTTCAAAATAAAGTTTAAGTTAGTATAATTTTCTGTCCATCAATTATTTTATAATTCTTAAAATTTAAAATAATCTTATAATTATTAAAAAATTTAATGATTTATTTATATTTATTAAAAATTATTATAACTAAATTTTTATTTAATATTTAATATCATTATTTAATTAATTTTAATTTTATTTATTTTGATTTGGATCATATTTATTTTAAGGTGATTTAGATTATTTAATCATTTTATTACTTGTTAACTTTGATTCTTTCTATTTTAAATTTTAAAATTGTTTTTAAATATTAGACTCTAATATCTTTTATCTGATTTTAATATATTATTATTTTAAAAAATATTTTGTGATAATTAGAAGTGGTTTGATTATTGGATTAAAAATTTAATTATTATTTTTAATTTTAATATATGTTAAAGTTATAATTGTATATGCTATTAAATTAGATAATTACTTTAATTATTATTAATTATTTTAATTTTAATTTTATTTATTTATTTATTATCTTTTATTATCATTTTTTTAAATTAAAAATATTTTATTTAAATTTATTTTTAATTTATTATATTTATTTTTTAAGTCAATCAAATTATTTTTTTAGTTTAAGCAATATTTTATTTAATTATTTAAAAATTTAATTTAATTTTTAAATTTTAAAAAAATAATTTTAATGTAATTTTTAAAGTATTATTTCAGTCATCCTATCACTATTATTGTTGGCGCCAATGGTTGGTCAATGAAAGGGATCCCAATTATTAGCCGATCCCTTATCCTATCTCTTTGGCTTTATTTAGTTGAGGATTTAAAAAAAAAACAGAAAAAAAAGTATATTTAGTTAAAAAAAATAGATAGAGGAGAGATTTTTTATCCTTATATATTTCTTTTCCCTCTCTTATCTACTCTTTAAAATGGAGAGTTTTTAGAAGGGAAATAATTTTTTTATTTTTTTTTACTAAATTATCTTTTATATATTTTTAATAGTTTAATTATACCCTGAAACCTTTTTATTTATTTTTTTTACACTTAATTTTTTGTAATTATTAAAATTTAATAAGCATATTAAATTATTTATATATTATATTAAAATATATAATAATTATAAAATTAATAAAAAATAATATTAAAATTTTATCATATTTTTAATTTTTTATATATAAATGAGATAAAAAAATTTAAGATTCATAAATTAAAAAAATAATAATTTTAATATGAATATTATAAGTAAAAAATAAATAAATTTAAATAAATTTAATTAACTCATCCCTCTTTTCATTCCCTCCTTTCTTTTTTCTTTTTAAACTAAATAAAAAATATTATTAATTAATTTTTTTAAATTTTTTTATCTTTTTTTTAAATTAATTTAACCTTTTTTTTTAAAATTAAGCTAATTTATCCTCTGCTGTGTGGGATACTACTTTAAAATATTGGCACATGATCATAAATGAATATAATAACCATTACATGTGCCCTCCATTATCTGTGGCAGTTCGTCTTATCCTGTCACGGGTGGGTCACATCTCTTACGTACGTTGCCCTGTTTCTTGTCCACATGTGCCGTCCATTTTCATCTCATGGTGACTTTACATGTTAGTGGTTGGATAATGAGAAAAGCAAGCGGAAGATAAAACTAGAAAAAAACAGGAGGGCAAACTGTTCACATAGCAAGAGGTAGAAAGTGTTGATGGGACTGGTCATGCAGAGTACATACACGAAGAAAAAATAAGGAAAAAAGTTGTGCATGATGTTTTCAAGTGCGGACAATATTTTTTTTTTTAACTTAATTCATCTTATTTATTTTTATCTTTATAGGTATTAGTTGGGTTGACTGGGCGTATTTTCTGTAAGATATAATAATTTTTTTTAATATTTATTGGCCCTACTTATTTCTAGTATATACAGTGATACTTTCACCTTCTCTTTGTGTGCCCCTTGAGAGTTGTTTGGTACTAGAAATTTGGAACGGATGGAAAGGAAAAGTTTTTGGGTTGAATTTAAAAAAAAAATTGAAATGTAGTTATAAAATTTTAATAAAAAAAATATAAAATAAATAGTAAGAAAAATTAATTAAAAACTCTTAATCTCAATTTTTTAATCTTTTAAAATCTAACTCATAAATTTTTTCTCTTTCCATCTAAATCCCTCATACCAACTAGCATATAAACTAAAAATAATATGTTTGATCTTGTTATATTTCTCCAAATATAGTTATGGTGATAATTATTTATAGATCATGAAATGTTGCTCTAAAATGGACCTCTTAAAACAATACATTTTTAATTAAAAAAGTTATATCCATATGTTGATATTTATAAACACTATATGTTAATTCATTCAACCCCGTATATTAATTTATGAATCAACACCTTCTCAATAAATTGATTATTTAAAATAACTTTTTTAATGAGAAGCCACACCTTTCTTATACGAACAGTTATAATTCCCAATATAACCCTTCACATAAATTCTTTAATTCACGCTTTTAAAAAACAACATATCTCTTCACTATTAAAAATATTCCAACAGAGTATAAAGCACTAAAGAGATAGTGTGTAAGCTTTATCCTTCCTTGGCAAACCAAAGCTTCTGCCCGTTGTTAGAATCTGCAGAGCGAAGTAAGTTGAGTAATATAATGTCAAGCAGCTCACAAGTTATAACTTGCAAAGGTATATCATATACTATAATCTCAACCTGCAATTTCAATTTCGTTTTTCCTGTTTATTCTTAAATTCTAACATCAACATCATCGAATTGTTTATGATTTTACCATAGTCAACCACAAATCGATAATCTCTCAGAATAATCTGATCTATTTCTGATTGGAGAAATTGCAGGAGCAATATGTTGGGGAATAGGAGAGGGCGTGAAAGTGGAAGAGATTCAAGTAGACCCTCCTCAAGCTTCTGAAGTCAGAGTTAAGATGCTTTGTGCCAGTTTGTGCCACACAGACATCTTGAGATCTCGCGGATGGCCTTTTGTGAGATTCTATATATATAATAATCTTACTTACCCACACATTAGTTATTGTTCTAATTTCATAAAACTCTCATTAATTATTGTATGTAAGGTATAGGGTCATACATGTGATCCAATTGATCAACTTGATTGCTCACACGAAATCGGAGTACTGATCTGGACTCCGTTCAAGCAACATAGCAAATAAAGTCAAAGAGAGGAATAAAACTTTCAGAGGGAGAGAGAAGGAAGTTCTCTAGGAGTTATCGTGCATTTATCAAAACTCCCGGGGAACTTCCTTCTTAGAGAACTTCCTTCTCCCTCCCTGTGAAAGTTCTATAACCCTCTTTGGTGTTATTTGTTGTGTTTCTTGATGGGTGTCCCTAATGGTGTTCTGGTTTTATGTGGGCAATCAAGTCAATCCCTCGTATCAAAGGTATGCCTCTAAACCTTACCGCGTAAGTGTAATCTTGGATTCTCTCAACTTTGAAATGAAAATTTGTATCGGAATAAGAAATGCAAAATATCGAATTTATCTTCATACCTTGTTCATTTTATCCCACAAAAAGGGCTTCATATGATTAATGTACTAATTGAAATTGATGTGCGGATGTGCAGCCTGTTTTTCCTCAAGCACTAGGTCATGAAGGTGTAGGGTAAGTTTATCACATTATAAATCCAAACTCAATCAAGCAATCAAGCCATTCTAATACACAAACAACATCAATTGTCATGAATAAAATTGCAGGGTTGTGGAGAGCATAGGGGAGAAAGTGACAAATCTAAAAGTAGGAGATATAGTAATTCCAACATTCATTGGAGAGTGTGGAGAATGTGAGAACTGCTTTTCAGAGGGATCAAACATATGCATGAGATATCCTTTAAGAGTGAGTGGGCTAATGCCTGATGACACATCAAGGATTTCAGTAAGAGGCCAAAAGGCATACCATGTGCTTAGCTGCTCAACATGGTGTGAGTATATGATTAGTGATGAAAATTACCTTATGAAAGTTGATCCAAATATTGAATTGGCTCACGCTAGCTTCATCTCTTGTGGATTCTCTACTGGTTTTGGTGCTTCTTGGAAGGCTGCAAAAGTTCAGAGTGGATCATCTGTGTCTGTCTTTGGCCTGGGAGCTGTTGGATTAGGGGTATGCATGTATATTTACTAGAATACCTACCCTCTCTCGGTCTTTAATGTAGAAACTAAATAACTAATTTATAAATATTAAAAAAATTAGTTATTAAGTTAGTTATGTCTAAAAAGTGTGTGTTGAATTTCCTAAAATACTCTGTTTAATAATTTGTATTGGAATTATTTATTAGTAGAAATTTCCTTAATATGGGCAAATAGGAATAGTTTTTGAGGAAATATTATAAATTTAAAAAATAAAGTCTATTGAAATCTTATATTTTTAAATAAATTCTTTAATTAGTATCTATATTTAGAATTGAGGTGAGAATTATTTTATAAGGGACATTTGTTTTATTAGTTTTAGTGTGTTTTACCCAGAAAAGATTGTTTAATGGGTAAATTACTTGTGTTGCAGGCAATAAGTGGAGCCCAGATGATGGGAGCAACTAAGATAATAGGGATTGACACCAATCAGAAGAAGAAAGAAAAGGGAAAAGCTTTTGGAATGACAGATTTTATAAATCCGAAGGATCATTCTGATAAGCCTTCTTCTCAATTGGTGAAAGAGCTTACTGGTGGATTGGGTGTGGATTATGCCATTGAGTGCACTGGTGTTTCCGCTTTACTTACACAAGCACTAGAATCCACAAAATTGGTAAACTTCCAAATCACTGATCATCTAAATCAGAGTTAAACCCAATCTAGATCCCTATACTTTTAACATCATTATACTTTCATTTTGTTGTTTTTCTTCTATATATTTGATGTTGTCTAAAACATTAGTCCATATAGTTTTATAAAGATTTGAATTTGAGCTTAACTGTACAAACTTTACTAATGTGGCGTTAACACTATGAGGTAGACAAT
Source organism: Leucaena leucocephala (assembly GCA_037074615.1). Taxonomy (NCBI): domain Eukaryota; kingdom Viridiplantae; phylum Streptophyta; class Magnoliopsida; order Fabales; family Fabaceae; genus Leucaena; species Leucaena leucocephala. The sequence goes on along the minus strand of CM073543.1, from coordinate 6,186,774 downwards.
TGACAAAGACTAATGTGACTTACATATAGGGACTAAAATTAAAATTTGTTAACCCTTTGAACCAATTAAATAAATCTTCTAAGGAATTTTATATTCTTTTATAGTACAATAAATTGCTGACTAATTAAATATTAATAAGTTGTAATGTCCAAAAAAACATCATAGTCATGTTGCATATATTCTCTCAGTAATTTACTGTGTAAATATACGCACAGGGAAGAGGAAAGGCAATAGTAATCGGTGCAGGAAACGAGGAATATTTTCAGGTCAACTGGTTAGGACTTCTTCTTGGAAGAACTTTAAAAGGTTCCATTTTTGGAGACATAAAACCCAAATCTGACCTTCCTCTTTTAGCTGCCAAATGCCTAAACAAGGTGATACTCTCTTGGTAATGTTAATCACATTTAATTTCACTTTGTAGATTAGAATAATGGACCATTTCCATTTTTGCAGGATATTCCTCTTGATGAACTTCAAACCCATGAAATTCATTTAACAGAGATCAGCAAAGCATTTGAGCTATCAAAACAGCCAGACTGTGTCAAACTTATCATCAAGATATGATATTTTAGTAGCTAATATTGTTCCCAATAAATATGAAAAATAACTTTCAACAAAAATTGCTGATATTATTGCAAAGCAAAATCTTCATAGAAGAAATAGATACTTCTACATTGATGTGGTTCCGAACTAACCTCTTGAGATTTTTTTTTTGGTTACAAAAAAAAGTTGAGATATTTATTCCTACATTTGAGTAATATGTAATTTTTTTTGGGCTTAGACCCTCTATTTGTTATTGAAAAACTTTTTTTTTACTGTATTGTTTGTTGAATGTGTTTATAATGGTTCATAATATTAAGGAATAACGCCACTACACCAGTTTGTTTGGTGGGGTGACTTTATTGGAGTACTTTAGATTAGATGGTGCTTTCATGTCTACATGGTAGCAATTTTGATAAACAAAAATGACATTGAATTTATATTGACTAATGGTAATTTGAAGAATAATTTGGTGGAGATATTTGATTTCTTTATTAAAAATTAATGATAACAATGAACGAATCAATAAATTACATGTATGAAAATGCTTGTGCTCTAAAAATATTTTTCCTATCAACTTGTCTTTAACATTTTCCCATAAATTTCATTGATCTTCATGGTATTTTGTGTTTTATTTTTAATATACTTTCTCACATATTTTAATATGGTAAAAAACGTCATAGAAAAAATGTAGGAAAAAACCCGATAAAAAAATAGATTTTTTAAAATAATTTTTTTTGTACAAAAATTTTTATAAAGGTGTTGAGGCATTCACGATCTAAGGGCAGAGTAAAATTTTTTTTTCTTTTTTTTTTAATACAAAAATTTTTGAAAAGGGGTTAGGCTCACCCATGATTCAAGGGCAGGGCGAAATCTCCCTTCCTCCTAGGTGATACCAATGTCAGGTAGAGCGAGTTGTCTATTACCCTTAGGCATAAATCTGGGCACTCAAGAGTTAGGATGCCTCCCCAAGCACCACGACTAGAATCACAACAAAGTAATACTTCCCATGATTCAAAATCTCTTTTTTTTTTAAGCGATACCAGTCACCCCGTTAAGATCATATGCTACCAGGGTTTGCCCATCAGCTCCATAGTGAACTTTTTGGGCGTCAGGCCCATATTAGACATATTTTAGACAAATTTTTGGTCCAAACAGAAGGTAAAATAAATGAGATCTACAGGCCCAAGATATTTATGTTTTGTGGAGGCTTCCATATATATAAAAGAATTAGTCACTACTATTAATAATAGATATTTTAATATATATATATATATCAAATAAATGATGTAAATCTGTTCCAAAAAAAGAAATAAATAATATAAATTATTAACAGGAGTTGAGTCTAATGATATAGATTAATTCCTCACAATTTGATAAATCAATGTTTGAATTCTAGTGGGAGGAAACTTTGAAGAGTCATTTGATTCGGACAATATTTTAATAATTGAAAACCTCTTTACCCTCCCTTCCGATTCCAAATTTCTTCAATATTAAAAAATTAACAGTACCTGGTTACAAATAAGCTAAAACTAGGGCAACTTTGCAACTCATTATTTTTTTGTTGTTGGTGCATATAGGTATTCTGTTATTATAATCAATATATTCAAAGCACTATTGAGTAATCAATTAAATGTGGGTTGGACATTTTTTCTAACAGGAATTTGAACTTTTGTCTGCTAAGATTATGAGATACTAGCTCCTTTTATTCATTAGACCTGAACTTACACATAATTATATACAAAAACATATAGATTTCGGAGTAAAAGGTTAAGGAAGGTCCAAAATCAACATATGTCCAAGATCGTGACCTGAGTTCAAATTTCATTTTTTAGAACAATCACCACATACACAATGAAGGATATTTTCACTACGGAGACAAGCCCAAGAGTAAGAAATCAATCTCATAAACGAAATCCATTCACAACTAATTAAAATACTCAACAACTAAGATACTAATCACAACACAGCAATCCATCACAGCAGCAATAATTCAACCATAAACACAACTAACATCAATTCACATCATTCATAATATGTATGAGTTGCCACAAGATCAATAGTTGATAAATTTACTCCCTTAAACACGAATTCTCGAGTTTAAAAGAATTAATTTCAATTAAACATAATAATATTTAAATTTTATCCAGTCAAATAATTATATTAATAAAAAAGTGCCTCAACGAACTCTAATCCCTTCCAAATCCCATACTATGGTACAAGGAGTTCTCATACTATATACCATCTACCTCCCAGGACTACAAGCTCCAAAAACCATTCAAGGTATCATGGACTTTAGTCCGTGACATTATATTATTAGGTCATCTCATCACTCTATTATTGTTGGCGCCAATGGTTGGTAAATGAAAGGGATCCCAATTATTAGCCGGATCTCTTAATCTATCTCTTAGCTGTGGGATAATACTCAGAGATTAGAATATTGCCACATGATCATAAACGAATATACTAATCACAACATGTGCTGTCCATTATTTGTGGCAGTTCGTCTTCTTCTGTCACGGGTCACATCCATTACGTACGTTGCCTCTGTTTCTTGTCCACATGTGCTGTCCATTTTCGTCTCATTGTTTGCGACTTTACATATGTATATATATAGTCAACCCGTGAAAAACTTACAAAATCGTTAGTTGTTGGATAAAGAGAAAAGCAAGAGGAAGGGAAAACTAAAAGAAAAAATAGGAGGAAAAACTGTTTACATGGCAAGAGGTAGCAAGAAGTGTCGGTGGGAACATAAATGAAGAAGGTAAAGAACAAAGTTATCCATGGTGTCTTCTAGGGAGGACAATGCTCTCCTTTAAACTTAATTCACATTACTTATTCCTATTTTATAAGTGTCAAATGAATTGACTTGTATATTTCTTATAGGATACAATGAAGATCCTTAAATATAAATTGTCCTTACTATTCCTATCTTATATAGCGATATTTTTTGAGAAAACTTTTTGGCTTGAATTTAGAAAAATTAAGTGGGGTAATGAAATTTTAATAGAAAGAAAATGTAAGATAAATGGTAAGAAAATTTAATTAAAAACTTTTAATCGTACTTCTTTAATTTTTTAAAATCTAAATCATAAAAAAATTTTCTCCCATCCCCTCCAAATCCCTCGTACCAAACAACCCATAAGACAAAAACAATGTGTTTGATCCTATTATGTTTCTCCAAATAGAATGGTGATGATGGATATTTATAGACTACGAAGTGATGCCTTGAACTGGTGCCTCTTAAAACAATATCTCTTCAATTAAAAAAATCATATCCATATATTGAGATTCATGAACCCATATGTTGATCATTGAATCCCATATACCGATTCATGAACCGACACATTTTCAATAAATTGGTTATTTAAAATAAATTTTTTATGAAAAGTTACACCTTTCTTATATGAAGAGTTATAATTCCCTACACAACCCTTCACATAAATTTTTTGAATTCATAAGTACATGACTTCTCAACAACAACGCATCTCTTCACTATTAAATATATTCCAACAGAGTATAAAGCGCTAAAGATACAAGGCTAAGTTTGTGTGTGTGTGTGTATAACCTTTATTCTTACGTAAACAAAGATTCTGCCAGTTGTTAGAATCTGCAGGGCGAAGTAAGTTGAATAATACAATGTCAAGCAGCTCACAAGTTATAACTTGCAAAGGTATATCATATACTGTAATCTCAACCTGCAGTTTCAATTTGTTTTTCCTGTTTATTCTAAAATTCTCTCAGGAAAATACATGATCTGATCTACTTCTGAATGGAGAAATTGCAGGAGCAATATGTTGGGGAATAGGAGAGGGAGTGAAAGTGGAAGAGATACAAGTAGATCCTCCTAAAGCTTCTGAAGTCCGAGTTAAAATGCTATGTGCCAGTTTATGCCACACAGACATCTTGAGAACTCAAGGATGGCCATATGTGAGATTCTATCATGTTCTTTTTTTGATATAGTTATTGAGCCCAATTAAGGGTAAAGTGTTTTTTGTATTCGAGCTTGAATTATTTCAACCAAGCAATTCTCATCATTATGAAATTGATTTGCAGCCTGGTTTTCCTCTAGCACTAGGGCATGAAGGTGTAGGGTAAGCTTATCATATTATTCATTTAAACCCAATCAACCAATATTCAATCAATAATCATACAATCAATTCTAATCCACAAACAAACTTTCATTGTCATGAATTAAAATGCAGGGTTGTGGAGAGCGTAGGGGAGAAAGTGACAAATTTCAAGGAAGGAGATGTAGTGATTCCAGTGTACATAGGAGAGTGTGGAGAATGTGAGAATTGTGTTTCAGAGGAATCAAACTTATGCATGAGATATCCTGTGAGGGTGAGTGGGCTAATGCCTGATGACACATCTAGGATTTCAGTAAGAGGGCGAAAGGCATACCATGTGTTTAGCTGCTCAACATGGTGTGAGTATATAGTTAGTGATGAAAATTACCTTATGAAAGTTGATCCAAATATTGATTTGGCTCATGCTAGCTTCATCTCTTGTGGATTCTCTACTGGTTTTGGTGCTTCTTGGAAGACTGCCCAAGTTCAAAGTGGATCATCTGTGGCTGTTTTCGGCCTTGGAGCTGTTGGATTAGGGGTATGTTCTTTTGCCAAAACAAAAAATTTATCTTTTTAAAAAAACACAAGGAAAAATAAATCATTTAGTCTATATAATTTTGTCTCAATTATAACTCCACTATGAGTAACTTAATTCCTATATTTTTTACTCGATTTAAGCTCAATCCTTTTGTAATTTAGCCATTTATAACATTAGTCCCTAATTAAATTTTGAAAAAAATATTTCTTATAATTTTATTTTTAAAAATATAAGGGACAATATTTTAAATAGATAAAATTATAGAGACCGAGTTCTAATAAATTAAAATTTAAAAATTGAGTTTCAACTGAGCCAATATCACTTCTTTTCTAGTTTTCATATGTGTATTTGATTAAGATATGAAGGTTGTTTAATGGGAAATTCAATTAAGTTACTTGAATTAATTGTAGGCTATAAGTGGAGCCAAGATGATGGGAGCAACAAAGATAATAGGGATTGACAAAAATGAGAAGAAGAGAGAAAAAGGAGAAGCTTTTGGAATGACAGACTTCATAAATCCAAATGATCATTCTAATAAGACTTGTTCTGAATTGGTGAAGGAACTCACCAATGGATTGGGTGTGGATTATTCCTTTGAGTGCACTGGTGTTGCCCCTTTACTTGCCCAAGCCCTAGAATCTACAAAATTGGTAAGGTCACAAATCAACAATCCCTTTTAAAACAGCATAGTCATGTTATTCAGTGGAAGTGCGTGCGTGTATTTTCTCTTAGTAATTTACTGTATGTATATGTATACATTCACAGGGGAGAGGAAAGGCAATAGCAATCGGTTCAGGGAAAGAGGAATTTGTGCAGGTGAACTGGTTAGGTCTTCTTCTTGGAAGAACTTTAAAGGGTTCAGCTTTTGGTGGCTTAAAACCCAAATCTGATCTCCCATTTATAGCTACCAAATGTCGAAACAAGGTGAAATTAATTCTCTGCACACTGATCTAAAATGTTAATCACATTCAATTTCACTTTTGTGGATTATTATAATAATGGATATTTTTTTCATTTTTTTATAGGATTTCCCTCTTGATGAACTTCAGACCCATGAAATCCCATTGACAGAGATAAGCAAAGCATTTGAGCTATCAAAACAATCAGAATGTGTCAAAGTTATAATCAAGATGTGATGTTTTAGTCGCTGGTATTGTTGGCCGTTTAAAACCGCCAACAAATATGAAAAATAACCATCAATAAAAGTTTTTTTTTCTTTACCCAAAAAAATATTTTTTTTTTGGTATTTTAGTGTTTGTTGAATGTGTTTATATAGCGCTTATAAAATTACTTATAAATTACCTATAAATTATGAGTAAATTTTTTATAATCTAAACTAAACCATATTATAGCTAGGCAGGGTGACTTTGTTAGAGTACTTCTTGTTACATTAGATTGTAGTTTATGTTTTCTGGGTTAAGGATTTTGTTGATAAAAAGAAAATATAAACTCACTTAATTATCAAAAACTTTCAAGTATCATAAACATATTATCAATACCTACATTGAAACTTATCAATGTTAACTCTTCAAGTTATTAGAATTTTTGAATAATTGAATCCCTTATACAAGTCCTTATAGTAATTCCCTTGATAAAATGATGTTGAACTTATATTATTGATTGATGGGTAATTTAAAGATGGAGGAGGTTTCTTTGTTAAAAATGAACGATGACAATGAACGGATCAATAAATTACATATATGAAAATATTCACGCTGTAAAAATATTTATCCTATCAACTTGTATCAAAACTTTTGTCATGCCAAAAATATACTCCCTCTAATTCTAATTATTATAATTAACTAATTTAATTAATTTTTTAATATTTATAAATTAATTATCTAGTTCTTATATTAATGATTGAATATAATAAAATTTATAGAGAATCATACTATTTACATATCATAGATAGAAGGTTTTCATCTATAACACAGCATGAATCCCTTTTATAATTATTCTTTTAACAATTTTGGATAAATTTCATTGTTCTTCAAGCTATTTTCTTTATTTTTACAATATTTACTCACATATTTTAATAAGGCTTAAATTTTAGAAAAATAAATATATTTTTTAAAGGGTCAAGATACAGATCTACCCATAAAATATTTTTTTATAGGCAGTAGACACTATAAACTTTCCTTGGATGCAGGCAATAAAATATAGAATTTTCAAAATGATGCAAAACTGCCCTAGCCATTAAGTAAATCAATATTGACCATTATTTTTTTGATACAAATATTGACCATTTTAACCAATAGCCTCACATGCGTTACAATATTTTTGCTCTCAGCAGCCCTGTCTAGGGGTGTGTATGGGTAGGACTGGGCAGGGCAACCCCCTGCCCGGTGCCCTGCCCAAAAAATGCATGGGCTGCATTTTGCAGCCCGATGCCCGGCCCTGCCCAGTAAAAACCTGAACAATTTTGGGCAGGGTATGAGCGGGCTGGGCATGCCCAAATTATGATGTCATGCTCATATTATGAAAAAAAATTATAATTATGAATTTCTAAAATAATACCATATCCATGTGTCTTTAAGAGTTAAATAATACCTATAATTCACTAAGAATAAGAGAACAAAGATAATAATTAAAATCTTGAGATCCATTGCATATAAAAAATAAGCGTTGAAATCTAAGTAGTTTGTAATTATAACTTTGTATCAATCTCCCTAATATTGACAAAGATAAAGCATCTAAAAAAATAAAATAAATAATTATAATTTATAATGTAATCATATGATAATTAACAAAGTTAAAAAAATTAGTATAGTTATAAATATTAAAAGATACAACTTACTTACTTATATTTCTAAAATTACCTTATAGTTACCAGTAGCTATCATATTCTCCCTTTTAAGATGGAGAAAAAAAAAATAAAAGAAGGGGTGCTCATGGGCAGGGCAGGGCAGCCCCTATGCCCGGCGCCCAGCCCGAAAAATGCATGGGCTGTATTTTGCAGCCCGATGCCCGGCCCTGCCCGGTAAAAATCGGGCTGGGCAGGGCATTTTTCTTGCGGGCTGGGCAGAGCATAGCGGGCCATGGGCATTGTGCACAGCCCTAGCCCTGTCCGCTACTATGGGGCCTTCGTTTTATGGGTATATACTGTGGGGCCTTCTAAACGACATAATATTGGCACCTTATGGGATATGTCACTTTTTTTTTTAAAAGAGAGGGGTAAATGCCCAAAAATAAATAAAACTACACTACCCATCGTCTATGGGTTTAACTGATAAATAAGTGAGATATGCAACCATTTAAAGTGTATTTGATCTTTAGGGAATATCACTTTATTGTGGTTCTAGTTACTGTGCTTATAGAGGTATCTTAACTCTTGGTGACTAGGTTTACACCTGAAGGTAATAGATAGTTTACTTTGCCTGACATTGGTATAGCTATGAGAAAGAAAAATTTCACCTTACTCTTAGATTGTGAATAAATACAACCCCTTTCTATAAATTTTTGTATAAAAAAAAAAGAAACAACAAAGGTCCTTAAATATAAAGGACTAGAGTATAATATTGTTGTGGAATTTAAGTCTTCCTTTGCAACTGTATCAGCAAATTTGTTTTGATATCTAACTATATGTTTAAACTTCAATTCCCATAATAACTTCAGTAGTCCCTGTATTTGTAATAATAATAAACTATATCTATCACCAATCCAATTTGATAGCATACTGATAACACTTTTAGCGTCAAATTGAAGGATAATTTTCTTATACCTAAGATCTCAAGTTATTTTGAGCCCCTTATACACAGCCCCTTTACTTTGGGCATGCAACTTTTGAAATCACTGGAGGCCCCATTATTTTTGGTCCAAACCGAAGGCTAAATCCATGAGATCTACAGGCCTGAGATGTTCATGCTTTCAAGTTGCTATCCGACAAAAAAAAAACGGACAAAGATCCAAACCGTTAGAAGGAAAAAAATCATCCAAGGAAAAATGAATAAAGTTTATGAAAAGTTAATAAATTTTATTTTGTCATTTTCAAAAATAAATTTGTAAATACATAATAAATACTATGAAGGTATAACTTATTTTTATTCTCCTCAATAAATTATTTTTATTTTTTAACATAATAAATTATTTCTATAGCTACGAAGAAGAAAGTGAGACTTAACTTTTTCCTACCCCAAACTCCTAACATTATCCGCGTATCAATATATCAATCACCCCCTCAACAAAAAATATAAAATTTGAAACAAATCACACTATTCATAATTATAACTAACAGAATAATAAATATAATTTATGTATCATAATTCTTTCCACCCACCAACTTACATTTTAAAATATTTACGTATATATTAGAAAGCTTTGTTAAAAAACAATACATTCAAATTCTACACATTTATCCAAAATTGACCATCTCAGACTGAAATTTAAGACTCTGATGTCCCTAGGAGAAAATAGAAATGGACCATCCTATTAGAAAAGAAAATAAACATTTCCTTGAAACATATCCTAATACCAATGAGCTTTTAGAACCCGACTCAAACTTTTTGGTATAAGGAAAAATAAAGTAGACGTTCAACACTTGAGTCTTTTGACTACCGCTAGTAAGTCCATCTACTATATAGTATGGCTCACTAAACCTATATTTAAATATACATGATTAAAAAGAGTATTTTAAGAAAATTAACACATAATTATTATAAATAACTAATTTAACTATTTTATTTAATCTACTCAAATTAGTTAAGTAGATTTTATAATAAAGATAAGAAGGAATAAGTATATAATGTAACCAGTGCATTGCACGTAGTCTTTTGCCGTCGAAAATGCAACAAAAAAAATTACGGCAAAATAAGCATATATGTCCAGCACTAAGTGTTTTGACATCAAAAATTCAAAATGGAAAAGAAATATGGCAGAATAAGGTGGCAGAACCAATTTTAACAGGGATACGGTTTTTAATTATTTATAATCGCTACTCAAGTGTTGTTGAAAACAAGTGAAAAAATGGAACCAGACAAGAAACGCCTCACAGGGTAGCTTCCACTTCAGGATCATTTTCTACCGGTGTTGCAGGCACATTATTGCCACCTCTCAAGCGTGAAGACACATTATCAATGGCAGAATTTAGTTGGCTTATCTTTTCATTCAAAGTCTGCCTGGTCCTCTGTTTTCCAGAAATTGTAAAACACAATTATAACTATCGTGCAGCATGTGCCAGCATCAGGAGAGATTTATTATAAAGTAAGGAGAGATTCATTACCTCTAAACCTTCATCATAGTATATCGGTCTTTTGGCCTTACGAAACCCGTATTCATCTTCATTCAGCAGAGATCTTCTAATCTGCAAGGTGCACAATGAAGAATTCAACACCCAAACATGCAAGCACATTGAGGATTCTACATGATGATATTAGTAAAAAGATCATCTTGTTAGCAGATAATAACATTTTTAATAAAAATATTTGCATTTACTAAAAAGTGACAATAGTACATATGTACAGCAATAAAATTGACTTCTTCCGTAAAAAGTAATGAAACAGATATTACAGAGATGAACTTTACTGCCCGCAGAAAAAGTATCAAGTCTGAGGGGAAATTGTGATGAAATTCTTGTATTTCCGAGTATGAGAGGTATAGAATATACACACAAGAGGGCAATAATGAGGAGCCCAAGATATTAGGGATACAATAAAATCAGATCCTAAACCTCCTACAACTCAACTATTTACATCATAATCTAATAGTATCATTTCACTTCCCCTCAATTTGGGCACATAGATGTTAATGATGCCTAACTTGTTACAAAGAGAGTCAACCCAAGCCCCCAAGTAAGGGCCTTTGCAAATACATCACCCAATTGACCCCCAGTTCTCCACGCCCTGTAGAAATGATGTTCTCCTTAATCGTATACTTCCATCTCAGTCTAATAGTATCTTTACAAAAAGAAAGTCCACTCCTTCCATCATATTTTTGACATAAAATAGCAGATTCAGCAGTCTTATACTTTCACTACTAATAAATGAACATATTTGGGAAGCAAATGAAAGCATTTACCTGGGGAGCGAAGATGTAAGCTAGTGTTCCAAAAATCGCACCTCCCAGAAGAAAACCAGCAACAAAATCCCCACCTCCACTTCCACCATCACTGCAATTAGAAGACAAAAATGCAAAAAGAACTGTAAAAACACAATCTTCCACACATGAAACCAATAGGATCAAGTCCTTTGTGCAGACTTGCATCAAGCATAGGCACAAGTATAACATCAGGAATACACACACACACACACACACACACACACAAAAACAATTAATATAAAAAATTGAGAAGTATAGAAACCATCATCATAATACCATTGAGTTGCTCAGGTCATGGGAGCACGTGTTAATGTTAGATCTATTGTGTAAATTTAATTGGAACGGGTATCTCTACTTATGTTTAATCAAATGTAATACATTAGTGATTTGACATACTTTATTAATTGCCATAGTGAATGGTCACAGTCAAAATTGGCATCATGGTGAAAGGTTTTAATCTTGACATAAAGTCACAATACTCATTCCATATAAACATAGGACTATGGTCTAATTTTTATAGTAAAACTGTGTATTTGAATACACAGGAATGCTTTAGTTTTATAATTAAACAAACTTTCTACGAATTACACGGAAACTAAAGAATAAGTAGCAGTTATTATGTCTTTTGAATAGGGTGGCTTAATAGAGAATTTTATCATATTCCCTATATCGATTAATAGCTTTATGAGTCCATTTTTATCTTCTTTGTTGGGAAATTAAACCATATCGTGATGACTATGGACCTATAAGTGACAAGCCAGGGTCCTTTTTCCTCTTGCCAGACTCTAAAGAAATTTATCCGAATTTTAAGGGTGTTTACATTCGTTTCCATCAGACAGCTTCAATTCCTCTTCCTAAACTCATATTGCTATTGAATTATTGAGCTCCTGTAGTACGATAGGCATGAAACACCCTACTCAAATACACCTTCGTCAGGCAATCCACCTCCTCAATTTCCAGCTCAACTCTTCCTCGATGTGTAGCACTAATAAGTAATCATGCTAAGTTTTTGACATGGCACAACCTTGAATCTAGTTATCAAGAGTACAGAAATTTGACATAAACACCCCAACACAATAAAATCTGAACTATCCATATGTAATTTGAAATGTTACACTAAGTTAGATACAAGTCTTTGACTAGAGTTGAACATGCACATGACTCCTTTTTTTGAAGTATCTATTCTTCAAAACTTCAAATCAAATTTTGAATTTACTTTGAACTTTAATAAGAGATGGAAGACTTAAGACTCTGCGTCATTTGAGACCTATCTTCTCACATGTACTATCAGTCTCGGAAGCTCAAGAATTAACTAAGGACACAAATACTTAGGACACAAATACTTTTTCCAGCTTTTACTAGCAGAGCTGTTTATCTTTTTAATAATAACGCCCATAATATTTTCTTAGCAATTAGCAGGACAAGATGTCCCAGGTTCCTTCTTTAATAGTATCGATGCCCATAACTCAGTAATTCACTTTTTCCAATGACATTAAATAAAAACAAATTCTTCCCTGAGGGGTGGGTTGTGAAGGAATTGCATCAACCACAGAAGTATTGCTGATAGTAAAATCAAATAACAACCCTACAGTCCTACAGTTGAAGGCATGAATCAAATACCTGCTGAATACACGCAAGCATGGCAAATAAAACGATAATACCCATACATCTGGCAAAAGTTCATAAAACAAAAACGAAACTACAGTGATCCAAAAATGGCATACCGATATTCGGCACGAATTGTTAAGCTGCGGTTCCTTCTCGTGAGGTTGGATTTCCTTTGAGCAGCAAGCTTAGGAGAAACCCTAAGAGAATTAGGATTTGTTAACCAAAGCTCGCGCGGCTTAAGATGGCATCCACCTATTTCCGAATAAAAGCAACAAACCTTGTAAGTCCCCCAAAAAAATCTATATAACAAAAACATAACAACAACATTCCCTCCGGTAGTACGAAAAATAATCTTCAACATCACAATCTAAATCCCTTCAATTCATTGATTGTTGATTTTGACCCTTCACAATCACATGAATCGAAAATGTGACGCAGCGACAAAACAGAACCTACAATTCATAAAACCTTGTGAAATGCAAACGTTATAAACAAAACCAAAAAAATTATATCAACATGCCACTTTCATTCAAATCTGTTAATTCTCAACCATCCAATGCGAAGCAAAAGAAATAAACTAGAGAAATCGTGCCAGATTCAAAGAACAAACCACAAAACACCTGAAATGGAAATCGGCGCGAAAGATGTAGCCATGGATGAAAGAACGAAAAAGTTATCGAGAGAATTGATTGAGACGAAAGAGGAGATGCAGAATCGGTAGGCCCGAAAGTGGGAAAGGCAAAATCGGTGCTCCCTCTACTCAACTTCGCACTCGCAGCGCATCACCGTTGAAGTCAATTGTCACAAATACCCCTGTCATTACATTAAATTACAGATATTTTTTCCTCAATATCTTGACCATAGCCACTTAATTAATAAAAAAAATAAAATGGTGTAATATTGAATTGTCAAGTAATTTTTTGCCAAAAAAAAATGTCACAATATTTGTTTTTTGACTGAAAATTTTATGTATAAATTTCTTACGTGGAAAAAAATAAATTAATTGAAAACAAGATTTATTAACTAATATAATAATGTCAATTAATATGTTTGATGCGATATTTTATTAATATTCTGAAGATCGCTTTTCAAATTAACAAAAGCTTTTATGAATGGAAAAAAAGCTTTTTTGTATGAAAATTTTAGAAGAGAATGGTGTGAAATTTAAATTTAAGTATATAAAAATAGGAGAAAATTTATCAAAGTTTCTTACATCCATTTTGCTATATTCAAAGTCCTATTGTTTTAATATATTCATTTAAATTAAACATGTATAAAAATTAGTACATATGGTAAAGAGTGATTAGAAAACTTAACATAAATGATAGAGTTAAGGTATAAATTTATCTCAAAAATTTTCAATTATGAGTAATGAGTATTTAAAATTTTTTTTAGAAGCAGTGTTATCTCAAAAGTTTATAAATCATAGCAATGTCGTCCTAACTATTACCTAAAGTTAAATTTAATCGTTAATTGATCAATATGATGACATAGCAATGTAGCATCCATATCATCTTTTATTTTAAATTAAGATACAAATTACTTTATAAATTTTCACTCAGGAGTACTAGGCATGTAAAAAAAAAATTAGGATCAATATTGCTCTAGTTGTTATACTTGTTTAGTTTGATTGTTAGTTTGATCAAATATATTAAGCTAACTAATTCACATGTCATCTACTCTATTTTTTTTAACTCAAATTTATATATAAGGAAACATTAAAAAAAATATATTCCTCTAATATCTATTGTTCATAGAGTATCACTTTCAATAGACTATACTTCATTTTTGAATTATCATATGTTAGTTTTTTAGAGGTTGTTAGAATATGGTATGATAAAAGTTATACTTTGATATTGACAGAGTTTGGATGGATACATTTTTTTAAATTTTTTTCTTTGTTTATAAATATGATTTGAAAAATATAAAGTGAATGATATGTGTAATGACCAATTTAATATATTTGGTCTAACTAAAAGTTAAACTGAACCTAGATAGTAGTCAGTGTGACGTTAAATAAAAAAAATTACAAATATCCAGCACTTTTAAGTGAAAACTTTTAAAGGAAATTTGTATTTTAAAAAAAATAAAAGATGGCGTGAATGCCTCTTATGTTAGCATATTAATTAATTAACGGTTAAATTTAATTTTAGTAACTATTAAAGCAATATTGCTCATAAAATAACTTCTACCCAACTCTCTTGATTGAAAATCTTTGAGATAAATTTATACATTAATCTTAATGGATATAAAAAATTTTATGTAAGCATGATCATAAAAAAATTAAGTGTGATAGATATTATCATATTTTGTAAATGTGAATGACTACCCAAGATTCAAAGAACATAATTATTACGTTCATGAACCATTCTACCTTAAATCCTCCCATATTCATGAATCAAATAATTAAATACAATAACATTCATATGTAATAAATATATTAAGAGTTATTGATTTTGAGAAATGTACATTATAATGACAGCGTAGATACAATGTAATTCATTTATCATTATTTAATGATAACAGGCTTATAAATAATAACCCACGTCAACGTCTTCTACATACTGAAAAACTCTCCCCATGTTCTCTCTATAAGCTTTTCTAGGCTGCTATAAGATTGTTTATATTTATTTTAGTTTTATAGCAAGGTGTGATTTTTTTAAGAAATTTGATAATAGTTAATTAAAATACCAGGGAAATATTTTTCCTACAGCTTAGTATCATCTAATCAAACTTTTTTACAGCTATATAGTATTTGGTCCTATCAAACTTTGTTTTCAATTTTGAATTATATCTCTAAATTTTTTTCCTTTTTATTAGAGTTTTTTAAGATTAACAAATTGTTAATTGAGATAGTAAACAATTTTATTTTTATAAAATAAAAAATATTAATTTAAATTTTAAAAAATATAATTATTAAGAGGGGTAAACATTTTGTACGTTATAAACTTCAAAAGTCCTTTGATAAAATCAATAAAGTTTTTTAAGGCTTTAACTTTCTGCCATTAAATCCATTGGTTCATGAGATGATGGCATCCACTCTAAGTTCTGCAGTAGAAGAGCCAAGCTAAGCCACCTGTTGTTATGACTCACACTTCTACAAAACTTTGTGCGGATCCATCATCTAATGCTGTGGATTTGGTAGAGTGCTTTAAGCTCTCTCTCTCTCTCTTAGATAACTTTTTCCCATTAAATCCATTGATTCATGAGATGATAGAACCCACTCAAAGTTCTACAGCAAAAGAGCAATCTACGTTATTATCGAGTTATAACTCGTACTTCTGCTGTAGAACTTAAAGTGGGTCTATCATCTACTGCTGTAGATTTGGTTGAGTGCTTGAAACTCTCTCTTTATCTTTCTAGATGATTTTCTACTATTAAATCCATTGGTTCATGAGATGATGGAACCCACTCGAAGTTCTGCAGCAGAAGAGCCAGCTAGGCTGTTATTGAGTTAGACTCTCACTTCTACTGTAGAACTTCAAGTGGTTCTATCATCTACTACCATGGATTTAGTTGAGTGCTTGAAGTTCCCTCTCTCTCTATATATATATGACTTTCTATCATTAAATCCATTGGTTCATGAGATGATGGAATCCACTCGAAGTTCTACAGCCGAAGAGCCAACTAGGCTGTTATTGAGTTATGACTCACACTTCTGCTATAGAACTTCAAGTGGGTCCATCATCTATTGCTGTAGATTTGGTTAAGTACTTGGAACTCCCTCTCTTTAGATGACTTTGTGGATGGTCAAAGAGGCTCAAGATGACTTTTGCGATCGAAGGAAGATATTGTGGAGAGGTGGAAAGGAACTGCGAGCTATTTACAAGTCAAGAGAATGGTGGGGAAGGAGAAGATGTTGAGAAAAGAGTGAAGAGAGGAAAGCTTAGTCTGAAATATGAGATTATGGGGGAAGGAGACAGAAAAGGAAGATGTTTCTGATATGACTTCATTATCTGGTTATAGAAAACTGGTGAAGAAGGGATGATAATTTAGAATTAATTGATTTCAACTTTAATTTTACATAACAGTATATTGTTGTATCTTACCAAAATGATTTTTTTTTTGCAAATTCGTCCTAACATCTAACTGATTCCAAAATAAAAAACTAAAATATTCTTTTTGAAAGTAAAAAAAAATACCTAAGAAATACCCATAAGTAATTTAAAAATTTTATTAAAATGTGCATTAAATTGTTTTATCGGACTCAAAAGATAAAAAATTTATATAAATAAAAGTTATTAGAAAAGAATAGTTGGCTAACAACTAAAGTTCCCAAAAATTGAATTTAGCATAGATGCTGAATAATAAAATTTTCTGAAAATAAGTTGTAAATATTGATTCAAATAATTACAATTTTAAGAATCTCAATTGTAGCAGACAAGGCATTCAAGTTTTAAATATAACTCCCAATTTGTAACTTAAATTCCTATTTACAACTGTATTATTATTAATTTAATATTTTGAGATTTAAATGTCCTCCTCCCAAATATTCAAGAAGGGTAGTGTGGTAAAAAGAGTTCCTTGGAAAATTCAGCCCGGTGGGGGACGTTGGGGAAGGCAAGAGGCCAGCTTTGGTTGATCCGCCATCTCAACTACCTTCTCTTGGACTCTCCCCCGCTTCACTGAAATTTCCTTAAACCATTTTCTATTTATGTTAGTATTTTATTTTAATGAAGAATTATTATATTATAATAAATTTAAAATTCATGATTATTATAGTTTTATTGTTCATCTATATAACATCCTAAATTTTGATAAAATTTTTTTATAAGAGGTTATTAAAGTTAAAAGAATTTTTCTGAATTTAAAATGTCTAAAAAATAAAATTTTAGAAAAAAATAAAATAAAGGATAATTTTTAAAAATATTTTTGGACTAAACAAAATTATAAAAAAATCATGAAAGTAGTATTTTAGGGATTTAAAAAATTATGAAAGAGTTTATTTCTTTAAAAGAGACTCAAATGATTTAATGATTATTTTTTAAGAATTAAAAACTGTTTTTAAAAAAAAATTAAAAAATAGTTAAGAATTATCTGAATTTTGACATATGATTTAATTTTAAAAAAAACTCATAATGCTCATAAAATTTAAAGAAGAGTATAATAAAAGATTAAAAATTAAGTGAAAGATAATTAGACTTTTATTGTATTGACTCAAAGGCTTGATGTCATTTATTTAGATATATATAAGGACACAAGATCTCGTCTCTCCTCATCCTTTAGAAACACCTCTCTCTTTGTATTTGTTTTGCCTATTCTCTCTTTATTTCTCTATGCTGAAAAGTATTTTTTTAAAAAAATACTTTTAAAAGGTGATTTTTAAGATTTTTTTTAAAAAATATAAAATTTAAAAACATTTTATTAAAATGTTTTAAAAAAAAACTACTTTTTTCTAGCAATTTGGGCAGCAGAGAGAAATTATAATGAGTCAAGGCAAATAGAGAAGAAACCTATAAGCCAAGGCAAATAGCTCAGAATGCGACAAAGGTAAAGAGAGAGGTGATTCTTACATCTGTCTTCATATGCTTCTTTCAGCTTACCCCTAGTCTATTTTCCTTCCACGTGCTACCTCGTCAGAGCAGCCTCCCTCTGTCAAACAACACCAACTGTTCTTCTCTCCAATTCATTTCAGTCTCGGATAGCGGAGGAAGAGAGAGAGCGACTGAGAGGGAGAGGGAGAGTGAGAGAGAGACAAAGGGCAGGCGAGAGAGTGTGTGCGACGGAAGAGAAGAAGAAAACAAGCTCGCGACGGCGGAGACTGAGCTGCAGAGTCGTCTACATCGGTGGTGAGTTCTCCGACTCTGTTTTCCGTACACCGTCTCTGTGATTCTTGAGTTCTGGGCTTGGTTCACCGATTAGGAACAAGAATAAGCTTGAATCATAATATATATTCTGCTGCATGTCCCTTCATTTCTGATCTATGTAATTTTTGAGTTGGTTCTGATTAAGAGTTGAAGATTTGATATAAGATTATGTATTAAGGGAAGCATGAAGCTTAAAACAGAAAAATCAAGCTAAAGTATTGCAATGTAGTTGCTGCATTTACCTTCCCTGTTGTGAACAGTGATCTTGAAACCGAGTGCTGCACTTTTTGTTGTGTAGCTTCGGTATCCAGAAGTGGAGCTAAGAAAAAAAAAAGTATAATGTAGCTAATTGAAGATTATACTGAGTGCATATTCTTGTTCTGTTTTAATGTCAAGCTTGCTGAAGACATGGGTTTAATGTTTTGATTTTGTAGATCAGTTTCTCTAGATTTTGATGTTTAAGTTAGATTATTGGTGCTGCATGTGGGTATGCTGACAAGGAAAGGTTAGTTTTTGGAACTCAAGGGCTTTTCTTGATGTAGTTAGCTCCAGATTTCAGTATGGGAGATGATTTTATACTTAGGTTTAGGGGTATCCAACTCTGTTATGTCCTGAATCCAGTCTTGATAGTTTTGGAAGGGGCCATCCTGTTCCAAGAAGGATTAAGACAAAAACTATTGGGATAAGACAGAGGGAAGGGTTAGGATGAGACAGGTCTCGGCCTGACCCTCGGGACTCCTATCCCGTCACCTCAATTTTTTTAATAAAAAAAATATATTATATTTTCTTATCTTTCCCACTCTGTCTACTCGTCTCAAGCTCTCCGTCTCTCTTCTCTCATGCTTTGCTCGTTTACGATCACAAGTTTCGCCAGTCGCTACTCTCATATAAATATTTTTATTTAGATATTTTTATTTACAAATATTCTTATACATATATTTTTATTCTTCCTTACTATTATTTTTTTCCTTTATTTGGGTAAATTATTATTTTATATCAGGGAAAAATGTTGGTATTTAGAGGAAGTTGACGTGATATTTTATGTAGAATAATTTATTGAGATAATTTTATTATAATATTTAAAAAAAAGGATAGGGAATTTATGTCCCGTCCCAATCCCGATGGGATTAGGATAAATTCAGGACGGGATGAGATAGGACATAGAACGAGATTATCTTAGTCTCAACTCGTCTCCTGAGCACCTCTACTTAAGTGCTAGGTTGTGATTTAAGTGAGTGCTTAAGGATGATGGGCTACAATTTGGGCTTCACTGGTTGGGCTGGACAGAAAAAATATGTATACATATACTCTACTATCCCGTTCTTGGGCTGTATATATTGTATGTTTTATAAAAAAAATAATATAATATAAAGTCTGTTTGAATAGATTTTTGAAAAATTACTTATAAAAAAAAGATTTTTGGACATCTTTTAAAAAAATGTTTATGAAGAAAAGTTTATAAAAAATAAATTGTTATAAATAAATAAGTGTTTGAATAGTTATTGTCAAAAAAACTTGTGATTGGTAAATGATCATAAAGGGTATAAGATAAATTAAAAAAAAATATCATCACTCTCGTCCTTGCCATTCACTCTTCTGTTTTTTATTTTCCTCTTCTTTATTCATCTATACAACGACAATGACGACTGAGGGGCACCTGACATCGACAACGATGCTTGACAACGGAGGAGCTAAAGATGAGAAGCTGTGATGGAGGAAGAAGACAAGCTCCAACAGTTGATGCTACCCAGCAACCTACGCGACGACAAAGATGTTCGAGGACAACAAGACCCACCCTGATGGCGAGCTCCAGCGATGACAACGAGCTCCATGGATGACGGCGAGCTAAGAAGAGAGAGGGGAGAAATTGTCAGAAAAATAGAGATAAAATAATAATTTGATAATTTATAAACTTTTTTACTGTTCTAGAAGTTAATCCTATGAGCTTATTCAAAATTACTATTTTAAATCATGGTTTGATCCAAAAGCCTTTTTGGATAAATATAACTATTTATTTTGAAATTTTTCTAAAATAAAGTTTAGGCCAAAAGCTCTTTTAAAACTATAGTTTGGTATAACCCAAACAAGCACATATATAGAAAAGAAAGAAGAAGGACGTGGCTAACATGTGATATATATATATATATATATATATATATATATATATATGCATAATGTTAAGCACTGTCATGTCTTATGACAAATGGTTGAGGAAAGCTAAAGTACAAATGTTGAGGAGCAAGTAGTATAATTATAACCCCAAGCATAGAATCATGAAGGGTAATAGCTAAAGAATTAATTGGGTAACTTATGTTTGAATAGTTAAATTGTGTTGGGCGTTGTAAACTATTAAAGTATATTCTGTTTTAAAATAATGTTTAGATTGATATTGTTTAAGCTAAAAATTCTAGATCATGAGATATGATTAAATAGATGAAGAGTTGATTTGGTTAGCTTAAGTTTGAATGGTAATGGTAATGGGAATGAATGAAAGTTGGAGAAAAAGGGTGAAGAAGTGACTAAAAGAGATTTTAGTGCTTAAAAGTTGATAGCTATGTAGGTATATGAAGTAAGCTTTGAAGGAATTGTTTCATAAACGTATAGAATTAATGTTGGGTTAAGTTTTGAAAAAGGGAAATGTTAAAAGGTGAAGTATGAAAGCTATAGAAAGGGAACTTTTATAGAAAATAAATATATTTGTATATGTATGTAGTGTCATGATCAAGGGAATAGTTTGGAAAATGATTAGAATTTCTTAAATTCTAAGATTTAAAGTGATATCTGCATGTAAATTTTACTAATGGATTATTAAGAGACAAGCACAAGCGTGGGGGGATTACTCACTATACTGTTGACTGGAAGTTTGTCCCTAAGAATCTGAATAAGAGGCTGGCAGTTATTAATGCAAGGCACTATTTTAGCATTCATATATTGATTGTGAATTATAATGTTGGTTGATTGGTATATATGTTGTTATGCATGGGTACTACTTGCTGTCGTCTCAGATTACAATTAATTGAAACCATGTTTGATTGATTATGGATATAACTTATTTTGTATGCTTTGTGAATATGTATATGTATATGTATGAAGAACTGTTGTTATTATTGGGATTCTTTGAATCTCACATCTTTTTCTTCCATGACAAATAACAAAGGCAAGTGGCTCAGGGGCAAAGGACAACTATAGTAGAAGGCTGTAGCTGGGATAGTATGAACGTTGCATCTTGATTAAGTAAATTGCATTTGATTAAACTATATAGGGCTTGTATATATGCGCTAGTCAATATGTGTAAACCGAATTTAATTTGACTAGAAAGAAAGAAAAAAAATCTTATGGATTTTTTAGGCTCTTTATAGTGTTTTTCAAGAAAAACCTTTGGAAATTTTTTAAAATATATATAAAAATTCTAAAAATACTCAAAATTTAGTAACATGTATTTTTTATAATATTTTCATCTTTACTCAAAATTTTTAACACCATTTTATATTTTGTACGCTTTTATTCTTCTTTCCATATTTTAAATATTGAGGAGAATGCCTCTTGCCTAATGTCATATTTAATGGGAGGTATAATTAATACAGTCAAAGTTTTTGTTTGTTTGTTACAAATACAATCAAAGTTAAATTATATAATATATCTCAACAATTTTAAATTGTTATTGTTGGGCCATATAGTGCTTAAGCCCATTCGACGAAGTCCATTTCGCTCTAACCCACCTTGAGCTAACCCACTCCATGTTAACCCAGTTCCTCCTAGCCTGGCAGTACTTCCCCCACCCCTAATGTTCAAGGGGGCGTCGAATGAGAGAATCTTGAGGATATTGGGGGCCATTAGGCCCAACGTTCTCGAGGTCTATGCCAAAGATCTCGGGTGGCATTGCTTGACGGCTCAGTCATCCTACAGGAGATTAATAATATATTAGGATAATAAGAATTAGCATAGATGATAAAGAACGTTGTATTTTATAAGGATTGTGTTTGATTTTTATTACCATTATGAGGGCTCATTTGGTAGACAATATCGTAAGTCTTTTATAAGCACTTTCTGAACTATGTGACTGTATCCTAATTTTAATGGGAGACTATTGTCGAACTCACCTAAACTTATTTATATATAAAAAACAATATATTAGGGTAGGCATAGAAGGGAGATCAGACTCTAGGGTTCACTTAACTCATTGTAAACGAAAATACACTCTTTTAGGAATAATATTCATAGCTCCTCTTCTTCCTCATATTTTTTCTCTATTATTTCTTTCTTATTCATGTTATTACAATTATCTAGTTGTGACGCTGATAGTGACTTGATCCAACAAAACATTGCATCAAACAGTTACTAATAACTATTTTAAACTTAAACATTTGTACAATTGATATCCTTGTTAAGAGAATGAGAAATGCATTTATTATTATCTTTCTTGCTTATAAAATGTTCCCTTAGCGGCAGGCTCTTGTTGCTTCATGGTTTTTTGGACATTTATGGCATATTAAGGTTAAGATAAGATGATTTGCGTTTGGCACTTGTTCTGGAAATGCATATGGTATACTAAGTATGGATATCCTCCAATTTGAAGAAGCAATCATATTCTAAATACTTTTCTTAGATGTTAAATATAAATATCTCTCCAATAAGAATTTAAATTTTAGTAGGACTAACTCTTTTTACTAGACCAAAGTCCTGTTGGTAATCTTTTTTTTTGTACAAAATTTTTTGAAAATGAGTTAGGTTTACTCATGATCCAAAGGCAGGGTGAAGTCTCATTTCTTCCTAGGCAAGACCAATATTAGATAGAGTAAATTGTCTATTACCCTCAGGTGTAAACCTAGGTATATAGGAGTTAGTATGACTCTTTAAGCGCTGCGACTGTAACCACAATGAAGTAGTACTACATAGGGATCAAATATGCTCCAAATAGTAGTATGGCTCACATCTTCATCAGTTGAACCTATGGATGATGAGTGTGTTGGTAATCTTCTTTCAGCCCGATTGGCTAGTAAGCGTTGTTGGGCTGCTGGTTTATGATTTTCTCTACGTGGTAAGTTTTTTTTTTATAACATTGGGCTTCCTGGGGCTTCATTTGTTTTAGGGACAATGATATGTAGGTTCCATGGAAGTAATTGAATGACAAAAAAGTCTCACTAAATGCTATAATTCATTTCAAGTCCCATGGGATCTCACATGAATTTTTTCTAGTTGTAAAAAGACTTAAATGGCCTTATGAAATAAAAAAAATTAAAGAAGAAATGAGAGTTGGCGCGCTTTGCTGTGAAATGAGAGAACAATAAGAACATCATTAATGGCTATACGATAGTTGCCACGGTGTGTTGGCAGGTGGGTTTACTTATCATCGTGGTTAGATGTTGAGGCAGAATTACTGTATATATCATCTTTTATGACTATCATATGAGAACGTGAAATCCGTTGCTAGCAAACCCAGGAAAATAGTTAGTTCGTCATCCTCCTGCTACATATGATATGATAGTGTGTGGTTTAAATGAGGTATAAAATGACCCATATAAATATGGAGATTGTGTTCGTTCTATGACTTTTTTATCATTTGAAGTGTAAGTTAAATGAGTTTATTTAGGGTTTGAAAAGTTATGTTTAATTTAAAGGAATTTGTGGTGTGTTTGATCGAGTGTAGTAAGAAAACATGAACAAGGGAAAAGTACCTGTAAAGTGTAAAGTGTGAATGACAGACATGATCTGATATACAAGGCAATAAGAGTTGTTATTATGGTATGACATAGTTGTTAATATAAGTGTATGAGTTGTTAATATTATATATCTGGTATAGGTTGCCATTGTTGATGGCGAGTTCATCTGCAAAGCATTTATTCTGTTATATCCATATGAGAGGACAGTTTGAAAATGATGTAGAATGTCATATATATGTTGGGGGTCAAGTAAGAACAATATCCATAAAAAAAGGCATAACATACGATGAGTTCAAAATATTAGTAGTATCACTGGTTGGGAAAGGAAGTGATGAAATTTTGATAAAATTCACTGTCATATTTGATAAACACATTTGTTGACATGTTTAATGATGAAGGAATTAAGCATTTAATAATGTTCAATGGAGAAAATGGCCATGTGTACGTAGGAGAGAAAGCAAACAATGAATGCACAGAACTTCATATGGATGATGTAATGGAGGAGGAAGATGTGTAAGTAATATGGTGTGTTGATTTCAAAATATTGTCCTATATAATTTGTAATATACGTTGTCATATCAATTGGAGGCATATGTCATTACTGACATAGTAAGTTGTCATTTTCTGTAGGTTTGATGAATTGTTTGGAAGTAGGAATGTATGCTCTATGTCTCCACCTGCTTTAGAAAATGAGAATGAAGTGTTGCCATTAGTGTCTTGTGTTAACAAAATAATTCTAACAGGTACACCTGAAATGAATTACACAAAGTGTAAGGATTTGATTGTTAAAAAAGGTCTAACATTTCTAAATACAGGGGTTCTTCAAAAACATCTATACAAATACAGCATCGCGCACAGGTTTTCATACAAATTTATAAAAAATAATAAACAAAAAATCATTGTCAAGTGTAAGGGTAAATCTTGATGAAGGTGTCTATGTTTATTGTATACCTTATATATTTGCTGCTAATAGGGGATGTCATGGCAAATTGCATATATATGAATCAAAAGTACATAGTATATTTTCTTATATTTGCTGTCATTTGTTAGTTGCACGCGCAGGGTTGTTATTTGAAACCGCTGGGGTTGTTAGATGTAGGCATTAGGGTTGTTATTGCAGGCGTTGGTGTTGTTAGTTGCAGCTGATGAAGTTGTTAGTTGCAACTTATGGGGTTATTAGTTGCAGGGGCTGGGGTTGTTAGTTGCAGGCTGGGGTTGTTATTATAGGTACTAGGGTTGTTATTGCAGGTGTTGGGGTTATTAGTTGTAGCTGATGGGGTTGTTAGTTGCAGCTGATGTGGTTGTTAGTTGCAGCTGATGGGGTTGTTATTGCAGGTACTGAGGTTGTTAGTTGCAGCTGATGAGGTGGTTAGTTGCAGATGATAGGGTTCTTAGTTACAACTGATAGGTTTGTTAGTTACAGCTGATGGGTTTGTTAGTTACAGCTAATGGGGTTCTTAGTTGCAGGGACTGTGGTTGTTATTGCAGGCGCTGGGGTTGTTAGTTGCAGCTGATGGGGTTCTTAGTTGCAGGAGTTAGGGTTGTTTTTGCAGGCACTGGGGTTGTTAGTTGCAGTTGAGGGGTTCTTAATTATAGGGATTGCCGTTGTTAGTTGCATGTTGGGGTTGTTATTACAGGCACTAGGGTTATTTCAGGCGTTGGGGTTATTATTATAGGTGCTGGGGTTATTAATTTGTAGTTGATGGGGTTGTTAGTTGTAGCTGATGAGGTTTTTAGTTGCAGAGATGGGGTTGTTAGTTGTAGGTGCTATGGTTGTTATTTCAGGCATTGGGGTTGTTATTGCAGGTACTAGGGTTGTAAGTTGCAGCTGATGCGATTGTTATTTGTAGGGCCTGTGGTTGTTAGTTGCAGCTGCTAGAGTTCTTATTCCTTCAACCATTATTCTTAGTGGCAGGCGCTGGGTTGTTATTCCTTAGTGGTGGAGTTGTTATTCAGTCAATAAGGGGTTGTTACATATAAGTGATGGAGTTGTTATTTTTCCTGTGTTAGGTAATTGTTATTTACGGTGGTCTAATTGTCATTCCTACGCACTGGACATATGAAAACAATATTTGGCTATTGAACATGATAACATTTTTTCCTGAACAGGTTAACATCTTTACATTAATTGAAACTGTTTAAGTATAAATATTCTTTATAAATTTTACAATGACAAATACATCTAATTAGTCACTATTTTCTCTTATGGTTGGGGTCTTTGCCTGCTAGTATGAACAACACTCGTTCCCGTTGTAAATTGTTGGGGTGATTCATCAGCCAACACAAACAATCAACTCTCAATTGATAAATGTCTTCAATGGAGTATTTTGGCATTGTATAACCTTTCTTATCTACGGTGTTACTATCCTAAGTCTTCAGCCATGACACCATAATAATCCTGCACGAATACCTACAAGTTATCCAGTAGTACAAAACCATAAATTCACTCAATCACAAGGAAAATGAAAGAATAAAAATAAAGTATATTTGTTAGCATGCTGATGTGTCCGTAAGGGATTCACCAACATTTTCTGCATGAAATGTGCAGAAAAGATGTGTCTTCTGACTGAACGGGTTCTGTCTTTCTCATCCTGCACCAATGTCTTGGCCACTATCGTCATTACCTGTGAATACAAATATCAAATCAGCAAACCACTATTATAGTGCATAACGATCTACAAAAACCCTACAGCAATCGAAACTAAAATCAGGTACTCAGTTTTGATTGGGGAAATAAGATTTTTAGCAGGCAACAACAATGAAATACTTACTCTTGCTCCTCACAACCAACACATTGACTTGTGCACATGTTGAACAATGCTTCTTTGTCAACTTCGTTCTTCATCTTCTTACCAACCGTCTCCTTTTTCTCCACAAAGTAGGGAGACCTAATAGCTGGTATTCCCCTCCTGTTCATTCCATTCTGTTTCTCTTTTATATGTCCTTCCGCCTTCATCACCACCTTCCTCTTCAGTTGTTTCATTGCCGCCTTCCTCATCACGTTCGTCTCTACCTCCATCTTCACCTTCATCACCACTTCCATTGCCCTCATCTTCACCTTCACTCCCGTCTTTCTCATCACATTCGATTCCTTCATCTGCACATTCTTCTTGACAATGATCTGTTGCTTCATTGACCTCTCCACCTTCATCTTCCCCTAAGAGGCTATGCTGAAGAGCTAACAGTTCTTTCCCCACCATGGTCATGATTCTACTGTAACTTGCCTTTATTAGCTGAAAAAGACAAACAATTTAGCACATTACCTAAATTGTACTAAACCAATAAATGAAAACAATTAGCTTCATACGTACCGGGTGAGTAAGATCAACGTCTGGATTAAACATTGCCGCTTTCGGCTAGTCCTTGCTAGTGTTACCATGTAGAACACCTTGCTTGCTTGCTTTCTCCAGCTATGTTCTTGCCTGGACCTCCTCATCATTCCAATAACTAATGGCATCCTCGACCTCAAAGGCTTTCTGTCGGCCCAGTGGAAACACTTGCAGTCAATAAGTCTACATTTTACATGATGCACAAGTTAAGAACATATTTTAATATACGCTAATAGTTAATTGTTCTTACACATACACAAAATGTTACCCTAAACACACATACTATGAGGAAGTATAAGTAGCCTCATATGTTCTTTCTCCTACCGATATCCCCTTTCCTCAACTCTTCTAGATAATCTTTAACAGAGTCTGCTAATTTATTAAGAACAAAGGTGAACCAATCAAACTCCCTGTATGTATCCTTAGTTAAGGCTATTACCTTCAACACCTTGTCACTTACATATATGCATGAGTTAGGGTCTAAGAGGATTCATACGCTGTATATCACAAAGAGGAACTATAAATCAGCATTCTCTTTACCATCAACCAACCAGCATGCTATTGTTGTGTATGGCACCTTCCCATACACCATCTTCATCTCCTTGAACCTTTCATCATCACATGTTATTGATATTATTTCATACCCATCAACTGACAATCCCATTATTTTATTCATATTTGTTGCATCCATTTCACACGTATTCTCTCTAATTGAAATTGTTTTCGTCGGCGGGTCAAAAGCATGCATAAACACCTAACATAAGTCTCACTTAATGTGTGAGCAGCTTATGTGCACTAATTTATCAAACCAATCACTCTCAACCTCTCCATTATTTTAGGCCTCCCCTTCAACACCTTGTAGACATCCATGAACTGCTTCGATGCACATCTTGTGTAGAAGGGCACAACATATTTCTTCCCTTTTACTGGACCTCTTAATTCCTTTGCCATACTTTTGTATTCTAATCTCATACTCTTTCAATTTATTCAAACTTTTCTTGAATGATGCACCAGCAGCTTCTAGTAATGGGCATTTAAGGCTGGTGCATCACTAGAAGCTGTTGGTGCATCATTCAGGGAAAGTTAGAATAAATTGGAAGAGCATGAGAGATTAGAATACAAAAGCAGGGAAAAAGAATTAAGAGGTCTAGCGAAAGGGAAGAAATATACCGTGCCCTTCTACACAAGATGTGCACTGAAATAGTTTATAGATATCTGCAAGGTGTTGAAGGGGAGGCCTAAAATAATAGAGAGGTTGAGAGTGATTGGTTTAATAAATTAGTGCGCATAAGCTGCTCACACATTCAGCGAGACTTATGTGGGGTGTTTATGCGTGCTTTTGACCCACCAACAAAGACAATTTCAATTAGAGGGAAGACGTGTGAAACGGATGCAACAAATGTGAATAAAATAATATGATTGCTGGTTGATGGGTATGAAATAATGCCAACAACGTGTGATAAGGAAAGGTTCAAAGAGATGAAGATGGTGTATGGGAAGGTTCCATACACGACAATAGCATGCTGGTTGGTTGATGGTAAAGAGAATGCTGATTTAGAGTTCCTCTTTGTGATGTACAGCGTAGGAATCCTCTTAGACCCTAGCTCATGCATATATGTAAGTGACAAGGTGTTGAAAGTAATGGCCTTAACCAAGGATGCGTACAGAGAGTTTGATTTGTGCACCTTTGTTCTTAATAAATTAGCAGACTCTGTTAAAGATTATCTAGAAGAGTTGAGGAAAGGGGATATCGGTAGGAGAAAGAATATAGGAAGCTACTTATACTTTCTCATGGTAAGTGTCTTTAGGGTAATATTTTTTAAGTGTAAGAACAATTAACTGTTAGCGTGTATTAAAATATATTCTTAACTTGTGCATCATATGAAATGTAAAGTTATTATCCGCAAATATTTCCACTGGGCTGACAGAAAGCCTTTAAGGTCGGGGATGCCATTAGTTATTGGAATGATGAGGAGGTCTAGGCAAGAACACGGCTGGAAAAGGAAAGTAAGCAAGGTGTTCTACATAGTAACATTAGCAAGGATTGGCCGAAAGCGGCAATGTTTAATCCAAACGTTGATCTTACTAACCCGGTACCTACGAAGCTAATTGCTTTTATTTGTTGGTTTAGTACAATTTAGGTAATGTGCTAAATTGTTTGTTTTTTTAGCTAATAAAGGCAAGTTACAGTAGAATCATGACCATGGTGGGGAAAGAACTGTTGGCTCTTCAGCATAGCCTCTTAAGGAAAGATGAAGGTGGAGTGGTTAATAAAGCAGCAGATCATTGTCAAGAAGGTGCAGATGAAGGAATCGAACGTGATGAGGAAGACAGGGGTGAAGGTGAAGACAAGGGCAATAGAAGTGGTGATGACGGTGAAGATGGAGGTAGAGACGAACGTGGTGCGAAAGGCGGTGATGAAACAACTGAAGAGGAAGGTGGTGATGAAGGCGGAAGGATATACAAAGGAGAGAAGGAAGGGAATAAACAAGAGGGGGAATACATGTAAAAAGATCAAAGAGGGAAAAGAAATCAGCTGTTAGGTCTCCCTACTTTGTGGAGACAAAGGCGACGATTGGTAAGAAGAGGAAAAATAAAGTTGACAAGGAAGCGTTGTTCAACATGTGCACAAGTCAATGTGCTGGTTGTGAAGAGCAAGAGTAAGTATTTCATTGTCGTTGCCTGCTAAAAAACTTATTTTCCTAGTCAAAACTGAGTGCCTGATTTTAGTTTTGATTGTTGTAGGGTTTTTGTAGAGATGAATGGGTTTCATGTCACTCGTGGTGAGCTAGGTTTCCTTTATAGTATAGCATGGATGAGTACCACTGTGAGACAATTGTCCTTATCAACTGTGATCGTTGTGCACTGTAATGGTGGTTTGCTGATTTGATGTTTGTATTAACAGGTAATGACGATGGTAGCCAAGACATTGGTGCAGGATGAGAAAGACATAACCCGTTCAGTCAAAAGACACATCTTTGCTGCACATTTCATGTAGAAAATATTGGTGAATCCCCTACGATGGTCAATTAAAGGAAATGAATTAGAAATATTGCCACAACATGTTGGATATAATATTGGTGATTGTGACTTCATTTTTGGACCTGCTTGCGTAATGGACTACTGGTTCTGTTATATTTTTGACGTCAAAAAGATGCAATTATGTGCCGTTGACTCGATTGATACTATATGCCGCGTACAAAGGTAGCAACATGAAGAAGCATCTAAGGACGACAGAAAAGGTAAGCACAAGAAGAAGAGGACCAGCGGGCAACATATATTTAAAGAGAAGCAATGGATGGCGAATGCCTGTATATGTATTTCTTAATCTACAGGTCCCTACTCACTTATGTATTAGTAGTCATTTTTTAATTTAATTTTTCTTTTGTGTCTGTATTGTGCATGTGCAGAAGTGTTGCTTCTTGAAAATACTTCGTACGTTGAAGCCACAAGTTTTTGGGCAGGACGATCAGTTTGAAGTCAATTGGCCAAAATTGCATCCCCAAATGGACACGTCAGCATACTAACACATCTACTTTATTTTTTGCTTTCCTTTTTCTTATAACTGAGTGAATTTATGGTCTTGGACTACTGGACAACTTGTAGGTATTCGTGCAGGATTATTGTGTTGTCATGGCTAAAGACTTGGGATGGCAACACCGTAGATGAGAAATGTTATACAATGCCAAAATACTCCATTGAAAACCTT
The DNA here is from genome assembly GCA_037074615.1 of Leucaena leucocephala. NCBI lineage: Eukaryota > Viridiplantae > Streptophyta > Magnoliopsida > Fabales > Fabaceae > Leucaena > Leucaena leucocephala. The sequence continues at coordinate 6,155,480 of CM073543.1, read as the reverse complement.
CACCAGTTGAGGGTTGATTGTTTGTGTTGACTGATGAATCACCCCAACAATTCACAATAGAAACGAGTGTTGTCCATACTATCAGGCAAATACCCCAGCTATAAGAGAAAATAGTGACTAAGTAGGTGTATTTGTCATTGTAAAATTTATAAAGAATATGTGTATTTGAACAGTTTCAATTAATGCCAAGATGTTAACCTGTTCAGGAAAGAATGTTATCATGTTCAATAGCCAAGTGTTGTGTTTCATATCTCTAGTGCGTAGGAATGACAATTAGATCACTGTAAATAACAACTACTTAACATAGGAAAAATAACAACTCCACCACTTATAAGTAACAACCCCTTATCGACTGAATAACAACCCAGCGCCTACCACTAAGAACAATGGTTGAAGGAATAAGAACCCCAGCAGATGCAACTAACAACCCCAGGCCCTGCAAAAAACAACCGCATCAGCTGCAACTTACAACCCCATCACCTGCAATAACAACCCCAGTGCCTGAAATAACAACTCCAGCACCTACAACTAACAACCCCAGCCCTTACAATTAAGAATCCCATCACCTACACTAAGAACCCATCAGCTGCACTAATAACCCCATCAGCTGCAACTAACAACCCCAGCACCTGCAATAACAACCCTAGCGCTTGCAATAACATCTCCAGCCTGCAACTAACAACCCCAGCCCTAGAAACTAAAAACCCATCAATTGTAACTAACAACCTTAGCACTTGCAATAACAACCCTAACCTATAACTAACAAACCCAGCCCCTACAACTAAGAACTCTATTAGCTGCAACTAGCAACCCTATCAACTGTAACTAACAACCCTATCAGCTGCAACTAACAACCCCAGCACCTGCAACTAACAACCCCAGCATCTGGAATAATAACCCCAGCGCTTGCAATAACAACCCTAGCACCTGCAATAATAACCCAGCCCCTGCAACTAACAACCCTATCAGCTACAACTAACAACCCCATCAACTGCAACTAACAATCCCATTAGCTACAATCAGTGTGCTACGTATTTACAAACAAAAATAGAGCAACCAAGCGCTAATCCTTAACTCAGGTTTGGATTCTTGCATGTCTTCACTGTGTGTCCAGCCTCAAAGCATCTTCCACAATTATAAGTCTTTCTATTATGAAATTGAAACTCAATCCTTTTTCTCTTTGGCCTTCCTGGAGGCCTTTTAGTAATTGGGGGTTCAAGGAATCTTTCTTTTATTAGTTCAGACACTGTCGGGTCATTAGGACATGGACAATCATGTGTAGCAATAGGCCTCATGACACTAGTATATATTTTCTCCTTGGCAGATAACTTGTAGCAATTATCCACAAATGTGTACACACTTCTTTGCATTAGCTTTATTGTAGCACATACATGGACACAAGGTAGTCCACTCATTTGCCAACCTAAACATATGCATTTACATGTTTGCATATCAACAGTAAGTTTAATTACTCCATACGGGCCGCAAGTCTCAACCTAGACAACGTCATTTCCCTAATATTGGGCATGTATATTTGTGGCAAACCTAACTTGTTGCATCAATTTTGCCTCAACATTTGGCCCAACACAATTTTTCCAATTGACCATTGATAATTTACTTCTCAACAACTTATGGGCCAACTTATCTTAATGCTCAAGTATTATAACAGACACATTGTGCCTCCGCTCTTGCAAAATCCATACATTGAATGACTCTGTGAGATTATTGGTGATATTGTTTCATAGTTTAAATGAGAACTTGCTCAAAGCCCATTTTTACACGTCCCCTTGGGTCTGAACCCATTGTGCCAGATGTGGACAAAAGGCTTGTAGCTTTCCTATTGCAATAATAAAATCTCCCTTAAGCCTTGCATATGCAATTCCATCAAGTAGGTTAAGTGCGTCCTCCTTTCGGACCCCTGATGCTCGTCCCCTACCTCTTACTATTTTCAGAAAAGTAGCACTATAGTTTCTTTCACATGCCGGTAGCAATAAGTATGTCTAGTATAGGAAAAAATAGTCTGAATAGCAGTTATGATTGTATTGTTTCAGTCAGACACAATTGTGATCTCCAAGGATCCTGTGATCTCTTTAACATTTTAGATAAACCAAATCCACTCATCATGTTTCTCGCCACTAACAATAGCACATGCAAGCGGAAATAATTCATTATCTGAGTCATGTGCATTAGCTGTAAGCGTTGTTCCCCTGTATGAACCACTAAGATAACATCCATCTATATACAATATTGCTCTACACCTTTACAAAAAAACTTCAATTGAGCATCCATATGCAATGTATACCCTCTCAAATCTTTTAGACTCTGAGCCTTCCCATCTAGCAACAGTTCTTGAACCAGTTTCAATAAACCTCTCACATATCTAAGGAATAATCTTGTACAAATCCTCTACAGTACCATATATTTCCCTTAAAGCTTGTTTTCTACCCCTATACGCTTGCCTATAGTTCAATCGCACACCGTAATCTCTGTATAAGTCCTTGCTGATTTCTTTTGCATTCTTAATGATATTACTCGTCAAAGCATCAATCATTAGAGATGATGTTAAGCTTGCCTTTCCATGGTGAGTTACAACTAGGTTTTCTTGTGCATTATGCATGTGCTGACTTGTAAAGCTTCTTATACTTAACAATTCTGCATCTTGACGTTCATCCATACAATATGCACCCATGTACCATAGGCATCCATTGACCTTACACTTGATAATGATTTTTTGTTTATTGTTTTTGATAAATTTGTACGAAAACATGTGCATGATGCTGTACTTGTATTTCTATTTTTGAAGAACCCCTGTATTTGGAAATGTTTGACCTCCTCCAACGATCAAATCCTTCCACTTTGTGCAATTTATTTCATGTGTACCTGTTGGAATTATTTTGTCAGCACAAGACACTAATAACAACACTTCATTCTCATTTCCCAAAGCAGGTGGAGACATGGAGCATACATTCCCACTTCTAAACAATTCATCAAACTTACAAAAAATGACAACTTACTATATCAGTAATGACAAGTGCCTCCAACTGATATGACAACGTATATTCCAAATTATATAGGACAACATTTTGAAATCAACACACTATATTACTTATACATCTTCCTTCTCCATTACATCATCCATACGAAGTTCTGTGCATTTATTGTTTGCTTTCTCTCCTACGTACACATGGCCATTTTCTCCATTGAATATTATTAAATGCTCAATTCCTTCATCATTAAACATGTCAACAAATATGTGTTTATCAAATCTGACAGTGAATTTTATCAAAATTTTATCGCTTCCTTTCCCAACCAATGATGCTACTAATATTTTGAACTCATCGTATGTTGTACATTTTTTTATGGATATTGTTCTTACTTGACCTCCAACATATATATGACATTCTACATCATTTTCAAATTGTCATCTTATATGGACATAACAGAATAGATGCTTTGCAGATGAACTCGCCATCAACAATGATAACCTGCACCAGACATATAATATTAACAACTATGTCATACTATAATAATAACTCTTATTGCCCTGTATATCAGATCATGTATGTCATTCACACTTTACAGGTACCTTTTTCTTGTTCATATTTTCTTACTATACTCCACCAAATATACCACAAATTTCTACAAACTAAACATAACTTTTCAAACCCTAAATAAACTCATTTAACTCACACCTCAAATGATAACAAGTCATGAACGAACACAATCTCCATATTTACATGGATCCTTTTATACCTAACTTTAGCCACACACTATCATATCATATGTAGCAGGATGATGATGAGCAAACTATTTTCCTAGGTTTGCTAGCAACGGACTTTACATTCTCATATGATAGTAAAAAAAGATGACATATACAGCAATTATGCCTCAACATCTAATCACGATGATGAGTAAACCCACCTGCCAACACACCGTGGGAGCCATCGTATGGCCAGTAATGGTGTTCTTACTATTCTCTTATTTCACAGCAAAGCCAACTCTCATTTCTTCTTTAATATTTTTTATTTCACAAGGTCATTTAAGTCGCTTAACAACTAGAAAAAATTCATGTGAGGTCCCATGGGACTTGAAATGAATTATAGTATTTGGTGGGACATTTTTGTCATTCCATTGCTTCTATGGGACCCATATGTCATTGTCCCTAAAAAATGACTTTTAGATATTATTTTAAACAAATTAAAGAAGAGTATAAAAAAATATTTTTGAATAAATGAGTTTAAATAGTTATTATTAGAAGAACTTTTATAATTAAAAAATTATTATTTTAGAAGTCACTTTTAATAGCTAATTTATAAAAAAAAATTACTTTTACTATTCTATAAGTTAATTTTAGTAACTTATCTAAAATATTAGTTTTAAATTATAGTTTAGTCTAGAATTTTTTTTTGACAAATATGACTGTTTATTTTAAAATTTTCTTAAACAAAAAATTAGGTTAACAATGCTTTTAAAATATTATTATGATTTTTTCCAAATACACACCAAATTAATATATATAAAGCTGCCAATTCAACTCACTAACCTGACACTTCAGCAGGTTCACATGCTATAGAAGCAAGAAATCAAACCGCCGTAAGCAAAATGGATAATGAAATAGTAAAAGCAAAATGGATGATACAGTTTATTTGAATTAATTTTCAGATAAAAAGTTATAAAAAAATTTAAATTTGATTATGGACAAACTTTTGTGAAGAAAAAGTATAAAAAAAATAGTTATAATATATGAATATTTGAATAATTATTACTAAAATTTCTTTTTTAATTGATAAATGACTAAAAATAGTAGAATTTTATAATATATATATATATATATATATAATTCCCCTATCTTCCTTTTTTCTCCCTTATTTCTCCTCTAGTTTGATGGCTACTTCTTTCTCCTATTCTCTTCGGTGACGTTGTTGCTCCTACTTAGATGAGATATGAAGAAGAAAGAGAAAAAGAAGCGACGATAGTCATCTCCACGCCCGACAGCATAGGGTTGAGAGCTTCAGCAAAATGACTCTCTACCAGCCCCCACTCCTCCTTTACTTGTTCTCCAGTCCTTGACTTAAATTCAAAGTCGGCGAGATCAAACGATATTTAGACCACTGAAAGAAAGAGAAAGTTAGAGAGAGAGCTTAGTGTTTGTGAATTTTTAGAGCTTTCATGAATTGATGGTGACAGAAAGGCTGTCGGGGAGAGTGAGTCCAGCTACAAATTATGGTGACGATGATAGTGTGTGGAGGTCGACTGGTGTCCTTGTGTTGTCAGTCGAGAGGATAAAGTCAATATTAGAGTGCTTCGATGATGTAAGAAAGGTGAGAAAGTAAAAAAAATAAGGGTAAAGTGATCATTAGATAGCTCATAAACTCTTTTCCTCTCTTATAAGCTATTCCTAGAAATTTATCCAAAATTATGATTTGACCCACAATCTCTTTTGAATAAATGAGACTGTTTATTTTAAACTTTTTCCAAATTATGGTTTGAGCTAAAAATTATTTTAAATTATGTTTATTTTAAACTTTTTTCAAATTATGGTTTGAGCTAAAAATCCTTTTAAAACTATAATTTGAGGTTACAAAACATACGATGTAATAGAAGGCATTAAATGCTAAAAAAAAATCTTAAGAAATGACATAATTAATGTCAAGTCCCATAGGACCTCAAATGAATTTTTCCCAATTATGAAAAGACATAACTGCCCCTTACTCGTATTCTTTTTGGTTACCCTCAATGCTGAGAAGAGAGAAAAAAGGAGTCACCACTTCTTACTTTCGATGCTCTTTTCCTTACCACCTTCATCTTTTGTTCTCTTCGTACCTCTCACTCGTCACATCCTTCTTCTTCTTCGCCTTAATTTTGAACAAGCTATACAGTTATTTTGGATCCTTTGTGGTTCTTTTGGTCAAGATCTTAACAACATTAAAGCTGGTTAGCAGGTACGAATGAGATTTGACTTGTTTGCTTTTGACTTTTCTTCTTTTTCTTCTCTTTCAAAAGTGTGCATCAATTTCATGTTCCTTTTTTTATTATGTTATGGCAATTTAGGTCAACCCTGATCTGTATGGAGATAACAACACCAGACTTTTGACATATTTGACAGTGAGTTATATTAATTTCTTATTTCTCAGTGCTTTTGTTTCCCTTAATCATTCATAGATTTTGTTTTATTAATTTCAGAGTGATGCATATCAAGCTACTGGTTGTTATAATCTTCTTTGCTCTGGTTTTATTCAAATTAACAATCAAATAGCCCTTGGAGCCAACATCTACTCTCACTTTCAAATTACGAGTTTTCTCAATATGATATAAGCATCCTTGTCTGGAAGGTACATTAAAGAAATTTCCCATTCCCCTTTTAACAGTATTATATTATATTTTTCACTATACATTCTGGCAAAGAAAAAAATAGTAGACATTAAATAATCATTAAAAAAGAGAATCTTTGACACATTGTCATTATATCTTGATAGTACTTTTCTGTCCACGTCATTGTATATGTGGAATTAGTTTTAAACAAGCATATAGATTATTACATTGATTCATCTTATGAAGAAATATGCACATGTTTAAGGTTCATTGTATTCTTAGGTTGGTCTATTTTTTTTTAATGTTTTTGGGGTATGATAGTATTTGATTTCCTAATAGGGTCTCTGAATAATTCATTGGAAGAAAAAGGGTTGGAGGATTCCTTAAAAATTTTATTGACAATTTTGGTTGGTGTAATGTATGATATTTTTGATAAAAATAGTATTTTTTTTGTCTTGTTCCTCTCTCTTAGCTATTTGAATATGCTGAAACATGAATTTAAAGGAAGGAATATTCTAGTATTGGATATGTGAATATGTATTAACTCATTATTTTAGCATGTTGGATTTGTGAAAATCTGTCTTAATAATAATAATTATAAAAAGCATTTATTTAGTTTTGTTTTGGCTTGGGACATTAGTGGGGTGGCATTTTTAAATTAAAGCAAACTAGTGATGGGAATTGGAAACAACTATATGCCACCACATGTGAGTGGAGGACACTAGATAGAGCTTACATAATTGTAGAGGAAGGCTTATCAGTAGTATAATTTGATAAAATATCATTTTAACATTATTTTGCATGGATGATTATTGTAATTATTCATTTATTGGGTGAAACTATGAATCTTTGAATATATCACTATGCCTTGTGTGTTGATGAGTCTTAAACTTAGTCTCATCCAAGTACTGGTGATAGATGTATAACAAAATGCCCCAAAGGGCAAGCACCAAAGAGATCACCTTCAACCCATTTATTGTGTCATGGAACAAAACCACAACAAAAATTGTAGTTCTCATCTATATCACATTGGATTCAATTTTATATATAGATTTGATTTTTCCATTCAATGTGTCATTGATAGTCTTATGCACTAGCTTTTCTGCTATTATGTTTTGACATAGCATGGTATGATATGAGAGGGAAGCATGAATTGTTATTATAGCATGCGATAGTTGTTAATATGAGTGGTTGAGTTGTTAATAATCTGTATTTGGTGCAGTTGTCATTACTTATGGCCAGATCATCTGGAAAGCATTTATTCTGTTATGTTTATATATGGGACAATTTGAAAATGATGGATAAGGTCAAACATATATTTGCGATCAAATGATAAAAAGGATTGAGTCTCAATTTCATAACAAAAAGACTTATCACTGTGAAAAATGCTATGAGCCTAAACACACAGTCAAGACTTGTAATAATCTAAATTCGAGCTGAGAAATGGTGCTGGATTGTATAATTTTTTGTGTAAATACATAGCACACTAATTTTTACTTTGTAAATAGCTAAGCAAAGTGATAAGGTTATTTTTTTGTAACCTTCATCAAGTTCTACCTTTTGGATCATATGGTGGATCTTGATGAAAATAAATGTGTATATTATACTCATTTTACGTTTGCTTTTCATTACTGTTGTAACTGTAAAGTGCACATATATGAAGTTATATTCTTATCAGAGTAGTGTTGGAAAATCTTGTGCCAAAGTTTTTATTTTTACACAATAGAGTTATCATTTATTATTAGTGGAGTTGTTATTTTCATAAACACAATATGTTCTTTTTGGTTTAGTCTAGGTATTGTGTTTGCGTCCCCAATGCACTTTCTGTCTGTTCTAATCCTGGTAAGAATTATGAAGATGACATTATTTAGAAGTGGTGTAGTTACTTTTGCAGTTGTGTGATTGTTCTATTTTTATTGGTTATGTTGTTATTCCTTCATTATGGGGTTGTTATTTATAAGTGCTAGAGTTGTTATTTTTACTGTCGTAGATAAGTTATTTTTCAGTTGTCAAGTTCTTATTCCTTCACTATAAGGTTCTTATTTTCTATTGATAGAGTTGTTATTTTTGTTGTCATTAGGTAGTTATTTACAAATGGTTGTTATGCCTTTATTATGGGGTTGTTATTTTCTACTACTAGAGTTGTTATTCTTTCAATATGGGGTTGCTATTTTTAAGTACTGAAGTTGTGATCTTTGTCATGGCTAAGTTATTTTTCAATTGTCAAGTTCTTATTCCTTCACTATGAGGTTCTTATTTTCTACTGATAGAGTTGTTATTTTTGTTGCCATTAGGTAGTTGTTATTTACAAGTAGTTGTTATGCCTTCACTATGGGATTATTATTTTACTATGGGTTATGCCATCAGTAATGACAACATGCACTATACACAAATTATTAACAACTTAACAACTCATATTAACAACTATCACGTAATATAATGACAACTCAACCACTCATACTAACTTCTCTTCTGAATTTGCGAGTAAAACTCAGCAAACTGGAAAAGTAACAAGTCTAAAAGTGAAAAAAAAACAACTAGAAAAGTAACAATCCCACCACTACAAAATAATAACCCCGTAGTAAAGGAATAACAATTACTTCATAATTCTTCCCAGGAATTCCATAGACAAAAAGTTCAGTGGCCTCACCAGCATAATACCTTGATTGAAGCAGAAAAACATATTGCTGGATTGAACATAATAACACCACCAATAACAAATGACAACTTCATGTTGACAAAATAATATATTCAGTACGTTTTTTCCCACAATCATTATAATCATAATATAACTTCATATATACACTTCATAATTATATCAATTTTTAGCAACAAATGTAAAAGGAGTACATCAAGCATAGTCACTTTCATCAAGATCCACCTTACCTTTCATCAATCTCATGTCCTCAATTGCTTCTTGATTATTAAACAAAGGGATCATCAGGAAACAAGAAATTTAAAAGCATTCAATCATAGTGTGTGATTGCTAGCAATCTTACCTTCTTACACAAACGATCGAATACGATGAAGCAAGTGGCGTCAGCGACGATGATTGGAAGAGGAAAGGTGACTAAGTAGAGATGAAGGAGCACAGTGGAAGTGACGATGAAGGAGCATACTATGATCTTAAAAGGGAGCTACGCGTTCAGTTTCACATTTTCTCCTCTTCTTTCCACAGCAGAGAGTTAAGTCCCTTCTATTATTTTCTGTCTTTTTTAATTCATAAGGATAATTATATCTTTTCACTATTAAAAAAAATTTATCTAAGGTCCCATGGGACTTGACATTAATTATGCCATTTCTTAGGATTTTTTTGGCGTTTTATGCCTTCCATGGGATTTAGATGTCATTTCCCCTAAAAAGAATTGATTAATATGCTAATTGCCCCTCATGACATCTGTATGTTGACTTTTTGAGTTTTATTGATCCACCCTTTAGCTTGAAGGAGGGGATTTTTTTTTGTGCAGAAATTTTTAAAAGGGGTTGGGCTCACTCACAATATAAGGGTAGGGCGAAGTCTCTCTTCTTCCTATGTGATACTAATGTTAGGTAGGGCGAGCCGTCTATTACCCTCAAGCGTAAAGCTAGACACTCTCTAAGGATCGACTATACTATAAATAATCGCATGTCTTATTCTTTCACTAGTTGAACAAACAGACGATGGATAGAAATAGGGGAATTGATTTACATAAACGTGATATAATTTCCTCTATTTTCTTTTACATTTTTCTGTAGATCACCTTCATTGTTATTTATTAAAAATTTACTCCATCGATTCTAAATATATAAATTAGATGATACCAGGAGATGATAAATTATCAACACAAGTCCTTTGGATGACCAGGAGATGATACCAACTAAAAACAAATGGAGTTTTTTAAACAAATAGGCAGGTTCAATTACCCCATTTTCTTACACTTAGAGAGAGATACTCCGAGTCTAGAGAGAGTTCCTTCCTTCTTTCTCTTCCTCCTCTTCTTGTAAGTACTTGTGTTTTAATAATACTTTACTTTCAATTTATTTAAGCTTTTTTTCTTTTGTTTTTCATATCATTACCTCCTCTTATGAGCTAAACTTGGCCGGTTCTACCGCCTTTTAGTTCATTTAAGAGCATCCCCTCTGTATTCATTTTATTTTTTTTGTAATGCATTAACTAGCCCATCTAATGCTCTACTTCCATTTCTTTTAATTTTCTCCCTTCCCTTCGGTCATTCGGTCCTTCGGGGTCTCTCCCCCTAGTTGGTATCAAAGCTAGAAGGTGAAGTAGAGATGTGGTAAATAAATCTGGATCTATCTTTATGATACAACTGTCAGAAATTGATAGCATGTTGGTATTAGTCTAAGTTTATTACACATGAGACCATCCGTACAAAAATAGATCGTAAGACCTGACGGACTGAGGCAGGTAGAACATCGTACACAGTAGTGTGTAATGAACATAGTACATGTACAAATACATTGGCTAGATTGTAGCTAGTTAGATACTATCATACTAATTACATAACAATATTTCCAAATCTATAAAGATCGATAAACTTTTTATTCATCATACCACTACAGATCTAGAAGGTAAAGATACTAACGAAAGGGAGAAAAGTTAATTATTGAGTTTTCCTTTTACTTTACTTTATTTTTATTTCTTTCTGCTATCTTTTCTTTTTTCTTTGTCCTTTCTATTCCTTGCTTTATTATTCTGTCTTTATTTTTACCTATTCTGTTCTTTTACTTTCTGCTCTTTACTTTTTAATTATATTCATTTACTTCATGTCTTTATTCTGTTCTTTTTCTTTCAAACGAGGATGTGGATCTTCTTCCACCACTTCTTCTTCAAACCCTCCCCTAAATGATGAGGAATTAAATGAAGCAACATCCGCTTCAAACAAAAGAATTTTCAAAGAAGAAATTTCTTTTTGAAACATAAATCAAAACATTGAAAATTGGACTTTACCTCCTATTGCCATAAACACGCTTTATGCACAAATAGAGGATAAAAAATGGTTCTCAAAATCCGATCATATAATCAGGATTGTTGAAGAATCAGTTTCTATCCGACCTGAAAAAGAGGATTTTTTCCTTCTTTCAAAAAAGTTGATTGGACGGCACCGAAAATAATATAATTTTTTATACATCGGTAGCGTCCAAATCACAATAAAACCTCTTGTTAGGAAATGCCTGAATATATCATGTTTACTCTGTCTTTTAGATGGTAGACATAATATATACCAGGATGCTGTTTTAGCAATGACAGAAACTAGCCTTCATGGAGGACATGTTTATTTTAATTGTTATTCGGATGGGATGATGGATTTAAATGATGAACATATCATCAAAGGTCTTAAACTAAAAATTAAACTTTATGGTTTACACATGTTGCTAGGATCTATACCTGCTACCTTAATCTATAGGATACAGTATAAGGTCATTAACACGTCAACCTTTTATGTTCAAATTCCAGCTGAAACCGACCAAACAATAATTTTCTTAATTGATTTTCAAAATGTTAATATAACAATCCCTAAAGTAATTATGTGGGAACATGTTGTATTACCAAATGAATAGATAATTTATTTATTAGATTAAATTAATTAATTAATTTAACTATTTATAAAAATATATATTAATTTTTTCTAAATACAGTTAATCATTGTATTTAAAACTATATTTTGAGGAAAACCTCAATTAATATGTCATATATACAATCAATTAATAATGATTATTATAAATTTAAAAAATAAAATAAATTAATATTTTATATTTATTGCTAAAAAAATTTTAGAGTAGTTTCTACGTTTAGAAATAAATGGAGTAATATTTTTCTTCTCAATGATATTTATCCATTCGTTCCACATACATCAACTAAGAAAAAGAAGAAGAAAAATATAATAAAAATTATAGGGTTAATATGAGTTTTTATAATTTTATTTTGATTTTAGTTCTTATAATTTTAAACTATAAATTTTAATCTCTTATAATTATTTTTATTTAAAATATTAGTTTATATTTTAATAAAAGGGTTAAGATATAAATTTTTCTTGGAAGTTTATACTTAGGGTAGTGTTACCGCAAAATTTATTTTTTGATGCAATGTTCTTTTAAAATTTTAAAACATAGTAATATTGTCTTACTCTATTAAAAAACTAACTTTAACTATTAAAAAATTGATATCAACGATTAAATTTTAATGATAATGGGTAATATTACTCTATTTTAATATTTTTAAAGTAATTTTAAATAATAAATTTTAAACAATACTATTTTTAATTGAAAATTTGTAAGGCATATTTGTTTAGTTCACCTTAGAGAAGGGTAAATTATGTTAATTTAAAGGAGGTAGAGAAAAGTGGGGGATGTTAATGAATAATGTTTTTTACTTAGTTCAGAAAGGGAAAGGAGGGAGGGGAGTTAATTAAAAGAAATACCTTTATTTCTTTATTTAAATTTATTTACTCTTTATTTACAATATTCATATCAAAATTATTATTTTTTAATTTATAAATTTTAAATTTTTGTATCTGATTTATATATATAATAAAATTAAAAAAAAATTAAAAAATATGATAAAATTTTAACATTATTTTTTATTAATTTTATAATTATTATATATTTTAATATAATATATAAATAATTTATTATACTTATTAAGTTTTATTATAATTTATTATAATTATTATGCAATTAAAGAAAAAATTAGATGTGAGAAATATAAAAAAAAAGTTTGAGGGTACAATTAGAATATTAAAAAAGGTTTGAGGGCAATTTCGTTAAAAATGGATAAAAAATTTCTCTCCCCTCCAAAAATTTCCACTTTTAGAGGGGAGGTAAGGGAGAAAAGGAGAGCACATCAGAAAAGAAAATCTCCCATCTCCTCTATTTTTTTTAACTAAATATACTTTCATTTTCCTTCTTCTCCCCTCTCCTCTACTGTAAAACCTACAATCAAACAAAGCCTTAATTATAAGCACAAAGCGTTATATTAATCCAAAATTATCTTCCGTAAAAAATGTTTTTAAAAAATAAATTAAAACGAATAAACGATAGATATGCGGCCAAACTTTCCATTTTGATTTTTGACGCCTCTCGGGTGGAGGCTGCGATCAAAGCCGCAATAGCCTGGCAAAGCCCAAACACACTGTACGCTAGCTGTTCCAAACACCGCTCCCATTATTTCACCTTCTATCTCTCGTCAACTTCACACCCTTACTCTCCCTCTATCCTTCTCTGATAATTTCATTCCAAAACCCTAATTCCCTTTCCTCATCTGGGCTATGGAACTTCTCTTCGTCTGAGCTTCTATTCAATGAGGTTTCTTTTGTTATCTGAGCACAATTTGTTTTCTCTGAAAATTTGTTTTTTTTCCCGTGAAGGTAAAAGAAAACGATAAAAAGCTGTTAAATTTATTGAATTCTTGTTCTGAAGCTATCTTCTTCGAGCTTGAATTGTTGTTGCGGCTTCTGGAACTTTAAATTATGGCTGCGGTTGCTGAGATTTCTGTCGACGCATCAGCTGCTAACAAGTTGGACTCAAATTCTAAGTCCGAATCCGAATTCAATGTCCAAAAGCTCGTCGATATGTTCACTAAGTTGAATCCTTTGGCGAGAGAGTTTTTCCCTTCAGGTTATTCTCACCATGATCATCTCCATCAGGGCTATCATCAGCTTCCACCGAACAATTTTCTGGGTAGCAATAATATGGCTGCTGATGATAATCACCCAAATAATCGCAGGGTATTGTCACTTTTCTTCGATCTCTGATTACGTTAGATTTTTGGATTTTATATTTTTTGTATACTTATTATTTACGCTATTTTGATTGAAGGTTTAAAGTGTTTATTAATGAGAATGCTTGGTATTGATTCGAATTTATTGTGACAAAATATATGTACCATGTGGCAAAATATAGTGAAAGTTCTTTACTTTTTTGTTTCTGGAGTCGGTAACTTGGTATTTATATATTTCCCTTTGATCATGAAATTGAAAAGTATCTTGAATTGAATAGAATCTCTGCAGTCTATGGTCTTGCGTTTTTTAGAGTGGAATTGGGGATTTTTCTTCTCCGTGTTATATTTTATTGTTTCTAATGCAATGCATTTGCAGTTATTTGTTTTCCTGAGCTACTTCAATTTTACTTGAACATGTCTCCTATGACATTATGCTATGTGTTTTGAGGTTGAATATGATCGCACCTTTTATCATTCTATGTTATCATGTTTTTTCTGTTTATTGTACAATTGACTGTGAAATGTTTGTATAGCACTTACCAAGCAATGCTAGGTATATTTTTGTCATTATTTTGTAGAAACACTGCTCTTTCTTCGGTAAAGGTTATGGGGATACAATTGAGATAATTTTTCATGTGAAAGTTAATCCCCATATCATTGACCTTGTTTTCTTTACTGACAATTTATGCTTTGATTATCTTGCAGGGAAGAACCAACTATAGCCAGGGGAGGAGAAGGTCTAATGGAAGAGTGCATAAGGCTCAGAGAGATGATAGCATTAGAAGAACAGTATATGTTTCTGATATAGATCAGCATGTAAGCAATAGTGGCTGAATTAACTTTTTTTTATAAATTTATGAATTATATAGTTTTCCCTGCATTGATTCTGATTATAGATTGTATTATCTTTTCTTGGACAGAAAGAAAGATTGTATTATTTGAACGGTCTCTTTTCTTGATATAGGTTACTGAGGAGCGGCTTGCTGCCTTATTTACTAGTTGTGGACAAGTAAGTCATGAGTCTCAACTGGTGACTTTGTTAGTCCATCTTTCAGAACCGATCAAGATAATTTAAATGGAAGTTATCACTGTTGTATTGTAGCAGCGGGAACTCATACTGTTTTGCTATGGTTTTTACCCTTGCATTCCGATGGTTTTCTTGCTTTATTCTAAACATTTTTAAAATATTATTCATATGTTCCAAGAGACATTTTCTTTTCTTTGTGTCCCATGTGCTAAGCTTCACTGATATCTTCCTATTATGCTGCTTTCTTTTGTGGAACTTTGGCATTTTATCAATTTTAATGCAGTTGGCTGCATAATTGAAACATTTAAATCACTTGAAGCATTATTTCCTCTTTATTAAATGTGCAATTATTGCTCATGCTTAGATATTTGTTCAGCTAAGCAGAACATAACATGCTTTTCTTGTTTCACTAATTGCTTTTTCATGAGGATACATGGGCTGGCCTAGTTGGATGTTGGTATTTCTTTTGGGTTTTCCTTACTGAAATTTTCTAAACCAGAGTTGATGTTAGTTTTTTTCTTAACCTCTTAGTGCTCGCGAGCTGGTTTTTGTGTTAGGTTTTTTTTTTAGCACAAAAGTTTATTAAGTAAAAAAGAATGTGAAAATGAAAATGTAACTTTTTAATATAAACATTTCTAAATGCTATCAATATCCACCCACTGAATTATGTGTGTTTCATTGATATTTGCTAGAAACCTCTCATCTTTTTCTTGTGTAAAAACAAAATGTGCATCTGTTCATTCTAGTGCTTCTGTAGCCCTTCTTCCTCTCAATAGCTTACTGAATCAGCGAAGGATTACCTTTTGGGTTTTCCCTGTGAATTCTGATTAACTTGGCT
The DNA here is from genome assembly GCA_037074615.1 of Leucaena leucocephala. Taxonomy (NCBI): domain Eukaryota; kingdom Viridiplantae; phylum Streptophyta; class Magnoliopsida; order Fabales; family Fabaceae; genus Leucaena; species Leucaena leucocephala. Next base: position 6,139,586 of record CM073543.1, on the reverse strand, counting down.
GTGTAGAATACCATTTTTTTTCATCTGGAAATGGGTTCATATTTCCTCCATAATGAGTTTCACTCAATCTTTTTTATTGACATTTAATTCGATTTTAAGCAGGCCTCTGTTTTATGCACAAAATATGGCCACTTATAGTTGTGTTACTAGTCACCTATCAGTACTTTTGAGAACTCATGCAATTCATTTTGTTGTTCATTATTATCTTCCATTTTAATAATAAGAAGATTTAAATCTCAAAGATAGATTGCCTTTTTAGTAGTTTCATTTATTTGGAAATCTTACATCAAGCTTTTCTTCTTGATTGAAGGTTATTGACTGCCGAATTTGTGGTGATCCACATTCAATTCTTCGTTTTGCATTTGTGGAGTTTGCAGATGAGCGTAAGCATTTTGTTTGCAAATCCAGTTGTCCCCCCCTGTTCCTCAAATAGACATATGGACAGGCATGCACAAAATGACCATTATGTTTTTAATCTATCTCATGCATTTATCTTGAACTGTGTCAACAGACGGTGCAAGATCAGCTTTAAACCTTGGTGGCACTGTGCTTGGATACTATCCAGTTAGGGTCCTTCCTTCCAAAACTGCTATCCTTCCTGTGAATCCTACATTCCTCCCTAGGGTATGGACAAACCTCTGGTCTTTTTTGTATGATTCTATATTTGGACTGAAAGGAATACCAAACATTTTCAAAGTAGAAGTTCAGTCCTGTCTTTGTTGTGGAAGATCAGTTATGTAGATTTTGTATCAAACATAGAACAGTCCATTGACTTATCTTTGGTGTTTAGAGAAGGGAGGTTTTGCCCCCACAGATGGTCAGCATGGCGGATAAATGTTTTTAAAAGTGCAATGCTAACCCGTTTCGCTTTCTTTTATTGCTTGTCTTTCGTCCTTTCCACTCACTTTTTTCTCTCCCTTCATTTGATAATTTCTTTTCTTTGTTAAAAGGCAAAATTGTCTTGCTTCTTTAACATGTATTAATTTGGTGGTTAAGTTCCAAATTTAAAGTTCCTCGGTCTATTAAAAATCTTCTTTTCATTTTTAATAAATGCAGTCTGAGGATGAGCGTGAAATGTGTAGTAGGACTGTCTATTGTACAAATATTGATAAAAAGGTATGTCATTACTCTTATACTTTGTTGACTTGATGAACTGGTTCCATTTATTGATTTTCCTGTAAATTGTGTGTCATGATATATATATGTATATATTAATAAATGAACATGCAAGGATAAATAGATTTACTGGACGAGGTTTATGGACAATGGTGGAGATCTGCCTCTAATAAGACCTTACAAAACAGTGGTGGTTCTGGAAGTATTTGACAATTGCAATCAAGATTGGGGACTGCCTGGACCTACCAGTCATGATATAATGCATCTGTGTTTTGCATATATAGTATGATAATTGGATTTGGATTATTCTAAGGCTTTTCTAAATCACATTTGACCTCAATTGTCTTGTAGATTTCTCAAGCTGAAGTGAAGAACTTTTTTGAAACAGCTTGTGGTGAGGTCAGTCCAGCACAACATCATATGCAATTAGCTTGAAAACTGTTATCTGAGATGTTGGTTTACACATTTTTTTTATTATTATTGTTATAGGTTACCCGCTTGAGGCTTTTAGGAGATCATGCTCATTCAACTCGAATTGCTTTTGTAGAATTTGCAATGGTAATTTTCTTATGACCATTCCATGCTCCTATAGTTGGCTGCTATATATTACATGACCCTGTTCTCTGTTCTGTAAATCTACACTTCCCTCCTTTGAATAATAAGATAAAAACATCTGCATTGACCTCTCGTTAGAAATTACTTGTCTAGTTGTTTCAATTTAGTCCTCAGCTTTCAATTTATGCTGCATTCATTCTTTTTTGTTGCTTCTATCAGCATACTTGTCGGATGCAATTAACCTTGCCCATGTGGCATACAAGGTGGATATATGCTAACTCCTTTGGTTCTTAATATAGGATTTAATTGGGGAATTGATTTTGATCTTAAATATAAGAGCTCTTTCCCGTATTTGTCCATTTTTTCCTAAATTATCCCTATAGATGCTCCCTAACAATAATCAAGTAAGAGAGGGAGGAAGATAATTAAGGAAGATAATTAGGGTATTTTAGAAAACTATACTATATTAACTAACTTCCTTAATCTAATCAAATTAGTTAAATAAGTCTTATATTAAGGATTAGAGGAATATTAGGCTTCCCATTTGCCTCTGAAATGATCCCTTAATTTCCCCCCTTTCAAATAGCCCCTTAACCTTCTGTAGTGTTAGAAAACGGTCCCTTAGCAGCTCTCTTTAGTGTCAGGCAAAAAGATAAGAGAACTTTCTGTTCCAAAATTGGGGTTGTAGAATCAACTACTTAAGTACTCCATGGAGCAGCCCATGCAGCCTGGTCTCTACTAATTGGCCAACGTCTCATTGGTTTCACTTGGGGATGTCTTACTAGGCTTTCTTGCATGTCAGAACCTTTCATAGGTAGCCTTTTCCAGAGCTATCAATCACTAGCAACGATACAATTTAATTGTCACCCAAGAAGGGTGGAAACATTCTTCCAAAAGCTAGTTATGCAGGCTGGAGAACCAATCTATTTTGTGTCATATAGAGTAGCTTACACTAGCACACAAAGTAGCTTATGCTACCTTGTTCTCTATTGTGGTTATATTTGTTTATTTTGGATGTCAAGAAGTTTTATAATTGGTCCCAAACCCAAATAAAGAAGGAGGGTTGTGTTAAACCCTTGATGGCCAATGTAAAACTCCATGAAATCTCACATCGATATAGACAGTATATGTTTTTGAGCTAATGCAAGGTTGTTGCCCTTTAGCAATGCACTGTATGGTTCGAGTATAGTGTAGCTGACCACACTTAGTAGGATAAGTCTTGTTGTTGTTGAATATCAAGAAGTAGGGGTGTTCACGGGACAGGACCGGGACAACCCCGTCCCAAGATAGGACACAGGACACAAAATGCGTCCCGTGTCCCGTCCCGTCCTGACTGTGTCCCGATCCTGTCGGGACGGGTTCGGGAATTCCTGAACCCAATTTAAAAAAATAAAATAAAATATTAGATATTTTATGTATATCATATATATTAGTAACATATAATCAAAATACAAAAAATAATAGAAAAAAATAAATTCTTTTTATTATGATTAGCAACTTAAAACAATAAATACCATCAATTATACTATAAATACTATTACTTTTTCAATTTTTTCACTTCACCAACTGAAGTGACTGCTTCATCTGTAAAGAAATAAATATATATAAGGAAGAGAAAAATACAATCATCTAATAAGTAATATGATATAACCAATACTATTTTCTATTTTTATTTTTTATAAAAAATAAATAAAATAAAAATATTTTTTATTTTTTTAAAAAAAAATATTCGGGACAGGACGGGAATCCCGAGGGTCAGGCTGAGACCCGTCCCGTCCCGACCCTCTTCCTTGTCCCGTCCCGGGATGTCCTGTCCCGACCCTTCACGGGACGGGACGAACCTGTCCCGAATTGCCCGGGACCGGGTCGGGACAACCCGGGATGGGACAAAATGAACACCCTTATCAAGAAGTTAGGATTAGTCTTCTTGAATAATGTTAGTGCAGTAATGCCAGTTGACCATGTGGTATTATTTCTCTTGTTCTAATCACAAAACTCGACAGTTTTCACCATGTAAGTGCCGCTTGAAATTAGTTGAGTTTTATCATTCATGAAAGATTTGATGGCCATATGGAATCATTAAGATTTTGTGTTTTATTTTTCTGCCAACCAAACAACAAATTTTTTTCCCATGAGCATAATAATGAAACTTGTATGATTTATGATTTGAATCTTACAATTTGCAACAAGTCACAAAACTAACTAAGAATTGAAAGTTGAATCAAAAGTTGTCCTGTAAGATTGACAACTTGAATCTTATGATTCTGATGGAATCCAGTAGAAACTGATAATATTAACGTATCGATGAGGCTATGGACTCTTCACTGAACAGGGAAGATATAGGAATTAGCACGCTAGTGCTTACAATGATATAACTTACTGAAACAAGGCAAGAAGAAAGAATTGGACACTAGAAAACAAGCACACCTTTTAGCTTTTGGGAGGCTAGAGTCTCCTGAAACCTGCCGAATTCTTGCTTGCCCCCTACTCTTCACAGGCCATTCCATGATATCCCGACTTCTAAAGCAGTTCCAACACCCCCCCCCCCACAAAACACACACACCACATATCTCTCTCCCACTGTGGCAGCTCATCCCGCCTTTCCTCTTGCTTTCTGGGTTTTTCTGTTACTCTATCCCTAGTGGGACATGGCCCAATGGGCATGGGTTTGTTAGATCAATAATGAGTTATAAAGGCAATGATATGAAAATTAATGACTAGGTTGGCTACAAATGACATTGTATATATAATTTATGTTTATGTACTCTTTTTTTTTGGGGGTTAGCTTTTCAATTTTGAGTATTTTATGCATATTGCATGGATATGTATATGTCCTATTTTATATTTCGTGCTATTTCACTTATTGCCGGATCTTACGATTTGATAAATTTAAAGATTTACAACTCGCAAATATTTGTTTTATATTTGTAAACAGTAAACACCGAGAAAGACTTGCACAAGAGGAACCATCTTGACTGACTTGTTTTTTTTCCCCCTTCTCTTGACCAGGCAGAAAGTGCCATTATTGCGCTAAATTGTAGTGGGATGCCCGTGGGAAGCCAGCCTATCAGGTTTGGGCTCTGCACTGGAGGATAATGGTTTTATGTAGATCTTAACCAAACACAGTTTGATCATGTTTGGTTCCTCCTTATTCTGCAGGGTAAGTCCTTCAAAGACACCTGTGAGGCCAAGAATGTCCCATCCAACACCCCATTAACTGATCAACATCCAAGAACTTACAGAGGCAATTTGGTCAACTTTCCTGTTGAGGCTTGTGTTGAAGGGGTGGTGAAGTTTCCTTTATTTCAGCTGTTCCATTTTCACAATCATAGCAGTTGCTTTAGTATTGCCCAAGCATATAATGTTCTGTACTAACTAAAACTTCCTAGGCAGTCTTCAATGTTTTGCCATGGCTTTTCTTTGGAGGAAGGCTTGTTTAAGTTATTTTGTTACTATGATCAAGTGCTCATCTGATCGGCATACTTAACCAGCTTTAATCTTAAAACACCATTAAGGTCAAGAAATGGTGTAAGTTCAGTATTTAATGTTAGTATTTTATTCTGTTTTTCAATCAAGTGCATGGATATGATTTTGTTTATCTTTTGCGAATGTGAAATAGGTCTACATTGACAGGAAGGTAGGATCGTTATGGTTTTGTGAATGGTTTCCCTGCTGAATCATCATGCAATGGAAGATTAATTGTCTTCACGAGACAAAATGAAGTTTGATTATATATACATTAGTTCACTTGGTTAGTGAGATGGATGATAATTTTTTAGAGAAAATCACAATGAGATCGTAAGAAAGGAATATAATTACAAAATTATTCCCATAATAATTGAGCGACATAAACTTTTTATTTTCTGTAGGTCATTGCATATTTGTTTATGGGATTTTTGTTGATTATATTCCTTTTTTACTGATGTGTACGTTATTATTTTATTATCATTGTTATTAGAATTTTAAATAGGTTTATATAAAAATAAAATTTATATTTGACAAACGGGTTGCTAATGTCTATTTTAGTTCAAATAGGTTTAGCTCAGCTTGTTTATGATGGGCTGAAAATAACTGGTACACAGGTATGGGTTAGCTTGTGCCCCGCTCTTTGATTACCCTTAGTTCAATGTATGATGGATTATTTTTGTTAAGCATATATATTCTCTTATTAAAAATAATTATATAATAATTATATTTTAAGTATTATCATATATTAAATGTATGATGAATTTTAATCATTCTAGAGAAAAATGTTATTTTGATCAATACCTATTATTAAACTCTGGATTCAAGATTATAATCCATGTACCTGCATGCGTTTGTATACAAGATGTCAATGTTATAAAAAGTTAGCCATATATAATTAATTACCGCTATATTTTTTATTGCAAGTCATTTGTACCTCAAGATTGTATACTAAAAAATGTATTAAATTTTAAATTTGTTTTCACATTTGTCATTATTAAAGAAGGGATATTGAAAAAAATATATGGGGCACATTTTCTCTCAGAGGAGTAAATAGGGAAATAGTTATTAAATTCCCTTCAAGTGACTAATATTTTAAAACAAACTTTTAGGGTATAAGTGACTTACAATGAAGAATGAAGTGGGTATTGCTTAACTTGTGAATAGAAATATTTTACATTATAAATATACAAATCCAAACTTAGAATTATTATGCTTCAAGCTATAACATGATTGAGCTCCATCGGGTATCATCCCAAGGAGCTTTATTGAAATTATAAAAGATACAAATGGAAACCATTCATTCAAAAGAACACAAATGATAGGTCAACAACACATTTTAACACCAATGCAAACGAACAAAAAAGGAAAACCACAATAATAATTAAACTTAAATTTTAATTAGGATATATATATATATATATCTATGTAAGTATACATTTTTTCCCATATATATCCTCATAGCTACTATAAACCCTTTGCTTAAAACATGCACAGAACATTCTCATTTGTTACAAGGCCAAGAACAGTAACATTTGCCAGCTTCCTTGCAATCTCCATTGGAGGGTCCATACCATTCCTCACACAAGGAACTGCATTTGTCAGGTGTGCACTTGTCCAAGTTCTTTGTGTCCGTACAGAATATGGTTTTTTGCCCTCCCACTACCTCGCTACCTGCACCATCACCAAAACATCGAACGCTACATAAAAGTATGGTAAAGAATGTATCTGTTTTGTTCATGATTTTTGAATAGTATCTGAAGAACATAAGCAAGTTAATTAATTAGGAATACATATATATATATACCAGTTTGAAGTTTCTTACCAGTTAGGAATACATATATATATATACCAGTTTGAAGTTTCTTACCAGTAGTGAACAAGAGAAGCACAAGGATGACAAAGATCTTGCTGCTCTTCAAGGAATCCATGCTTTTGCAGGAAAAGAAAGAAGTAATGATGAAGGGATGAAATGGATTTTTTATACATACATACATATATATATGAATGATGAATTGAGGAAGATGGTGAGGTTTTGAATGTTTCAAGGCAGGTTTATATGTAATTGGTCTTTGAATGAGTGGTTATCGTTCAACACTTTGGATTTTCTTCTAAATTTAGGTTATTCAACTTATCTAATTAATTCTAAACCCCTTAATTTATAGTAATTTTTTTGGTCAAAGTTATCTAAATAAAACATATCTAAAATAGTAAAAGTTAAATAACTAGACAAAATAAGAAATTTGCTTCTTCCCCATGAGAGAGATCAAGAGATGGGGCATTAACATTATTTCTATAATACTTTACAGTTATAATTTATTAATAGTAATTTTTTTCATTTAAGGATATATTTGATATTTTCTATCTATAGAATTACTTGTTGATTCAATTCTTTATTCTATTCCTGGCGGTAAGTATAAAATCTATGCAAAATTGGATTTTCCTTCATGGAGTGGCTTGTCTAACAAAGATAAAGAGTGTGTGTGTGTAAGGCCTATTTAATAAATCTCAATCAGTTCTAATTATTTCTCAAATTAAGCTTGACATAAGGTTTAACAAAAAAAAAAGGAGTTTAATTTGCACTCGAAAGAAACAAAAAGAGTGAGGAAGAAAGTAGGTAGTACAAAGTTTATTTCAAGTATCATTAAATTAAATAAATTAAAATATTATTTGGTTTTAAAAAAATGAGATCAACTAACAAAACTCGGCTCAGTTAATAGATGGTTACGTCCCTTAAACATAATGTTATAGATTTGACTATTTCATTATATGAAAAAAAATTATTACGAGAGTCAAAACTCATTTTAGTAATATCTACATTTTGAGAAAATTAGTTTCTAATTATCGGTAGAAGAATATCGTATAAACTCTACCAAAAAAATTGGAAAAATTTCATTGCACCCCACCGTAACAAATATCATATTCCTCCCAAAAGATTTTGAAATTTCACTACACCCCCATTGAACCAAAATGAAATTAAATTTTGTGGATGAAAAAATATTGGTTCCCTTGTATGAATTTACAACAACACATGAGAATTTTCAATAGGTATAAGCAAATTTACAACAACACATCAAGGAATTAATAACTACTATTTCTCAAATTCCTACTAGCCTAATTTACAACTACAATTAACAAATTTATAACAACACATAAAAAAATTAACAACTCCTATTTTTTATATTGCCAACACATTATTTCCTTATGTTGTTGTAAATTTATTTATTATAGTAAATTAGACTGGGAATATAAGAAATAAATACTCTGCCTCTAGTATGCAATTAAAGTGAAAGTTTCACATTAGAGATCCAGAGCAGCCCGTGCCCGAGTGTCTTCACCCAACAATTATGATAATTGCTACTCATTTTATACTTAAAATATAATATATTTAATTAATTTTATCAGATTAAAAAAATTAGTCTAGATAGTTAATATAATATTGTTTTTGGCTAAAATATTTTAATTGTATTCCTTAATTTTCTTCCTCTCCTTCTTATTTAATAATTATTAAAGGAATATGAATAAGAGTAATTTAAAAAAATAATAAATATAATAAATAAATTTTATATTTAAAATTAAGAATAACTATATAATTAAATATATATTAAACCTGGGAGGAGTATTAAGAGCGCATGGTGATTGGCTAGAAGGATTTAAAGACACACCACCTACTCGTTGTTCCAAGTTTTCGAAGGCACTGATGATGTGGTCGGATTGAGCTTGGTTTCTGTTAATGGCGGGGCAGTCCTCCTTCATCGCCATCCCTTCCCACAAAACAACAAACCGTCCGACGGTGGAATTCAATCTATCTTCATTTTTTTTTTATTTCATGTAAAATCCATGGGCTGAATTAGAAGCTACAAAAGCAGTATTATTAATATTTTTTAACACATAAAATTGATTCAGTGCTGACTCATCCTAAGTTATGATGAAAATGACAAAATTATAAATAATAGAAATATTAAAAATTAAATTTTAAATAAATTAAAAATTTAAAGACTATGTTATACCTGCTCAAATTTTAATAATTTAATTATATATAAATGAGTCAATATTTTAAAGAATAAAAGATTATTTTTAAATAATAATAATGATCAACAATAACAACAACAATAATAAGAATAATTTTATTAAAGATATTTGGATTTACAAGTCTCTAAATAAATCATTTTGCAAACTGGGGAGGGGCAGGACATGGCCAATAACATTGGCACATTGTACTATTTTTTATGCAATTGCCAGTAATACGACCAACGGCGCTGAGGCACCAGATTGAGCATGCTGGCGCTGTGCAATTTGGCAATGTGTAGTCCGCAGTACAGCTTTCAGATTTATTTGATCCCTTTATTACCTCCACACCTGCACTTACATATATTTTTTTGTCATTAAAAATTGAGTAAAATTATAAAATATTCTTTATTCTTTCAATTTTTAATATATATTTTATTTAATTAGATTAAAAAAATTAATTAAATTAATTAATATAATATATTTTTAAAAAAATAATAATTATCTTCTTTAATTCTTTCCGTCCCCCTCTTACTTAATTATTATTGATGTAGTATCAATAAAAAATTTTAAAAAAATTGATAAATATTAAAAATATATATTATATTTAGGATAAAAATTAACTCCTAAATTAAAGACCGAAAGTGTATAATTTTTATTAGTAGGAATAGCTTTTAATTATAAACAAGGTAATCTAATTTTATTAAAATACTCTTATATTATCATATCCCGGATTTTGAACTTAAAAACTCAAATAAATCTAACTTAAATAGGTTACTAAGTCATAATTGAGTAAGAGTTCTAAAAGTACCCTAAAATTATATAATGGTTGTTAGCAACTAAATCACAAATTATATAAAGGAAGAAGGGTCAAAGTTAGAGAAACAGGATGAAATGAAAAGTACAGCATGGACCAAATTATAATTATTAAAAAATCAGGATAATGGATGTGAAATATAATCATAAATAATTATTCTCATTCATTTGCTTCATGTGAAATCAACAGTTCAGTCAGGCATGAAACTGTCTAAAACAAAATAAATAATACTCCATCAAAATTTTAAAATGACAATTATTTCGAAATAAAAAATGAAATAATTTAGGATGATAATTATTTTGAAAAATAAAAACAAAAAAGAAAAGGCATGTAAGAAGCTATTCTTGCCAGAAGTAAATAAGAAAAGCATGAAAACGGCCAAGATCTTGCTGATTTTAATAGAATCCATGTTTGAAGGATATGCTTTGGAGTAAAAATTAAAATGGGGAATGTAATGAGATAAAAATTGAGGTGGTTTTCTTTATCAAATAAAGAGTATATATATAATTATATATAGTTGTAAATGATATCATAGAAGGACCATTAATGTTTGTGTTTATGGCCTCTTAAGATTCAAATAACATAATCATCAATATAAATTACTGAATGTAGCTTAAAAAATTCATATCTACCAAAAATAGTTTATCATTTAATTCATTGGATTTTCTTCTAAAGGCAATTTATTACATATATTATTTTTATGGAAAGACTTTTATAAATTATTATTGTATCTTATTTTTTTTCTCCGGCCCATCCATCAATATAAGTGGATGGTTAATAGGAACATAAAATTCCTATGCATCAAGTATATCATAATTACCCAACTGATAAAAGGGTGAAATATACGATTATTTAAAACGTGTTCAATCCCTACAGAGTATCACTTTATTGTAGTTCCAGTCGTAGCGTTTGGGAAGGCATCCTAACTCTTGGGTACTTAAGTTTACGCCTAAAGGTAATAGATGGCTCACCTTACCCAACATTAGTATCACTTATAAGGAAAGAAAACTTTACCCTGCCCTTAGATCTTGAATGAATCTAACCCCTTTCTAAAAATTTTTGTACAAAACAAAAGTACATCATAATTATTTTTCTACTTAAAGAAAATTTTAAGATTCAAACATCCTAATAATGACTTTTATGAATTATTGCATGTTATTTTCCTTTAATTTTGTAGGACTATTTATAAGTTATAAATCCTCCGTTTCTTATTATTAGATATAGTTAAATTTTTTAGATATATTAAAAAATTAAAAAAATTATTTTAAAATATTTATATTTATCTATTTTTTTTATAAACTAATTTATCTTACTTATAAATTTACATATAATCTAATATTATAATTAAGTCAATAATTTGTAGAACTTATACTTACTATACATTATAATTTAATTATTTATTTAATTTTTTAACTTTTTCAAAAGTCAAATTTGTCTTATAGTAATAAGGAACGGAGCTAATACTACGTATTTCTCAAAATTTGTGTGAAATATATGTGAGAAAATATCAAGTTATATTAAAAAACAAAAGCAACGTAAAAATTAAGGTAAGTGTGTATTCAGCACCTAAATTATTTTTAAAAAAGCAATTAATATCTTAAAATATTTAAAAATATAATTAGCCCCCTAAACTAATTTTAGAGACGTGATCAACATCCTAAAATATTTAATAGTGAAATTAGTATCATGAACTAATTTTATATGTGCGACTAGCACTCTAAATATTTAAAGCTGTACAATCCAGCCTTTTCACTGATTAATGTCACATAAATTTTTTATTTTGACACATTATTATTTAAAAAAATTACATGTGTTATATTGTTTAAACTAGAGTATTAAATAAATCCTAAAATTGATATTGTATAGAATTCATGTGTGAAAATTGAGAAATTTTATAATTTATTTAGTGCAATTTATTAAAATAATATTATACATATGTCATTTTAAATAATAATATATCAAAATAATAAAGTTATGTGGCATGTATTTATTATTATTATGTGTCAAAATAATATGGTGGAAGTTTGTGTTTTTATTAATGAAAGGGTAAAATTGAACTAATTTAAATATTTTATGGTATTAATTATTCTTCTAAAATTAATTTAAAGTGTTTATTATAATTTTAAATATTTTAGGGTGTTAATTATACTTCAAAAATTAGTTTAGTATATCGATTATATTTTTAAATATTTTTAAATATTAATTATTTTTTTAAAATTAATTTAAAATATTAGATATACTTTTATCGTAGAAACTGCTCTATGAACTAGAGCAAGATGTGAAAACGAGCGTATATTGGCTTACTCCTTTAACATATGAGAATTTATGCAGAAGGATGAGCCCCATAATAAATACTCTCTCTCTCGTCAAATTCTCACGTATAAAAAAATAATTAAAATAATTAAAATTATTTTAAAATTTAAATAATTTTTAATATTATCTTTATTAATTATACTAATTTTTATCATTATATTAATTTTATTTTCTCCCACTACCCTTATTAAATAATGGTATGTATAGAAAAAATTAATTAATATTTTTTGAAATCAAGTGAGTGTATTATAAAAAAGACTAAGAGTATTTATTAATGAGTGCTTTATAATAAGAATAGTAAGGAGTACAAAATCAAGTTACAATAAATGCTATGGTCAACATAAACAAAAGGAAAAATCTTAAAAAAAAATACTATTTAAATTTTAAATATATTATTATTTGCAATTATTAGCATTTATTGTAGCTTGATTTTATACTCCCTCTTATTTTTATTATAAAGCATCAACTAATAAGCTACAATAAATGCTAATAATCACAATAAATGCAATGGTAAACATAAACAAACTATACTTATTAATGAAACGTGATCACGTTTTTGGGCGGCTTTTATGTTTGATATTGTGTTAAAATAAAATATTTCAAAAGGATTATATATATATATATATATATATATTTGTAAAATCAAGAGTAGGTAGATCATGAATAATAGTATATTGAAATTGAGTGAGCAATCCACAAAAATCAGCTTGCATTCATTGATAGCCGAGATTGCATGCCTAATTAGTTAGATTCACATTTTTATCATGGTTCAGATTTTTATTTTTTAAAATTATTTATAAAATATTTTTTAAGTTTTTTTAATGTGTTTTAAACGGTTGAGATTAAACTTTAGTAGTCTGCATTTTATTATTTTCTTTGTAATTTAAAATGTTGATAATATTAAAATTTAGTGTATTAAAATGTCAATTTAACCGTTAAAAAAAAAGATGGAAAGGAAGAGGATGGAAAGTGGTGGGGAGAAGTGAATAGGAGGTCACAAGAAACTCTATCAAAAAAAAAAAAATAAAGATAAAAATAATAATTAGCCTCTTTGATTTTATGTTTCTACAACCGGCTTTTTCTTAAAAAAAAAAAGTAAAAGTTGTTTTGGCCCTAGTTATTTCATTTGATTCCAATCTCAATCGAAATATATTTTTTAATCTATTATCTATAAGTTCAACTCATAAAGAATAAAATATATAACTATTTATAATATATTCGATTTTTAGATAATACTATTTTATTATAATTTCAATTGCGGTGTTTAGGCAAATATCCTATATCTTAGGTACTTAAATTTACGTCTGAGGATAATTGACAGTTTGTCATGTCCAATATTGATATCACATATGAGAAAGAGAGAGTTCGTCATATCTTTAGATCATAAATGAGTCCAATATTTTTTAAAAAATTCATTTATATAAAATATATTTTTTAAAAACAAAACTTATTTTAATAATTTTTATATCTCTATAGAATTAACCCCTTAAATTATCGATTAAAAGATATCATATTGCCTTTTTTATAAGCTTTAATAAAAAGAAATTACAACTTTTTAAGTGCATTCTCTCGAGTTTAAAGCAACAACACAAAAAGGGAAAACAACCCTTATTAAAACTCAACAAATGCTCTAATATGAGCCAATATCAAAAGCACTACATATCAAATAATTAATAATTTATTGATATAAAATATTCGGATAACGCATGATAGGATATGATATTAGATAAAGTTAAGCAGAAGAGGAACAATCAATACAAGAGCATGTATTGGGGTCGGTGCAATATCCTCCGCGAGTGTAACCACGCACGGAGGAACAAAAGTGGGCGCAATCATTGTCTTTGCAGTTAGGATTTTGGTTTTTCACTGGACGACAAGCCAACGGTTGTTCTTCCCCACTAGTTGCTTCCACCTCCGGACCTGCACCAGCGCACATAATAATAAAACTCTTGTTTAGTTTTTATTTTTTTATTCCTTAAAAAATAAAATAAAAATTTATTAGAAGAAAGTTTACGAAAAATTATAAGTAATATCATTCATGTGTCGTGAAAATTAGTGAAATAGATTTATTAGATTTCATACAATGCATGATAAAAATATATGTAGTTAATATGATATTTGATTCTTTAAATTTGTATGAATTTTAATTTTAATTTTTTAAATTTTAAATTATAAGTTTTGATTCTTTAAGGGCTAAATGATCTAAATTTTGTTTAAATTATAGTGATCGATATTTTAGACAGAAAAAATTTGAGAGATTAAAATTAAAATAAAAAATAATTTGATATATTAAAAATTATATTCATAAATATATTTAATTGTTAAAAAAAGAGAATTACTATAAGTTAAAAGAAAAGATATTTAATTACTAAAAAATTCTAATAACAGGTGAATAATATAAATATGTTATCATATCCTAAAATGAGACTTGTTATTACATGGTTCCCTATTGTCATCGGATTTGTGGATGATCAAGTCATTTTTTTATTATCTTATAGTAATTATCTAAAAACACAAACAACAAATCTATTAATCATACCGGTAATAAATAGGAGAAGCAGGAGAATGGTAAGGATCTTGCAGCTCTTTGTGGAATCCATTGATGAATATGATTTAGAGTAAAAATATGAAATATTGAAATGTGATGATACAAAAAATTGGAGGCAAATTGTTTTTTTATATACTTGGAGAGAGTGCTTACCATTAAATAATTTCTTGGATTTTCTTCTAAAAACAGATGATTATAAATCAATTAATTTCTGGGATTTTCTTCCAAAAGCAATTTATTCTAAATAAAATGATAAAGTGGTTATCATTTTATTTCTTGGATTTTGTTTTCTATGAGAAGATGATTATATATGGGTATATGATAAATTGCATAATATTTATTTATTTTTGGATTTTCTTCCAAAAGTAGTTGGTTACCAAAAAAGATATATACATAGTAAATTTTCCTTAAAATGAGTCCATAATTTTCCTAAAATATTTGACAATCGTATGATTGATAATTTATATATATATATATATATATATATATATATATTTATCCATTAAATATATATAATTAAGTATTTTAGTATTTATAATTTTTTTAATAATACATTAACTCTTTTTAGTTTCAACATTTTTTAGTCTTAACAAAATCAAATACAACAACAACAATATTTGTAGTCTTAGTTAGAAGAAATGAAGAATTTATGACCGCTTGAGTGGAAACTCTCTCAGTTCCTTTGTGTAAAATAATACAGTTAATTGAATTGCATTATTTAAAAATGTGATTAAAATTAATTAGAGATAATAAATATGTAACAATGTAATTTATTTTTTAAAAACACTTTTATTTATGAAAAATGTGGATGAGAGAGAAAATTAGTACAAAAATGAAAAGGATATATAATTAATTAAGATAAAAATAGAAAAAAAATCTTCAAAGTGTATCTTACAAAGAAAAAGCAACATGCCCATTTAAAAAATTTGCATCTTATAAAAAAGGGGGAGGAGTATTCAAATATCATCCAAAATCAAAAACTGCAAATCCAATAACAATTAATTAATTTATTTAAGACATTTGGATATATATATATATATCCAAATGTCTTAAATATATATATATATATATATATATAAAGCTCTAGAGAAAGAAGGAACAAAGTCAACAAGGGAAACAAGCGCATATGTCTTGAGTGGCACAATATCCACGAGGATAACCAATAGTGTTTTTACAAAAGCGCGCGCAATCTTTGTCTTGGCAGTTTGGTGTTTTGTATGCTTTCCAAGGACACCGAGGTTCTCGTCCTATTACTTCATCCGCCTCCGGACCTAAATTAATTTTAAAAATATAAATATAAAAAATAAAATAAATTAAAATATTATATTTAAAGTCAAATTTTAATATTAAGGAAGCGAGTACTTTCTCTAACAATTTTTGAAAGATTTTTTTTATAATATAAGTCATTTTAAGATTATACTTACATAGAGAAAAAAAATAAAAAAATAGGAGAGAAGAAATATTATAAAAAAATTTATTAAAATAATAAAATAATTATTATTTTTGAGAGTTTTCCTCCTATTATTCTTTCCTCCGTAACTTTTTTCTCATCCAAACATAGAATAAGAGACTTTAATGCTTATTTTGACCTATATCCTATGATTAATGCTTAAATATGGCTCTTCATATTTTCTCCCTCCTTCAAAGCTTCATTCAATATAGGTAAAGTTGAAAAAAAATTAATCAAATATAAATTTAACGAGTGAACCGCTCTTTTTTTGTTTCTATAAGATAGTTAAAATTGACTTATATATTTTGGATTGAAAAAGTATTTTATTTTAAAATAATTAAGAAAAAATGACAAAAAAAACTTTGAAAAATAATAAATGCCAAAATAGAAAATTGTGTTGATAATGTTGATCTATTGTTTATAACAAACCTAATTTATAATTTATTATTTTCTAAAATCTTCTGTCATTTTCTCAAATAATTATCATAAAGCATTTTATTAAATACTCTTATATATAATAGTTCTCAAACTATCAATCTCTTATAGTACATTATTCTTTTTTTTGGTTCACTTGAAATCAAGAGTTAATGAAATATAAAACTGTTAAAACAAATAAATAATGCTCCATTAAATATTTAAAATAACATTTATGTTGAAATAAAATCAAATATTCAGAATACTATTTATTTTATTAAATATATTATAAGAGTAAACAATTTACCGGAAATAAATAAGAGAAGCATGAAAACGACCAGAATTTTTCTGCTCCGTAAAGGATCCATGTTCGGAGGATATATGATTTGGAGTGAAAATAGGAAATGCAATGAGATATCAAAATATACTTGGAGAAGGTGCCTATATAGTTCTAATTATTATCATTGTTGTTGTTATTATTATTATTTTTATTATTATAGTGTGAATGTTCATAATTATTTTGTCTTATTTTCCTCCTCCATTCATGAATCTAAGTTAATGAGTGTATGAACATTCATATGCACAAAATACAAGATTCATTGACTTTGAAAAATGTACGTTATGATGTTGGTACTACAACGTACGCTTAGGAGTAATTTACTTTCCCTCCCTTCCTTTTTACAGGAGATAGTGTGTGTTTAAAAATACCTAAAATCTAAGTTTTAAACATAAGTTTTAATAAAATTTAAATTTTAAGAAATTTTAAAATAAACAGTTTTATTTGTTCAAACGGGATTTTAGACTAAACCATAGTTTAAAACTAATATTTTAGATAAACTGATCATAGTAACTTTTATAACTTATGAACTAACCAATTACTATATTACTCATATTTTTTCTTACACTCTCTCTCCTCTCTCCTACTTTTTCTTACATCATCTCTATATTTTTTTCTTACACCCTCCCTCTTATATCTTATCTCTCATCATTTAATACACATACCCTTTTTCATAATTTACCAATAATAAAAGTACTTCTAGAAATAACTATCCAAACATTCATTTATTCAAAACTACTTTTTTCATAAACTCTTTTCCAAAAGCCCTTTTCTATAAGTTGTCCAAAAATCAATTTTTTTTTCATAAGCCCGTTTCTAAAATCTTATCCAAATACATACATAATTAACAATATCACTGTGATCAAGAAACTTGTTAAAATTAGCTAGAGACAAAAATATATATAAGAAATATAACTTTTTTTTAAATATTTTTATTTATACAAAAGAGAGAATGTATGGTGAGGGATGAGAGTTAAGCTAAATGTAGGAATTAAATACATTGGTATATGAATAATTTGAATAATTAAATAGAGCTAAAATAGAAATTACCAAAAAAAAACTTGATATTACTTCTAAATACTTATTATAAAGAAAATGTTTCTTATAAAAAAAATAAAGGGAGTAAAATTTAATGCTCTTTCAATCTTGAATGGATGACCTAATCTGTAACTGAATTTTATTTTTAAATATAAAACATTAATCTATTTTATCTTTTATAATTATTATTTATTTTCAAAATAATTTAGTGAACTTATAAATTAATATATAATTTACTTTTATGATTAAGTAATTTATTTTAACTCAGTTAACCTATTGAAATAAAATAAATAATTTTTATATTAAAAATTAGAATGATAATTAAAAGCTTATAAAATATAGTGGTAGTGGCCTGCTTTAAGTTTTGTAGTGAATTGCCTATTGCTTTAAAGTGATGTAGTGAATTGTCTTTGAATAATCTTGTAATAAACAATGTGGTTTTATTAAGAAGCAATGGAGAGATTATGCAATAAGAAGTTGTTCCAAGGAAAAAGGATAGTGGCGCCAACTCTTAACTATTTATTTATTTTTTATATTATTTATTAAATTATATTTCTAAATATTTAATTTCAGTATTCGTGACTCCTCTTTATAGCATAAATCTTTTATTTAAAAATTAAATTTAAAATTTATAGGAATTTAATTAGATCTTACACAGCTTTATGTTGATTTGAATGATTCATTCATGTTCCCACAAATACCATAATTAATAATTTAAAACGATCATTAACTAATCATTTTTAAGGAAAGAGTAACATTGAACAGGATCAATAATAATTTCTTGAAGTTATTTGGATGATTACAAGTATGGAAATAAATCAGTTTGCAAGCTCGGGAGAAGGACAAGGCCAATAACATTCGCAAACTTTGTTATTTTCGATGCAATTTCCGGTATTATAACCAATCGCCCCCTCGCACCAATCTGAGCATGACTTCGGGGTGCAATTAGCCAATGTGTATTTCGCAGTACAGTTATTAGATTCTTGTAATCCCTTTACTACCTCCCCACCTGCATTTCATATTTTTGTACCTCATCATAACCCAATAAATAAATAAATAAATCACATATAACTTGTAGGGCAAATTATAGGAAAATTTGCTGAAAAAAATCTCCCATTGTCAAATATACTCTTCCGATCTTTAATATATAATATATTTAATTAATTTAATTATATTAAGAAAGTTATTAATTAAGTTAGTTAATATATCATGTATTAGTAAGTATTATTTAGAAAAAAAATTGATAAATATATAAAATAAGTTATATTTATAACTAAGTTTAACTTTTAATTACGTCATATATTAAAGATAATAGGAATATTATCTAAAGGTACATAAATTTTATTTACAGAGATGCAGCCTACCTTTAGCATATGCAAGTGCAGTTGATCTTCTTCGTCTTTGTGTAGCATATATTTAGATGTGTAAAATAGAAGACATTTACATATATGACAGAAGATATATTACATACATAGCTGAAGAAGAATTATACTTATTGAAGATAAGTTACACCCGCTCAAAGACAATTAAAGTGACAATTATTTTGAAATAAAAACAAACAATTTAGAACGAAAATTATTTTCAAACATCAATACTAATATATTTAGAGAAAAAGTAGAAACAAGTAAGAAGCTATTTTGTTTTTACCAGAAATAAATAGGAGAAGCATGAAAACGACAAAGATCTTGCTGCTTTTAATAGAATCCATGTTTGAAGGATATGATTTGGAGTAAAAAATAGGAAATGATGTAATGGGATAATCAAATTTGAGGTTGTGTCCCATTAAAGTGCGAGGGCACATATATATAGTTGTAAATATTATCAAAGATTCATAATGTAAATGTCTATGACTTTAGATTCAAAGAACCTAATTATGACTAATAATGAATATTATTTTCCTTCCATATTCATCAATATAAATTATTGGATGTAGACATTTAATTCATTGGATTTTATTCCAAAAGTTGCTGATTACACATATCTTATTAAAATGTGCTTAATTAGCATTTAATTTCATGGATTTTCTTCCAAAAATAGAATATATGCATGGGATATAGGGCCCGGTTAGATTGACTTTTAGAAAATAGTTTATAAAAAAAGTAATTTTGAAGTGTTTTTAAATAAACTTTTTTAGAGAATAGCTTATAAAAAATAATTATAAATAAATTAGTAGTTAGATAGTTATTATCAGAATGATTTATGTGATTGATAAATTAATAAAAAGTGTATGAGATAAAAAAAATAAATTAACAAATAAATTTTATTAACTATTCATCACCATAATCGCCTGTCATCCTATTCTCCACGATGCTGCTATTCTCTAACGATGATGCCAACACTGTTGAGCCTCGACGACAATGCCCACGCCGACGTCTGTCCTTCGTCTTCCTCCTCTTCCTTCATTGTCTACTTCTCCTCGTTCCAGATGACTTCCCCCTCTCCGACGACTAGAAAAATGATAGGGGAGCTTATTTGAAAATGGTGATGGAGAAGAACATCGAAGATATTGATGACAACATAAGAGGAAAGTGACGAAGTAGAGATAATATATGAGATTGTGTAAAAAAAATAGGGGTAAAATGATCTTTTGATACACATAAGCTATTTTTTTATCTAGAAGCTATTTTCAAAAAGTTATATAAAACTATAATTTAATTTAAAAATACTTGTGAACTAAAAAAGCTATTTATTTAAACCATAAATTCGTTTAAATCCAAAGACACACACGGTAGTTGGCAAAAAACAAGGTATATAATTGAAATTTCGAAATATGCAACTCAAACTTCTATATATTTACAATTTAATATATAAAGTAAATTGGATAAAGTAAGAAAATTATAGAAAACTTTTACACTTAACTATTTTTGTTAAACTATATATAAAGTAAGAAATAAATCCTCATAATAAATAGAAAATTATAATAAACTACTTTTGGAAGAAAATGCAAAAATAAAATAAAATAATAAACGAGATGCATTCTTTTGAAATGCCTATCTATAAAAACCACCTTAAAAGTTTGATTTCATTTCATATCATACCGTTCAAACATTGGTTCCATGAAGAACAGCAAGATCTTTTTCATTCTTGTGCTTCTGTTCCTTTTACAGGTAACAACAGTTTCTAACCATTTTTTTTTCTTTTTTCTTTTTCACTCTTTGGTTAATTAAATGCAAAAGAAATTCCCTTGTTTTAGCAGTTATCATAATGTTGCTACTACCTAGATTACAACTCCAATTTATAACTCGACATAAAAGAAAAACGAATGGTGAAAATTATAAAACTTTTAATTCGGTCTTCTAAAAATAAATGTCTCATTTTCATTGTTCAATATTTTTTTCTAATCAATTTATTCTTATATGCTGGTTAAAATGAATTAAATTCATCTTATTTTTTCCCATCTAACCTAATAGCTAGATTGTCTGTGTAAAGTGGTCTTAGTTAATTATTCTGACGAGATGGACGTTAAACAAATACAATTGAGTTTTTTTTTATAATTTGAATTATTAATTATATATTTAATGGAAATTATTTTAAAATAAATAAAGTAATTATTTTTTTAAAATATTCATATATACAAATAGTCAAACTATTCAAACTGGTTGTAAGATACACACACATATATTGAATGACTGGCTTCCTGTTATTGATTATACCACTCTTTCCACACACAAAAAAAACAATTTTACTATCATGATTAAATCATAAATTAAATGATGATCCAAAAAATCATTAATTAATTCCCCGTTGGTCTTTTTTATAAGATTCAAAATTTTTAATTAGTTCAATCATTTTTATAAGATCTAGTTTAGGGTGGTCTAAACATTAAATACATTTTTACCAATTTTATCCTTTATTAATTTTTCCTTTCTCATTATCTTTTTCCATACATCCTCTTTCATCTTTTTTTCTCTCTCACCATTTCTCTCTCACACACACACTTACCCTCATATATAAAGGCATATTTGAAAAAAGGTGCAGTTTTTATATGTTAATTCCTTAAATAATGCAATTCAATTATTTGGATTTATTTTGATATTTAGAAGTAAAGTATGCTTTCATCAAGTTCCTTATAATCCTTATATATATATAACACGTGACAAAATTTGATTGGAGAATTTGACATAATAGCTATAAGAAATTTGACCTAAATTTTATCCACTTTTACTTTTTTTTAAAAAAAACATGTGTGTGATGGTACTACGGACAAACAAAATTTTGTGTGGAGAAACATAAGTTGAATAAGTGCACAACACAGAAATGCGAAGAGTTGCGCGAGTACGATTTGGGACCATCAGAAGGAAGTTGTAAGGATATTGGGACATGTATATGTAGATGGCCTTGTGACTAGTTCACATATATGCTTTGGCCATGGATATCTTATTTAAATAAATAAATTATTAATGTTTGAGATTATGGCTCAAAATTCTACTATAATCTATTGAGATTATTTTTATTAATTATTTTGGTTTTAATATATATAGAATGGTGGAGGGAGTGAGTAGGAGATCACAAGAATCTCTGGCAAAAAGGCAAAAAGGAAAAATAAAATAAAAATAATAACGTTTCTAGAATCCTGAAAATTATTAAGTATAATTAAATATGAATTAATGTTTTATTGATGTTATGTAATAATCAATCACATTTGAATCAATTAAAATCTATCGCATAAAAAAGTTCAACTCATAATTACTTCATCTTCGAGCATTTGGGTTTTACTCTCCGTCATTTACTTGTTCTTTTTGAATTTGTTTAAGATATTTATTCCCCCCCCCCCCCCAACTCAAACAGGGAAATTAATTACGAATTAGTTACTTGGTACATTTATATTTTCAATACATTTATTAAATCAAAACAAATTAATCAGTTACTTAATTAACTTATATTCTTATTTTTTTGTTAAAACAACTTAAATTTCTTAATTATAATCAGTGAGAGGATAGCCCACCTCTAATTGGAATGATTTACTTCATGATATATATAACCCATCTAGCTATAGTCAAATTTATAATTATAAATATATAAATATAAATTGGAATGTAATTGCACAAACGCATTCACATTGATCGCATAAAAGATTGTAAACTCGTAAAAGATATCTGAATATCTGTCAGATATTTGGATATGTATATATCCTTATTATAAGCGAACGAGTTTATATGTATAACTGTTTACCATAACCATATATGGTTATGGTTATGGTTATGGATTGAAGTAAAGAGAGGGATAGATATAAAAAAGAATTAACGACAAAGGAAGGAACAGAGGCAAGAGGTAGTACTGCCTTGTGGGCATAATCCATTAGCGTTGGGGCCATGTAACCGTTGACATTCCCTCTTGCATAGGTCATCAGTGCAGCCTGGCAATGTGTATGGCTTGAAACAAGTGTTGCCCGTAGGTTGTGCCCTTGAAACCTCAACTGCAGCTATTGTGAATGAAATTAAGATGAAGAAAGAAAAAGATATAATTGTTAAAAAAATCCTAATAACTAATAACAGTAGCATGAATTCTATTATTATTTCTTATACTATAACCTATTATTATATACCATTCACTTATTAGGAAACTTTTTAATAATTATATTTCTTTCTTAGTGCTTCATAATATGATTTCCGGTAATTAAAAGGTTTAAGATTTAAATCTTATTGATATAATGAAAAAGACACAAATAACTTACACACGCCATATAAATAAGCACACTAAAAAAAAGAATTAGTTCCATAGTTTTTATATAAGCGGGGGAAAAGCTATCTATATCAATATATATAAGCGTGAGAGAGAGAGAGAGATTATACCAAGTGGGACTATGACAAGTTATTCTTGTGGTATAGGATTTAATTAAAAATTAATTTTGAATCTAAATATAAGACATATTTCTTATGTTTATTTTTTTTAAAATTATATATATTGATATTTTTTTTAATAATAATTAAAAAAGGAGGAAAAAAAATAAGGAAGATGACGATTATGAAGAAAAACAGGTTAGAAAATATGCTTACCATGAGCAGTGAGAAAGAAAAGGACAAAAATGACAAATATCTTGTTGATCTTCATGGAACCCAGGGTTGAAGGGTATGATATCTTGAGAAATGATAACGCTAATAAGAGAGAAAATAAAAGATGCACAGAAAAGAAAATTGTAAGAGACGAGAAAAATGAGTGTAAATTATGCCTTCGTTGCCAAGGGTTTATATAGAAGAAGAATGGGACATATTAATAAATACAAAATCAATCAACAATAAATGGTAATAATCACAATAAAAACCGTAATAAACATAAACAAAACAAGAATGAAATGGGATCACATTTTTAGGTGGCTTTTATTTTGAATATTTTGTTAAAATGAGAAGGATTATATATCTTTAATTCTTTTGCCAACAGAATCATATATCTTTAATTGGTGAACGTTGGGTGGTTGCAATTCAATAAAGGATAATTTTAGTATCCCTGATGATGCACAAACACGAATAAATTAAAGGAGCTTAATTAGGGTATTTCATTCAAGTATCAATGTTATTTTAGCTTTTAATTGATCATCAAAGTTATATATATATATATATATATATATATATATATATATTAATAACCAACGTTACGTTCTACTAATTTAATCAACCAAAGTTCAGATTCTTGGTACTATATATATATTTACAGAGTGATTTTCATTTGCAATACACAATCTTAGTTTTCAAACTTGTCCAATTTTTAGCTTTCTAATACTATTCATATTATTTTCTTATATTTCCATTCTCTTGATTATTGGGTTGCAAATGTCTGTTTCCTGTAGTTCTTGTATCACTAAGTCTATCTCCCAAGAAGAGTTTGTGTAATTCTGAGATATATCTCACATGTCTAATCGTAACTTGATTTATGTAATTGACAAAAGGTTTTTGCACTCTTAGAGGATTTTTGGTTCATTGATTTGCTCATCATTTTAGAGGGAAAAGAAAATTTATCCCATCAATTTTTTGTGCATATTTTTATCCCATCAATTTGGACCAACATTTATTTGTTCAATTGGTAATAAATTGACTCACAACTTATAATATCACAACTTCAAATTCAACATGAGGATTTGTTGATGTGCAATATGTTAAATATTATTGTAAGTATTTTTTGAATTTAAAAATATATTTGTTATTATTGAGTCATGATGACCTAACTCACGTAAACTGTTTTACCATAAGAAAAAAAAAATCTTAATTAGTCAATAAAGATTGGCTCTTTTAAAGTTTTGGTAGAGTCTTGGTCATATTTCACAAGAGTACATTTGCCGATTTAGGGACTTTGTAGATACAGATAATCTACAAATATCTCCATTTATGAAAATTTCAAGTAAAAATATTTGTCTTGATCTAATAAATTCCTGAAATTAAACCAAACTCGTTTAAATTTATCATCTCCACGACATCATATGGGAATAAATTTTAGCACTAAACAAGTAAAACAAGTTGACGTATAACTATGGGCACAATTAATTAATATACATGTATTCGCATCCGTATCACTTTTATATAAAAAACAAAATTTAATATAGCATTTTTATCTTGCTAAACTAGACATGAAATTTTAGTATTTTTTCTATACAATCCAGTATTATAAAGTAATTTTTGTTTCACGTTCATCACTTTAAAATATTTTTCTAATAATATTTAATATTTAAAAATAATTTTTTGATATAAGTTTACTCTTAAAGTATTTTCTTAGTAATAATAAGTACATATTATGTACAATATTCTTCATCTTCTTATTTGGATTTACTTTCATAAAATGCATCTATCATATGATGTGGCATGTTAATCCAAGATTAGTCGATTTGAGTCGCTTCCCAAACATTTCAAACTTTGCTCCTTCCAGCATTTGGTGTCGTGGACTTCATTGAACATAATTTACTTTGCATTTTACTCTCTATTATTTATTTATCCCCCCTAATCAAATTAGTTACCAGTGTGACTGTTTATGAATTTTCTATTTATTTTATAAATAATAAAGTTATAGTTAAATATGATTTTTAAGGCTTGAACTATAATAATTTATATAAATAAATTCAACAGATGAAATAGTGAAAACATTTTGTCAATGTAAGTTCACTGGATAGGACTTGTAATTCAAAGGATTGTGACTTTAACCCTAAGGCTTTGTTCTTTACATATATTGAGAAAAAATATGAGAAAAATAATAATAAGAAGGAAAACTTCCAAAAATAAATAGTAAACATATTTACTAATCTTATGAGTTTTCGTTTCTAGTATTTTTTTGCTCATTAATTTTCTTTTTAGTTAGTTTGGATGAGAAAAAAAGTTAGAAAGAGAAGAATATTATAAAGAAAATCTTTTAAAAATAAAAAAAATTTCTGTCATATTTTTTTAACGTTTTTCCCTCTATTCTCCTTATCGCGAAATCATCATACAAGACATTAGCATTGAACACACAGAACAAGATGATTGTAAACTCATAAGAACTATCTGAATTTATATCAGATATTTGGATATGTAAGTATCCTTATTATAAACATATACAACTGTTTTCCATAACCACATATAGTTATGGAATAAAGTAGGATTTTAGACTTTCTTACGATTGAAGTAAGTAGAGAGGTAGATATAAAACAGACTATGGACAAGGGAAGGAACAGAGACAAGTTGTAGTACTGCCCTGTGGGCACAGTCCATTAGCGTTCGTGCCATGTAAGTGCTGGCATTCCCTCTTGCATAGGTTATCGTTGCAGCCTTGCAATGCATATGGCTTCAAACAAGCTTTGCCTGTTGCTTGTCCCTTTGCCACCTCAACTACAGCTAAAAGTTAATGCTGTTAAACTCAAACTATTTTTTTATAAAACTATAGGAACAAAAAATTATGATTTGAAACTATAGAAATTAAAATTAAAATTTGATCTTTAAGGATCAACAGTATATTATATTTATAAAGCCATGAATTTTATGAATTACCTAGCTATAAACTGTTTAAAACGAGCAAAAAGCAGGTTTGAAACTATTCTTACCAGTGGTGAGAAAGAGAAGGACGGAAATGACAAAGATCTTGTAGCTCTTCGTGGAATCCATGTTTTGAAGGATATGAAATATGAAATGAGAGATCACTCTTTGAGGTTGCTTTTATAGTGTGCTTGGACTTGAAGATAATGCTTATCATTTAATTAATTCCTTAGATTTTCTTCCAAAAGTAATTGATTATATCTTATAAGATGATATACGATAAATATTCACGAGGATGACAAATCGACGATGATCTTCTTGTTCTTAAAAAGAATTCATGTGCTTATATGGATATTAAGAGATAATGATTTTTGTTGTATGAGTTTGCTCATAGCCTTTTATTAAAATAAAGGGGGAATGGATTTTTAAGATTTGATGTACAAATAGGACAAGAATTGTTGGCAAAGAAAGGAAATAAATAATTGAGATGAATTATTGTTTTAGGTTAATTACTTTGATACATTATATATTTTAGAAAAAATCATAGTATGGATGTTTTTTAAAATAAGAGATGGACCACATGACTCACAGTGATATAGATGGACGATAATGATGGAGAAAGAAGGAGAAGGTGATGGGAATTTTCTCAGGGAGATAGGAAAGAGAATATAAAATATGAATAAAATAGTAATTGAAAATTTATAAATTTTTTTATTATTTTAAAAATTATTTTCAATAATTTATTTAAAATAATAATTTTAAATTATAGTTTGATCCAGAAATCCTTTTAGATAAATATAACTATTTATTTTAAAACTTTTCAAATTAAAATTTAGGTCAAAAGCTTTTTTAAAATTTAATTTTTATTATTAAATAGGTACTTAGAGTATGATATCCCATTAAACGCAATCAAAAGTAAAGACAAAGACTTATTTTATCATAAGTCAAATCATAAAAAGTATAGTCAACTTTTTTAAATCTAAAGTCTTAAATAAAAGAATTGAATCTATAACTTCTTAATTATAAGAGAATTTTCATATCACTATAAGATTATTGGAGTATTCGCAATAGTGTGGATGCTTTACATTGTTCAAAATCTAATAAATGAATTGTGTGATTTATAAATTATAATTTTACTTTTTAAAAATTTTATATTAGATATAGAATGAGTTAAGATAAAAAATAAAATCATTTAAAAAATTAATACCTCGTTAAAACTTTAAAAAACAATTAGATATTTCTTCTATACGATGTACAAGAGCAAAAAATGATTAATTATTTATAATTGTTATGAGTTACCATAATGATATTTTTGTGGTTAAAAATTTAAAATATCATAAAATTAGTTAATGGGACAATTTGAACTCTTAGCTTGATTGTAAGAGCATTTTCATCACCCCACTTAGGTCCTAAGTTTGAAATGGCAAAGTTGATGAATAATATAATTAATTAATAAAATTAATAATCTTTTAAAGATTAAAATAATTTATGATTATCATAAATAATTATTATTATTAAATTGAGATTACTGATAGAGATTATTGATTATAACTAATAGATAAATAAACTAAAAGTATTAAGTTAAATTGACCCAAACTCATATTTAATTGAATTGAGTATTATAAAATTTTAAGAGTATAATTGATCATTGATTGATTGATAATTATTTTTTACCTGAAAAAAAAAGATAATTACTTCAAATTAAAACTAAAACTTTAAAATAATAATTATTTTGAAATGGAGATATGCATATGGATTTGAAGAGATATCATTCCTCATTAAATCAAATTTTTTATTAGACAAAGTAGTTTATTAAAACTACACTAGTACAGAAAATATTTTCAGGACATATTTTTGGCCCTATTTAAAAGGGATTAGGTGCCCTAAGTATGCTTGAAGACATTTTTATAAATAACTAAATAAGCTGTGGTGGTATTCATGAACTTCCTATGTCGATTTTTTTAATCAGAATAAAGAGTGTGATAGATGATATTTTTGTAAATAAGTTAAAATAATGTTAATTAGACTTTCTATACCGCTTCTTTTTTTTAGCCAGAAATTCTATTTGATTTTTACATCGGTTAATCGGGGTAGAAAATCCTCCAAAAATATATCTGTGATCCCAAATTTCCAAATCCCTCGAAGAGCCCAACAAGCTTCCCCACAAATATTGATAGATAAACCCAATAAAAACATTATTATTGTATAAATAACTATATTGTGATATCCGATTACACGTCACCAAAAGTAAAGAGAGAGAAAGACTTATTTTATGAGAAGTCATATCATAAAAAGTAGGGTCAACCTTTTTATTTATGAATAACTCTCTCTCTCTCTCTCTCTCCTCAGTAACTTAAGACTAATTAACAACGGTGAGTACAAAGGCAAGTGCTGTTGAAGGTGCATCTTCCACTTGCATCGTTCCCAAATTTTTCCTTACATTTGGGCTCGCAGTTGTTCTTGGCATTGGGGCATCCTTGTTGCTCATATGGGAATTCACAAGCTCTTCCCGGAGGGCTGCCCGGAGGACCCCGAGGTACACTCACTGAATTAACTGCCACAATAAAATAAAAAGTGAGGTGATATATATATATATATATATATATATATATCATTCATTCAGTACATTCTTATATTTTTTTTTAAAAAAAAATAATTTAATATTTATATTTTTTATTAAATCTTTTAATAACTTTGTTATGTTAGGCTAACAGTGCTAAAAAAAGAAATTATAGAGACTAATAGTACTAATAGAGTAAAATTTAATAATTAAATAAAAAAGTATATATACTTACAAAATGATTTTCCTATATATAAAAAGGATTCATAATTTAAATTCAAATTTTATTGATATAATAAAAAAAAGACACAAATAGTAAATATTTTTATCATTAAAATATGGCTCTTATTTTCACCCGTCAATAATTTGTTAGACTCACATATGCGTTTGAGAGATAAACATGAGAGCAAGTATAGAACTATTTATATTAGAGCAAATATTTTTTTTCCATTTTTTTTTTGAAAAAATGAAAAGTAAAAAAAAAACTATTTAAACCGAACAAAAGTAGGATAATTAGAGCATATATTCTTACCAGTAACAAATAAGAGAAGCATGAAAACGACAAAGGTCTTAGTGCTCTTCATGGAATCCATATTTGAAGGATATGTTGATATACGAAATAAGACCACATCCTTGTTGTGGTTTTTATAGGCACTTGGACTTGAAGAAAATGGTTACCATTTAATTAATTCCTTAGATTTTGCTCAAAAGATAAAATACTGTATCATATATATATATATATATATATAAGATAATAAATGTTTGGTGACGTGTTTTATATGTTCTAATAAAGATAAGATAAATACATGAACTCTTCTAATATTAACCTTGTACGTTCTCAAACGTACAATGTATTCATCTAAATTAGCCACAATATATGGTGTCCCAAAATAAATTGTTTTCCTATATTAATTTTCAAAACAACCAGAATGCATTTGCTAAAAAATAAATTTGCTTCTACACAAAGATCATCTTTTTTTTATTTTTTTGTTATAATAATTTTTAAAAAGAGATTAGGTTCATCTCCTATTTAAGAGTTAGGTAAAAAAAATTTTCTGTTTAATATATTTATTTCTAGCGATAAAGAGATAATAACGGAATGTAAATCCGGTAATTTAGGTTGGCCCAAAATTCAAATTCGGGTAGAGCCTATTTGAACCCACACTTGCACAAAAAGAAGAACCTAGCAAATCCGGGGCCTAATAATTTCATAAATATCTTTAAAATAGCATTATGAGGTGACAGAGAAGCGAAGCCATAATAATTAATAAACACATGGGTGAGATAATAATATAAAATTATTTAATTATTGTAAAAAAGAAAAACTAAAAATTTGTTTGGACTTTTGGGCCGGAACGAACCTGAACGGGCTTGCCCTAAATATTTTCAGTCTAACCCAAGTAAGTAAAATATGTGACTATTTATTGTGTTTCCATTCATGATACTTGGAAAAATATCTTAATTCTTGAATATTTAGATTTATTCATGAGAATAATTGATGGTTGGCCTTACCAGATATTAATATCGCTTAAAAATAGAAAAAATTCACTTTACCCTTAAATCGTAGGTAAACTCAATCTTTTTATAAAAATTTTTGTATAAAAAAAAAAGATTATAAAGAAAAAATCAATTACTTTAAGTTTTGACCTTATTCAGGTAGAACCGTGAGGCTTGGATCAAATGACTGGCTCGAAGGAGAAGTGAAAGAAAAAGGGGATCGAAGCACAAAACAGCACGAAGGAGATATCAATTAATTAAAGCTTATTTTAATTATTAACACTTAGCTCTTTATATCAGACCCCACTTTTTTAATTTATATGCACCTTTTATTTGTTCACTCGCAATCATGTTTTTCAGCCAATCTTCATATATCTTTATCCTCTTTGTTGCATATACATAGGATTCGTTTAGAAAAAATTTTAGAAAAATGGTTATAAAAAAAAAGGATTTTTAATAGCTTTTAGAAAGGAACTTATGAAAAGAAAATAGTTTTAAACAAATGAGTGTTTAGATAGTTATTTCCAAAAATATTTTTATTATTAGTAAATTATGAAAAATAGTGTAATTATTAAATATAGGAGAGAGGAGAGAGAGGGTATAGAAGAGAGATGTGAGAGGAGAGAAAGTATAGAAAATAAATGAGAAATAAGAGATAGTGTATTAAATAAAGGAGAGAAGAGATATAGTATAAAAAAATATAAATAATATAATAATTGGTTCATCCATAAATTTTTTTAATGTTCTATAAGCTACTCTGACCAGCTTATCTAAAATTTTAATTTTAAACTATGACTTAGTCTAAAAACCCATTTGAACAAATATAACTGTTTATTTTAAAATTTTTTAAAATTTAGATTTTGCCTTAAAACCTAAATTCTAGCCGTTTCCAAACACACATATACATATATATATATATATATATATATATATATATATATATATTATACACACACACACGGTTTCACACACAAGCATATATACTACAGCTGTGAGCGGCGTTGGCAGCGATACCCGTCAAAGTTGGGTTTTGTTAATACACATCCAATACATATTTTATTATAGGATTAATATCCAATTTCATCCTGAAAGTTTTCTTATATGATCTGTAACCATTTGGAATTTTCTTAGCAATATTACCCTATCACGGTCAAAATATACGATATTGGGTAAAAGAGAAAGTCAAAGCACCAATATTGCCTTTAAATATCCCTTGACTTCAAACCATAAATTACAAACCTAATTATGTAAAGAATCTAAAATATTAATTACATGGTAGGAAGGAGGGGCTTTCAAGTTCCTCAACCGGTGTAAAAATAATCAGTGTAGAATATATGATATATTCTACACTCGTCCTTCAATCAGTGTAAAAGGCTCTCCGTAAAAATTATTCTAAAAATTGATTTATTTTGTTAATATTTTCTTATTACCAATTTATTCTATTTGTCAAAAGTATGATTCATTTCATCAAAAGATTTCTTTTAAAATTATAAATACTC
This sequence comes from Leucaena leucocephala, assembly GCA_037074615.1. NCBI lineage: Eukaryota > Viridiplantae > Streptophyta > Magnoliopsida > Fabales > Fabaceae > Leucaena > Leucaena leucocephala. The sequence continues at coordinate 6,107,039 of CM073543.1, read as the reverse complement.
AATAAATATATTGCCAACTTCCTGAGTCGTGCCTTTTGCAGGAAATAATTGATCGGGAGACACGTCAAAATCAATACACAATTGATCATCGTGAGTTTTAAGAGTAGGAGTCCAATGAATGAACTGCATTATATTCATAACTGAGAATATGCAAACAAGTCGTTAGGTATTTTAACGGAGAATTATCAGCTTATCAAAAACTTTTAATTGGATTGATTAAAAAGACTAGTTTACCGGTTCAATAATCCCATCAAACCAATTCAATTTGGATTTTAATCCCATATGCATTGAAGTCATTTTAGAAGATGCAAAACTAGTCATTTGATATTTTAACAAAGAACTCCTTATTAATCTGTACAAAACTCTTGATCTGACTGACTAATAAGGAGACTGATTTGGTAGTTAAATGGTTTGACAACCATTATATATTGGATTTTAAAACCATATGCATTGAAGTCATTTTAGAAGATACAAACTAGTAGATGGTTGGTATTTCAACAAAGAACTCTTGGTATATCTGTCTAAAACTCTTAATCAGGCTGATTAAGAGATCGGTTTACCAGTTCAGTGATATGACTGAGATTAGATTTTAATATCATGCATTGAAGTGGTTATAGAATATGCAAATTAAACTAGTAGTTTTGTCGTTTCAGAGAGAAAAAGACAAGTAGAAAACTTGTTCCACCAAACATTCTCTCGCCAGTCATCATCATCATCATCTCTACCAACAAATATTCTGCCGCGTACGCGTACACCCCATGCATCACTGTACGACACTCATCTCAACTTTAATCTTGGAATAATTATTAATATTACAATATCACTATCTTCTTTAACACTCGTATAAATACCCTCCCCAATTCCCTTCTCTTCCTCACGCTTATTATAACTTCACATGGCTCTATCGACGCTTCTTCTCATTTCTCTTCTCTTCTCTTCTCGATAACCATGTTCATGCCCATCAAATGGTAACATCCCTCCTTTACTCTCTATATATTGTTATTATAATATGTTATGAGCATATGTTTAAAAGAATAATCTAGTCTCAAAAGATTAGCCAAGGGCTCTCTGTGTAGGACTCATAACACAATCATGCTTTTTTTGCACTTACATATAACACTTAGAGGTGAAAAAATGAACTAACGTGCAAGTTGCGAGCTAGTCCTCATAACCTGTGGATTGGGAGATATAGTCTACCTTAAAATGGGTTGGCATCCCCCTTCTTAATGGCGGATTAGCCTCAGGGCTATACAACACACTACTTTTTTTTAAAATAGTTTTAAAAATTATTTATAAATTTTTAAAATACTAATAAATTTTTTTAATATTATATTAGCATAATAAAAAAATTATAATATTATACTCTTAAAAATTAATTTGTATAAAAAATATCAAATTTTATAATTATAAATTTAAATAAATATTAATCGATTATATATTTCAACACATATCAACAAATAAATAATTATATTTACTAGTATTCAATAATATAAATAGTCAAAATAATATTTAAATAAAATAAAAATAATATTAATAATTTAAAATAAAAAAATGGGTTGCCCACCCCAAAACATATTAGCAAAATGTCAGTCCAAACCCACCAATTATTTGTAAAACAAACTCAGCCCACTGAACCTATTTTATCACCTCTACACACACCTAATACTTATACTCATGATGGATGCACTTGTATGCTTTTTTCAGGTGCAGGGAAGCATTACGCAGCCCCAAGCCTCTATGTATCAGCAGATAGGTATAAGTTCGGTTGAGATGCATTATTCATAACTTATAAATTATGTAATGGAGGAAGAAGAATATTTAATTTATATATATGTGGGGTTGAATTATTTCAGATTGTAAAGGATCATGTAGCGAGAGATGTCGGTTGTCATCCCGGCCGAGGCTGTGCAAGAGAGCGTGTGGGAGCTGTTGCCGGCGGTGCAACTGTGTGCCACCGGGCACGGCTGGCAACCAAGAGATATGTCCATGTTATGCTAACTTTACTCATGGCGGCAGACGCAAGTGCCCTTAACTTCTTCAGAGATTATAATCATCTTTTTAATTAATATTTGATGATATTTAATTATTATTATTATTATTATTATTATTATGTTCTGTCAAGTTTTTGTTGTTTTGTCAAGTGTTTGACAGTATGTCTATTTATCCCTATCTCTCATAATTAATAACCGTGCATGGATGTTTATTGACGTTTTGTGTTTTCTTCATTTTTCTTGATTGTATGTTATGATGGATTGGTCTGAAATAATATTTTATATTTGATGGAATTTGAGTTCAGAATTACTTTGGGAAAATGACAAAATAAAGTCTGAAAAATAATAAATACTAAAGTAGAATAGTTACCAATAACGGATAAGATTTACCATCATGCATTACCAATATAATATTCTACTTTAGCATTTATCCTGTTCATAGTCTTTTTCTATCATTTTACTAATTACTTTTGTCTATCATATTAATTATTTAAAAAAAAAAAGCATACCTATTTAATACTCAACTTTTAAAAAAATTAAATTAAAGAGAATATTTATGAAAAGTGACTGTTTAAAATTTTATTACGTAGAAGAACTTTAGACACAAAAAATATATGTATTTTGAAGAATTTATATAAAGAGTGATACTAGTACTTGAATTAATGTCTTTTTTGTCAATAAAATTTTTAAATATGAACTTTTGACAGATATTCTTTTTAGATTAATGAAAATTAATAGTCTAATAAATAAATAAATAAGAGGGATGTTTTGGAAAAACTATAATAAATTTCTTGTTGTGAGGCGTGATGATAATAGTATACTTGTACTGGAATTGTTAAATAAGAGTAGAGGGACATATCATTGATACTCCAAAATAATTATTCCAAAAGCATATGATAATGTTTTATAAATATTTTTGCAGGCTTTTTTGGGGGGGAAATAAACTTTCCAAAAAAAAATATTGGGTTCATATAATAGGATCATGGAAGGACTGTATTATCATGAATAGAATATTTAATTGAAAACGTTTTCCATCATCAAGATTTAATGACCATCTCATAGAACACAAATCTTAACCTAAAATAAAAGTTTAGCTAACATTCGAGTTAAAAAGGACTTAATACTCCTTTAAAAAATTAGAAATCCAATTCTTGTGGATAAAAAAACCATACTATAAAAATTACGCAATGATATTCAAATATGAATTAGTTAATAAAATGTAATACCATAGTTGTATTAAAAAGTATAAGAATATTTCATGAATTCAAAAATAAAAAATAAATTAATAAATTAAAATTTTATATGATCAATATTTTATTTTTTAAATCACTTTTTTCTTGAACGTCCAAACTCAAAATAAGAAGACTTTTTTTAACCTTTTTAAGTCTAGGGAGAAGACCTCGGTTTTCTTTTTATACAAAATTTTAGAAAAGAATTAGGTTTACTCACAGTCTAAAAGTAAAACGAAATTTTTTTTCTTTCTAAACGATACTAATATTAGGCAGATTAAGGCGCTAATATCCTCAGGTATAAAATTAAGCACCTAGAAGCTAGGATTCCTTCCTAAGTACCGTGACTGGAATTATAATAAAATATTATTTTCTAGATATCAAATATATGTTAAATAGTTATATATTTCACCTTTTTTTAAGAAAAATCTAGGGACACTGGATTACGGAAAAGACCTCATAATCTGACTTCATACATGCCCTATTTGGTTTCCTGGCCCGCAATGTAATTATTTACAAAGGATAAAGCCCAAGAGATAGGCCCATTGGATCACAATGCTAGAAAAATGAAGCTTGGATTAGCAAAACAACAACCTCATACCCTCTTGTATCAAAAAACAAAAAAAAAACAACCTCATACCCTTGGATCACAATGCTAACTCCTAGGTGCCTAAATTTACGCCTAAAAATAATAGACGGCTTGTCCTGCTCGATATTGGTATCGCCTAGGAAAAAGGGAGGCTTCGCCCTACCTTTAAATCGTGGGTAAGCCCAACCCCTTTTCAAAAAATTTTGTACCCAAAAAAATAAACCTCATACCAACAAAATCTGAGATAGATAATAGATGGTTAAATCTGTTAAATATTATGTTTTAAATTTGTACTAAATTGTATGAAAAAAATTTTGTTAGAAGAAGCAAAATCTGTTTTAATGATATATAAATATTAGAAAAATTAGTCTTTAGTTATTGACTAAAAAAATAACGGTGTTGATTATTGTGTTAATTAATTATGATATTTTTGTGTTCCTAATTTTAACCACGACTTATAATATTTATATAATAAATCTATTAATATATATAAGTAGACTACGAAGCACGTCTTTAATGATTCATGTAATTATGTAATTCATGTGGTTCCAAAGGTTTAATGCTGTAAGCACCATAAACCCATTTCATGTGTGTTTGTGTGGTGTGTGCAATGTTATAGCCAGCTAAAGAAAATAAGCAATAATTTGCATGAGGTAACAAATTAAAAAAAGTTTTTATAGATATATTTGAGGGAAAGTTGTTTATATTTTTTTTTAAAAAAAATAAGCATAAGGGTAACACATTATGAAGTAAAAAAATATATTTTGTTGCTTAGATTTTTTTACCTAGGCTTGGATTTTAATTTATAGGGGTAACTCCTTTTAAAATAAACCGATATATATTGATGACGATTCCATTTTTCAAGTTTATTTATTCCTAATGACGGATTTAACAACAATAATTAATTTTTTTGTAAGACTTGGAAGCATAGGTCTTTGAATATATATATATATATATATGCATGTGAATATAAGTTGTTCATTACGTGTGAAGAGATCCATTCAAATGACAATTGTGGGGTATAAATGATTTAAATAAACGCAATTCAAAGTCATGTAGATAGAGGCATTGGATTTGTTTATACTTGTTCTTATCTTTTTTATCAAGAAACTGCCATAGAATATTATATTGCTTCGTTTAAAATTATTTAAATGAGGGATTTGTTAACTTGGCGTGGTCAACTCGTAAACCACTGCATTGTAGCAAAATGATGTAGGACAATATTTTATATCTGCAATATTTTATATCTACACCTGAGGTTATTGTTGGATATATATATATATATATATATATATATATATATATATATATCCTTATTATAAACGTAAATAACTGTTTACCATAACCATATATATATATATATATATATATATATATATATGTAGTTATGGTCTAACAAGAGTAGGATTTTAGAGTTCTTCTTTGAACGTCTGAGGTGAAGATGGAGAAAGACAAGGGTAGGTACAGACACAAGAGGATTTATCTTTGCATATTCCGGTAGCGCTGGTGCCATGTAACGCCTTACATGACCTATCGCAAAGGCTATCGGTGCATGACGGAAAATGATAGAGCTTAATACAAGTGTGGCCCTTAGGTTGTGCCCCTGGTTCCTCCTCAACTGCGGCTATTGTGGTAATCCGAAAGAGGAAGTTATTATGACGAGATCTTCCAAAAAAAAAACAAAAAACAAGGAATGGACGTAATAAGTAAAAACAAAAATATGTTAGAAAGTAAATAAGTAATAAGTTAGAAAGTGTGCTTACCATTAGCAGTGATGATGAGAAAGAGAAGGACGAAGACGGCAGATATCTTGTTGATCTCCATGGAACCTATAATGTTTAGGATCTGATATTGTGAGAGATGATAACGCTAATAGCAAGAGACGAGTGCAAGTATGCCTCGGTTCACGAGGGTTTATATAGAACAAGACTGCGACATTTCTAACTGTTAACACACTTATAAACTCTATTATATAGAACAAGACGGGGACATATCCTAATTGTTAATACTCCAACCTTACAACTAGTTCATAGCATATGCCTTTCTAGATTCCCTTATTCCTTTCTACCTCCATTCTATCCGTTGACATTCTTTTTTTTTTATTAAGTACATATATATATCCTCTTATAAAGTAATCACTTTTGAATCATGATACTAAATATATACTAGAAGTTTATCTTTAGCGTTGTATATTTTTTTATAATAATATTTAAAAAGTTTTGAGTAACAATTTATTAATATTTAGTTTAGTCCTTTGTTTCAAACAATGACATGAGACTGTTCAGTGGTGCCCATATCACAATAACAATAATAATAACAAAGAACCAATATATAAACTTTTTCATGGCAAAAAATGTAATATATTAAAAATTTAAACAAGAAATTTAAGTTATATATTTTATACAAGTATAAATTTTATTGCCTGATATAACTTTCTTATTTATTTTCATAAGTGTATTGGACAACCAACCCATTTTTTTAAAATAAAAAAGAGGGGTTCCAACAAAAAAAAATCTTCTACAACCACAAGAAGTATATTTCTAGATAGATTTCGTATCGAATTGACTTGTAGAAATATGATAATCTCTTCTATTAATTTTTAGAAAAAAGACATGTCATATTTACATTTTATTTGACCTTCAGTTTTTAGTCCGAAACTAATAATGCAAAAAATCCTCATCTTATACTATAAAAAAATGGAGGAATTCTCTATTCAGTATAATCTGACCAGCAACAAGAAAAGAAGAAAAAAATTATCTACCATTTAATCTCGCTACTAATTGTGAAATTGTGTTGTTGTATCAGAAGAAGGATAGCTATACTAATTCGGTATACTCTAAAGACACCCTTGGTACAATATTGATGATCTAACACTTGGTACAATATTGACGATATAAAAAAGATGAAATTTGAGTAAATTTCTACTTATTGATCTCATCTTTTATGGAATTGATCCCCTTTTGACTGTACAAGAATATGTGGAGCTCGACATGTCTGGAAGTACGGGAGAATATTATTTTGCTAATATTATTACTAGTATTTGATAATGGGTTATTCATATCATTACTAAACTTTCCATATTCATTGCAGATTGGTTATTTGTTAGCACAGGTTTATCTTATGATGTATTTGGAAGCCCTCTTCCTAACGAGTATTTTATAGAGAGTCGATAAGTAATTCCACTAATAACTAGCTATTTTGATGAATTTAGTATATCTTTTTAGGAGGTCCCAATAACCATAGATAGAACTTATCCTATTTTTACACGATGGTTAGTTGTTGTTCACATATTGGTGGTATCCACTGTTTCTTTTTTGGGTTCAATATCAGCAATGCATTTCATCGGTAAATACACCTAATCCAAATTATAGAGCTACAACACACAATCAAACCCAAATGAATAAAATGATGAATTGAATTGTATCAGTCTCTACGAGGGGTTATTACTCATTTTTATGCTTGCTATTTTATTTTCTAATTATTTTTTCAATTAAGGGAATTGTAAATATATATTAGGAATTCTTTTAACTCATTCAGAAGGATATAATTTCATAATTATTAGTGATTGTTTATGTCTCTAGCATGACTACTTGATGAAATGTGGAGGAAAGTGGGATAAATGGCTAATACTATTGGAAGGATTGCTCTTTGAATAATAGGTACTATAACTAGTATTCATGTTATCGGTTTAATTGGTATTTTGTTTTAAGATTCATAATCTAAATTAGGTTCATCATTATAGTAATTGTCTTAACTGAATATTTGAAATGCAAGTATACGAACTCAACAGGACCCTTTCTTTCTTTTATTTAACGAGATGGTCCTGTTGAGTTCTTAATAATCATAATCATAAGATATTTTATTCTTATAAATAACAAAATAAAAAACTTTTTCTCATGTTTCAAAAAACTCAATTTCATTCTTTTTTGATGATATTTTTGAAAAATAAATTTTATTAATTGATTCAAAATATCTCTTCCTCTATAATATCTGTCAATACTTTCAAAGTTAAAATAACGTAAATGAAAGGAAAACAAAAAATGATTTCCTTGCGGCACAAACACAAATTAAAATAAATAAATATAAAAAATAAATAAAAACATAAAATGTAATAAATATATTGTATTGTAATAGTAATATATTAATTATATTATATCAATTTTTTATATTTTTATATATTTATATTTTATTATATATATTTTCGATCACATATCATAGGAAAAGAACCTTTCCATGCTAAAAGAATCTTATTTTAAATTAGAGTATATAATATTTTTTTAAAAAAATCTTATTTGTTCAATAAAATTCTCTCTTTTTTGTTTGTCAACTACTCTACTACTTGTTATATATTATAGGTAATAAAAAAATTAATTATGTCATAAGGGTTGTAATAAAAACTCAGAAAAATCTAAACTAAAAATAGGGAATAGAATTTTTTGACCAAAGAGATCAATAAATATTATTATATTAATATTTTAGAGAATATTTGAACACAAACAAAAAGGATTTTAGGAAGACAAATAATTGCTCCTAAAATCTTGTTTTTCTCAATTTCTATTTATGATGTGCTTAATATTCTCTACTTATTTATCTTATATTTATTTTTGAATTGCAAAAAATTAAATATTAACTACAAATAAAGATTTGGCACACAAAAAAATACGCTAGTTAATTATTGTGAAATCTGGTTTAACTTATTAAACAGATCTCAAATTCAAGTCAATATAAAAAATATTTTTAAAAGAGTGTGATTTGATAATAGGGTTAATATAATTTTTAGTGTCTTAATTATACTTTTTATTTTGATTTGATCTCTCAACTTTTAAATTATAAATTTTAGTCTTTTAACTTTAAATTGTTTGAGACCGTTAATTGTGAATCTTTCTGTTATTAACGGTGTTAAATTTCCTATGTGGCATGCGAAACGGACAATCTGACGTGGCATTCATGCTCTGCCCAATAAAAAAGCCCCAACTCAACTTATTTTAATCCCCTCGTGGCGGCTATTTAATTTTTATTATTATATTTTTAATCTTCCAGTCTCAGACTATTCAGTTTTCCGGTGAGCGACCCCCATTTTTACATATCAACACATGGAAAAGCCAACCAGGAGAAATCAATCTACCTCACCAAGAAATCCAGATGCAGAAGGCAACCATATGAGCAAAGGAAGAACAAGATCACAGATCGAGAAGACAACCATGAAAAAAGGAAGAACAAGATCATGGATCGAGTAAGGAATCTTAGAAATCTAGCAACAAACAAAAATACCCCAAATCAAAAAATAAATGCTTCCGCTCATCGTTCCAGAAATCGCAAACCAAGGACCACCTTTGAATGCTTGATCAAAGACCCCCTAACATAAATAAAAAGAGAAATCACAGGGTTCCATTTTTGAGTCATTTCAGAAACCACCATTAAAATCAAAGGCGAGAAATTACTAATATGCGAAAGGTGACATTTTCCATCTTCGCAACCACATGCGACGCTCTCTACAGCTCACCGGCCACTATAACCCACCGCCGGCGAACACGAGCACAAAGCACTGTCATGGCCAACGAGCACGAGCACAAGAGCTTCTTTGTCTTTGTCACTGTTCTCCGATGAGGACAACCCAGCACAACTTGCAGATATGGGTCAAAGAAGATGCGAACAAAGCAGAACTTGGTAGATCTGGGTTCGTCATTTTGCTATTTTCGGAGGCCAGTGCGAATTTGTACGTGGACGACGGCCGCAGAACAATGCTTAGAAAGGGGGAGATCTTCGATCCACGGCGGCCATCGTCGTGCAAGATCTCCTCTTCTCTTCCTCTGTCTCATCATCTTCCTCCATACCCATGAAAATTGTGATTAAATATAACATGTTCTTTTTTTGTTTTTTTTCCTGTGCCCACAGAGAGAGAGAGAGAGAGAGGCGTGGTAAGGTGACGATGGCAATGGGTAACATGTAGGATTAAAGATGCCACACTAGGAGTTTTTTCCCATGCCAAGATTGTCATGTCACATAAGCACAATTAAGAGACTAAAATTTGGAGTTTAAAAGTTGATAGATTTAAATTAAAATAAAGTCAAAGTCAATAGAGGACAAATAGTATTAACTACCGAGAATATATAAAAAATAGATTTGGCCAAAAAACTAACTCCTATTTAACCCCAAAGCCAAGACTTAACAGTAGATTATTTTTTTGACCAACGACTTACAATCTATATAAACTCATTAATACATTAAATTATTTACATTTCCTTCCTATAATTATGCAAAATAAATAATTAAATTAATCTATATATATTTATATTATTTATGTATATAAATTGAATTATGTAATTAAATAAATCGGCGTATACACAGGTTGAAAGAGAGCGTGACAATGGCAATGGACATGACTTCTTTGGAAGGGGATTCCTTCCTCGTCTACTACTCCATTCTTCGTGCCTTCTCTTTTCTCAATTCTCTCTCTACAAGTTTAAAACTGAAGCCATGAGGAACGAAACAGAAATATTACTGTACCTGCTCTTTTAAAAAAAAAACAGCAAAATCCAGCGAGAGAAAGAAGATATTTCTCCTCCTCCTCAGAGAATTTCCGTTTTTGTTTGTGTCCCTCCCTCTCTGCTACCGCTCTAAAGATTTTAGTTTCATTTGAATCCTAATCTTCCCCTAATGTACCATTGAACGAAACATCTCCTCCCCTCTTTTACAAACCTCCATTATCCTCCCCTAAATTAACCCATGAACTAGACAAAACCTTACCAAATTAAACTTGGGGAAAACCCATCTGAGACATTTATTACGTAAGCAAAAAAAAATAATGAATTAGTATTACTTAATCAGTGACAGGATAACCACCACTAATTTTTTTTATAATCAGACAATTTAATTAATAAAGTAAAACATTACACACCATAAAAGAGCTTCCCATCATAGACATATTAACACGAAGGGAAGTCCAAAACCAAAGCAAAAAAGGTACAAGTAAAAACATAAAATATGATAACAAGCCGAAGCTTTGAGACCCAAAGAGGAACGCCACTAGGAACCACCAAGGTAAGCCGATGATTCAAACATAAAACACGATAACAAAGCGGATCTGATAACTGGCCTTTCAAATACTGACTTCTGAAAAATAGGCGATAGTCCAAGTCTTCTACCATGTAGTGATTCTGCTCTATCCATACAATATTTTTGAATCTCAACGCAGATATCATGGTGTCGAAGCCAACTGAAAAGCTAAAGCTTTGAGACCCAAAGAGGAGAGCCACTATGAACCACCAAGGTAAGCCGAAGATTCACGATGTCTACACCTGAGCTTATTCTTGGATATATATATCCTTATTATAAACATAAATAACTGTTTACCATAACCATATATATATATATATATATATATATATATATAGTTATGGTCTAACAAGAGTAGGGTTTTAGATGTCTTCTTTGAACGTTTGAGGTGAAGAGAGATAAAGACAAGGGTAGGTACAGACACAAGAGGATTTCTCTTTGCATATTCCGGTAGCGCTGGTGCCATGTAACTGCTTACATGACCTATCGCATTGGCTATCGTTGCAGGACGGAAAAGTATAGAGCTTAATACAAGTTTTGTTGGCCATAGGTTGTGCCCTCGGTTCCTCCTCAACTGCGGCTATTGTGGTGATTTTAAAATAAAATCTAATTTTTTAGAAATTTTAAAATAAATAACTATATTTATTCAAATAAACTTTTAGACTAAGTGTCTGATTGGCACTTCTGTTTGAGAAGCTATTTTAGGCAAAATCTTGATTTAAGAAAATTTTAAACAAACAGTTATAGGCCCGTTTGGATAGGATTTTGAAAACGGGCTTATAAAAAAAAAGCTCTTGGGCAGCTTATAGAAAATGGTTTTTGGAGAAAAGTTTATGAAAAAAAATAGTTTTAAATAAATGAGTGTTTGGATAGTTATTTTCAGAAGTACTTTTATTATTGCTAAATTACGAAAAATCAATATGAGTATTAAATGATGAGAGATAAGATATAAGATGAGAGAGGAGAGAGAGTGTAAGAAAAAGTAGGGGTAATATAGTAATTGGTTAGTTTATAAACTCTTTTACTATTCCATAAGCTACTCTGACCAACTTATCTGAAACTTTAATTTTAAACAATGGTTTAGTCCAAAAACCTGTTTGAACAAATATAACTGTTTGTTTTAAAATTTCCCCAAACTAAGATTTTGCCCTAAAATGGCTTTTAAAACTATAGTTTTGTGAAAACCAAACAAACCCTATATTTGTCCAAAAGTGATTTTAGCCGAAACTTGAATAAGCTACTGAAAATAGTTTTTTGAATAGAAAAATAACTTATAGACTATCCAATTACTATCTTATCCATACTTTTTCTTATACCCTCTCTCATCTCTTATATCTCTCCTCTCTCATCTTTCTTCTCCACCATATCTCCTATTTTCTCTCTCTTCTCTACACTCTCTCCTCTTTCTTCTCTACCCTCTCTCCTCTACCCTCTCTCCTCTCTCTTACTTTTAATCAAATCATACCCTTTTTGATAATTTACCAATATGAAAAGTGATTCTACTACTAATCATCCAAATATCTCCATTTTCAAAATTTATTCTTCCCAAAATCTATTCTCTAAAATCTATTCTCCAAAAGCTAATCCAAATAGGCCCTAAACTATAGTTTAAAACTAAGATTTCAGATAAACTGGTTAGAGTAGCTTATGGAACAGTTAAAGAGCTTACAACTAACCAATTACTATATTACCCATACTTTTTCTTACATCATCTCTCATCTTTTATATTTTTTCTTACACTATCTCTCATCTCTCCTTTCATCTCTTATCTCTCTTTATTTAATAGTCATATATTTTTTTTCGTAATTTACTAATAATAAAAATATTTTTAGAAATAACTATCCAAACACTCATTTAGTCAAAACTATTTTTTTCATAAACTATTCTCTAAAAGCCTTTTTTGTAAAAGCTGCCAAAATATCTTTTTTTTAATAAGTTATTTTTTAAAATTTTATCCAAATAAATCATATCCTAGTGTTAACACGCGTATAAATTCTAAATACTCAAACATTATCACTAGTCCACCTCATATGCCTCCTACATTCCATTTTCCCTTTCGTGCTCCATTATATACCCTGACCTTCCTTTCTTTTTTTAAAAATTATATATATTCTCCAATTTATATAGTTAGATATTAAATATAGATATTATTTTTAATTAGAATTTAAATATTAATTTATTAAATTTATAATAATTAACTTCTTCCGGTAAACTTAACTTTTGTTAGCATATGATATCTACTACGAAAGAGACTAGGTGGTCATTGATGATTCATAAAGAATTTTACATGGTGGGTAGTGGCTGGTAGGACCTAGTTTCGGTGCTCATCTCTCTATAATTTGTTAATTACTTTTCTCATAGGATGACTCAACAGTCATAATATAACATCCTAATTGTTATTTAAATACAATATATATTATTTATCAATAATTAAGGATTTATAGTAAATTAAACATATTTTTTAAAATTTAAAAATATATAAAACTAAGAAAATAAAAAAATTAAATTATTAATTATTGAGAATTTTTTATAAAGGATTAAAAAATTATAGAAATTTAAAGGTGAATAAATAATTAATAATTATATTAAATAGTTAATTATATACATGTATAGGTAGATACAGGAAATATATTTATAATCATAATAATATACATATATATATTTACATATAATTATATATATTTTTACTATAATAATAATATAGTATAAATATATATTTATAAGAATAAATAAATGGTATTTTATGTCTTAAGAATTCTCTACTGTTCTTTTTATTATATTCGTTATTAAATTATCTTGCCTTTAATAAATGCCAGTCTGAGACTATTATATTGTTTGAAACTATACGAGGTAAACATGAAATAAACCACACAAAAAAAACAAAAAAAAAGTGTTTAAATTTCACATGAGAATAATATTCATTCACGGGCCTTCAACATCGCTAATTCAAGTTACTTCGTCCCTTAGTCTCCGACAACATAGCGAAAAATGCCAATTCTCATTATTAAATATTGCATTAATTTTACATATTTTTATTTAGAGAGACCTCCACCCTAATCATTAAGCGTTGATTTGATATAATATGAGATTTTTAGATGAATATATTAATTAGATTATTCTAAAATATTATTTTAAATTATAATTTATAAAAAATAAGATAAAATTAAAATTTCTCTCTTTACTACTATCATATTGTCATTGACATTTCTTAATAACTTTTGTTAAAATATCATATTATTTGTGATTTATATTATTATATATGGGGCCATTAGACTATGATATTTATTAGTGATTTGATATATATAAATATATTGATGTTTATATAATTATATTGAGAAAATTTGATTGATGATTTTTGTTAAAAATTGTCTTATGGGACTTAAAGTTTAACTCAAAAGTTTAAATTGAGATTTTAATTAATATGATTATCTTAAAAATTATACATATAGTATTAGGAATTTGCGATAATAGGGTTGTCTTTCTATCACGTGGTATAGCCTCTATTAAAACTTGATAGTTAGTTTTCATTCCACCAGTTTACTAAGAAGCTTGTCCTAATAGTTTACCGAAATGCTGTGATACCCCTACCTATTTATCGAAGAAGAATGAACCTATATTCCGGTCTTGTTTTATGTGAATTTTGGCCGATTCATAACACTTGACTAATTGGCTCTTTGAGTGACTAGTCATATAATAGTTATCACTAACATATATGTAATATCTTAATTTTTATCCTTATACTTAAATAAAATAAAAATGTTATTTATCAAACTTAAAAATATTATCTAATTAAATTATTATAATTTTATAATTTTATTATTTTTAATAGAATATGATATATAAATTATCATATTTTTATCTGATTTAGAATTTTATGATTTGATTGTTATTATTAGTTAAAAATTATTAGAATTTAGATTTAGATTTAGATATGTAATTTAATTTTAAAAATATAATTTAAATTTTAAATTATAATACCGGATAGAATTTTGATAAAGATGATGATGATAATAATAATAATAATAATAATAATATGCCTATATCTATGTTTACATGTACATATAATAATATATGTATTTATACTATAATGATAATATAGTTTAAATTTTAAATTATTATATCTGATAAAATTTTAATAAAGATAAGATATTAATTTAAATTTTAAATTATTATTATAGACTTATAAATAGAGTTAAGATCTTAAGTCGTTCTTTAAATTTGATTCTTGAATAAACTCTTCTCTTTTAAATCCTCTCTCTTAATAAAGAAGATAACAACTTTTTACTTGTTATGTGTGTTAACATGATGTTTATGAATATTTTGATATATATAAATATTAATGTGTATAAACGCATTAATACATTAAATTATTTACATTTCCTTCCTATAATTATGCAAAATAAATAATTAACTAATTCTATATATATATTTATATTATTTATGTCTATAAATTGAATTGCGTAATTAAATAAATTAGAGCTACACGCGTTGAAAGAGCGCGTGACAATGGCAATGGACATGACTCATTTGGAAGGGGATTCCTTCCTCGTCTACTACTCCATCCTTCGTGCCTTCTCTTTTCTCAATTCTCTCTCTACAAGTTTAAAACTGAAGCCATGAGGAACGAACAGAAAAATTACTGTATCTTCTCTTTTTTTTAAAAAAAACAAAACAGCAAAATCTAGCGAGAGAAAGAAGATATTTCTCCTCCTCCTCAGAGAATTTCCGTTTTTGTTTGTGTCCCTCCCTCTCTGCTACGGCTCTAAAGATTTTAGTTTCATTTGAATCCTACTCTTCCCCTAATGTACCATTGGACGAAACATCTCCTCCCCTCTTTTACAAACCTCCATTATCCTCCCCTAAATTAACCCATGAACTAAACAAAACCTTACCAGATTAAACTTGGGGAAAACCCGTCTTCAAATAATAAGGAAAAAAGTTCTTTTACTTATTTATATGATTTTTGAGTTAATTTGTTTCAAAATTAGTTACTTAGTACATTTATATTTCCAATACATTTATTACGTAAGTAAAAAAATTAATGAATTAGTATTACTTAATCAGTGACAGGATAACCTCCACTAATTTTTTTTAATAATCAGACAATGTAATTAATAAAGTAAAACATTACACACCATAAAAGAGCTTCCCATCATAGACATATTAACACGAAGGGGAGTCCAAAACCAAGCAAAAAAGGTACAAGTAAAAACATAAAATATGATAACAAGCCGAAGCTTTGAGACCCAAAGAGGAACGCCACTAGGAACCACCAAGGTAAGCAGATGATTCGAACATAAAACACGATAACAAAGCGGATCTGCTAACTGGCCTTTCAAACGCTGACTTCTGAAAATTAGGCCATAGTCCAAGTCTTGGTAGATTCTGCTCCATCCATGCAATATTTTTGAAGCTCAACGCACATATCATGGTGTCGAAGCCTACTGAAAAGCCAAAGCTTTGAGACCCAAAGAGGAGAGCCACTATATATGAACCTCCAAGGTAAGCCGATGATTCACGATGTCTACACCTGAGCTTATTCTTGGATATATATATCCTTATTATAAACATAAATAACTGTTTACCATAACCATATATATATATATATATATATATAGTTATGGTCTCACAAGAGTAGGGTTTTAGATGTCTTCTTTGAACGTTTGAGGTGAAGAGAGATAAAGACAAGGGTAGGTACAGACACAAGAGGATTTATCTTTGCATATTCCGGTAGCGCTGGAGCCATGTAACGCCTTACATGACCTATCGCATTGGCTATCGTTGCAGGACGGAAAAGTATAGAGCTTAATACAAGTTTTGTTGGCCATAGGTTGTGCCCTCGGTTCCTCCTCAACTGCGGCTATTGTGGTGATTAGAAAGAGAAAGTTATTATGACGAGATCTTCCCAAAAAAAAAAAAACAGGTTAGAAAGTATGCTTACCATTAGCAGTGGTGATGAGAAAGAGAAGGGCGAAGATGGCAGATATCTTGTTGATCTCCATGGAACCCATAATGTTTAGGATCTGATATTGTGAGAGATGATAAACGCTAATAGCAAGAGACGAGTGTAAATTATGCGTCGGTCCACGACGGTTTATATAGAACGAGACTGCGACATATCCTAGTTGTTAACACGTATAAATTCTGAATACTCAAACCTTATCACTAGTCCACCTCATATGCCTCCTACATTCCATTTTCCCTTTCGAGCTCCATTCTATCCCCTGACCTTCTTTTCTTTCTTTATAAATTATATATATATCCTCTATTTTAAAATATTTATATTTAAAATATTATTAAATATTAAATATGAATATTACTTCTAATTAGAATTTAAATATTAATTCCTTAACTTGTAAATGATTAACTTCTTTAGTTATAACTTTTGTTAGCGTAGGATCTATTACAAAACAAACTAGGCGGTCATTGATGATTCATAAAGAATTCCATATGGTGGGTGGTGGGTGGTGGATGGTGGGTGGCCGGATTTAGTTTCGGTGCTCATCTCTATAAATTCATTAGATCCAGATGGTGTATATCTAATTATTTGTCAAATGATATTTTTAAATAAGTTTTTTTTAAAGATAATAGTTAAAAAAATTATATTTATTTTAAACTCTATACGCATTAAAATAATTATCTTTAAAAAATAAATATTAAAATAAATTATATTTGGACGATTGAGATGTGGTAAGCTTATGGTGAAGATAAGCACAGAAGCTGGATCCGTTGGGTGGTCCTTGTTGATTCACATGCTACTCGGGGAATGCACCAGTCCCTTGTCCCTTCCATGTCTCTCTCACTAAATTTGTTTGTATTGCCATTATTATTCTTGGCTGCAATTCCCACGCCATAAACGTAAACATGAAGTGGCACCGTCAGGCTAAGACCTAGGGTATTCATAAAATCCGTAGTACAATATACATATTTGAATTCGTGAAAAAAAAAATACCTAATTTAATAAATATAAGATAAAATAGGATATTAAATTATAAAATATAATTTATATTTTTTTTAAATTAAGTACTAGACAGGAGTTACCCTACCCTACTCTATCTTACCTATAAATACTCATTTTTTCTACATGCTATATTTAAAAGAAAAAATATAATAGCTACTGATGATTAAATGATCATTTTAAAAATATAAATAATTAAATAAATAAGTTGTATCTTTTAATATTTATAATTATATTAATTTTTTTTAATTTTACTAATCATAATATAATTATATTATAAATTATAATTTTTTATTTTATTTTTTTAGATATTTTATCCTCATTAATATTTGAGAAATTGATATAAAATTATAATTATAAATTATTTAGACTTTAAAAAAAATTATATGCAATGAATTTCAATACTTTAATTATTATCTTTTCAGGAGCCTCTAGCCTAGCCTGTATTAGGCCTGGTCTGGCCTAACCTGTTTAAAAAAATATGCAGGTTTAGGCATGTTTGAAAGCTTGTTCTTCTTAAGAGGTCAGGCTCAGACTTCTTACGAAGCTTGTTAGGCCTATCAAGTGGCCTGTGCCTGTTATTCAAAATATATTTAATATTAAAATTTAATAAATGGGTGTTGAACCTACCACATATTAAATACAATACAATAGTCAAACCATTAATCTAATATGTATTATTATACATTTTATTTTAACTTGCCTGTTGGGGGTATGTTATGAGGGCCTGTTACAAATGCCTGTTATAAAAGCCTATTAGGTGACCTGTCAGTATAATTAAAAAAATCAAACTTTCTAAACAGATTTTAAGCCAGGTCAAACATTTGTACAGGCCAGATTTAGACAAAAAAATAGCCTATAATAGGCCACATGCCAAGCTTAAGCCGAATTGTCACTTAACAGGCCTGGCCTATTAAGGCCAATGCCTGACTTGACCTGACCTATTTCTATGTCTATTCTTGAAGATATATAAATATGATATTATTTTATAAGATTATAATTACATATTATTTTTCAAAACATGAGTATGACATCACAATTTGGGTATATCTAACATATCCACGCCTAGCTCGCCCATTTCCAGCCCAAAATAATTAGGGTTCTTACTGGACAGGATTGAGTATCGGGTTATAAAATATAACATATATTTTTTTTAGGTAAGACATCAGACAGGAATTATCTACTCAGTTTTGCCTATAAATAACCCTACTATGACCCACACATCCCTAAAATGAACATCAAATCCACACATGAAATTGATTAATTGAAATCAGCAGGCTTAGGTTAAAAATGATTAATCCCATAAATTAAAATTAAATTTTTTATTTGAAAAAATATCCTAAATATCTTATAGTACTTTAAATATGATTATTTTTAATATAATAATATCCATACTTAGTACTAATAAAAAATAATCAAACCCCTAGCTTGTCTTATATTTATAGCATGTTTGTATTAGCTTTTGAAGAATAGATTTTGGGAAAAATAGATTTTAGAAAATAGATTCTGGAGATAATAGATTATGGGAAGAATATATTTTGGGAATAGAGATATTTAGATGATTAGTAGTAGAATTACTTTTTATATTAATAAATTACTAAAAAGGGTATGATTTGATTAAAGTATGAGAGAGGAAAGAGTGTAGAGAAAAAATAGGAGAGAGGAGAGAGTGTAGAAAAGAGAGAGAGGAGAGATGAGATAGGATGAAGAAGAGATACGAGAGAGGAGAAAGGAGAAAGAAGAGAGGAGAGAGGAGAGAGGATATAAAAAAGTATGGATAAAATAGTAATTGGATAGTCTATAAGCTCTTTTACTATTCCAAAAACTATTTTCAGCAGATTATTTAAAACCATGGTTTCAAACTATTGTTTTGGCTAAAATCAATTTTAAACAAAAATAGCTGTTTGTGTGAAATTTTCTCAAACCGAGGTTTTGCATTATGTAACCATTGTACCCAAATATGCACTTAGTTTTTTAAAAAAAATTAAAGAAGAAGGAATAATGAACTTTTAATTAATTTTTTTAACTTTTTATTTTACATATTTTTTTATTAAATTTTTATTAATCCACTTCTTCAAGTTTTTAAAATTCAACTGTACAACTTTTTTCATTTGATCATACCAAATCTTCAAGACATTATCATTACCACTGTCCATTCAAATATTATCCATCCAATGAATCATGTAGAAAGAAGAAAATTCAATTCATTCATGTGTCATACATATGCTTGTGTGTGTTTGTGTAAAATACAAAATTTTCTGATAAAATACAAAAAATCAATATAGTTGCTCATAAAAAAATTTGCAAGATTTGTTATTCTTGTAAAAAATTATTAGAAATCACTTTACTGGGATGCAATGGATCTGTCTTTAATTGCAAATTTCATTATCGAGAGTTTACATGCATTGAATGTCCAACTGTCACGAGGAAAATAGCTTTTTATATATTTCTTTTATTTTTAATTATAAAAATTAAATAAAATATTTAATTAATTTTAATTATAATATTTCAATTCACTCTAAATTTTAAATTTATAATTTTTTCTAAGAATATATCTATATAATTATACATATTAAACAAATTTTTATCAAAAATAATTTAAATATATATAATTAAATGAGATATTTTTATAAAATTAACATAATATGTTTATAATAATTAATTTAATTAATTTTTTAATCTATTTAAATAAATTTTATATTAAATATTTAAATTAGTATTCCAAGCTTTTTAAAACCTCTCACTTTCGTGTACCTTTCCCCGTGTCAAAACAGCGGATGGAATTTACATTTTTAACCTTTTGATACTTCTTCCTTCTTTTTTATTTTGGCAAATGGTATAATTCCTTATAACATTTAAAATATAAAATTTTTTTACTTCTCTTATAAATATATTTTTAATAATTTAAATTTATATTCTTTTTCTTGAATAAAATTATTTATCATCTTAATTAACAGCTTATTAATTTTATCTTCTACTTTTAAAGCTGTGGGTGGATGGTTGAAATTCTTGTTTACGAGAAAATCTTTGAAAATTCAGGAGAAGATTCCTGAGCACTGGAAAAGCTAAGAGTAAGAGAGGATCGTTGGAATTTTTGTGAGAAATTATGTCAAGTGGACTTTATCTTGAAAACTAGACTAATTTATAGGAAAAAAATCATGAAAAATAAAACAAATAATTAGTGATTTAGATTTTCATATGATATATATATATAAACTGAAACAAAACAGTTAGTGATGCTTCATTAGTTTGCATGTATACTTAGCAACACAGGTTATGGATTTGATGAACGATTATGTGAAAGCCGTGGGAGACTCTGATGTAAATTCGTTTTAAAGATGAACATTGGGTTCTTCTTTACTTTGTTCTCTGCTTCTCTTCATCCCTCCCTGTTCTCCCCCAGTTTTTTCTTTCTTTCTTTTTTAATTTTATAAAAATCACGAGCCACTGATTTGGAAGTAATTGTTAAGATGTTGTTAATTACTTTTGCCATATAGGATGACTCAAGAGTCATAATATAACATCCTAATTATTATTTAAATACAATATATATTTATTTATCAATAACTAAAGATTTATAGTAAATTAAACATATTTTTTAAAATTTAAAAATATATAAAATAAAAAAATAAATTATTAATTATTGAGAATTTTCTGAGTTAAAAAATTATAGAGATTTAAAAGTGAAGGGATAATTAATAATTATATTAAATAGTTAATTATATACATGTATAGGTAGATACAGAAAATATATTTATAATCATAATAATATACATATATATTTACATATAATACTATACATATTTTTACTATAATGATAATATATAATAAATATATATTTATAAAAATAAATAAATGGTGTTTTATGTCTTAAGAATTCTCTACTGTTCTTTTTATTATATTGGACTATTATATTGTTTGAAACTATACGAGGTAAACAAGAAATAAACCACACCAAAAAAAAAATGTTTAAATGTCACATGGGAATAATATTCATTCACGGGACTTCGTCCCTTACCCTCCGACAACATAGCGAAAAATGCCAATTCTCATTATTAAATATTGCATTAATTTTACATATTTTTATTCAGAGAGATCTCCACTTTAATCATTAAGCGTTGATTTGATATAATCTATTAGGATATTTAGATTTTCAGATGAATATATTAATTAGATTATCTTAAAATATTATTTTAAATTATAATTCATAAAAAATAATATAAAATTAAATTTTTTCTCTTTACTACTGTCATATTGTCATAGAAGTTTTGCACTCACTTTTGTTAAAATATTATGTTATTGTACATAAAGTTTTAGACTATGATATTTATGAATAATTTGATATATATAAATATATTAATATTAATATGATTATATTAAGAAAATTTAATTAGTAATTTTTGTTAAAAATTGCTTTATGTGACTTAAATTTTAACTCAAAAATTTAAATTAATATTTTAATTAATATGATTATCTTAAAAATTATGCATATAGTATTAGGAATTTGTGATAATAGGGTTGGCTTTCTACCATGTGATATAATTTCCATTAGAATTTGATAGTTAGTTTTTACCACACCAGTTTGCTAAGAGGCTTACCCCAACAGTTTATTGAGAGGCTAAGATACCCCCACCTATTTATTGAAGGAAAATGAACCTATATTCCGGTCTTATGCTCTATGAATTTTAGTTGATTCATAACACTTGATTGATTAGCTCTTTGAGTGACTAGTCATATGATAATTATCATTAGTATATATGTAACATCCTAATTTTTATCCTTATATTTAAATAAAATAAAAATATTATTTATCAATAACTTAAAAATATTATCTAATTAAATTATTATGATTTTATATTTTTATTATTTCTAATAGAATATAATATATAAATTACCCTATTTTTATCTTATTTAAAATTTTATAATTTGATTATTATTATTAGTTAGGAATTTATTAGGTTTTAAATTTAGATTTAGATATGTAATTTTATTTTGAAAATATGGTTTAAATTTTAAATTATAATACGTGATAGAATTTTAATAAAGATAATAATAATTACTTATATCTTTGATTACATATAAATATAATAATATATGTATTTATACTATAATGATAATATAGTTTAAATTTTAAATTACTATATCTGATAAGATTTTAATAAAGATAATACATGAATTTGAATTTTGAATTATTATTATGGCTTTATAAATAGAGTTAAAATCCTGAGTTATTTCTTAAACTTAATTATTGAGTTAACTATTCTCTTTTTAACCCTCTCTTTTAGTCCATTTCCTATTCCTATAGAAGATAACCATTTTCTACTTGTTGTATGTACTAATATGATGTTTGTGAGTATTTTAATATATATATAAATATTAATGATGATATTATTATATTGAGAAAGCTTATTTTATGATTTTTGGAAAATAGTCTTATGGAATTTAGAATTTAATTTAAAAAGTTTGAGTTGAGATTCTAAACTTGTTATATATTGAGATTAGAATTTAAAGAAAGTTATCTTGAGAAAAATACTTTTTTGTGATATTATCAATCTATTGAGATTTTAATTAATATGATTAATTTAAAAATTATACATTAGGGATGTATGAAGATAAAGTTGTATTTCTATCACGTGGTGTAGCTTCTATTGGAGCTTAATGGATAGCTCTTGTCCCACCAATTTATCGAGGGACTGCTTCACCTGTTTATCGAGGGGCTACGACACCTATTTACCGAGGGAAAATAGATATGTGGTATGGTCAGGTGCTCTGTAGATTTTAACTTATCCATATCCCTTGATCGGTTAGCTGTCTGAGGGGTAATTACCATTAGCCCATGGATTCGGTCGGCAGAAATAAGGCGGTTTGGTTGGTTTGAGGGGAGAAATTTGAGTGTGTTATTCATTTTATTTTATTATAATAATATATTATTTTGTATATATTATACTTTATGAGGTCCCACTTGACAGCTCATTAACACATGTTAGTATGCATAATAAGTAAAATTGATAGTTACTGAGATGTTTATCTCATCCTATTTTGATTAATATTTTTCAAGATATATTCTCATCTTAAAACCCCAAGAAAAACTTCACAAACTTGAGTAGAGTTATATTAATAGCCTTCTCTTTTGAAGGTATATATAGAATATTTGTATATTGCTACAATATATTTTATTTTGCATAATCATATATCATATTACATTATTTATATTTTAAGAAAAATATTTTTATAACTATGGTAAAATTTATTTAAATTTTAGTTAAACTTTTTTCTACCATGGTTAACTCTCTTGAAATAAATTATATTCATTTATAATATTATTTTTAAATTACATTGGATACAAAATATGTTTAAATAATTAATAATAATATTTGAAGAGGGTATTACAGTATGGGTTCGGTCAGAGGGTATAAGGCCATTCAATTTGTTTGATGAGAGGAATGAAGGTGATTTATCCATTTGATTATATTACGATGATGTGTTATCTTCTATCTATTTTACTTTGTGAATTGTCTCACTTGATATATCACGAGCGCACATTGGTATATATGATGAGTATGATTGTTGGTTAATGAGATATTTATTTTACCTTGTAGTTAACATTTTTCATATCATAGTTTCATCTTAAGACTTTAGGGAAGGCTTCAGAGGCTTTATTCGTGCTATATCAATTGTATAACCTCCTTTTTTTTATTTGTGTATAGAATAGTTATATATTGCCATAATATGACTCATTTTATATACTTTGATATGATATAATACTTTATTTAGATTTTATTATGGGAATATGTCATGAGAATTGTATTTTAAATATTCATAATAGACTTTTATAAGTTATTGATTACTTCCTCAATTTTATTAAAATTGCATAGACTCTTATATTATTTTTAAAATATATATATTTTAATCTATTTTTTAATATTATTAAGAATATTTCATAAAATATTTTATAATTATTATTTTATTAATTAATATACATATTTATAGAAAAATATAATATTTATAATATAAGAGTAAATCTACTTTAATATTTATCTAATTATAATATATAAATTATAAAAAATTGATCAATTTATATGTTCTAAATAATTTGACTCATCTTATTCTTTTTCTATCATGATTATTTATCTTTTAAGAAAAATCTTTTTATAACTATAGTAGAGTTTCTTTAAGATTTTAATAGAAGTCTTTATACCATAGTTAACTATTTGTAAATTAAGAAAATATAACTATGGTTATATTGTTATGGATTTATATTATTAATAGAATATGACTACATAATGAATAATAATTATATTTTAGGAGAATTTTATAATTTAGTATCAAAATATTTTTTAAATCTCCCTATGCTCGCTTCCTAATTTGTATTACATTGTATAGTAATAACAATATACATTATTCATATCGTTCATTGTTAGTTTATAAAAATTTCTCTACTGTCTAGTATGGTGGGTTGCATCATTAGGAAGTGTGAAATTATCTAAAATTAGAGAAACTATTAGAAAAAAAAAAAGAAAGCATTATAGGATTTAGCATTTTGGGGATAAAATTTCTATAAAAAAGATAGAGTTGTAATATTTCAATTTTTATTTAAACACAATTTAGATATTATTTATCAATAACTGAAGATTTATAACAGATTAAACATATTGTTTAAAGTTTAAAAATATATGAAATTAATAAAATAAAAAAAATTAAATTATCTCTTGGTGATAATTTTCTATAAAAGGTTAAATTATCAATTATTTATGAAATACCTTATAATCTGACACCTTTATTAAGAATTTTTTGGAAAAAAATTTATAAAAAACTTTAAGTAGTTCATAAAAAGCCAAAGTTTTGAAAATTTTGTTGTTATCACAAGATTCTTTCCTTTAACAAATGAATGTAATTTTATGAGAAAGTTAAGAATTTATAATTAAACTAAGCCTTAATATCAACACCAATTTGGCCATCCGTGTTGATATATATATATATATATATATATATATATATAAGTTTATATGCAAGCCTCATATGACTTAATCAAAACTACCATTAACTTAATCAAAATATAAATTTTTATAGCTACTCTAACTCAAACCTTCTCAAATTTTCTCTATCACTACCCATTGCCCCTAAGCTACTTTCCTTTGATATATCATGGAAGAAAAGAGTGAGATTCATAGAATCTCATAGTAACAACAATCCATCATATGAATATACAAAATTCTATAAAGCATACAAAATATGCCATGTTATATAATTATCATACTTCAATCATCATAACAATGTATATACCACACATACAACACACATATCAACAATACACATACTTACTGTACTCATCTGAATTCTACTTTTTACAGCAATACCCCCACTCATAATCACGTACTAACTTTACGTTTTATCGCTCGTTATAGCGACATCCCTGCTCGTAACATCATACTAACATACTCTACATTCTCTCACCTATTTATCTCTCATTATAGTGACACCCTTACTCGTAACGGCATACTAACTTTGCATATTTCTATTTGTTTACCGCTCGTTACAACGACATCTCTACGTAATGGCTTACTGACAAACTCTTCATTCTCATATCTTATTATCGCAAGTTATAGCGACACCCCTGCTTGTAACGTGTATTGACAAATTATGCATTCTCATATTTAATTACCACACATTACAGTAGTACCCCCGCTCATAATAGCGTCATAACAAACTTCACTTATTTTCATCTGACTACTACACATTACAGCGATACCCTCACTCATAATGGGGTCCTAACAAACTTCACTTACTCATCTGAATACTATAGGTTACAATGACATCCCCACTTATAATAACATCATAACAAACTTCACATACCTATTAGCACAAGCGCAAGTTGTTTTAACTTATTATTAAATATAAATATAATATATCAATTCACTTTATTTTTAAAATTTATAAATGTTACTTAAACTATTCCTATTAATTGCCTATATTAATGGGGATTTTTTTTACAAATGGGCTAATGATTAAAGCTGTTATTTTAAAAAAGCCAATACACCTTTTTTACATATAACTTAATTATTTTTTTAATATATTATATATAAACTAATTATCTAACTCATCAATTTAGAATAGATACTCTAACCAACCTTGAGATCTTACGAGGAATTGGTTTAGTCCTTAATATAAGAGGGCATCCACTTTTGTCTATTATATTGATTATTTGTTTTCAAAGCTAAGCGTCCCTATTTAATGCCTCATTTTTTTTCAAAATTATATTAATGAAAGTTAATATTCTAATAAATAAAAGATTTTTTTCCTAAATATAAGACTCTTTCTATTCGAGGAAATAATATTCGAGACATTGTAAAACATTAAATATGAGTACTTTTTTTTTATCGAAAATTCAAATATTTATTTACATCGTTATGAAGACTACTCCCTTCTACTCTATTTAACCCCGTGTAAGTAAGAGCCTTTTACATTTTCATTCGGGGGAAAAACTCATGCTTCTGACATTCTCAAATTCATTTCCGGTCCACTGTGTAATTCTTTTCAAAAGGACAGAGCCCAAGCAAGAGGCCCATTGGACTACAATACTGGAAAATAAGGCTAGGATTAGCAAAATAACGGGCTAAATGCTAATTATTGTGTTAATATATTTTATGTTTTTTCACAATTTACTTAAGCATATTATTATTAAGTATCAAGTTTTAAAATTTGTGGGTATTCCACCCAATATAAACTATAATATTTTCTGTGTTCATAATATTAACCACAACTTATAGCATTGACAAGATAAATCTATTAATATATTCCCTTTGCCCTTCGGTCTTTAATAAAGGAGAAATTTAACTAATTTAGTTAAATTAAAAAAATATAATAAATTATTTAATTATAATTTATATAATTTTATCTCTATAAAATAAAAATATATAATATTATATCATATATCAATTTATAAATTAGATAAATTAATTTGTGACAAAATAGATTATAATCCTATATTTAAAACTAAATTCAATCTTATAATTAACTCATGTATTAGGAACAAAAGAGTGGGCCATATTATATCAATCTAAGGAAAATAGGAAATAATTTGCATGAGGTATGAAATTATAAAATTACTTGTTTATAGATATATTTGAGTGAAAATTGCTTACATTTTTTAATGAGTTAAGGGTAACAAATTACGAGATAAAAAAAAGTGTTGCTTGGAATTTAATTTAATTTATATGGGTAACTCATTTTAAAATAAAATAAGTTGTTATTCATATGACATCTTTATAACATACTCCATCATAATAAATTCTAAAATAGAAGAAGTTATTATTTAACGTTTAATTTATATGACATAACAAATTTTGAGTACACTAAAATAACTATTTTTTTTAAATTATCATATTTCTATTTTTATATGGCTAATTAATTGAGTATTTGAGTTAAATTCGAGCATTGTCAAGCTCTATTGGAGATATATGTTGAAAGTATTTTTTGTATTCACATTGAATCGAAATCGATACCTTGTGTTTAAGCGGCTAAAACCTATTTTACTAAGATTAACACTTGTTAGTTCTCATATTTCTATTTTAATTTTACCTTCCAAATACTATATATATGCAGAATTATTGGGAAAAAAATTCTCATTGTAAAATTTATTATCTAAATATATCTGAACTTTATTTAAGAAGTCAGGTACATCCTATCTTCAGTAAGTTGACTCTTTTTTAACTGCATGCAACTTATCTTCAATTATGTATATAATATAAAATATTTACACATAGCTAAATATATATTATATATAACTAAAAAATAATTATACCTAGTAAAAATGAGCTGGATCCGCTGAAAGATATCAGTATTTAGTTAACAATAAAGGAAAGCTAATTATTGCTTTGATTAGGTTTTGATGAGATGATCAAGATGGGTAGATGAGCGCTAATGAGAGTTTTCACTTATAATAAAAAATAAACCCATATTCCATAAATGTACGAGTTTAATTTTCGCTGTTAATGTGAGGAATTCTTTAGTAAACGATCTTATAAGTCTTTTATAAGCGTTTTTTGAGCTATAGTGCTATGCCATAGTCTTAGTGGAGAACCGGTGCCGAAACTACTTAAATTTTTTTTGTAAAAAAAATTGGCAGATGAGTTTTTTTATTTTTTTATTATTGAGTTAAAATGTGGTATTTTTTATTTAGTTATAATTAATCAATTAAATAAATTTATTTAATCTATTTAAATTAATCAAATTAAATTGTATAATTCACCTGGTAATACTAATGCATCATGTGAAAGTGTTCATATTAATTAACATAATAATCAAATATTTGTTTAAAGGAATGATGTTGTTGGGCAAAGTATAATTGTAATTATTCCATTTAAAAAAAAAAATAACACCTGAGGTAGAGCCACAGTAGCAACATGATGTTTGAACTAAATGTAAAGTTGTGCAAAAAACAATCATTTTTTAATTACAGTTTAATTAGTTTCCAAAAACCAATTAGCAATCAGGAAAAAAAAAAAAGAATTGCATCTCTTAATTAATAATTATGACTTCAAGCTTAATATCAAAGTGAAAATTGTGTGTTTTATTTTGAGCAAGCAATTCTTTAAGAAGTTATTGGTATGGTATACTCGAATTTTATCTTTAGTGTTGTCTATTTGTTGATAATAATATTTAAAAAATTTGAGTAACAATTTATTATTATTTAGTTAAGTCCATTGCTTCAAACAATTACACGAGACTGTTCAGTGGTGACCATATTACATTTTAATATGGTTAATATAACTTTTAATATCTTAATTATATTTTCATTTTAATGTTGACCCTCAACTTTTAAATGGTGAATTTTATTCTTTTAACTCTAAATTGTTTTAGACAGTTACTGTTACTTTTCGGGTTAAATTTACAGATGATACTATGGTGGTGGGTTTGGATAAAAATTTAGTAAAAAGTTTATAATTTTTTTTATATAATTATTATCATAAAAATATTTATAATTAAAAAATTATTAAAAAATATAATTTTATTAAAAATAAAAGAGAGAAAAAATATAAAAAAAATAGAGTAAAAATAAATTATTAAATAATAAGTTCTTTTAATTAAAAAATAATTTATAATTTTTTTATTATTTTAAAAATTAATCTTAATAATTTATCTGATATTTAAATTTTAAATTATACTTTAATTTTTTATAAATAAATATAATTATTTATTTTAAATATATTTTTACTAAAATTTAAACTAAAAATTCTTTTTTCCGTTTAATATACTTATTTGGCATTCTAAATGGACCATCTGATGTGACATCCACGCTCTGCCCAATAAAAAAAAAGCCCCAGCTCAAATAATTTTAATACCCTTAATATTTAATTTTCATTATTATATTTTTCTTAAGAAAATAAGTGCCTCCGCAGTGCCACGACTTTGCCTCTCCTTCCCGTCTCAGACTCTTCAGTTTTCCGGTGAGCGACCCCCATTTTTACATATCAAGACATGGAAAAGCCAACCTGGAGAAATCAATCTACCTCACCAAGAAATCCAGATGCAGAAGGCAACCATATGAGCAAAGGAAGAACAAGATCATAGATCGCGTAAGGAATCTTACAAAACTCGCAACAAACAAAAATACCCCAAATCAAAAAATAAATGCTTCAGCTCATCGTTCCAGAAATCGCAAACCAAGGACCACCTTTGACAGCTTGATCAAAGACCACCTAACATAAATAAAAAGAGAAATGACAGGGTTCCATTTTTGAGTCATTTCAGAAACCACCATTCAAATCAAAGGCGAGAAACTACTAATATGCGAAAGGTGACATTTTTCATCTTCACATCCTCATGCGACGCTCTCTACAACTCACCGGCCACTATAACCCACCGCCGGCGAACACGAGCACAAAGCACTGTCATGGCCAACGAGCACAAGCACCAGAGCTTCTTTGTCTTTATCACTGTTCTCCGACGAGCACAACTTGCAGATCTGTGTCAAAGAAGATGCTAACAAAGCAGAACTTGTAGATCTGGGTTCATCATTTTGCTATTTTCGGAGAACAGTGCGAATTTGTAGAATGACGACAGCCGCGGAACAATGCTTAGAAGGGGCAGATCTTCGATCGACGGCGTCCATCGTCGTGCTAGATATCCTCTTCCTCTGTCTCATCATCTTCCTCCATACCCATGAAAGTTGTGATTAAATATAACGTTCTTTTTTTTTTTCCTGTGCCAGCAGAGAGAGAAATAGAGAGAGGGAGAGGAGTGGTAAGGCTGAGGAGGTGACGATTGCAATGGGTGACATGTAGGATTAAGGATGCCACACTGGAGCTTTTTCCCATGTCAAGATTGTACATATTAAATACCATCAAAATTTCAAGGACTAATAACTAGGCGTATATTTCAGAGCCTAGAGTTTAAAATTTAAAAGTCAATATGCTAAAATAAAAATAAAAATAAAAATAAAATTAAGAAAATAAAAATAGTATTAACCCCCGATAATATATAAAAATTGATTTGACAAAAAAAAAACTCCAATTAAAAACAATAGATTCTTTTTTGACCAACCACTTACAATCTATATAAACACATTAATACATTAAATTATTTAAATTTCCTTCCGATAATTATGCAAAGTAAATAATTAACTAAATCCATATATATATTTATATTATTTTGAAGGCAAGAAATATATTATTTATGTATATAAATTGAATTAGTTAATTAAATAACTCAACGCATACACGCGTTGAAAGAGCGCGTGACAGTTGCAATGGACATGACTTCTTTAGAAGGACGATTCCTTCCTCGTCTACTACTTCATCCTTCGTGCCTTCTCTCTTCTCAATTCTCTCTCTACAAGTTTCCTTCCAATGGAAACTGAACCCACAAGGAACGAACAAAAAAATTACTATATCTGATATTTTTTTTTTGAAAAAAAGCAAAATCTAACGAGAGAAAGAAGATATTCCTCCTCCTCCTCCTCAGACAATTTCCGTTTTTGTTTGTGTCCCTCCCTCTCTGCTATCGCTCTGAGGATTTCAGGTTCATTTGAATCCTACTGTTCCCCTAATTTGCCATTGAAGTTTAAAAAATACGTCAATTTTCTTCTTATTAAGAGTAATGTTACGTGCCCATGTATTTGTTTTCATTTTGTATGCATAGATTGCTTGCTATACTAGCGCTGATAGTGAAATTATGGCTAATTCTGTGCTCTTTGCCGGTTTTTGTCGCATTCGTTTACGTTTATCTGCTCTTGACAATGTGGGTACTTCGTCAATTTTTGGCTACTTGAAGTTCAGAGCGTTGCAGTGCCAAAATTAGGGTTCTTGATGTTGCTAGTATAATGTGATTATTATGTTATAATTCATGGACTTAAATTTGTATAGAATGTGGCACTAGCTGTCTAATTCTTTCTACCTTACTCTTGAAACTAAATTCTGAATTCTACCTTGAGATTTAGCTTCTGTTTTGATTGATGCCATTGGGTTACTTTTTCGGAATAAATTGTTGTGAATTGGAGTAAGCACGAGTCCTGAGTAATACTGTTGCCATGCGGATTTTGGGGTTCCCCCTTATTTGCTTCTGTTAACGTGGGTCTTCTTAGTGTGTTTCTTATTTTCTTATCTATCTGCATTCTTTGTGATTTGCAGGACTGTTGGGATCTGTTTCTGCAACAACCTCGTTGAATTAATTGTTGAACTAAAAGGCTCTTGTTTGGCGATTGTATTGTGTCTCACAGATTAGATAGCTCACAATACTGTTCGAATATCATTTTTTAAGTATCTAATTAATAAAATCTATTTCGTGTACATATACTTTTGCCATATGTAGAAGTGAATATTCTTGAGAGAATGGTTTTTTCATTGTGTTATTATGGTGTTTGATGTTGTTGAAGAATTAAAAAAAACAACCAGGATAGTGGAATTCTGAGTTTTGTTGGATGGGTAATAAACTTGGGAGGAAGAGACAAGTGGTAGATGAAAAGTATACAAGGCCACAGGGGTTGTATAATCATAAAGATGTGGATCACAAGAAGCTGAGAAAGCTAATACTTGAATCAAAGCTTGCACCCTGCTATCCTGGGGATGAAGAATGTACCAATGATCTTGAAGAGTGCCCAATATGTTTTCTGGTTGGTCTAATTTCTATTATGTACCTCAATCTAGTTCCTTGTGCTTATTCTTTTGCCTATTTTTCCTTGAATGAACAAGGAAGCCATTTCAGCTCATGAAAGTTAAGCTATCAACTGCAAATAAAACTGCTTTCTTTTCAGTGGGTTTCAAAGAAAGTACCGAGATATTTTGCCTTTTTTTTTAAAAAAAAAAAATTAAATTGCTCCAAATTGTAAAGTTTATTAAAGACCTTTCTAATTATTCTATTTCATATCTTTTCCTTCAATTTAGTATTATCCAAGTCTAAATCGATCAAGATGTTGCACCAAGAGCATATGTACAGGTAATTATTTTCTTATCTTGACTATTAATATATCTAGTCATTACCATTTCTATGCGATCTGATTTACTCCCTTTTGCCAGAGTGCTTTCTGCAGATGAAAGTTCCAAATTCAACTCGTCCTACACAGTATCCTCCGTTACTAGTTATTTGTCTTTTATACAAAGAGATATGGCTTATAATTTCTTACATCGTAACTGCCATCTATCATTGGTTAAAATTTAATGATCATTTGTTTGCCTTAACCATTTTAGATGTCCTTTCTGCAAGACAGTAAATTATGCTGTGGAGTATCGGGGTGTGAAATCAAAGGAAGAAAAGGGGTTGGAGCAGATTGTAAGTTGGTATCTGCCATAGCTATTGACTTTAGGAATGTGTTTGCTGAAATATTTGCACAATCATTTCAGATTTACTAACATACACTTGATTGTTCAGGAAGAACAACGTGTTATGGAAGCAAAAATTAGGATGCGGCAGGAGGAAATTCAGAATGAAGAGGAAAGAATGCAGAAAAGACATGAAATAAGCATGTCAAATGGGAATGTAACACCTGCAGATGTTGAAGACAGCTCAAATGCTTGTAGTCTTCATTGGAATTCTGGATATTGTCTCTGTTTGACTGGTTCTGGTTATATAAATTATTCTTTTGTTTTTTGTAGTGGCTGCATCATCAATTTCTGTTGTTGAAGGCGAGGAGATTGTTACCTCTCAAGATTCACGTGTCACCCCAATGATTAGACCACTACCAGCTGCTAGGAGCAATAGGTCTGTTAGTCTACGTAACATTTTTAGTTTTGATGATTTTCTAATTTTCTCCCATTATATATCCTGATATATACTCTTTTGAAGTCAATAGGTGGAATGGAGTGAAATGAATCGAAATTTGTCGTTTATGAGAACTCGTGTCTTAATTTTTGCGCTTGAACTCTTAGTTCTTCTGGGGTGTTTCGTTTCCCATTAATATTCTAACTGTTGAGATTATATTGATATCCGTTACATCATCAAGAGTTAAGTCCATTATAAAATGACAGACATTTATCTTGTCATGTGGTCTGAATTCTGCGCTTGATTCAATAGTCTCTACCTCTAACAAACATGGATATGAGGAGCATGGTTATTTAAATGTGTTACAATAGGAATCAAAAGTTGACTAAATTTAATTGTTTGGAGGATATAGAAAACTGGAACCCATGTTTGTAATTCAGGAGATATTATATGATTACCCTATGCTGCATAGCAGTAAATATACTTACTGTTGCAATGGAATCCTAGATCAGTTGGTCATTTGGGTACGTGGGCTGAGCATGAAAAAGAGTGAGATGGCAGCTGATTTGTTAACAGGTTTGATGCCAGCATTGAGTTTGGCATATCAATTAAATAAGCCGTCCAATCTTTGCCATGCTAGAGGCGTGCCCAGAAATTTCAATAATCTGCTGCCTAAGTCATATAAAGAGTTTGATCAACTTGCAAATATGCTTTCACAGAGCTAGGCAGATTAATTATATAAAGAGATCAGTAAGAGTTCTTCCAACTTAAATGCTAAATTCATCCACACCCAAAAGAGAGAGAGAGAAAGAAATGAAAAGATACTGCTTCTTCCTTTTACTGAATAAAATAATTGTTATCCTGCTCCATGACAGGTGTCCTGTTTCCATATGCATGAATTGAATAGAAAGTCATGTATATTTAAAAAGAGGACTCTTATAAGAAATAGAATATTAAAATGGTTGTAATAAATGGTAGAAAATGAGACGAATTTTGCCATGTTTTGCTTGTGCAATTGACAAACCATTGAGCTGACTCCTATGCTGCACCATGTATGTTTTATCTATTCTAGGTAAAATATAATTTAATATGATGGTATTAGAGTCTCAACCATATATGTTATTTCTTATGAATTCATATCCCCGGTGGCATGTGTGGTCCCCTAGTGGAGCCCCATGAAGTTATTTAGCTTGTTTTATTGATGTCTCTTGGTAATCAAGCATTCAGATTCTATTGTTTGGTCATGCACACATCTGCTTGAATGCTATCATGTCTTGTGTAGTATAGTTACCTTGTACGTTTCTGTGACTGAAAAATTGCAGGGATGATGAATTTGAGCTTGACCTTGAGGACATTATGGTCATGGAAGCAGTCTGGCTTTCCATTCAGGTAAGAGACTTGTCTTTGAAATACAGATGAGTGTGTAATTTATCTGTAAAATTGAAGATTATTTTTTTAATAAAAATAAAGTAATTTTCAATTGTTTTTCTGGGTAATCTTTTAAGCACACATTGTAATTATGTCATTTGATGCCTAATCAATCAAATAATTACTTCTAGACAAGCATGACAATAAAGTAAACCCTTTCAAAGATGTGTGACAATTTTGCCTTTCCTGTGTCTCATCCTTTCTTGTTTACTGCTTCTGGAAAGTGATAATGGATGAAATACAACAACAACAACAATAAGCTTTATCCTATTAAATGGGGTCGGCTACATAGATCATACGACGCCATTGTACTCTATCAAAAACTAAATCCTTGAATAGGTTATTGATCAGGAGATCCCGCTCAATGACCTCGTTGAGCGTTCTCTTTAGCCTTCCTCTACTCTTTTTAATCGGAATCCATATTGTTTGATCCACCCTCCTCACCGGCGCATCCCTTGGCCTTCTTTGCACGTGTCCAAACCACCTAAGACGGTTCTATATCATTTTCTCTTCAATAAGTGCCACTCCAACTTTTCCCCGTATTTGTTTATTACGAATCTTATCTTTTCTTATATACTCACACATCCATCTCAACATCCTCATCTCCGTTACCCCAACTTTATGCACTTGCCGTCTTTTAAAGCCCAGCATTCACTTCACTAAAATATTGCTGGTCTTATAGCAGTGCGATAAAACTTTCCTTTTACTTTATCTGGTATTTTCTGATCACATATGACCCCAGTAGCCTTTCTCCATTTAAACCACCCAATCTAAATTCTATGATTAATATCCTCCAAAATTTCACCGTTCTTCTATATAATTGATCCCAAATATTTGAATTTATCTATTTGTGGAATAACTTGATATCCAAATTTGACCTCCAAGTTACTTTTAACTTGCCTCTTATCAAAATTACAATGCATATATTCAGTCTTACTTCTACTCAGACGAAAACCCTTCGACTCTAAAGTATTTCTTCATAACTCAAGTTTAAAATTAATCACTTGACTTCGCCACAAGAACTATATCGTTCGCAAAAAGCGTGCACTTAGAGATTTCTTCTTGAATATGCTTAGTTAGAACATCCACTATTAGATTAAATAATTGATGAAATACATGCATGATTATTTATAACCGACCATATCTACAGCTTGAGTATTGGATATGACTGGCTGCTTTTCAAAATAGTAGAACTATATATATATATATATTTTACTATATTGCATACAATCCAAGTATGTTTACAAGTCAGAATATGGTCAACTTGCAAAGTCCAAGGGACTTTGATTCCTCTGAGAGAAATGAAACTTCTAATGCAGTCCTACCACCCACCCACCCACCTATATGCTGTTGGAAAAATGTGCGTGTTGAACACTTACAAGACAATCAATTTATATAATGATTCTAATTTATTGAAAAAATAAAAGTCTATATATATTGGCACTGCAGGAGAGTGGAAGGCAGAGAAATTTATCTCATCCAGCTTCTGGACAATATATAATGGGTGATAACCATGTTTCATCTGCAATGGGTCCTCCCACTGGATCATCGTCATCCCCCTCTGGGGGCCTTGCTAGTGCGATTGCTGCTCTTGCAGAGCGTCAGCAAATGGGAGGAGAATCATCAACTAGCGCCAATGATGGAAATACGCCATCATTCAACATGGTACAAAGTGCCAACAGGTTTTATAGTCGGTTGGGTAGAGAATCTGGTAGTTATCCACCTACAGACAACAGCAATGAGTTGCCACCTGATAGCTCATCGGTCATGACTAGGGTTCATGGGGAATGGTCCATGGACCATGAACCACAGGTGGCTGAAGTATCAAACAGTTACACGAGTGCTGTTGCAGTGGATGGTAGCAGTTTATCTTCTTTACGTCAGCCTGATGACATTGAAGGAAGCCCTGAAAACGACACAGAAGCCATTGTTCCTGAGAGTTTTGAGGAGCAGATGATGTTAGCCATGGCTGTCTCTTTAGCCGAGGCTCGAGCCATGTCAAGTGGACAAGGTGCTTCGTGGCAGTAGTTTTTGGTCAAGGTACTTGGTTTAGCCTTTTTCTTAACTTGATGGGGCCTTGCATTACCATGGCTATTTGGTAAGCTAAGTCTTGGTTTGATAGTTTTTGAGCACAGTTCACACTGTGGGACTTGTTCAAAAGATCAGGGGAAGATTCTCTTTGCACACATATTCACATATAAAGATGTCAATGGAAAAACAATTTATTCTAATTTGTCAAAGGTTGTTGCTTGATGCTTCCTTCTGCATTTGATTTCTTGTCAACTGCCCCCTTCATTGGCTTTCTGTAAATGATGTACCAAAATTTAACATAGGCCCTGATAGACTTCTTCCATTATTATACTTTATAGTTTATATGGCACATTTTAAACATATACTGAACAAGAAAGGAATGAAATTGCCATGAGTATAATTTGTTTCTGGTCCTACCCTTTGAGATACGAATATATCAAAATCATGCTTACAGGGAGTGGGATGTAAAAAATCTAAAAAACTTAACAGTTTTCTTATTTATTTAGTTTTTGGGAGAGATACAGTTTTCTTAGTCGATGAACAAGGAAAGCAGCGCCTATTTTGAATATGAGAAAGCCACACAGACAACTTAGGTAAAATTCTTTATCGCATAGAGAAAACGTAAAAATTCTTTATCAGGTTCAATAATGAATAAACATGTTGACAGCTTTTGCACATACTATCAGTTTCAAGGTTTTGCCACGTTAATATTTTGAGCTTCTATCTTGTTGCTGTTGCTTCTCCACTGTCAGTTGGCTGCCGCACTTAAGGAAGCAGCAACATCAAATAGAGGCTCAATGAAACTCTGTTTTTGGGTCATCATCCAAGTTAGGTGAGCTGCCATG
Organism: Leucaena leucocephala; assembly: GCA_037074615.1. Classification (NCBI taxonomy): domain Eukaryota; kingdom Viridiplantae; phylum Streptophyta; class Magnoliopsida; order Fabales; family Fabaceae; genus Leucaena; species Leucaena leucocephala. Next base: position 6,068,718 of record CM073543.1, on the reverse strand, counting down.
TATTTAAGGAGTTTGAGAAATGAGTCGCGTTGCTTAAATTTGATATTCATATTACACGTGGCAAAACCTTATTTGTGCATGTGACACATAAATCTGTGGACAGCTAAGTGTGTTTGAAATTAATATCGTTTCTTATACCATTATTGAGGGGATCTCTAGGAGCATTCGTGGGAGACTTTTTTTGTTTTTTAAGAAGGCGGTGGGGTTCTACATAAGTGAATCTCATTGAGATCCAAAGCACAATATCATGGTTTTAATTTGTATGCTATGGGATGAGAGAGCGATAATCCATAATCAATGGCTTGAAGGAAATCAAAGGCAGCATCTTTGCAGGTGAGAAGAAGGAGCGAGAGAGTGCGAGAGGAAAATTTTTAGAGCTGATTTAATGTATCTTATCCGGGGTCAATGAGTCTTTCTACAAGGTCTTTAAGGACCACTAAGTCATAAATGAAGTTCGAAAGACCTACACACAATTTATATTTTAATTTTCTTGAGATTTTCTAGTAATTTTTTATAATACTCTTCCACTTATAATATATATCTTATTTCACTGATTTAATTAAATTAAAAAAATTATAAATAAATACTTTAGAGTCAAAGGGTTTTCGTCTCAGTAAAAATAAGATTGAATATATTCATTATAATTTTGATAAGAGATAAGTTAAAAGTAATTTAGAGATCAAAATAGGAGACTAAATTATTCCTGAAATAGAAAATTTTAGATATTTAGGATCAATTATATGAAGAGATGATGAAATTATTAGAGATGTTAACTATAAAAGTCAACATGGATAGTTTAAATGGAAAAAAGGCTATTGGAGTTATCTGTGACTAGAAAGTATCTAATAAAGTCAAAGGAAAGTTTTATCGTACTGTTATAACGCCAACAATATTTTATGATAGTGAATGTTAGGTTTTAAAAGGACAAACATAATCATAAAGTAGCGACAATTAATATGAGGATGTTGAAATGGATGTGTAGACATATTAGAAAATATAAGATTCGTAATTATATATGGGGAAAAGTTGAAGTGACCCCTATCAAGGAACAAATAGTATAGAATCGGATGAACTGGTGAGAAGGGTATATCAAACAATTTAGAGTCCTATAAAAAGGGGTAGAGGAAGATAAAAAAGAATACTCCATGAGATTGTTGAGCGAGATCTCTTTGTCAACAACTTATCCAAAAATCTAGTTTTTGATAGAATACAATGACATCGTGCGATTAACCGACTCCACCTACTGGGATAAAGCTTGTTGTTGATGATTAAATTAAAAAAATTAGTTAGTATGACATGTTTTTTCTAAAACACTATAATAATCTTTAATTATCTTATTTCTCTCTTATTTGATTATTGTTAAAGGTGTATCAGTAGGGATAACTTGAAAAAAATTGATAAATATAGAATTAGGTCTTATGTTTATGATCAAAATTAATTCTTTAATTTAGTCTTATATTAAAGATCAAAGAAATATTTATTGTTGTTATTATAAGATCTCCAATACTTAAATAAGTTCTTAAGAAAATATCATAAAAGGAGATAACAGAAATGGATCCGTTTAACCTCATTCTCATATATTCATTCTTGGTTGAACTTTTCTTGTGTTGACGAGGTTCCTCATCAACAGAAAGTGAAAAACGAAAAAAAGAAAGTAAAATAGGAATAGACAAAGGTTTAGAAATAGAATCCTATGTTGAATAATCCCAATATTTAGTTGAATTTTGACCATATTTTAATTGAACATCTATATTCCATGATTATTACATTCTTAAAATAAAAAATATCAGCTGAATTTTAACCTTGAATAATATATAACCTCATGTGTGATGACATATTCTTCACATGCATGTGCAACTCACCGAAATTGAAATTACATTTATATTCATTTTTCAGATAAACTTTTTATAAATAATATTTTTTCGGTTCTTAATATATATATTAATTTAAAAGTTGATCTTATCTAAATATAACATATATATCCTATATTTAATTTTTTCTCAAATTATCTATCTTAATATTTCTTCAATAATAATTAAATAAAGAATAGAGAAAGATAATTAAAATAATTAATTTAATTAATTTTTTTAATATAATAAAATTAGTTAAAGACAAAAGGAGTATAATTTATTCTCTTTGCAAACAATAAAACCTGCGTCTAGCTCACTTTGTTAACAAAATAAATGTATACAAGCATATTAACTCAGGGAAGAAAAGATACTTCTGTCAGAGCTTAATAAGTATTTTCATTTTCTCCATTCTTATATCACAATTACAATTCAAATCTTTTTTAATTGACCATGCATTGGTAAGCTGTAAGTATGGCTGCAATTCAACGGACGCAAGTAGTACTATGAAGAAATTAAAAGAAAAATCATTCTGCAATATCTTACAATGACTAGTTCTCATCACTGTCAGAATATTGGCACAAAGATTGTAGTCCACTTGTAGTGTTACTTTTATTCTCTTCCTCTATTTTCTTCTGATCTGCTTCTACTGCTTTCTTGACTACGTTGATCCTCACCAAGGGATGAAAAGGTTTTGCACCACTAGCGGTCCCCGAACCTTGTGAATTTTCTACAAAAATATCATAAAGTTAAAAACGAGAAAGGACGATGCATTATTATATTCCGAGTCAAATCACAAAAGCATACAACCTTTCTCACTCACGTCTCCTAAAAGGCCAAAAGACAGATATTACTCTTTATTCCATCAGATAACTCAAGACACAAAAAATCACAATATTTCTTATTAGTTCATAGCACAAGCAACTTTTAAATTAACATATACAAAGTTGGGACATTATGGACCATAGATTGTGTCAGTAGCTTTGCTCTAATAAAACTATTGTCGCTTCCTCCCACTACATAATGGAACAAAGAATTGAACCTAGTCTTACTTCGTAGTTTTTCTTAAAAAATAGTCCTCTTTTTTCTAGGCATTGAACTTAGTGGATCAAAATCCTTTTCAGCGGGCCTTCAGTTTTCTCTCTATTCCACTGCACTTTAAATGCAACTAAAGAGGATCCTAGCTTAGTTAAATTTTCAAATATAGATGAATCTATACCCAGTTAGGACGACAATGCTAAAAATTCCACATATTATGATGCATTCATGCCGTTTCTTGTATCCAGTTCCTTTGCCTGAGCCTCTGGAAGGACACATACCTGTGTTGCCAGCATTATCCAAACTATCTTTTGTCAAAGCCTCAGTTGGTTTGCCTGTAGGCTCTTCAGACATTCTTCTTCTCTGCATGCAGACATGGTCAAACATAAGCCAATAGCTCGATACCCTTATCACACAATTTCAACACGTTAAAATGTTGAGAAGCAATCCATAACTCAGTCAAACAAAAGGGCGAAAAAAGAGAAAAGCTAGCCAACAGGATTTCCTACATATGAAATTAACATGTAAAAACCTTAACTGCAAATGTCACACTTTTCAGGCCAGTACCATGTTCAAGGAAAATATCAATCTACAAATGGCAAATAGGAGGAATATATTATAAAAAATCCATACCTTCATATGATCATCAGATGTTTCGCCATTCCCATTTGAAGGCCCAACAATAAACTCATCATCTGCTTCTAAATCTTCATCACGAATCCTTTTAACCAATTCTTTGGACTTCTGTTTATGATCATAAATAAAAACAAGTGTTAATTCCACAAAAGTAATACACACATGAAAAGATTAAATATATATGATTATCAGGATAGTAATACTTACACTTGAGAAAACTGATTTTATTAGAGCTTCATCTTCTTCTTCCAGTTGCTTCTCCTGAAGATATAAAATACGTATAATTCAATTAAATTTGTCAAGATAAAAGTATGAAAAGATTATCTATAAATTAAGTATGAAAATATTAGAGGATGACCAAGCAGTTACCCTCTAATATCAGACATTGCATGCATTCATATTTAGGACATAAATTTATTTACCTTGATTGTCTCTGACGTTCTTAGGTTTAGCAGTTAAGGGACGCATTCAAGTTTGGAACCCAAGCTCCCATCTAGATACCCAGACTCATGCCAAACGCATTGACATAACATGCAAAAAATATAGTAAACGCTAAACAGGAGAACATGGAAAATTTGTATTATTATCTTTACCCGAAAGTTTAGCAAAGTTACACAAATCATACAAGGTCTTCAGAATTCTTATCCATAAATTGCAGTATTTACCATCTTCTATCCTTGACGAACATCCTAGTAGTGTGCTAATATATCATTAAATAAACTCTAGATGAGTTAAGTATGGAATCTTATTTCGTCTACTATTCTTCATTTCTTTGCAAACATTTCAATCAGTTTCTTAGAAAGGTCAAATATTTTCTAGTGGTTTATAAGTTTTTCCCTGTTGTATGGTTGGAGAAGTTTTCTAGGGTCTATCTGTTGAGATACACTAATTTAAAATTAATTATTAATTAATATTATATTTTATTAATTATTTAATTAATTATCTAAAATTAAGTTTAGATATTATTTAATACCAGATTTAAATATTAAATTATCATATCTTATAAGAATAAATCTGAAATTTTAGGATTATGATAAATTATAGATTTAGCCTATTAGCTTATATTTTTGCCTATATAAAAGCATATTTGTATTTTCATTAATTCAAAAATTAATAATATTTTGAGCTTTATTTTTCCCCTACTTCCAATCATTCAAATCTCCACATGGTATCAAAGCAGGAATATTAAATCTTGGTTAATGTCTCGATGAAGAAAAATGTCAAGCCTAAAGAGAAGACACACTTTTAAGTGAAGATTAGGTATATATGATAGAAGAGGGTAATTTGAGTCTATTCCCACAAAATCTCATAAATTATGAGATTAGTTCATCTACCTCATGTGGGTTTAGATTAGTGTGTAAACCCAAGCGGGTTATGATGGAAGAGGGTAACTTAGATCTCTTTCCACAAAATCTCATAGGTTGTGGGATTAGTTCATCTACCTCAAGTGAGGTTAGATTAGTGTGTAAACTCAAGTAAGTTATCATGATTGTATGAGCATGTTGCTCTTAAATAATATATATGATAAAAGAGGATAGCTTGGATCTCTTCCCACAAAATCTCATAGGTTATAGCATTAGTACATATGATTCTTCATCTAGTTCATCTTTTGCAAATATTCTTGTCAGGCCTCAAACATGGAAGTTCTTTGTCAAATTCGCAACTTTGTTTTAAAATTCAGATTTAAGATTCAATCAACTTCAATTCAGTAGTTACTACTGGTTTAAGGATTCAAAATTCTTATTCATTTATAATGATACTACTCATATCTAAACTGCCTCTCAGGTTGAGGGGGAGTATTGAGATGCGCTAGTTTAAAATTATTAATTAATTAATATTATATTTTATTAGTTATTTAATTAATTATCTAAAATTAAGTTTAGATATTATTTAAGATCATATTTGAATATTAATTATCATATTTTAGAATAATAAATTTGAAATATTAGGATTATGATAAATTATAAATTTAGCCTATTAACTCATATATTTACCTATATAAAGGCCTATTTGTATTCTCATTCATTCAATGATTAATAATATTTTGAGGCTTTATTTTTTCTCTACTTTCAATCCTTCAAATCTCCACAATATCTTTGTCCTTACATATGTTGAGATGCACTGACAGGTTCTCTTGAGGGAGTTACCATCTCACGCAGAGAGACAAGTACTTTAACAGCTTCCATCAGGACTCTCCACTTTCAGCTCCCATCTCCTTGTCAAACTCCCTCCAAACCTTAAAGCTAATACTCCCTCCAGTCCTAAATATTGAACCATTTTAACTAATTCATCAGGATTAAGAATAAAATTGAGGCAAAAAGAAAAAAGGAAAGTAGTTGGAGGATTTACAACAACAGAGAATTGACTTATAGCTCATTGCTTTACAGAACAGACTACACAGAAAGCATGCAATAAGCTAAGAGAGAATAGAAGTATATGCCCCTCAAGTTTTCATTCCCATGAATCCCATCAATTGAATTAGTGAAATATTTTAATTAATCATGAAATAGAAACAGTGAAGTTCAAAGAAGATACTTCTGAATGATCAGTTTAACTGGAGATAAAAATTTTAACTTCCACTACTAAGAAATCGGTTGTACTTTTTTATTTGGGCTAGTGATAAAAAATTTGTTTGTTGGGTCTTCAAAAATGGATCCTCTATCTGTCCCCACTCTACTCAAAGAGCAAATGAATAAATTATTAGAATATTTTAAAACTCTTTATATTGAACAGCAATATTCTGCTACTATTACTAACCAAGGTACTCATACTACTGCCTTATATACCTTTCTTCCTACCAAATAGATTGTTGATACAGGGGACTCTAATTATATGACTTCAGACGTTACTCTGAGTAGAAGTAAATCAATTAAGACAGCTATAGGTTCTTCTCCTCCTATAGTTGGCACTGGGACTGTCCATCTGTCAGACAAATTACATCTTGCATCTGTTTTACATATTTCACACTTAGCTTGTAATTTACTATATATCAGTAAGTTGGCCAAACAAATCAATTGCTCTGCTGATTTCTTTCCATCTTATTGTGTTTTTCAGGATCTCTCATCAGGGATGACGATTAGCACAACTAAAGAATATAAGGGGCTCTATTACCTTGATGCTTCTACGGTGAGTGCTTTACATTATGGAATAAGTGGCTTAGTCTCGACTTCTGATAACAATGATATCTTATTATGGCATAAAAGGATGAGTCATCCTAACTTTTCTTATTTACAAAAATTATTACCACACCTACCTTTGAATCAAGGAACTATTTCCCATTGTGATATTTATGAATTAGCAAAACACCATCTTTCTACTTTCTCACTTTCTGCCTGTAAATCCACTTCCCTTTTTCAATTATTCGCAGCGATGTATAGGTCTCTCTCGTATTCCAAATCGTACTCATTCCAAGTACTTTGTTACGTTTATTAACGATCACACACGCATGTGCTAGGTCTATCTGTTAAAAGACAAGTCCGTTGTTTCCTTTGTTTATTGAGTTTTTTCACTATGTCAAAAATCAGTTTAATACTATAGTGCAAGTTCTTTACCCAGACAATAGGACATAATTTTTTAACCAACCTTTTGATAGTTTCCTTAAAACTAATGGTGTTGTGCACAAAAGCAGTTGTCCTTATAGTCCTCAACAAAATTGAATTACAGAACAGAAAAACAAACAACTCCTTGAAGTTGCTCGTGCACTGTTATATGCTTGTTATACCCCAATTTTTTTCTGGGGGGATGCCATACTCACTGTTACGCATTTAATTAACTGTCTCCCTAGTCAAGTTCTATCATATGGTACTCGTTTGGATAAACTCTATGAAACTCACACTGTCACTCACCTTGACTACACCTTACCACTTCGAGTCTTTGGTTGTTTTGCCTTTGTCTATCAACGCCACCCATAGTCTAAATTTCATCCTAGATCTGTCAAGTGTGTGTTCTTAGACTACTCAAACTCCTAAAAAGGGTACAGGTGCTATGATCCTATCACTAAACAGCTATTTGTTAGTCGAGATGTTACCTTTGCAGAACATAAGCCCTATTTCACCAAACCTTCAACTCAAGGGGAGAATTGGAGTGAGTTTCATCTTGAGTATCTTTCAGAACTCATACCTCCATCAGCCCCTATTCAGCTCTCTATGGACCCTTCTGACCTATCCAATGTTATGCCAAGTGATATGCCACGATGAGAGGTCCAAGATCAACAATTTAATCTTATTTACTTACGTAAAAACAAACAGGTAGTTGAGCCCAGTATACCCGAGGATGTACCATTCCCAGGCCCGGTGGAAGGTCCTGTAAATAATAATGAACATACCCGAGTAGCAGAAAGAGCAGAGACAAGTGAGGCAGAACTTCCTATTGCATTAAGGAAGAAAACTCGGGCATACACAAAGCGTCCTATTCAGAAGTATAGGATGCTTTGTGTATACTTCCTATTACTGTTAAAGAGCAGATTAAAGCGTTAGAAAATAATCGGATATGGGAGCTCATAGTACTACTAGAATGAGCAATACCAGTGGGGTGCAAATGGGTATTCACACTAAAGTTTAATGATGATGGTTCGTCAAACAAGTACAAGGCAAGACTAGTTGCCAAATGGTTCACTCAAACTCATGGAATTGACTATAATGATATATTTGCCCTAATTGGTAAGCTAAGTACCATTCGGATACTACTCTCTATTGCTACGAATCTTGACTAGCCACTCTAACAACTTGACATAAAAAATACATTTCTGAATGGTAAATTAAGAGAAAAGGTCTACATGAGTCTTCCACTAGGTTCTGAAAAGGAGAAGAGCAGTCAAGTATGTAAACTGAAAAAATTAATCTATGGTTTAAAGTAATCTCCACGGGCTTGGTTTGACAGGTTCTCTACAGTGCTCAAGACTGAAAGCTATAAATAAAGTTTGTTAGATCACACCATGTTTGTGTTAAAAAGTGGTGACTTGATATCATCATTGTATATGTGGATGATATTATTCTCACAAGGAATAACACTAAGGGTTTGTTTAGTTGAAGGGTTTTGGAGGGGAGGGGAGGGGAGGGGAAAGTGTGTTTGGTTGGGAAAAATGGAGGGGAGGGGAGGGGAGATTTTTTGTCTTTTTGTGGTCCCCTCCCCTCTCTCACCTCCCCTCCCCTCCAAAAGTGGGGGTTTTTGGAAGGGAGAGAAACTTTTACCCCTTTTTTGACTAAAATGCCCTCAAACTTATTTTAATATTCTAATTGTACCCTCAAACCTTTTTTTTTATTATTTTTCTCACATCTAAGTTTTTCTTTAATTGCATAATAATTATAATAAATTATAATAAAACTTAATAAGCATAATAAATTATTTATATATTATATTAAAATATATAATAATTATAAAATTAATAAGAAACAGTATTAAAATTTTAACATATTTTTTATTTTTTTTAAATTTTATTATATATATAAATGAGATAAAAAATTTTAAGATTCATAAATTAAAAAATAATAATTTTGATATGAATATTGTAAATAAAGAATAAATAAATTTAAATAAAGAAATAATGGTATATTTGTCAACTTTTAATTAACCCCCTCCCTTCCCCTTTTGAACCAAACAAAAAATATCATTCATTAATTTCCCCTACCTTTCCCTACCCTCCCCTATGATGAACCAAACAAAGCCTAAAGAAATTGAGAGAGTTAAAATGACGCTCAATAAGCAATTTGAAGTAGAAAACCTTAGAAAACTGAAATATTTTCTAGGAAGGGAAGTAGCAAGGTCTCAGAAAGGGATTTATGTCTCTCAAAGAAAGTATATACTTGATCTCTTTAAGGAAACAGGAATCCTTTGGTGTCATCCAAGCAAAGCACCTGTGTGTACTAAAAAGAAGAAACCAGCAAAGACAGAAAAAGAAGCAGCACCGAAAAAGAAGAAACAAGAGGCAAATGAGACAGCAACAGATAAAGGCTAATATCAATGACTAGTTGATAAGTTCATATATCTTTCGCATACTAGGCCATATATTGTCTTTGCAGTAAATGTAGCCAGTCAACACATGCATGCTCCCAAGAAGAATTATCTAGATGCAACTTATAAAATTCTAAGGTATCTTAAAGGTACACTTGGCAAGGGATTGTTTTTTTAAAAAAATAATATCAGAGATGTTGACATCTTTACAAATATAGATTGGGCAGGAGATAAGGATAACAACAGGTCTACATCTGGATATTGCACCTTTGTACGGGGTAATCTAGTAATTTGGCAAAGTTAAAAACAGAGAGTGGTTGCAAAGAGTAGTGCAAAATTCGAATTAAGATCCCTATCTCAAGGTATTATGGAAGGGCTATAGTTGAAAAGAGTGACAAAAGAAGCCTATTTTCAGTTTGATTTTCCACTAAAATTCTACCATGATAACAAAGCAATTTTGAGTATGGCCTTGAATGATGAATCCTGTTCAATATAGCAGAACCAAGCATGTTGATGTAAACAGGCATTTTATTAGAGAAAAAGTTGATGAGATCATTAGCCTGTCATATGTTCCCACAAAGTTACAAGTGGCTAACATCCTTATTAAAAGGCTACTAGAAGATGTGTTTGAACGTTTTGTAGGCAAGTTGAACATTATCAATATTTATGATATAACTTGAGAGGGAGTGTAGTAATTATAAAAATAATTAATTATTGTAAATAGTTAAGATAGTATGAGAGATAATGGGAGAGATATTAGGAAGATTAAATCAAAAGAAGATCTCAGGATATCAAAATTCAAATTTCTTTGTATTCTATTTACTTGTTTCTAGCCTATGAATGAAATCATCGAATTATTTAGGACTTAAAATTCCACAAGACTCTTTTTAGTAGATATGGCAATGCAGCAGAACTAATAAAGCATGTAAAACATGTACTAGGAAAATTAGATAAAAGTGATTTAATCATAGCCATACCACTCCTAATAAGATAGAATCTAATCACTGCATCTGATTTAATTTCCATTACCACTTCTGGTGATTTAATATCGATTTTTCAACAATGAGATCAAATTCTTGCACAAGCATCTGCTAGTGTCTAATTAGCTATCTAATCAAATTATCAAATTGATCATCCATAATTAACATGAAGTATCAACTCGTTTAATTCATTGCTTAAATGAATAAACTGAAAGAAGTACACAAACTTATGGTTAAAGCTATCAGCCAATTGCAAACCGAGAATATTTGTAAGTTTTATATCAAATACTATACTTATATAATCAATTAAAATCCCTTGCTTAAGAGTTTAGAGACAAATCATTCAAAGCAAAGAAAATGTGAATTTGCAATTCTTATCATACCTTGTCAGATGCTGTGCGTTGCAAAGCCTCCAGCATTGAATCAACGGATACAGTTGCATGCCTTGACTGGAAAATCAGAGAACCATGAATTAGGGATGACTACAAACTGACCTCAAATTCATACACAAGTAATAATGATCAAATTCATACACAAGCATTACCTTCATTGACTTCATCTCATCAAGTGCAGCAAGAATGTCCATCTCCCTTTTAGAATCCAATGTTCTATTTTCTAAGGATTTCATAGCATCCCCCATTTCTTCAGCCTCCCTCTTCTGTTTCATTTTATCTTCTTCCTCATCCTCAGCACGCCAAGGTTCAAAATTTCTTGTTGCTCCGGATTCCACAACATAATCTGAATTTTGCGGATCAGTCTTCATGGTAAGCTCCGCTGAGCACTTGGTGCATTTAAAGTAAAACCTGAATATTTGAATTCCCAGATAAGTCTGCAAAACGATTAAACAATAAGCTCAGAACCACAGGCCATCATAATGGAAAACTCGAAACATGAATCAAGAAGAAGCAAAGTCTTGCCAATCAAATAATGATTTTTCCAAAACCAAAAGTTCAAAATAACCAGCAGCAAGGAACAGATAATTCAGCACGTGCATTAAGAGATAAAACCCAAATAAAATTAACCAGAAGAAAAGAACAGAGACAATCACAATGACAAATCATGAAAATAAAAGTAAAACAAACAAATTGAAAAATGAAGTAGAAAACCGAACCTCGCCGATAACGTCCTCCTTTCTGGAGTTGAACTTGGTGCCCTTGTAGATATAATTTCCGCATGTATTGCACCTGATGCTCATAGGGAGCATCATTCGAACCTTGATCTGCTGGTTCTTTGGTCTTCGAACCCTTGGCAACTTCGAGGGGTCAAAGTCCGGCGGATAATACTTGTTCAGCACCTTTCTTTCTCCCATTTTCTTCTTCTACCTCAAATTCCTCGTCTCAACTTCGAATGTTGGAAACGTTAACTAGAAACTCGATTGCAGCACCAAGCCGCGGGCAAGGAACGGAACACGAAGGTCAGGAAATTGGCGGAATGAGCAAATCGCCGAAGTTATATGAAATTTCTCATAAGTAAATAAATATGGAGTTTTTTTTTTTAATTCCTCATATTTTATAGCTTTCTAATTTTAAAAACAAAACTATGAAATAAAATTTATCTATAGTTAAAATAAATCTAAAAAATTATTATACTCATATTTGTGTCCTTAAATATATAATGTTTAATTTAGACAATTTTAAAAAAAAATCAAAAAATATTTTTTTTAGAATACAGTGTTACTAATATTAATTTTCTTATAAATTAATAGATTATGAATATGAATATATATTAGAAACTAATACTTTTAAAAAAAAAATATATTAGAAGTATCTACATTTTTATTTTAATTAAATTATTTAATTTTATTTTATGAATATAATTAATTCATATAACTTTATTATATATGAGTTAATAGTATTAATAAAACAAAATTAAATATTTAATTAAAAAAATACACGGGTATGAAATTAAAATTTTAAAAAAAATATAAATATTTTTAGTATAATATTTTTATTTATAATTTATGAGATTATAATAATTAATAAAATTTTAAAAAAAATGTCATAAAATAAATTTTAAAACTATAAGAACCTAATAAAATTAAAAATAAAAAATAAAAAAATATTTTTAAAGTATATATAATTTTTTTTAATTTTTAATTTGGTACCAGTGTATTTTTTCTTAATAAATTATTTAATTATAATTTATTAGCACCATTAACTCCTATAATTTTATTTAATTATAATTATTAGCTCCAGTATAAAAATTAATTATATTAATAGAATAAAATTAAAAAATTTATTAATAAAAAATATACAGATATTAAATTAAAAATAAAAGAAAGTATGATTTTTCAGTTAAAAAGAAAATAAGACCTTTTGCGCTAAGGTGGAAATATGAATCGAGTTGGGCTATTTCTTCACTTGAAAGAAATGTAGGTGGAGCAGACAAATTAAAAACCCAAATAAAAATTGATCGATTTAAGCCCAGCCCACTTACTAAATCAAAACAAGCTAATTTATCTGGAATATTACAAATGGTCTAATTTGATCTCTTATTCTTTTAATATATTTAAGCTATAAATTTTAAATATATGTGTTCAGATATTGAAACCCCCCCCCTTTTACATTATCAGTTTTAAGAAAGGATTAGTTGTCCAAGAATAAATTTTGGGTAAAATATATTAAAAATCATTATTTTGAATAGAGTAGATTTTGTTATAAAATTTATAATATTTAGATGAGGTTTTCTGAAGGACGATATTGATAAAATTAAAGATGTTCAGATAATTGTAATCATAATCATGCTTTTCGTATTTAAATTAAAGAAGACATATAGGGTAATGTAATATTTATATAAGCTACAAATATCACCTTTTCTTTCTCCTACAAAAGGGGGTATTTTGGTATATGCAGCATGTCTAACAACTATTATTACTCATATCCGCCATAATTCATAATTATAAGCTGATAATTAGTAGATTCTCTTCAAATTAAGTTTCTATTACTCCGATTTAATTTTTTTATTCTAAATATAAATATTTAGAGTTATTAATTTCTAATTTTTCATTATACCCCTATTTGATTCTCTTATTGAAAGGAGAGAAAGATGAGAGATATATAAGGATGATTTATAAACACATAGAGATAATCCATAAAATTGTCACAGAAATTCTTAACCGATCGAACCAAAGAGAAGCACCATTTAACTTCACATGACATAGAAAAACTATCATACACACAAAGATAATCCAACGAAAACAAAACAGGGAGAAGCAAAACAATTCCATGAAGAGCACCACAAATGCATAGAGACATGAAGCTTAATAAAAGCCAAAGCCCCACACCTTAATAGAATAATAATCTGAGCACGTATAACCATAGAGAACTAAGAGCTTTGACTGATTTACCTAGAAGATGCCGTTAAAAAGGGACTAAAGATGACTTTTGCAGCTGTTTCATTCATTTAATTAGAAGGCATTTTAGTCAAATCATTTGTCCTTTTTAAGTCCGGACAAAGGCCATGGTTTTCCATGGGATTTTAATGATTGGGGTCTGTAATTGTAGTTAATAATCCAATATGGTCCTAATAACTGTCATTTCCCCAGTTTAAACCATAAGAACCTATTTAAAAATAAGAAAATAGGGTGAAAAGTCTATATTTGGAAGTTTTATATACCAGAAGGATCTAGTATATTTTTATATACAAAAAGTAATGGTACTTTAAAAAATATATATATTGAGAATACTAATACTTAAAGTCAGGTCATTCTCTAACTAATAAAATTTTTAAGTAGGCTTTTTCTTTAAAACTTAATGTAAATATGTGAATCAAATGATTAAAGGGTTTAGGCTATTTAAGTATAAAGTCTTAAGTTTAAGTCTATGTAAATATAGAAAATACTTTTATAAAATCAACTATTAATTAGACCTTGGATTTTTTTTGTAGATAGTCATATCAAAGAAAAATAATTTATTTTATTTTACTTAGTCTCTTTTTAAAGGAAAACCTCTACCACATTAGCTTTTGACTTTTGTTGCTAAAATTCAAACAAAAGCTTCCTATATTACACTTATATGCAAGTCACTCTCACCATAAACCGACTTCCACTTTATCCATTTCCTTTGGGAAACCGATCGACTTTTATTTCAACCCTACTCTTACGATATTTTTAGGTAAAGTTATTGTGGATATTTTATTCATATCATACATATAATTAAGTCATGTATAACGGAATGAAAGAGAAATATAAATTATGTTCATACATAAAATTTAGTTCTTTAAAGTTGATTAAGTGTCACTTCAATTAAAACTCTTAACTTATCTCTATGATATTATTTCTTATAGGATACGAATTTTAATTTTAAGTATAATAGCATATAGTATTTTACTAACATATAGTTAATCTAGTGGTATAAGATCCCGTTAAATCTCTCTAGATCTTAAATTTGTTTTACTAGCATTATATATATAAAAAAAATATAATACTTTTTATACATAGAGAGATCAAATATATATGATACAACGCATTAATAATTCTTCAACAATATCATTCTCATGAACTTTATTGAGAGTGACTGAAGCCCTAGTAGTGCACTAGACATATACACCACTTGCTTATTTTGGGACAACATGAATCACATAGAATAGCTAGATAATATTAGGAAAGAAAAATCTCTATATAAAGATTTGCTTTTGTCGTTGCAGTAAGAACAAGAGATCGAATAGTCCCTTTCAAGTAGTATAAATCAAGCTTCACAACCTAGTTGAGTGCATAATTGTGTATGGAGAAGTCACATCACTATTGAATGGTAATGTAAAAATTCCTCTTAATGTTTGGTTATGGGATAGGATAAGAGTAGGACGGATACCGCTTCTCTCCCTTTAGTGGAGAGATCACTATAATTGAATATCGTACGTTGCATTAAATTTAATGGTTCAGATTTAATATTTTTTTAAAAGTACTATATACAATTAATTTGTATAATTAAAAATTGACTTTTTAACGATCTATAATTGCAATAGACGCACAGTGTAAAGAAATCAAGTTTGGGTATGTCCCATGTAATGTAATATGGTGGCGTGCAATAAACTTGGAAAGCTAGTTTCATGCAAACACGGGAGATTAGTTTCGTGCTAGATAGAGATTGGGAAACAGATGCTTTAAAAGAGGGGGGAAAGAGAGATTAAAAGACGAAAATAACCCATGAAGTTGCATGCTCATCTATATTAAAACAACGCGTGCCAAGTAATTATGGTTTTGATTTTGAATTTGATAGTGACTTGACTTTGATTCTATTACCGACAGTAGTAAGAAGGGCAAAAACTCTTTCTTTCTCCATCATTTCTCTATCTTCTCTTGGACGCCTCTCTTATATCATGTGTCCCTTTCTATTGTTCACTCAACCAGTCTAAGATTTGTCATAGGGGTCAGGTTGAGATCTTTCCTCATTCGTTTGGAACCTTAACCAACCACCTCTTATTCTTACCATCTTTTAACAAATTAAAAAAAAAAAATCTTGGACTATGAGGAAGTGGCAAGTATTTATTGTATTGAGGGTATTTTGGTTATTTCATTTAATATTTGCTTAATCAAAGTCATAACAAACAAATTTACTTTACACCTAACTGATCTTTATTCCATTTTCAATATCCATTTGATTCCAATCTAATAAACATCTTTTTCTACAACCAAATATGCCCTTAATTAGTTTTCATTCCTTTCATTTCATCCTCTTTCTTTTATTTCATTTTGTTTGGATGCATTTATCTTTAAATTTATTCTTGGCTATCACTCTAATGAACTTTATCGAAAATGAATAAAGCAAGCATTAAACCCCAACTTTTTTCTTTGGTGGGGGCGGGAGGCCGAAATGAATATGTAGTTTGGGGAAAGAAAAATCTCTTAGAAAGATTTGCTAATGTTGCAATAAGGAGAACAAGATATATATTGAATAGTCACTTTCAATTATCAATAATGTTCATCACAACAATTGTGTGAGAGTTACATTCGATTATTATTGTTTATGGAAATCTCATCTCCATTGAATGGTAATGGAAGTCCCTCTTATTGTTGTTTGGTTTGGGCATAGGAGGACCCTCCAATACGTCCATGAAAGGTGCCTAAATTAGATGAGGAGTCCTCCCAACAAAACTAATTATTGAGATGAAAAAACTAACCAAATTAACTACCTTAGTGTGAGTTAACAAATCTTTTTTTTTTTATTTTACTTACGAATTCTTAGTTTGCAAGCCAAATGTATATATCAGTTTCTTCCTCTTATTTTTTTTTTAACCATGCGCATCATGTTTTGTTTTGTTGATAGATTTGTTTTGGACCGATGAATACTTAATTAGTTGGCAAAACATGTCACATATTTCAACAGAAAAAAGAAGGGTAGCATATACTCCACATTATTTCTTTTTTATTTTTTTTTACATTTGGCAAAATATGACACATGTTTCAACAGAAAAAAGAAGGGTAGCATATACTCCACATTATTTTAAATTTTTTTTTTACCGGTATACATTTCTAGTAATAACTGATTAGTCCAGTCTGTAGGAATATATGTCTACAATTAAAAAAAATCTTACTACCTCTAAATAGTGACTGTATTTCTAAAACTTGAACAGGAGAACATTGAGCTAACAATATACTCCACATTATTAAGTTTTAAGATGCTAGTCTCACTTTTATGAATATTTTATAGACAAAAATGCTTTTTAACCAAAAAATAAATCTAGAGTTATCGTTCAACATCAATATCTATTAGTTAAAAGGTGACATTGTAACAATTTTAATATTTTGTAGACGATAAATAATTTATGATAACCAATATTTCTCATGAAATAGTTTAGGTGTAAGATAACCCTTTTAAGCTTAGATATGGCTTATTGTAGCAAAAAAGACTTAGGGGCTATTTGGATACCACATCTAACATTCCCAAAAATAATCCTTTTAGAAAGTCAGTTGCCCAAAAGTGTTTTCGGGCAGAAAATTT
This sequence comes from Leucaena leucocephala, assembly GCA_037074615.1. Classification (NCBI taxonomy): domain Eukaryota; kingdom Viridiplantae; phylum Streptophyta; class Magnoliopsida; order Fabales; family Fabaceae; genus Leucaena; species Leucaena leucocephala. Next base: position 6,051,330 of record CM073543.1, on the reverse strand, counting down.
TCTTTTTCTAAAATCCCGTTCACAAAACCTAAATATCCAAGAAAAAATCAGTTTGACAAATTACACAGGTAGAACTATGTAGTTTTATTATTCTAACTGTCAGTTTTTTAAAAAATATTTTTTAAATTTAGTAGTTAAATTTTTTTAATATGGATTGTTGAAACTATATTTTACCTGATGGTGTAGATCTCATATGAACAGTGGTACTAATCAACTGAAAATTAATGGAACACTACATTGACAGTATGGAAAAGTTTTTTATAGAAGTAAAAGTAAAAGTAAAAGTGAAAGTGAAAATGAAATTAAACTGAAAATAAATTTTAAAAATTTATTTGTTATGTTAGAAATGAGTATGTAATTTATGTATATTTTTTTAAAAAAGGAAAATAGATGAAATTAGAATAAAAAGACTTTTTTACTTTTATCATTTGCCCTCATTTTTTATTGTCTCTCTTCCTCCTCTTCTAGCTTTCACTCTTTCATGCCCCAGTGCATAGGCCAGTCGTTGTCTCTATGTTCTTCATCATTCAATTCCGACGGCACGTCTACCGTTGGCATCTATTTTAGTCTAGACCCAGTACATCATTAACTCCTCTATGTCTCTCTTCATCCTCTGGCTTTGTCTCTTATCTCCTCCTCCTCCTCCTCCTTCTTTGAGACCTTGCAATTGATGTGATTTCCCTCTCTATTGGTGGTGGTGATTGCGTCGTTTCACCTCTCTATCTCGACTCCATCACAATCAATTCATACTGTACCATTTCTAGAGGTGTTTTGTGTCAACTTCAACTGGGAACAACAGGCCTAGTGGAATATTCATGTCAAACAGAGCTCTATGGCTTACCATCGTTGGAGCGGGAACTATTGATTGGGATTTTCCAACGGAGGTGATTATGAGCGATGGTTGGAAACTCTCCAGTGTAGGTTTGATTTGAAAATGATTAAAATTGTCCAAAAACTTTATAACTGAAGATAAAATAATCTAAAATATTTTACTTCTGTAAAACCCATCCAATTTTCTAACTTTATGGATGGAACTGAAATGGGTCAAATCTTGAAAGTGAAAGTGGAACCAGGTTCTATGATACTAAACAAGAGAAATACTTGATTTCACTTCCATTTCTCAGCTCCCAATTCTATGCTATCAAACATGCCATAAGTAAAGGTTTGAGAATTGATAGTAATAAGGCAAGAAATAGAAATATAATTCATGTTGATAAATATATGTGAATTTTTAAATCAGTGTTACTTTAATTTTTTTTGTTTGCCTATGAAGTACTATGACTTTTATAGTTATTAATTTTTAGGATTAATAAATTTTTCTTGACATTTTACATGAGATAATTAAGTCAATAACTCATTAATTCTTCACCTATCACTCTCATCTACTTTATTGATGATGACTGAAGCAGTTCATCCCAATTCTTCCTCTTCCTCTTCTTTTTGGTGCCAACGGGAATGGATAGAATAGTTATTGCAGAGAAAACTATGGTAGAATGAATGGTGGTTGTATAGAGCATATAAGAGAATTAATATCCTCTAAATAAAATCATAAATTTAAACTCGTGCATGAAATAAAACCACCTTAGAAGGTACCAGCTACTTTTATTATACTTGACGAATACGACATGATATTATTAAATTTCGTTTAGCGAAAATTCTTGGACAGAGATTTGGTTGGATTGTTGTAAGAAGAACAAGAGACTAACATGTGTTGGTCTAAGTAAAATAAGCTCTCACTACTTAATTAAACATAATGTCTCATGTTCGAGTTCGTATATATAGAAAATATTTTTAGTAGAGCTATTCTAAATTGGGCATGTCAATATTCGAATCTAACTTAGTCAAACAATTATATTAAAAAGATGATGGTCTGATTGTATGAATAGATATTGGTCTAAATAGAAAAAAATTTAATTGTTTAAATATAAAATTTTAAGCTTGAGTTTGTGTGAATTAATATAGAAAATATTTTTGAGAAAAGTACACATAATTGGATATGATAATACTCGAATTTAATTTAAATAAAAATATAAAAAAATATGACGGTATGGTTGCTATCAAGTACGAACGGTGACTACAATAATCTAAGGGAAGGGGCAATAGGGAATCGAAACGTATCATTGAATGGTTACGCAACAGTCCCTCTTATTGCCGTATTGCAATATGGTCCCTCATGCACGAACCTCAAATTTAATTCTCATAATTAATATCCCACCTGTATTTAAATTTATAGTATTATAATTATAATTATTATATATATAATCTTAATCTTAACCTGAGAGTGTATAAATTTATACATTTAAAGAGATTTAATCTGATATCAGCTGTTAAAAGTTTTAAAAAATATTATTTATATTTATTTATAACTCAAACTAGGCTATAAATATTGAACATAGTACGATTTTCTATTAATTATATATCAGAAATATTATATTTAATTTTCAATGTATAATCATTTTTTAAAACATAACTTATATTAGTTTACTTTTGGCACTAATTTAGTGCTAGCTAGTATTTAGCAGGAAGACTTATATACAATGTTTATAACTTAACTAAATTTTAAAGTATTTACAATTTTACAATTTATAATTATATTCTTATAGTTTTAAAATTGGATTAAAAGAATAATTTCATCTTAATTACATAAAAAAAATTAACTGAGTAAAAAAAATAAAATTGTAACAAGAAGAATTAAATTAAAAAATCATAAATTATAAGGATTTAATTACAAATTTCTTCTATAAGAAATTGAGTAAAAATATATAAGGACCATGAGGACAATTTTTTTTTTTAATTTACAGCATAACTGTGCATTTTGTCCTAATCTATTATCTATCTTTAAAATAAAATGAGCCTGATGCAATGTCTTTCGACTTGATTAAATCACAGTTTACATTAATTTAAAATTTTAGAGGAGAATCACATACATTTATCACTAAATAAAAAAGTATGAAAATCAATGAAAAATGTAATTCATCTTGAAAAATACATAAGGCCTACTCTCCAGGATAACAAGAAAATATGAATAACCAAAATATATAAAAGTTATACCAAATTCAAACTATTTATCATGAAAAATGTAATTCATATACAAATAAATAAGGTACACTCTCCAATATAACAAGAGTCTTTTCACTATCATCCTCTAACCGATGTAGAAAGTCTTAAGAGCAATTCAAGTCATTTCTCAAAGAGAGCAAGCCTATTATCAGACAATCTTGAAGCATAGGCTGATTTTTTGTATTCAAACCAAGTAAATTCCTTGTAAAGGCTTTGTTGATGATTGGCTTGTTGTTTGATGAGAGAAGGCAATGGTGCTATTCTCTCACTCAAGGGTGGTGCACAAAAGTATATCATTGACACTCTTGATTTCATTCCATTTATCATTACCCTATGCCTTGCACTCTTCAACCTTCCATTTGTCATCACCTGCATTTTATTATTTAAACCAGAAAAAAAAAAGTAAGTTCATAATTTAAAAATTCAAAATCTCTCTTCAAAATCATGTAAGTAAATAAAATTATATATGATATCGTAAGTTAATATTTCTTTTTATTTATTTAAAATGATAAGTCCTAGTTGATCTGAAATTATAAATATAATTGAACTAGACCTTTGACTTATAAAGAAATTACACGTCATTGGAGCATAAAACCATTAGTTTTAAATTAATGTTTTATAATATTATAAAAAACTAAAAAGTTGTGAACACTTACATGAACACGGATGACTATTTTTCAAAATACCACAAATAATACTTATCCTTTCAGCTTATAAATATAAAAATTAGTTTACGAATTTATTTAGATTTTAAATATAATATTTTAATCAATTTTATCTCATAAATTGATAAAAAAAAAGTTTCCAATGCTAGCACATCCTAACTTTTTTGGCTCAAAAGTGTGATTTCTTTGGTTCCCACAAGTGTGCCATCATTCTAGTTTTAGTTTTTTAAATTTTAAATTATGTGTTTTAGTTATAGGTAAAATAGTTTAAATTTTTATTAAACTATAGGGATTAATATTTAATACTAAAAAAATTTAAAGGACTAAAATTAAAATAAAATTAAAATGAATAAAAATTATATTAACTTTATAAATAAAACACAAACTATCTCGATTAAAAATAAATAAATAAATAAAAATGGCTTGCATGCTTTTGTTATCGCAACAGTATAAAAAGTAAAAACAGTATCTGGGTAAATTCTGCATATTTTACCTGAAGAGAATCACCAACACTGATGAAGAAGGAGGATTGATCAGGTGGCACAGAAACCCAAGTTCCATCTCTGAGACATATTTGAAGTCCTGAAACATCATTGGATCCCAACACAGAAATAATCTGTGGATCTGCGTGCTCGCCAAACCCCACCACGTTGTTTCCGCCATTGTTTGAGCCTACAAGCTCTGGGCACGGAGGATAATGATTCAACCTGAAAGCAGAGTCACTCTGTTCATTCATCACCATCTCGCTCCACACATTCCTCTGCTGAATCTTCAGTCCTTCAGCCAGCAATTCCAGAACTTCACACGCCATCTTCCTCACATACGACATATAATTATTCAACGCGCTTCTAAAACACATAAACATGTACTCAAACAATAATGAGAATGATAATCGATTGAAGCTGAAAGGGATGCTCTGTTTGAGCTCTGCTTACTGGAATTTTTCTGGGTTTGTGCCAAGAACAGGGGATAGTCTGAGAGAGTTGTAATCTGGGTTTGTTGTGAGAAGAACGTATTCGATCCAGCCAACGTCGCCGTTTCGACCGATATGTTTGTTGCCATAGCCTAAATGATTGGGAAGACCAGCTTTCTGTTTGAGGGTAAGAGGGAGAGAGAAGAAATCCAGAGCTTGGGACTCGAGTTCAGAGATGCCTTCCATGGGGACTCCATGGTTGGTGAGCTTGAAGAAGCCGAAGTCTTCGCATGCTTTCACTATGAGACTCTTAGCTTCGGGGATTTTGAGGTCTATTGTAGGAATCCCGGGAAAAAAGGTTGTTGCTTTGCAGGGATCATTGACACTGGAATGTTGATCTGTTCTTGTGGGTTTGGGCAATCCCACCATTGTTGTCGATTTTTGGAGGTTAATCGAATGAAGAGAGAGAGAAAGAAGTCGAGAAAATGCTTAGGGAAAATGGTCGGGTTAGTGGCTCTTTATACAAACAAATCATAGAAGCTAGGGAAGGAAGAGAGAGAGAGAGAGAGAATTTGAAGGTGTTAGATTTTCTGTAATCAACATCAACAATTACATTGTAGAACAGCGGGGGAGAAATGGAAAAGAAAACAGAAAAAGGTAGGTATATAAAATGAAAGTCAAAAGTCAATACCCTACTGTGTAATATCAGATTTTTTTTTGGCTTTGGATATTACAAGTGCAACATTGTACGGCTTTTGCAATATCAAACAAATGATCTTTAACTTTGTAAAATTAACCTTTATCTGAACTGTACTCTGCAAATTAAAAAGTTGATGTGATAAACATGTTTAAAATTTAAATTATATGGTTGAAAAACAGGTTTAAATATAAATTTTTTTATGTATTTAAGGATTGAAATGACAAGAGACAAAGCATATTCGACATCCTATGCAGTTACAAATTAAACCCAAAAGATAATGAATATTAGTTTGTATTTATTTTAAAGATAAAATATCACCAAATATTCTGATCTTATTTTTTATATACGACTAATATCTTAATATTATTTATAGTATAATTTTATCTATAATTTTTTAATTTAGTACAATTTTACATATAATCTTTTTAATTTAGTACAATTTTTTATATTTAAAAAATAAGATTATGTGTAAAATTATACTAAATTATAAATATTATATATAAAATTATACTAAATTAAAAAGATTAGAAATAAAATTATATCACAAATAATATTAAAATATTGATCATCTATAAAAAATAAATAAGATAAGAATATTAGATACTATTTTAATATTGTTTTAAATGAAGGATATGTTAAGGGATCACAGCCTATTTCTTTTGTTGTTTCTCTCTTCAATTTTACTTGACATATTTAATGATTAAGTATAAATAATTTCAGTTTAAAAAAATATATATTTGAAAATTTTAATGGGAAAATTATTTTTAAATCCAATTGAAATGGTGAAATTTTAAATTGATCCACTGAATCTAAACAAATCCCAAATCGACATGGGACTAAATTAGGATTTGTGAGTGTTAGGCGTTATTTTACCATATTGCCTCTTACTTTTCTTTTTTCAAAGTCACCGCCTTCGCCCCTACAAGTAGCCGGAGCTTTAGCAAAGCAACCACCTCCGCCAACAATTGGATTAACTATTTTATTTTAAAAATTATCAAGTTTAATTTAACAATTCATAGAAAATTTTTAAAATAAATTGTCGATCCGTATGACCAGCGTTATAGAAGCGTTGCCACTTGCTAGTTGCAATGAAAAGAAGGAAATCCTTTCAATCTTGAGATGCATGTTTGGTACAATAAAAATAAAAGTAGAGAAATAAAATCTTTTATTTTTTATATTTAGTACAATAAAAGTCACTCCTATTTTTATTTATAATATATTTTTACTCATTTTAGTTTTATAAAAAAAATTAAGAAATAAGATAATAGAAATGAAAGTAAAATATTTTAAATAATTTTATCTTAAATTATTAATTTTCTGGACAATTTTAATTCTCAAATTATAAAAAAAATATTTTGAACTATTTTATCTTAAATTATAAAAAATATATAAATTACATATTTATTTTTATTCTATTAAACAAACTTTTAAAACATATTTTCAGTTTAATTCTATTTCTATTTCTATAAAAAAAACTCTTTAATCCTGCCGAACTAAACTTACCACAATAATGACATGTTTGGTAGTAGAGAAATAGAAGTGGAATTGAACATTTCTCTTATTTGATATAATAGAAGTTACTTACACTTCTAATATTTCGGGTCATTTTAGCTCTATCAAAAAAGTTGAGAAATGATATGATAAAAGTTGAAGTAAAATATTCTAGACTATTTTACCCTAATTTATAAAATTCTTGGATAACTTTAAACTTTCCCAAATTATAAAAATAATATTTTAGATTATTTTACACTAAGTTATAAAAAAATATATATAAATTATATACTTATTTATAACCGACCAAATAAATTTTTAAAATAATATTTATAAACTAATTCTATTTTTACTTTTATTTCTATTTTTATTTTTATCTCCATTAAAAACTCTTTCATCTTACTAAATATACCACCAAACTGAGTTAAAGATATTCCTTCTATTCTTACAAATCTTAGGATACGCATCTTTAGAGATTTTGGCTATCAACAAATTCATTTTTTCGGTGGGATTTTTAGATGTCAACATAGGTTGGCCTAAATAGATAAAAAATTTAGGGAAAATCATTATAAAGATACCTATATTTTCTTTTAATTTTTAATTTGGTAGCTATGTATTTTTTTCTCTTTAATAAACCTTTTAATTGGACTCTATAAACACAATTAATCTCTGTAAATTTGTTTAGTTAGCCTTGTTAGCATAGGTACAAAAGCTAATTGAATTGACATAGTATAATAAAAGAATTTATTAAAGAGAAAAATATATAGGTACTAAATTAAAAATTAAAAAAATTATAGGTACCTTAGGAATAGTTTTCCCAAAAATTTGACAAATTTTTGCTTCAATTTTTTTTTGTTGTGTTAAGAGAATATTTAATAAAATACTTTTAAAATAACTCCGTGAGTGTGACCTAGTGGTTACCTCACTTAGTCTTTTAATTAAGCGGTGATAATTCGAGTCATATAGATAGATTGCTAAAATAATCATTATATTTATTAAATTTATAAATTTACGTAATAGAAAATATTTTAAATTTTATTGGTGAAAAAATTAGAATTATTATTTTTATGTCAATTATTATTATTATTATTATTATTATTCTAAACCATGTATGTTAAATTCAATTAGATTAAGAAATATTTGTAAAAAGTTGAAGCATACTCTTATAATGTAAATCAGGATATATAGAAGTACCAGGGCACAATCACGAATGGGGGGCCATATATATTGACAAAAAAGTGACCATTTAGCTGTTATCATATCATGAAGGCTAGAATTATAATATTAATACTCCACAATATATAATCAAGACAGTCCTCTTGTTGAAGCCACCAGAACCGGATTCCGAAGGTAAATTTCTTCTCTCGGAGGTTTTCTCTGGGAATTTCTCAAGCATCCGGTTGGTTCTTCGTAGCAATAAGTCTATTTGGTGAACAAATTTCATTACTAAATGATTGAGCTCCTTGAAACTTTTCACTTGCATTGTTAGTATCAGGCTATTGACCATCATTCTAGCTGAAGCGACAAGTTACTTGTTTCCACATTTTTACTTAGAATTTTGTTGAACTTGTTTGGTTACAAGAGGCTCAGGACTTTGAGAGAAAGAAAAATAGTGCTGCATTAAGACATGTCAAGAAAGAGATAGAAGGAGGAAAATAAAGAAGATGATTAGGATGAAAAATATATTATATCAAGTGATTTAATTAATTTTTTTAATCTAATTAAATTAATTATATATATCTTATATTATATTAAGAATCAGGAATATTATTAACTTCAGGTGAGTAATACTATTCTTATTTCATTACGTCTTCTACACAAAAGGCCTCCATATTTTGTATAAAGCTTTTGCAAATTTAAGATATGCTTATCCGTTTGTTATTTATTTTAATCCTTTTATAGATGTAAACTGTTCTACCCTGTGAGATGAGACTTCATCAATACCAGTTCATACAACCAATGGATATCTGATATCTATATCTGATGCTACTTATTTCCATTCATTAGTAGTCAGACACTGCGGGTTTACTTTGATCTGTTGTTATCTAATGTTTGAGCTATGCCCTTCCAAATACTATCTCTTTATTCAATGAGTGCTCACCTTTTGGTATGAGCAAGGAAAGCATTTTGGCCGCCTTTCTGTAATATCGAACCACAAGATGCAATGGAACCTTTCATGAAATGGGGTTTGGTGCTGATTTTTAGAAAGAAAAAACCAACAAATTATGTTAGGAAAATGACTATGAGAGTGATATATAATCACTACAAAATTTTATAATAAAAAAACAGTGTACATTAACAAGTTTCAGACAAGAAATAATAAAAGGTTGCTGCTCAATTATATATGGTTAAATGTGTATTTTAACATTCAAAACTAATTTTAAAGGAATAATTAGTACCTAAAGTATTTAAAGGTACAATCAGTACTACGAACTAATTTTAGAGATATAATTAGCACCATAAATTATTTAAGGGTATAATCCACACTCTAAATTAATTTTGGAGGGACAATTAACATTTTAAAGTATTTAAATTATTACAATTCCGTCTTTTCATTATCAAAAGTCCTAACTTTTATTTGATACATGCTATATAAAATTTTTAACATATTATTGTTTAAAATGACACATGTGTAATATTATTTTAATAATTATACTAAATAAATTATAAAATTTCTCAATCTTCTTATATGAATGGTATACAATGTTAATTTTAAAGTTTATTTAGTATTTTTATTTAAATAATATGATACATGTGACATTTGAAATAATAATGTGTCAAAATAAAAAGCTCATGTGACATGGACAAAAATTTATGTTCCTATCAGAAAAAGGATAAAATTATACTAATTTAAATATTTTAAGATATTTATTATATTTTTAAAATTAGTTTAAGATATTAATTATATTTTAAAAATTAGTTAGAGAAATTTAACGTACTTTTACCCATTATATAGTGATATAACTGATAAACAGAGACTTGCCAGGTTATGCTTTAATCTAGTCCTAAATTAGCACTTACAAGTCAAAGTATAACAAATGATTCCTTGACTAATTGGTGCGCCGTCTGCATCTTTTGCAGGCTATTTGATTACATTCAGGGCAAGAACAGCTACAAGCAAAAAATTGAGATGACAGCCCCTGTGATCACTGGAGTATAACCAATAAAACAAAGTTATTAAAGTGTATTCTTATTATTATTAACTAAAAACAATGTTATTTTAAGTTTATTAAAGAGAAAAATATAAAATTTAACCCATTTAGAAACTCTTATCTAAATAATCATCTCACCTGCTCCCTTTTATGTTGAATTTTAATTAATAATTCATAGTTTATACAAACAAAAGCACATAGGAGGAGAGAGAAAGAGAAAGCCACTTCCAATCTATTTGGATAGACTTTTAATTAAAAAGAGTTTATAAAAAGAAAAGGGTTTTTAGACTGTTTTTAAAAAAGAATTTTTAGAAAAGAATTTATAAAAAAAAATTATAAATAAATATTTAAATAGTTATTATTAGAAAAAAATTTTATGATGGGCAAATTATCAAAAAATATATAGGATATAAAAAAAATAAATTAATACTTTACTGTTTATTCATGCTTGAACAAAAACTCATAGGACCTCAGAAATTGTCTACAAGAATACAACATCTTCTCCCTCACCTCTACATTCAAATTCTCCAACTAGTGGCTATCAACTTAACCTTAGTCCTTCTCCACTCCATCAGGACTTGCTACTTAACAAACTCGACTAACTTTAAAATGGAGGATCTGGCCCCATTGGGGTCCCCTGCCAAACCCATCAATTTAACCCCAACCTTTATTGAGTTCTAGCGATGATCATCGACAGAGGAGAAGACCACTGGTGAGTTCCAGCGATAGAGGATGCTGTAAGAGAGACGACGACGAGCTTCTTCAATGCTAGAGAAGAAAGAATATAAGAGATAGAATTGGGAGAAAATAAGAGAGAGGAGAGAGTGTGTCAAAAAAATAGGATAAAATAGTAATTAGATAGATTATAAGCTTTTTTACTCTTCTATAAACTATTCTTAGTAGCTTATCTAAAACTATAATTTTAAATTATGATTTGATCAAGAAACTCTTTTAGACAAATATAACGTGTGTTTGGATAGACTTTTAAAAAAGAGCTTTTTGAGAAGTTTATAAAAAAGGTTTTTTAGAGAAGGGTTTATGGAAAAAAATTGATTTTGAATAAATGAGTGTATGAATAATTATTACCAGAAGGATTTTTATAATTGATAAATTATCAGAAAAAATATGAGATAAAAATCATTATTCTACTATTCACGTCTACTGTTCATCTCCTTCTCTCTTCTTTCTCTCCTGCCGACAGACCAGTGACCTATCCACAATAGACGATGGACGACGGTGAAGTAGCGATGGACAACGGTGGAGTAGCGACGGCTGACAGTGAATCATCGACTTTTAAGGAGATGAGCAACGACAGACCCATGATGGCTAGCGAATAGTGACAGACCCACAATGATGGTGAGCTGCGATAGAAGACCCACGACGACACAATGAGTAGCTACAGATGACTCAGTGACATAAGTGAGCAGCGACGAAGAAGAGGCTATGCGGCAGAAAAGATATGAGGGAGGAGAGAGATAGTAGAAAAAATAGGGGTAAACTGATAATTGGGTAGTTAAAAATTATAGTTTATTGTTTTAAAAATTACTCCTATCAATTTATCTAAAACTATAGTTTTAAGCTATAATTTAGTTTAAAAGTACTTATAGATAATATATGACTATTTATTTTAAAATTTTTTAAACTAAAATTTGAATTAAAAACCCTTTTAAAACCTTCCTACGATGCAACTCATGTCGGCGACGGCTACAAGATCCGCCGCTCTAATTCCACTGTCCCCCTACTCATTTCAAGAGATTTCTCTTGTTGAAGCTACCAGAACTGGATTCCGAAGGTAAATTTCTTCTCTTGGAGGTTTTCTTTTGGGAATTTCTCAAGTATTGGGTTGCTTCTCGTTTGTTACTATAGTCCATTGAAGATGAATTGATGTACGATTTAACTTTAGCGAACCAATTTTAATAATATATGATTGAGTCCTTTTATGATTTTTTTATTCGCTGCACATTATCTATTGCTACTTTGTTGGTATGTAATTGATGAAGATGCGGACAAATTATCGCTTATCGAACATTATATTAGGAGGTCACCTTTAACTATTTAATTGCCATACACCTTTTAACTACTTTGAGCTTGAGACGAATGCTTTGGAGAGATTTAGAGCGTAAAAGTTTTTAAAGGAATATGTTTCCTATATTTGAACTTGTAATATTCAATCTACAAGTAGGACTACTTATCACTTCAACTAATAACTTATTAGTAATCCTTAGTATCTTAGTTGCTAGTCGTTGGAATACTTTCAATTGAACATGTATATTTTTAAAACTCAAGAACGAAACTGATAACATGTATGTTTTCACCATTAGATATCAAGTAAAGTTAATAATTATAATATTTTGTTGGGAAATTCTTAACTATGGACTTCTCAAGTTCAGTAATTCTTAACTTATTGGTATTCTTCTTCGCAAAATACCCCTTAATTTGGATAAAGCTTTTGCATATTTGAGAGATTTATACTCACTTATGAACAAATACTAATAGTATAAGCCTCCAATGAGATAAGCTGTTCTTCTGGTAGGATGGGATGAGAACTTTGTCAATGAAATTGCAGTGAGTGTCCAAAAGCTAGACCTCAACTTTACATACATCCAACTGACATCTAATCTAATATCTATATTTAATACTACTAATTATTCATTATTAATCAGACACTGTTTATTTTGATAAGATGTTGCCTAATGTTTGAGTTATATTCTCCAAAATCTATCTTTTTGTTTGATGGGTGCTCATCTTTTCATAGAAGTAGAATGGAGTCTTATATTTAAGACTAAACATACTTATCTACTAGCTCTTACATTTAGTTTAGGACCAGAGTAGTAAAAAATACAATTAAGTTTTATACCCATCAGAAATCCAATAAGGAAGACTTGGGTTTTGCTTAATCTAGTTCTGAATGAGCCTTTCATTGATCCTTTGCGCTGTCTTTCATGTTTTACAGGTTATTTGATTATATTCAGGGGAAGAACGACTTCAAGCAAAAGATTGAGATGACAGCACCTGTGGTCACTGAAGGAGCACCTAGTGATGAACCCTTGAGTGATTCCATATTTGTGGTAAGCTTCTATGTGCCAAAGAAGAACCAAAGGAACCCTCCTACCCCAAAGGGTCTCGTCGTCGGAAGAGTGAAGCCTGTGTATGCAGCAGTAAGGCAGTTCAGTGGGTTTGTGAGAGATTCTAATGTCGGGGAGCAAGTTGCTGCATTGAAGGCTAGTATTGCAGGCACTGAGTGGTCTTCTGCCATTGAAAAGAGCCAAAGAGGTGGACATGGTTCTGTTTATTGTGTTGTTCAGTACAATGCCCCTTTTGAGTTTGATAATAGGGTGAATGAGATATGGTTCTTGTTTGATTTGGAGAATGGAAGGCATTTTATCTGAAGTTAATAGTGGAGAAAGCAAATATCAATTTGCTGTTTCGAGATGACAATGTAGCTTGTAAAGTGGTCAATGCCCTTGTAATTTAATAGTATGGGAGTTGCTCCGCAAGTGGGTGATTATGAGATAGATCTCATTTGTAGTCTTAGATCGTCAGTGTCTGCCTAGTTAATTCAAAATAAATAAATAAAGCTTGTAAGGTCTCCATGAGCAAGCTATGATAATTGATAAGAGAACAACACTCTAGGATTTATATTTTTTTGAAATTTAAGACAAGTTTGAATAATAACCTTTCTTTTTCTTTATGATGTGCACTTCTAATAATTATATGATGTTTTTTCACCAATCACTTTCCATACTTCCACATAGGTGAAGCATGAAGTTAATGACCTCAACTTAATGCCCCCAAGCTGCATCCCACTTTCTAAAAATTTAAAATTAATATTAATATTATATTATTTTTAAGACCTTTTTAATTTAAGTTGGGGTTGGGCACAAAAATCATAACTAAATGATCTAAACAAGATTGATATTACATATAAAGAAAAGCAACGTTGATATTAGATGCCCTCAGTGTAATTGCATCTTTTAACAAATTTCACTAAAGCTTCCAATAATGTTCTCGGCTGCTAGTGAATATTTCTAAAAAATTTAATTATCTAGTCATGCATTGTACCCAGAAAAACATATTTTTTATATTTTTAATATATAATCTAATTAAAAATTTAATTATAATATTAAATATAAAATCTATTTTTTTATTTATTATTTTTTTAAAATTATAGATAGTGTAACATGATGAATTGGGAGAATATGATCTATGGCTGGATTGTGGACTTTCTAGTATATTGATGGCCGCGATTGCTCCAAGTCAGGCGTTTCCAGAAATTAGCGGTCACCCTTTGTGGCTTCTCCCTAGCCATGAAAATTCGGAGCTTCATCCGTTTGAACCTTCTAAAGCTTGTGTAAACGCAGCACACAGTATTATAGTAAGTACCGTTCAGCCATGGCCGTGACTCTGACGAAATTGAAGCTCTCACTGCTGTTGATCATCCTCCTCGAATCGGTTTCAAGCTTCGCGAAAGTTCCTCCTACATGCAATCGCATCGAGTGCCCTTCTTACGATGTGATTCATGTCGGCGACGGCTACGAGATCCGCCGCTATAATTCCTCTGTCTGGGCCTCCCCTTACCCATTTCAAGACACTTCTCTTGTTGAAGCTACCAGAACTGGATTCCGAAGGTAAATTTCTTCTCTCGGAGGTTTTCTTTTGGGAATTTCTCAAGTATTGGGTTGGTTCTCATTTGTTACTATAGTCCATTGAAGATGAATTGATGTACGATTTAACTTTAGCGAACCAATTTTAATAATATATGATTGAGTCCTTTTATGATTTTTTTATTCGCTGCACATGGATCTATTGCTACTTTGTTGGTATGTAATTGATGAAGATGCTGACAAATTCTCTCTTATCGAACAATAGGAGGTCACCTTTAACTATTTAATTGCCATTCACCTTTAACTACTTTGAGCTTGAGACGAATGCTTTGGAGAGATTTAGAGCGTAAAGGTTTTCACTTTCACCTCTCCCAACTACTATGTTTCTCGATATTTAAACTTGTATTCATCACTCTATGGGGTGAGCCCGTTTACCTCTTCAACGTGCGTTATATTTTAGTTGCTAGTCGTTGGAATACTGTCAATTGAACATGTATATTTTTAAAACTCAAGAACGAAACTGATAACATATATGTTTTTACCATTATATATCAAGTAAAGTTAATAATTATAATATTTTGTGGGGAAATTCTTAACTATGGACTTCTCAAGTTCAGTAGTCCTATTATTCGTACTTAATTTGTTCTTCTTCGCAAAATACCCCTTAATTTGGATAAAGCTTTTGCATATTTGAGAGATTTATACTCACTTATGAACACATACTATTACTATAAGCCTTCAATGAGATAAGCTGTTCTTCTCGGTAGGATGGGATGAGAACTTTGTCAATGAAAGTGCAGTGAGTGTCCAAAAGCTAGACTCAACTTTACTTGCATCCAACTGACATCTAATCTAATATCTATATTTAATACTGCTAATTATTCATTATTAATCAGACACTGTTTATTTTGATAAGATGTTGCCTAATGTTTGAGTTATATTCTCCAAAATCTATTTTTTTGTTTGATGCGTGCTCATCTTTTGGTGGAAGTGAAATTGAGTCTTATATTTAGGAGTAAAACAAACTTATCTACTAGATCTTACATTTTGTTTAAGACCGGTAGAAAATATCAATAAGTTTTATACCCATCAGAAATCCAATAAGGAAGACTTGGGTTTTGCTTAATCTAGTCCTGAATGAGCCTTTCATTGATCCTTTGCGCTGACTTTCATGTTTACAGGTTATTTGATTATATTCAGGGGAAGAACGACTTCAAGCAAAAGATTGAGATGACAGCACCTGTGGTCACTGAAGTAGCACCTAGTGATGAACCCTTGAGTGATTCCATATTTGTGGTAAGCTTCTATGTGCCAAAAAAGAACCAAGCAAACCCTCCTACCGCAAAGGGTCTCGTCGTTGGAAGAGTGAAGCCTGTGTATGCAGCAGTAAGGCAGTTCAGTGGGTTTGTGAGAGATTCTAATGTTGGGGAGCAAGTTGCTGCATTGAAGGCTAGTATTGCAGGCACTGAGTGGTCTTCTGCCATTGAAAAGAGCCAAAGAGGTGGACATGGTTCTGTTTATTGTGTTGCTCAGTACAATGCCCCTTTTGAGTTTGATGATAGGGTGAATGAGATATGGTTCTTGTTTGATTTGGAGAATGGAAGGCATTCTATCTGAAGTTAATAGTGGAGAAAGCAAATATCAATTTGCTGTTTCGAGATGACAATGTAGCTTGTAAAGTGGTCAATGCCCTTGTAATTTAATAGTATGGGAGTTGCTCCGCAAGTGGGTGATTATGAGATAGATCTCATTTGTAGTCTTAGATCGTCAGTGTCTGCCTAGTTAATTCAAAATAAATAAATAAAGCTTGTAAGGTCTCCATGAGCAAGCTATGATAATTGATAAGAGAACAACACTCTAGGATTTATATTTTTTTGAAATTTAAGACAAGTTTGAATAATAACCTTTCTTTTTCTTTATGATGTGCACTTCTAATAATTATATGATGTTTTTTCACCAATCACTTTCCATACTTCCACATAGGTGAAGCATGAAGTTAATGACCTCAACTTAATGCCCCCAAGCTGCATCCCACTTTCTAAAAATTTAAAATTAATATTAATATTATATTATTTTTAAGACCTTTTTAATTTAAGTTGGGGTTGGGCACAAAAATCATAACTAAATGATCTAAACAAGATTGATATTACATATAAAGAAAAGCAACGTTGATATTAGATGCCCTCAGTGTAATTGCATCGTTTTACAAATTTCACAAAAGCTTCCAATAATGTTCTCGACAGCTAGTAAATACTCCTAAAACAATTAATTATCTAGTCATGCATTGTACCTAACAAAACATATTTTCTATGTTGATAATATATAATCTAATGAAAAAGTTAATTTTATTATTAAATATAGTTTTTTATTTATCAATTTTTTTTTTTAAATTATAGATTGTGTAACATGATGTATTGGGAGAATTTGATCTATGGCCGGATTGTGGACTTTCTAGTATATGGACGGCCGCTATTGCTCCAAGTCAGGCGTTTCCAGAAGTCAGTGGTCACCCTTTGTTGCTTCTCCACAGCCATGAAAATTCGGCGCTTCATCCGTTTGAACCTTCTAAGTGGGTTCAATTTAAAAAGGAAAGTAAGTTAAATTAATATAAGATAAGATAAAAAAAATAAGAGAAATTATAAATATAAAAATAAAAGATGAGTGATAATATTTTTTATTTAGTTTAAAAAAAAAGAGAAGATAAATTAATTAAAAATTAATAAATATATATTTATCTCTTTATTTAAATTTATTTTTTTAATTATAATATTTATATTAAAATTATTATTTCTTAATTTATAAATCTTAATTTTTTTTATCTATTTTATATATATGATTAAATTAAAAAAATAAAAAAAATAAAATTTTAATATTATCTCTCAATAATTTTATAATTATTATATTATTAATATAATATATAAATTATTTATTAGATTTTATCAATTAAAACAAAAATTATAAGTGAAAAAAATAAAAAAAATATATTTTAATTTATGAAAGTATAATTAAAATATTAAAAAAATATAAAAAGTAATTATTAAAAATAGATAAAAAAATTATACCTTCTAAATATTTTTATTTTTAGAAAGAAAATGAATACGTAAAAACAAAATTTTTTACCTTTTATTTTCTCTCTCTTTTTTTTTAACTAAAGACACTTAAATCTCCCTTATCCACCCTCCCTCCTAAAACCTCCGAACTAAATAATGCAGACGCAGCACACAGTATTATAGTAAGTACCGTTCAGCCATGGCCGTGACTCTCACGAAATTGAAGCTCTCACTTCTGTTGATCCTCTTCATCGCATCGGCTTCAAGCTTCGCGAAAGTTCCTCCAACATGCAAGCGCATCGAATGCCCTTCCTACGATGTGATTCATGTCGGCAAAGGCTACGAAATCCGCCGCTACAATTCCACACTCTGGGCCACCCCCCGCCCCATTCAAAGACATTTCTCTTGTTGAAGCAACCAGAACTGGATTCCACAGGTAAATATCTTCTCTCGGAGGCATTCTTTTGGTTTTGGGAATTTCTCGAGTATCGGGTTGGTTCTTTTTTGTTGCCATAGTCCATTGAAGATTAATTGATGTGCGATTTAACTTTAGCGAACGAAGTTTAATAATACACGATTGAGTCCTTTTATGATTTTTTAACTCGCTGCACATTAATCTATTGTTAGTGTTTGATTACTGAAAATGCTGACAAATTCTCGCTCACCGAACCCTAGGAGATACACGCTTAACTATTTGATTGCAATATATAGTTTATCCCCCTTCGTATTTTGCTTGCTAGTCGTTTGAATACTGTCAATCAAACATGTAGTTTTAAAACTCAAGAACGAAATTGATAAGATATATGTTTTTCTCGTTTTATAAGTGAAGTTAATAATAGTTATACTATTTTGTTGGGAATTTATGAACTTTTAACTTCTCAAATTCACTAATGGACTAATAGTAATGGCACATATTCCTCTAGTCTTTTAATATAAAAATTATTTAATAATTAGATTAAAGAAGTTAGTTAAGTTAATTACTATGATATATTTTTTTTAAATTCTCTAATCATTTTGCTTAATTTTTTTCTCTCTTTCTCACTTGATTATTGTTTAAGGAATATCAATAGAAAAATTTTAAAAAAAATTAATAAATATATGAAATAGATTTTATATTTAGGACAATATTAACTCCCTAATTAAGTTATATAGTAAAGACTGGAATAGTAATTTGTTGTTCTTTACACATTCCCCCTTAATTTGGATAAAGCTTCAGCAAATTGGATAGATTTATGTTCACTTGTTAACATTAATTAATATTATAGGCCTTTAATGAGCTAAACTGTTATGTTCTGTAAGATGAGAACTTTGTCAAACGACAGTGCAGGGAATTTACAAATACCTAATATCTATATTTTATGCTACTAATTATTCATTATTAATCAGACACTGTTTATTTTGATCAAATGTTACCTAATGTTTGAGTTCTATCCTCCAAAAACTACCTTTGTATTCAAACACAGCCGAAATTTAGCTGCCTTTCTTTAATTAAAACACAGCATGCAACATTAAGGGAAGACTCAATGGTCTGGGACTGACTTGTACAAAATACCAATAAGTTTTATAACCCTCAGTAAATCCAATAACAAAGACTTGGGTTTTGCTTTTTGCTCAATCGAGTCCTGAATGAGCCTTTCATAGATCCTTTTGCACTGTCTTTCTTTCATGTTTTACGGGCTGTTTAATTATATTCGGGGGAAGAATGACTACAACCAAAAGATTGAGATGACAGCACCTGTGGTCACTGAAGTAGCACCTAGTGATGGACCCTCGGGTGAGTCCACATTTGTGGTAAGCTTCTATCTGCCAAAGAAGAACCAAGCGAACCCTCCTCCGGCGAGTGGTGTCATTGTCGCAGGATTGGAGCCTGTGTATGCAGCAGTAAGGCAGTTCTGTGGGTTTGTGAGAGATTCTAATGTTGGGGATGAAGTTGCTGCCTTGAAGGCCAGTATTGCTGGCACTGAATGGTCTTCTGCCATTGAAAAGAGCCAAAGAGGTGGACATGGTTCTGTTTATTGTGTTGCTCAGCACAATGCCCCTTTTGAGTTTGATGATAGGGTGAATGAGATATGGTTCTTGTTTCATATGGAGAACAGAAGTCATTCTATCTAAAGCTAATATGGGAGAAAGCAAATATCAATTTGCTGTTTCTAGATGACAATGTAGCTTGTAATGTGGTGAATGGCCTAGTAGTTGCATGAGAGTTTCTCTCGAAATGGGAGGTTGCGAGTTTGATGGTATTTGTTAGTCTCTTTAATTCAAAAGAAAAAAAAGAGCTTATAAAGTCTCCATCAGTACAATGGCGAAATTGATGAATCACATAAGAGAATACTCTAGGATTTATATTTTCTTGAAATTTAAGATAAGTTTGAGCAAGTAACCGCTCTCTTTATTATGTCCACTTCTCCTGACTCTACGAAGTTGTTTTTTCTCACTTGAATCACTTTCCACACTCACATAGGTGAAGCATGAAGTTAATGACTTTGATGCCCAAAGTTTCATCCCACTTTCTAAAGCATTTAAAATTAATATTAATTTTATAGTATTTTTAAGACTTTTCTAATTTAAGTTGGGCTTAGCTTAGGCACAAAAATCATAATTAAATAATCTGAACAATATTGATATTCTATATAAAAAACCAATATTGATATTAGAAGCCATCAACGTAACTTTTTTTGTCCACCCAATTCACTAGAGTTTTACCTGACTACATTTGAATCTGACTGGCATCTCGCAATTGGCTATGGTAGGTGAGTCTCCTAATGGGGATTCTTTGTATACTTCAAAACTCAAATTCGAGACCTCGTTTAAGCGATATTAAATTGCTTACCACTTGGATTAATCCCGTTAATATCAATGCAATTGTATCTTCATGCAAAAGCTTCCAATAATGTTCCCACCACCTAGTCAAACGATATTCTTAAATAGTTTTTAATTATTATATTTTATGAAAATTTGATTGAATTAGACTGTGTATCAATTAAAAGTAGTTCTTTTAAATGTATTCTTTACATTTATATATATTTAAACTCAAAATTCCGTGTTTAAGTGACTAAAATTTCTCTCACTTGAATTAACACTTGATAATTTTAATTATTTCTCTGGTCTTTAATATAAATTTATTTAACTAATTTAATTAGATTAAAAAATTAGTTTAATTAGTTAATATAAAATATTTTTTCTAAAACATCCTAATCATTTTTCTTAACTTATTCTCTTCCTCTTTTACTTAATTATTGTATAGTGAGCATTAATAGGTGTAATTTAGAAAAAATATATAAATATATGAAATATATCTTATATTTAAAATTAAGATTAATTTTACAATTAAGTTTATAAAAGGGATTAGAGAAGTATTATCTATTCATGCGTTTTATTGGACAAAATATATATATATTCTTTATGTCTTTAATATTAGATTTTTTTTATGTTTATTTATTTTTATAAATTATTTTTATTAATAATTATTTAATAATAATTAAGTAAGAGAGGGAAAAAAATAATTGACAAATATAATTATAATAGTTTTTAAAAAATATATTATATTAACTAATTTAATTTAATTATTTTAATTTAATTAAATTAGCTAAATAAATTGGAAAAAGTTGGTTGCTACCTAGTGGTATATAGACGGCCCCGATTGCTAGAAGTCAGCCGCTTCCTAAATTGAGTGGTCATCATTCGTTGCTTCTGCACAGCCATGAAAATTCGGAGCTTCATCCATTTGAACCTTCTAAGTTCTAAGCTTGTGTAGACACAGCACACAGTATCGTAAGTAGCGTTCAGCCATGGCCGTGACTCTCACGAAATTGAAGCTCTCACTTCTGTTGATCCTCTTCCTCGCATCGGCTCCAAGCTTCGCGAAAGTTCCTCCAACATGCAAGCGCATCGAGTGCCCTTCCTACGATGTGATTCATGTTGGCGACGGCTATGAAATCCGCCACTATAATTCCACTGTCTGGGCCTCAACCTCCCCCATTCAAGACATTTCTCTTGTCGAAGCAACCAGAACTGGATTCTTTAGGTAAATATCTTCTCTCGCAGGTATTTTCTTTTGGGAATTTCTCAAGTATTGGATTTGTTCGTCCCTTTTGCCATAGTCCGTTGAAGATCAATTGATTTTTTTTGACTCACTGCGCATTAATCTATTGTTAGTGTTCGGTTGATCAAAATGCGGAAAAATTATCGCTCATTGAAGGCTAGGAAATACTTAGTTAACAACTTGATCACTATATTTTGTGCTTTATAGTTTAGTCTTTTCATATTTTACTTGCTACTCGTTTGACTACTGTCACTGATACGATGAAGGCTTTTGTGGGAAAAGCTTTTCAAGAATTGAACATGTATTTTTAAAAGTCAAGAACAAAATATATAAAGATATATGTTTTTCTCGTTAGATAAGTGAAGTTAAATAGTTATGCTATTTTGTTGGGAATTTATCAACTTTTAACTTCTCAAGTTCACTAATAGTATTTGTACTTAATTTGTTCTTTTATAAATACCCTTTAATTTGGATAAAGCTTCTGCAAATTTAATAGATTTATATTCACTTGTTAAGATTATAAGCCTTCAATGAGCTAAACTGTTCAGCTCTGTAAGATGAGAACCTAGTCAAATGACAGTGCAAGGAGTATACAAAAGCTAGGCTCAGCTCTACATACATCCAACTGATATCTCTGCATTCAATGAGTGCTCCTTCTTTTATATAGGCGAGGAACAGAAGTAATTTAGCTGCTTTTAAGTGAAGCGTGGCATGCAATGGAACCAATTATAGAAGAAGCAATGACGTTGTGCTGATTTATTAAAAAATACCAATAAGTTTTATATCCATCAGTAAAATTAATAACAAAGACTTGAGTTTTGCATAATCTAGTATACTAAATAAGAACTTATAAAAGTCCAAATATAATGAATGAGTATTTCATTAATCCTGTGCACCCTCTTCATGTTTTATAGGTTGTTTGATTATATTCAGGGGAAGAACAACTACAAGCAAAAAATTGAAATGACAGGACCTGTGATCACTGAAGTATCACCTAGTGATGGACCTTTCTGTGAGTCCTCATTTGTTGTAAGCTTCTTTGTTCCAAAGAAGAACCAAGCAAACCCTCCTCCAGCAAAGGGTCTCCATGTCCAAAGATGGAAGTCTGTGTATGCAGCAGTGAGGCAGTTCAGTGGGTTTGTGAGAGATTCAAATGTTGGGGAAGAAGCTGCTGCCTTGAAGGCCAGTATTGCAGCCACTGAGTGGTCTTCTGCCATTGAAAAGAGTCACAGAGGTGGACATGCTTCTGTTTATACCGTTGCTCAGTACAATGCCCCTTTTGAGTATGATGATAGGGCGAATGAGATTTGGTTCTTGTTTGATTTGGAGAATGGAAGGAATTCTAGCTGAAGCTGATTTTGGAGAAAGCACTAATCAATTTGCTGTTTCTAGATATATAGCATGTAAAGTTTCATGAGTAAGCTATGAACAGAGTAACACCAAGAACTCTGAAGTATGTTAGTGTGTTCATATGATCAAGAAATAAAGCGTTTTACATTTTAGTAAGCCTGGAAATAGAACAAGAGTTTTACATTCTTTTTGATTATTTTCACACAAACAGGGTAGCTAGAAGATCGAAAATGCTCTGAAGTAAACAACTTCTAAATCCATCATCAGCACATTTCCCTTTCAGCTGCTTCGCAAGATCTTCGGGATCAGTTTCAATCTCCACTCGTCTAATACCCAAGTCCCAGGCTATCTGAAGACCTTTCTTGATCCACCACTCCTTTTCACCTATATAGCTTCATTCTGGCCAAACCAAGTGCAGTTACATTGGCCTTGGATTTATTGTCTGTCATTCCGGAGAGGTTTCTTGATTGGAGAGATGAGTTAAGTGCAATTTTACCCTGGCTAACATTAAAACTATTTCTCCCTTTCTTTGCCCACTCGTCATCATGTTCAGTCCAGTCATCATCCTAGCAAGACGCCACGTAATGGGCCATCTCGCCAGTATCGTACATGTCATCAAATGGATCAGACGCCACATCATGTGCCATGTCATCAGATCTGCCCAGTCATTTGCCATTTTGGTCGATACATCATCAAATCTGAACCGTCAGCATCCGAGCCATCTGCCTGCTTGACCAACAATCATCAAGATCCTATGTTACCATCCCAGTCAGACGCCACATAATCTGCCAGCTCACCAGTATGTGAGTCAGACGCCACATCTTATGCCACATCATCTACTTGCGTAGTCATTGTCCGAGTCATTGGCCAGGGCTTGACATGTCAACAAAGCAGACCAGTCATATCCCGAGTCAGTTGACACGTCACCAGTACGTCACAGTATCATTGCCACATTAATTATAAATTTGATTATCTGGGAGGAAGCTATTTCTCCCGCTCTCGTATGTTACGAAGTAGGGTTCCATTTTTCTTCCTCGACCAACAAGCACTCCTACTTGGTCGACCTCGCCGTTGTCAGCCCTGCGGGGTTGTTCTCGGGCAAGCGTTGAAGAAGTTTCGAAACCTAGGGTTTTGTCTACTCCCAAAGTCCGGTGAGATTGATTTGTTAAATCTGGCTTTGAATCTTGATTTGAGTTCATTCCTCGCGTCATCTGTTCACTCCGTTGTTGTCAAACCTGTCTCGGGCGCAGTCGCACCGTTTCTTACTTTGTTTTAATTTTTTCACTTTAATTTGGCTTTGAATCTGTTCGTTTAATCGTTTGAATATTTGACGCTTTTGAATAAAGATTGAGTTTACCATTTTTTTTAAAAAAATTATATCTAGTTTTTGCTTCAATGGTGTGTAATCGGCTATTATATTTCTGCGCTATTCATTTTGATTACTAGCCACTTATATGCTTTGGATTGTTTTGTTGTGCAATGTTGGATTTGTTGTGTATTGGCATTCTGTTAATTTGCTTCTCATAAGTTGTTTTCCAGAAATTCCAATTTCTTTTGTTGCTTTTGTTTACGAAAATCCTGTGCAAGGAGGACAATGAAGAATCTTGTTGCTGATCTTGGTCTAAAGACTGCCCGGTTTGCCGCTGCTGGCGGTCTCTCTTGCCAGACATGATGTTTTCCTTACTCATCTGAGATCCTCCTTGTAAATTTTCATCATTTTTGAGATTTTGTTGAATGTTCTAAGATTTCATTTTAACACAGTGCTTCTTAGGCCTGTGACTTTGTATTTTGCTGATTCAGTAGCATCATTCTAGTGATAGGTAAAATGCTTTAAACATGGGCAGTTTTATAAAGTGATGATAAAGCAGGTACTTCTGATGTATTGACATGTCTATAACGATCTCCTGGCGCAACATACTGTAGTTGTGCCGAGCATGTGAATCTCCTGGTGCAGCAACTGTAGTTGTGCTGAGCGTGTGGAATGTCTCTGCATTTGATTAAATAAACATCTGCCGACTGATTTATACTGTCCATGTCATTGCTATTGTAAACATGCAAGTAACATTTCTGCTTCTGCTTCATGCATATTTAACTTTTAAACTTCGGTAAGTCAAAGAGTGGAGGCAAGGACTTGTCAATTGGCACTTAAACCTGGAGTTTGGTCAACTCTTGAGTTGATTCATCAAGTTTAGCAGATCATGAAACAGATGCAATTTGGCTTCTTTTATTCCTGAATTTTCCCATCACTCAGTTGCTAAGGCTTGGTTTGGTTGGGGAGAAAAATAGGGGATAGAGAATACTAAGAGGGAAGATTTTCGAAAACAGACTATTTTTCAAACAACTATTGCAGTGCAAAATGAAGCAAGCCTCTTTTCCCCCCTTCCTGTGGCCCTGCTGCAAATCTTTCAATTTACCCTCCCTTGTATGAAGATTTTCAGTTAGTTTTCCCTTTGAAATTGCAACTGGACGCACTTTCTCATGACTTGCACAAGTATAACAAATGAGTCACATGATTTATGATTTGTAAGTAGCATGATTTGCTATTGATTTTATTATATATATTGATTGATTTTTATTTTAAGGCATGTCTGAATTTTTAGTTAATTTTTACTGCGACCATGATCAACCAACACCTTACTGAAGGTCATCAATCATCAAATGCAGCAACAAGATGTTTTGACTCGGTGGGGGCACGACCTTGTTAAGCGAGAAGCATTGAAGACAATCAAGTATAAGGTTTCTTTTTAATGAAAAACATGTTTCTTGTGTCGTTCAGATTGTTGCCTTCAGCCTTTCTTGTTTCTTAAACAATCTTCAGGTCACACTGTCACATTGACATCATGCATTTAAGATTTTACTTTGTGTAGTGTGGTCTTTACCTCAGTTGGACTCATGTTACAGAGAGAGAAATTTATGTGTGTGTGTGAGAGAGAAATTTATCTGAAGTTGAAGGTGCAGATCTGTTGTTGATATGGTTGATTCTGGAGAAATTTTTCAGAGGAAAGGCAAAATTGGGAAATCTTGTGGTACGCGCGCTATCTTTTCAATATCATTTTAGCTTTGATCTATAAAACCCATTGTAGCCCTTGTCCAGTTCTTTTTCTCATAGCTTGCTCAAAAATTCTTTAGAGGCCAAACATCTGGCTATAATTCAGATCATTTGTATTTATATACACACTGGAATTGACTTGTTTGGTACGAGAGATTTGGAGTTGGAGAGGAGGAGAAAGAAAATATTTAAGTTAGATTAAAAAAACATTGGAGAAATGGGTCAAAAGTTTTTAATTATTTTTTTTAGATAAGTATAGGGTATCCATCACTAGAAGTAATGATCAATCTTCTCGTACTTTAATTAGTTTTTATTACTCTTTTATCTTATATTTTCTCTTTATTAAAATTTTATAACCCCATTTCTCCCTTTTGTTTAACTTTATCTCACAAAAATTTTCCCTCCCCTTCCCTCTAAATCTCTTGTACCAAATAGCCCCCAAATCTCTTAGATTTAATTTTAATGGTAACTTTTAAAAATTATCAAATCTTAAACATCAAATTCATTTCATTGTAATACCATATTAATCTCTTCACTAAGTGGAGAGAAAATATTTAAAGTCGAGAGAAGCAAATATTAATTTAATTTCTAACAATCTATAGTACAATAGCTAGCCCTGGCATTGTAAGAAACCAAGTATTCCGTCAACGGAAATTTTCTCAAAATTATAATGTCTATTAATTATTGGAAGCAGAAAGATCCTAATTAATTAATTAATTAATGGAGGCATGATCTCTCACCAACAAGGCCACGTGATTAGAGATATGTTGCAATCTTTTGTTTTTTTCTTTTGGTTCAAATATATGTTGCAATCTAATTTCAAATCAAAATGTTTAGAATCAACCTACCGACTGTTTTTTCAAACATTTGGTCACATGTTTAGGACCTTCACTTGAGGCAATATGGTTTTGTGCATTGATCCACCTCTCATATAATTAAACAACCACATGCATTTTATATTAATTTTAATATTATTTTTATTATTCAATTAATATATACAATAAAATATCATTTTAACACTTTCAAAGTGACCTGAAGACTAAACCATCTAAAGTTCTATTCATAGATGCCCAGGTCAATTCCCCTTAAATAATGAAGATTTGATTAATCATTTTATTAAAATAAATAATTAAAAAAAAGATTTGCTTCATTTCATCTTGCACATCAATATCTCTTGATGCATCATTATCACAAAAATCTGATCCCCAAACATAGTTGTACGGTCCAACAAATTATTAATTAAGTATTGTCATTATCCTTTGAACAATATTGTCAAAAATTGTCTCTTAATTATTGGTCAATAGGTGGACACATTGTCTCCTTTGTGATATGTCCCCCAATTATCTAATGATTCTTTTTTTTTTAAAAAAAAAAATTATGCTCACCTAGATGTGTGCCACTTGTTAATGGTCAAGCAGACATCATTAGGTCAAATTAGCTAAAAATTATATATGATGTATTTTCCTCTATCCCTATTATTCTCATAGAAAAAAATATATGCATGCCAAGAAGAAAGTAAAATATCTGTATCATGTAAACTCATAATTTATTACATTAATAATTATATATATGACAATAAAAAATAATAACAAAAAATAATTAACGTGGATCGATGGTGTAGTTGGTTCAAGATATCTTTAAACCCCACTGGCTCATTGAGATTTGTAAATTAATTAATTAGTATAATGTCAACATCATATGTTACAGTACCATGTAATTAGCCTATATAAAGATTTCACTCTCTTCACATCTCAAATTCATTGCTGTGTCTTCTTCAGTTCTTCAACTTCTTGGATCACTCTCTCTCTCTCTAGACTTTTACAGAAAGAAAGAAAAGAGTACAGTTAACTCCATGTCTTATGTAGCATCTTCTTCGTCTTTTTGTTCAATGGCTGAGAGTGTGTGTGAAGAAGGACTTGAGTTCTCAGGGTCCAACAACAAGCTTCTCATGGCTTTAATGGAAGAAACTCATGACGATCAAGATCAGAACTGTGAAGAAGAAGATAGGCTTATGAATATGATTCAGTCATTGGAGGCAGAGATAAGCTCCACTAGCAATGGCTATGATCATATGGAGGTGGGACAGGTGGACGGTCAGGATTGCTTCACATCATCATCAATATCATTCAGTGGTACTGAAGATTGGGACGATGATATGGAAGTTGTCTCTGCTAGTTCATCATCATCTTCATTTGATGAAGAGATGATGATGAATTCATGGAGCCTTTGTGCTGCAGGTGGTGATGATATAAGTGGTGATTATTATTCATGCGAGTTTTATTATGATGGACTTCTTTTACCACAAGAATCAAGTGAAGTAATAGTGCTCTAAGATCGACGTTCATAAGCGTTAAGTCTAATCTAAATGAATAGAAAGTCCAAACAAACCCTTCGCATGAGGTTATTATTGAAAATTCAAGTATCTTAGATTTTACAATTAGATCGATATTAGATTATAGATGTAATTACGAATGTTGAATGAATTGGAATCTTGATCTCCACATCTTACTTCTTCCCTTGTCGTCTTGGACACCCCAATTTGTGTTACCTATATTTGATAATTTGCTATGCGATTATATGGTATCCGAATAAAAATTGGTATTATTCAACGCCTAAAAATTGGTATCTTTTTCAACATTTTTCCCATCAGCCCTAAGAAAATAGTCCAATTTTCTAAACACATTCTAGTTTCCAATCTAACTCTGGGTTCTGGCTCAATGGAGGCTCAAGTCCAATTCAACACGGCTCAACCAGAAAAGACAGTTTTTGGGTGCAAATCGAGTTGTTAGTGAGCTCATCAACAGTCCAACCAGTTGGACTACCGGTCCAATCCGATTCTTTAATCACCGGTTGAGAGTTTCTCAACAGGAATACCGGTTGAAGAAGAGACGACATTTTGGATATCCGCTTTAGTAACAACTAGACCTCCATGATCCCCAGCCTCATTCTCAGCCTTGCTCATCTCCTTACCTTTCTTTATAAGTTCTGATATATATACCTTAACAGCCATTTCTTCTTGTCGTAGCTCTATCGCCTGCTCAGAAATTCATGTGCCATCAATCCAATAATGATTATTGACTAAACAAGATTCCAAATTATTAGGAGATAAAATCACTTGATTAAAGCAAGGAAAATGTCGATATTCTACTCTTAATTAGTAATTACGAAAAACAGCATAAGTAGTTAACTTCAAAATTTTAAAGAAAACCACCATTATTCTCTTATCTAATACATCAATTGCACCAAAACCATACAAGTAGTCTTACAATAAAAGGTTATTACCTTTTCATAGTCTTGGTTTCGTACAGCTTCTTCTTTCTCCTTCACAATCTGTCTGACCTCCTTCTCTTCCTCTCCAACTTCTTCAGGTAACTGAAATAACATAACACAACTCAACTAACACAAAACTAATAGCTACAAGAAAACAGCAGATTAACGACGGAATTCTCGTCACTAGTCAGTTTAGTGACACAATTTCGTCGCTAATTAATTTGTAATAGTTTGTTTTATAACAGAATCATAAAATTCCGTCACTGAATTTCGTCGTTAATTCACTATTTTCTTTTTTTGTACTTATAGAAAAGAACTGCTAGCCAAGGTAACGATACACGATACCTCTGCAGGTCCCTTTGCATGTCGAAGTCGAACCCAAGATCCGGCCTCATCAATCAAATCTATAGCTTTGTCTGGTAGAAAACGATCACTTGAGGGAACATAATTATTTAGAAATTAGTAATCAATTGGTTAAAATACACTGTGACAATAAAATCACAAGCTTTAAGGAGCATGTAACTAATCTAAAGATACTAGACAATCACATTAGAGAAGAATTTTTTTTTTTTAAAAAAAGAAGTGGACTATTAACATTGTAACCACCAACTTCGTTCCAGAATGGAGAAATAATTACATATACCCTTATATAATGCCACCACATTTATACTTTGACCAATTAAAATATAACAACTATTTTATTTAAATTCTAGTTGGCATCCTCTATTTTTTTGAAAAAGAGAAAAAAATCCTTGACATTAGAATAATAATAAATATAGATGAATTGTTTACAACAAATGATATATTTGGATTAGTCAAAATATAGATAAGGTGGTATTTTAGGAGTACGTGAGTATTTCTTGAATATTGTATGCTACATGAAAAAAAAGGGGGGGGGAAAGGAAAAGAAAGAAAGAAATTGCTGCAAACCTAATATACTGATATGACAAGTTAGCAGCAGCTACAAGAGCTTCGTCAGTGTACCGAAGTTTGTGGTGAATCTCATAACGTTCTTTAAGTCCCTTCAAAATTTGTATTGTCTCATCCACGCTAGGCTCCGAGACTTCAACTATTTGGAATCGCCTCTTTAGTATTGAATCTTTCTCAATGCGTTTGTTGTATTTATCCACAGTGGTGGCTACTATGCACTGTACAAATTATTAAGCATATATACTTATTTAGTTTCAATATAAGTAGCAATAACTATATTTAACTATTTATTAATGGTCAATTTAGTAAAGGTTTGCGAAGAAATCAATTAACAATCAGTCTAACCTGATCATTTGGCATTCTAAGTAGGAAACTGTTTTCGAAACAGCATTACTTATTACTTACTTTTTTATTCTTTAATATAATAACTGACTTTTTTAGATAAATTAAAAAAATTAAATAAATTAATTAGTTATAATAAAATTTAACCCCTTAAAACTAACCCCAAGTCAAATTAATTAATTATAATAATATAAGAGTTAACTAACTAATTTAGATAAATTAACGAGTATATAATATAAATTTATCTTAAATATTTATTATTTTATTAATTCTGACTACATGCATGGTAGTAATAATCGTAATTATATTGGCAATTGATAACTGACCTAAAGCAGCCTTTTCTGATATTCAATAATGGTTTCACTTTAATGCACATTAATATCCCACAAATCACAAAAAAGATTAAGCTTTCCTTTTGTAAATTATGAACTTACCAGGGAACATAGTGAAAACTTCAACCAGCGATGCATAAGGGAGAAAAACTACCCACATTTTCATATTAGACAGTTTTGGATAAAACCCACACGAAAAATGAAAAGTGGAAAGCTAATATATATATTTGTACTCAAAAACAAATATTACCTGCAGTTCACCTCTTGCAAGAGCTGGTTTTAATATATTTCCAGCATCAATTTCTCCTTTATAAACTAATCCATCTCCAATTGAAGTGTGCTCTTCATCAATAAAAACTATTATATCATCACGTTGTTTGATTTCCTCCACTAGTTTATTTAATCTCTCCTTTAACTCTCCATGATATTTAGTTCCAGCAACAACTAGACCCATATCAAGGGTTACAATCTAAATCATTCAGAAGA
Organism: Leucaena leucocephala; assembly: GCA_037074615.1. Taxonomy (NCBI): domain Eukaryota; kingdom Viridiplantae; phylum Streptophyta; class Magnoliopsida; order Fabales; family Fabaceae; genus Leucaena; species Leucaena leucocephala. The sequence continues at coordinate 6,019,894 of CM073543.1, read as the reverse complement.
AAGTAATTAATCTATGAGAGAATAATGGGAAAGCCACTAAATTACTAAAATATAATTAACTACTTATTAAAAAAATAGACATAAAATAGTTCGCTATTATCAAGCAATCAAGATAGATCTTTCTCAACCATGTATGATTTACAGTGATTGAAAAAATAACAAGGACAGAAAAACCACTGCCTTAACACTTCTGTTGATTTAAGAGACGTTTAGACCAAGGTTCAAAAGGCCAGACCAGGCAATGAACCGATACAGGCAATGGTTTAATAGTCCGTGTATTAGGTTGGGGTCAACTCAGTTTAACCCAGTGGGTTCAGTCTAGTTTTTGAACCAGAGTTTAGAGGCGGCATGTCTGAACATGTGCCAAATACAATTGAGAAGCAAAATTTGGGCGTGATTCCAAACTCCTCAAAAATGTGCTTAAAAAGTTTTATGAATGTAAAATTAAAATTTATATCATAAATAGTTTATTAAGAAAATAAAAAGACAATGGGTACAAATGCACGCTCAACAACCTTGGAATTTTGGTGCGGTATATTTCTGTTTCCCAACATGAAAATTCTCAATCCATACAAATAAGGGAATGTAAAAATATTTCAAATAGGTTATCAGTCAATTAGTAAGTTGATTGTATTCAAAGGTACCAATAGAGAGTAGGAAATGCTACTTCGAATTTACACTGAATTTAAAGAGCTACTTTTTTAGTATTTTAGTAGTATACAATATGAATTCATTTTAAAATTTAAATTTTAGTCATAATTAATTAATTTATTTAATTTTATTAATAAATTTAAATTAGTTAACTAACTTTTATATTAAGGATTAAAGTGAGTATAATTAATCCTTAACAAAGATGAAAGTATTTCTAACCTTCTTTCCCTCTAGAGTTTCAGGTACATCACCATTTGCAATCCATTGAGCCAGACCCTCAACAATAGCTGTTTTCCCAACACCAGGTTCTCCAATTAAAACAGGATTATTTTTTGTATGACGAAGTAAAAGTTGAATGACACGTTCAATTTCCTGCTTCCTTCCAACAACAGGATCCAATTTTCCCTGCAAAAGCATGGAAGAATTAATAGAAATAATTAATAAGCCTATGTAAATCAGTCGTCAATAGATAGAAACGAACTTTCAATTACCTCTTCAGCTAGCTTGGTCAAATTGGTGAAATATTCCTCCAAAGTTGGCATTTTATTGATATTGCTTCTTGGGCCCATAAAAGCCATGCAAATAACCTATTCTCATAAACTAAAATTTAATAACTAAAAATGGAAGTCAAGATTATCAACAGACAGCACAAAAGACAGAAGGAAACTAGCCTGTCTGCGAATTTTAGTTGCATCAACACCCATATTTTTAAGAACATGTGTTGCAACGCCTTCGCCCTCTCGAAGAAGACCCAAAAGAAGATGCTCAGTTCCAATATGTAAGTGTCCTGAAATTATCATCAAGTAAAGATTAAATGTTATGACAAGCGAAAACATACTCTTTCAAATTCTTAATATAAGAACTATTTATTTAATTTGAGTATATTAAAATAAGTTAAATAAATTAGTTAATTGTAACTAATATAAGAGCTAGTTGACTAATTTTGAGCAAATTAAGAAGTATATAATATAAATTTATCTTAAGAGTATGTATTTAGTTATAATTAATTGATTTATTTAGCTTTCTTAATATATCTAAAAAGTTAACTAGCACTTATATTAAAGAATAACATAGTAATATAAAAATATTGAATAGAATCTTCGTCAAAATGGTCACTCATAGGAACACAAAAGCTCCAACTGGTTCGCTTAAAATTTTGGAAGGAAAAGGGAATTACCATATATATATACAAACACACGCCTAACCAACACATATCCCTCTGGTCCCAAAGGTATTGGCTCTTATGATATAGGAAGCATATGAAAGGCAGTTAATAGTAGTTACTGTCGTGAAGATAATAATTACTGTTATTAGAATATACTAGCCATTAGAAGTTGTTGAGGGTAGAAAAGAATCTCAAGGTGTATACATAAGGCCCTTAGCAACTATTGTAAAGAGATTAATGATGTGAATGGAATACGAGTGTTGTTAAGAAATTCTTTCTCTAACCCTTCTGTTCTCTTTCTCTCTCAAATCTCTCTCTCTCTCGGTTTCTATCCTTCAGAACCTCTTCTATGTGTCTATCTCCCGTTTCGGCTTTTCCCCTTTCTATCTCCTTTCTTCTTTAGTTCATGTAACAAACCCCAACCCTAAAACTGGATTAGTTGGATGATGATAGGATAAGGAAAAAGTGTCGAATACCAGTTGAAGGTACTTAGAATTACCAAGTTGGTGGGATTCTTCTCCTGAGAGTTCCAATACACGTTTCACTGGAGGTGTGAATGGAATATCAAGAGCAACAGATCCACTACCCATTCCAATGATCTTCTCCACTTGCAAACGTGCATCTTCATAGTTGATCCCCATAAACATCAAAACCCTAGCAGCAATACCAGTGCCTTCGCCAATGAGACCCAATAGAATCTGCTCCGTTCCAACATAACAGTGGCCAAGACGTCTTGATTCATCCTGTGCAATCATAATTGCTCTGATTGCTTTCTCATTGAAACGCTCAAACATGACTTTAACTACACATCTGCTACGCGCGACCTTAGGATAAAAATCTTGTGGAGTTCTCACCATTATTTTGTTTGTTCTTGAGAAACTTGACATTCTTAAACCAGACGCTCGTAAAGTAGTAGAAGCAGTAGTAGTACCACACGTCATTTTCACTGATCTTGGTGATTTTTCAGATTCCTTACGCCAATGATGACGAAGGCCATTACTTTGCCGGCCGGGAACTAAACCGGCGACATTAATTAGCTGATGATGATTCAAAAGCATCGACATGATTTCTGATGTATAGATGTATTGAGTGATATGTTAGTGACGTAGAACAAGAACAAAAGATGGAGAAGAGATGACGGCTCGAGAAAAACTCCCATCAATATTCAATGCATTCTAAATAACTTAACCCTACCATGAATTAATTATAAAACGTTCTAGAATTCTAAATAGCTTAATTAAAAGTAAAATAACAATAAATGAGATATAAAATTGAAATTCAAAATTAAAATAACCGATTAACAATACTTAGGGGTGATTAATACAATTTACTCTTGTCAACAAAAAAAGTAATAATTTACTCTAATATTATTACTCATTTATTATTACATTATATTAGTGAAATAACAAATTAGAATAATTTATAATATGAAATTATCTGTAAAAATTTGTTAGTTTGAAGGGTTTTATGTTCAATTTTAGATACAATAGATATAACTTGATATGATTCATCCATCCAAAATAGTCTAGATTCCAATAAATCCTCCAAGTTAAGTAAGGTAAGTAGGATACCGAAGAAAAAAAAGGGAAAACTTGATATTACTCAAAATTTAGGGGATATGGGATTATGTAGAGGATGTTGTGGGGAATATTGGTGTTTATGATTTTATATGTTTCGGATTTTGACAAAAATGGGTAATTAAAATTTTGATTTGATTATTATCTTTTATTATTTTTTGTTATTCGTATTTAATTTTAGGATTGTAGAACTAGAATATTCACTCTTTAATTCTTAATATTGGGTTGGGCCTATAAATAATATGTATCTCAACCCATTTGTTTGATACCCCTTTTTAGGAATTGAATAATTTTAAATATTGACTTTTCTCTATTCTCCTTATTCTTTTGTTGTTGTCCTCTCTCCTCTCTTTCACTCTATTTCTCTCTTCTTCTTCCCTCTTTTTCATTGAAGACTTTAAAATAATTTTTACAACAAACGAACAACCAAGCATTATCATCCTTGCACAGGGATGCTTGTTGGTGGAACATGACACATCACTCTTATAATCAGATTTGTGACACAGTTGTCCACTCCACCAAAGGAGACAACAGAATTATCACATCACATTGATATTAATTATTTTCCAAAAACAAAAGTAATTGTCACAATATTACTTAATTAATAATTGTTGTTGGTCTTATACTCTTATAGTTGTCATTTGAATATTATGCCCCACTGTTTCCAACCATTATTGAAAGCTTTGTTACGCTATTTTATATCATGCACACATGGATTTGTGCTCTTTTGTTGCTTCCCAGTTCGACATAGATTGGACATATCTCTTATGGATCAGTTTCTCCTACATTTTCTTTATGGAATAATTAAACTCATAATTTAGTGAAGGTACTGGAGAAAATAAAAAAAGAAAAAAGAAAAATTCTTTCCCACAAAAGATTGCACATGATAGGTTTCAGTGCCATGTGATTTGCCTATATAAAGATCGCACTCTCTATTCACCTCTCAAAGACATTCTGTGTCTTCTTCACTTCTTCCATTGCTTTGATCTCTCCCTTCCTCTCTCTCTCTATAGCCATTTCCAGAAAGAAAGAAAAGGATACAGTTAATTAATTAACTCCATGTCTGCAGAATCTTCTTCTTCAATTTCGATGCCTGAGTTCTCAGAGTCCAACAACATGCTTCTCATGTCCTTAATGGAAGAAACTCAGGAAGATCAGAACTATGCAGATGATAGTCTTATGAGTATGATTCGATCATTGGAGGCTGAGCTCAGTTCCAGCAGTGATATGGAGGTGGGACAGGTGGACGATCAGGATTGCTCCACATCATCATCAATATCATTCAGTACTGATGATTGGGACGATATGGAAGTTGTCTCTTCATTTGATGAAGAGATGATGATGAATGCATGGAGCCTTTGTGCTGCAGGTGGTGATGATATTAGTGGTGATTATTATTCATCAGAGTTTTATTATGATGGACTTCTTTTGGACAATTACTTATTACCACAAGAATCAAGTGATGTAATATTGTTCTAAGATGTTCATAAGCAATGAGAGAAATTTGAATTAAATAAAAATGTCTTCTTTCTCCATCTTATGTATAGACTTTTGAAGCTAATAGACCGTACGGATGAAATTTTTCACAAGTAATCCATGATTAGCAGCCTCCAAACGTTATTTTTTCCTTTAATAGTAATTCAATCAAGTATCCATAGCTTCAATCTTGTGAGTTGTAATCTCATGAATCAATTAGCAAATACTCCTCCATCTTTCATATATAAGAGTTACTTAACTAATTTTGATAGATTAACAAAGTTAAATAAATTAGCTAATTATATTTATAATTTAATCTCCTTAAAATACTCATAGGTATTTAGTTAGAGAAAAATAATAAATATAATAGATAAAATAATTTGATTTTTTACATTTAGAATAAAAAAAAATCTTAATTAACTACCAAACTCTTATATTTAGAGCTGAGTAATTTTTTTAATTACAATTTAGTGTTTGTTGTCATCAAAACTCTTAATTAGAACAAAATCATAATTACTTTTAACAATTAATATTAGTAGAAATTTACGTCATATTCTATGAAAATTAGGTTCAGTTGTAAGTAATCCCTTGAGTTTTTTACTGTGTGAAAATATTTTTTCTGCTTTTAAAACCAGACAACAAAACTTTCTTAAACATTTTGAATTTTTGCATATAACCAACATGGACTTCATTGTTCTTTACTCCTCTTGGGGGATGTCTTCTTTTCTTTTTAATCTATATATCTTCTTCGTTGTTAATTTGTTATATAACATTTTTTTAGAAGTTTTTTTTCAAATTAAAAGTCCTAAAAATTTGAAATTACAAGCAGTATAGAATCTATAATTTTAACTTATATAGGAATTTTCATGCCTTTAGACCTGAAGACATTTTTTTAAGGAATTTTCACAAACGATTTAAATTAAGTTGGGTTAAAGTACAAAGGAACAACCATGAATTATCATACACACACACACGATCCTTTGCACATGTGTGTTGGTGGAACATGATCATGAGATTCTTACAATCAGATATGAGACACAGTTGTCCCCTCCACCAAATGAACCAGTGAGTTATCAAATCGCATTAATTAATAGAATTTCCCAAACAACAGTAATTAATTATATTGTCACACTATTACTTAATCAATAATTATGGGTCTGCCCCATTGTGAGCCCACCTGTGTGCCCTGTTGTTGCAGCCCAATTCAACATCGATGGGACATATCTCTTATATATCTTTTTCTTTATGAAAATAACTAAGCTCATGATTTACTACATTATTAATTATCACTCGTATTCAACTTCAATAGTTTTATTTACTAATTAATACAAATACAGAAAGAAATTGTTGACTAGATCGTCAGAATATGCTGCAGGTGAAGGTGCAGAAAATAAACAAAAAATTATTCTTCTCCCACTAATGATTCTTTTCATTTAAAATTTTGTTTGTGAACTTACTTTTAGTGACAGAAACATAATGTATCTACTAATTTAAGGATTAAATAATACTCCTATATGACAGACATATTTGACAAGGATAAATAATTAAGGATACTGATTCGTTTTTAGATCTGTTAGTACTTAATTAATCAAGATATATATCTACACAAATCCCACTTCTTAATTGAGATATCTAGTTAATTAAATTAAAGATATATATACTATAATGAATTGGAATCACATAATAAGTGGGGCCCGCCTATATGATAATTGATATGTTGCCGTATGTGTAATTTGCCTATATAAAGATTGCCCTCTCTTCACATCTCAAAGCCATTTGGGTGTCTTCTTCAGTTCTTCCTTTGCTTTCATCTCTCTCTCTCTCACTTCAAGTTAACTCCATGTCTGCTGCTTCTTCTTCTTCTTATTCTGCTACAATAATGTCTGAGAGTGTGTTTGAAGGGCTTGAGTTGTTTGAGGCCAACAACATGCTTCTCATGGCTTTAATGGAAGAAACTCAGGAAGATCAAGATCAGTACTTTGAAGATGACAGGCTTATGAATATGATTCAATCACTGGAGGCAGAGATCATCAGTTCTAGCAGTTACGATATGGAGGTGGGACAGGTGGACAGTCAGGATTGCTCCACGTCATCAACAATATCTTGGGAGGATATAGAAGTGGTCTCTGCTAGTTCCTCATCATCACCATCTTCATTCGATGAAGAGATGATGGACGCATGGAGCCTTTGTGCTGCAGGTGGGGAAGATAGTGGCGATTATTCATTGGAGTTTTATAATGATGGAGTTCTTTTGGAGAATTACTTATTATTGCCACAAGAATCAAGTGATAGTTTAGTGTTCTGACATGTTCACAATCAAAGAGAGAAATCTGAGAATATGTACACAACAACAAAAAAACATATCAATGCAATGCATATCCTCAAGAAAATGAAATAGGGTTAGAGTTAAGTTTCTATATCTTATTATTATTAAATAAAAATATCAGTTGAAATTGTCTCCTCTACTTCTCTGTCCTCTCTTCTCCTTTCTTATTTTAATCACTTTTAGATCAGTTATAGTTATCACAAATGATTTAGAAAGTATATCTTTTATTTTTATATCAAAGCATAAACCCATTTGAAAATTAATAAATAAATTTACGAAGTATATATTTTCTCCGATAATAAATAAGACTCAACTTCATTTTACTCGGTGTAAAATAACTACCATATTTCATTCAGTATATGAATCACATAGGAAGCCTATATATATATATATATACACATATTATCAATATATATATATATGGAGTGTTACTGTTTCATTAATGTTACAATAAACATAACACTCGTTGACCTTAGATATTGCAATTCAACAAAATTTGGATCACACGTACATATTGGGCTTATAACAATCACACTCAATAGCAATATATATATATATATATATATATAATCAAAATCTTACCCAAATATACTTTCACGAAAATATTAGTCTGTATATATGATAAAGTTATGTTTCAAGATGGAATCGTGATTATCAAAATGCCCAGGGGATCGAGAAAATATATATTATTTTTAATATTTAGTATAACATATATTTAATTAATTTAAATTAATTAATAAAATTAGTTAAATTAGTTATTTATAATAATTATATATTAATTTTCTTAAAATACCCTCTCTAATAATATATATTTGGACTACCCTTTCTAAAAATTCTTAACATGCGTAAATATGTAGAGATATTTATGAGAAAAATTAAAATTTTGAGGGATAAAGTAGATTATGAGTTTTATATTTATAATTAAAATATATTCTCTATCTAACTCTTATAATGAGAATAAAAAAGAGTATTATTTAATATAAATATTCTTGCTAAATATATGCATTTTAATTACTAAATTCTAAATTAGTCAACATATTTGAGTGCTTTGAGGTAGATGTCCCACGCAAACACCATATCGTTTCTTTTTTCTTTTCTTTTCTTTTTTTTTTTATAAAAAAAACGACTTTGACCGTTTTGAATGATGGATGACAAGGAATTCTACTAGCAGATAACCAGATACGAATGGCATCTAATAATATCTGCAGAGAAAAAGTAGTGGTGATTGATGTTTCATATACACACACCACTCATTAACTCCCTCCTTAATTATAATATTCTCTTAGGTACATCCACAACTTTTCCTACACTTCCAATTTTTAAAAACTATATATATACATACATATATATATATATATATAACTTTTATGCCAACCGCTATCGATATATTTTTAACATAATATTATTAAATATTTAAATAATTAATTAATTTAAATTAAGATTTTATAATTATAATGTCTTTTTTAAAAAATCTATAGAAATCGAACTTCAATTCACACATTTTCTAATCTAGTTAATTTATCAGTAAACCAAACACCATACTTGCAGAATATATATGTTGAGAAATCAAAGTTAAAAAACTCAGTGATTTTAATGAATTGGACTTCAAGAAAAATAGTCGGTCGAGAATTAAATTTGTTGGCATGGCAATTAAATGAGTGATTTAATGTCCTAATCCATCCTAAATTTTGAATGAATTATGACCGGCGTAACTCCAATTTGACCTCAACACTTGAATTATTTCTCCAATTAGTTTATTGACTAGTCCAATTTTTATTAGCCTCAATTCTTTTTCAACAAATGAGCAATTGAATAATCAAATCGTGCTTGCAATCTGTTGGTGGAGGAGCATGCATGATCACAGTAAGATTTGAGACATAGTTGTCCACCCCCCACCAAATGGTTAATGAAGAGGATGTCACTTCATTAGCATTTTCAAAACATTATATTTATCATTCTTAAATAATTATTGGTCATTAGATCACCTCATTGGGTCTTCTCCACTTTTCCCAACCATTGTTGGATTCTGTGTTACCCAACTTTCCACGAGTTTTATATTTTGCCTGCCTGGATTTGTGCCCTTGTTGCTTCCCACTTCAACATCAACGGGACACATATATCTATTATTTATCATTTTCTCCAACATTTTCTTATGAAAAAAAAATTAAGTTATTATCATATTTATTAATTTTTATATCTGATGTGCTTAGTATAGATACCTACAATATAATAACCCCAATTCTTCATTGAGATTGATACCTTAATTAATTAGAACCACCCGATTTGATGAGTGTATGACAGCAACACCACATCACATGTAAACTTATTGCCTATATAAAGATTTCACTCTCTTCTTCATCTTTCAAAGCAATTCTGTGTCTTCTACTTCTTTAGCTTTTCTTTTGCTTCTCTCTCTCTCTCTCTCTAACGTTTCCAAAATCAAATTAGCAGAAAAAAATTAATTCATCCATGGCCTCTTCTACATGTACTTCATCTTCATCAGTGCCTGAGACTGTCGTGTTGGAAGGACTTGAATTCTCAGAGGCTAACAACCACCTTCTCATGGCTTTATTAATGGAGGAAACACAAGGAGATGAGCAGGATCATGATCTGTACTATGCAGATGATGATAGGCTCATGAGTATGATTCAGTCATTGGAGGCAGAGATAATCAGTACCACCAGTCATGTGGGACAGGTGGACGGCCAGGATTGCAACACGTCGTCAGTCTGCACTGGTGATGTTGATTGGATGGATATGGAAGTGGCCTCTGCATCTTCATCATCATCATCATCTCCTTTTGATGAAGACATGATCATGAGTGCATGGAGCCCTTGTGCTACGGTTGGGGACGATAGTAGTGATTATTATTCAGAGTTGTATTACGGAGTTTCGTTGGAGAATTATTCTTACCTGCCACAAGAAGCAAGTGATGTGGTGTTCTGATGATTATATATGCCAAGAGAGAGATTACTTTTTCACTCAATAAATGATATATGTATAATTGATGGCATTAGTTCATATCATTATATACTTTCAAAACTTCTTATATGTACTTAACTAATTATTTTAATATCTATAAATTAATTATTTAATTTTTATATTTATGATCAGATAATATCTAAAATAGGTTCTTTACATTCATAAATGATGGGTATAATGATAAAATTTTGAAGTCACTTTAATTCTTACTATAAATCTCTTTTAATTACCTTACACTGTTAAGAAGTTGTTGGTTGGTTATATCCTTAAATTTAACAAAACATTTGAACAATTTCTAACGTTTCCTTTATTATGTACATTAAATTATGACATCATCATACCATTACTCTTAACTATGTCAAATTATCTTGGATTTTAAATTGTGATATTAAAATTAAATTTCCACTCCAAAGCGGATCAATCAGAACTTGTCACTTTCCCTAGGTCAAATTTAGTGTAAGACTAAATTAATACATAACCCTTCTAAAGCTTATGAATTGTATGTAGAAAAAACTCTTTTAAAATTTTATAATAAACCCCATAAAATTTATATTTATGAAAATAACTCCTCTACCATTAATTTGTCTGTTTTATCAAAAAAAATGGCATGATACTTATTTGCATAGGACATATAGTTTAGTGAAATTATCTAAAACATAATTCAAAATTTGAAAGGTTATATATGAAAAAAAATATAAAGTTTAAAGAAATATATTATGAATAGCGCCATATATGCGTTGATTTGTTTGTTTTGTAATTTTGCAAATATATATATATATATATATATATATATATATATATATATGTATATGCTCTCTTAATGACATAGCAGAATAATTGAAAGGTGAAATCAAAGGATTATATACAGAAATTTGAATTAAGAGGGGTATTTTATCAAGTTTTAACGGTCAAGATGCTTATATATATATATATATATATATATATATATATATACTTGCAAAATTACAAAACAAACAAATCAACGCATATATGGCGAGAAGATTAAGGAGTTATCAATGCTTTCAGGAATCTTGCAAATTAACTAATAATATTTAGGACCAAAACACCCATATAAAAGGTAACCGATATTAGGGAACAGAGTGGTAAATTCTATATAAATATATGGTATGTTTAGATAAGATTTTAAAAAATAGTTTGTTAAAAAAAGGACTTTTGGATAGTTTTTAAAAAAGGGTTTCTGGAAAAGAGTTTATAAAAAAATAGTTTTAAATAAATGAGTGTTTAGATAGTTACCAATATCAGATAGGGTGAGTTGTCTATTATCTTCAAGTGTAAACTTAGGTATCTAAGAGTTAAAATATCTCTCTAAGCGTCATTACTAGAACCACAATAAAATAATATTTTTTAAATATTAAATATATTTTAAATAATTATATATCTTATCTCTTTATCAATCTTAAGACGATAGATTTAAATTCAGCATTCTTAAATACTTGGTATTTAAGTTTTACCGTTTTTGTAGTCTTATTCAGCTCCATCTGAATTAACCTGGGCCCCGATAAACCAAGTTAAAGTAGGGTAGGCTCATGATACCTGACGCTTTACGTAATTGAGTTTTTGTCTATTATTGAATCCAACACTTCAATGCACTTATTTAATTTGAGATATGGCCAACTCTCCCATTAAATCCTTTTAAAAATAATTTATATCCCACTTTGTTATCTAAACATCATAATGAAAAGTAAGAGTTTAAAATATACAAAACTCTTATAAATTTTAGGTTAGTTATGCATAATTCTTTTAACTTTTAAAAATTTAAATTAAAAGCTCTAATATTTTATATATTGAGTATCAAAATTTTGCCAATAAAATACTTATAAAATATTTAAATAACATTTGACACTTAATATATAATTTAAAATAATTTTTAAATATTTTAAAAAATATAAAATACTTTAAAAGTATTTAAAATATTTATTCGATTATTTATTGTTTAAATAAAAAATATAAACTACTTAAAACTATATTTAAATTGCTAAAGTGCTATTTTTTAAATAACATAGTATATAATAAAAAATATAAAATTATGTCATAACAAAGGTTGTTAACTTTATTTGCAATTTTAATGGCAGAAGGGAATTTTGTGTATTTTAGCCAAATTAAAATAATTAGCCTTATAAGAGAAATAAGAAATCATAAAGTCAAATCGGAACCCCAAACAAAATATTTTTTTAAAAAAAATCGTTATGAAGCACCACCATCCATGGTGCAATAAAATGGATGAACATTTCAAAGATATGGATTATATATTGTACTATATGTAGTCATGCATAAGCACATTAATTGGTTTCTATTGACCTAAAGGAATAAAAAATATATACACACATATAAATAAATATATAAATAATGAACGAACATGATGCCATTTCCTATAAGAAGCAATCAATTTTTATCACACGTTGTGATTTGATTAATAAAGAATAATTTCGATGGCAATAGTTCAATGTTTTCTTATGGGCGAACCATACTTTTAAATTTTATTATTAAACAAGAGATTTCTTCCTGTACATTGCACAGGAACAAGAAAAAAAATATTATAATTGATTAATTATTTATAATTATTATAAATTATCATTATAATTTAAAATTTAAAATATCATAGAATTAGTTAATAGAATTATTGATTAATTGCTATCACCGGGTTTAAACTCCTTCAAAGATCAAAGTGGTTTATGATTATTATAAATTATCATTATATTTAAAAATTTTAAATATCATAGAATCAGTTAATAGAATTACTAATTAATTACTATAATGTATCTCAAAATATTTTAAAGATTCAAGTAGAATTACTAATTGAAATTATTGATTGTAACTTATAGATAAAGGAATTGAAAGTATTGAATCAAATTCACCTTATACCCACTTTTAATTTAATTGAGTATTAAAGATTTTAAAAGTATAATTGATTTATTATCGATTATTTATGATAGAAAAAAGGGGTAAATTTATTAATTATATATTAAGTTAATTTAAAATATATTTAATACACGTAGATTGATTATGTTGTAAATAAAGTGTAAGTCTTTTTTTAAAGGAAAATTAAAGGACTTGTTTAGTTAGAAGTCCTTGTTCATTGTATTACACACAAATGTAGACTTTTGTGGTCAATGTTTATCTATCTGTTATATCTTATTAAAATAATACAATAAATTTATCAATAAAAAAAATAAAATTCTGAATAAGTGGTGTATAAGTGCTCTGTGCTCATCAGGGAAATTTGTCCAAATTATTTTTTATTTATTTTTAAGAAATAATAGTTTCGAACCATTCAAATTGATGTTTAAACAACTAAGAATGGATCAAACATATGATATGAGTCTTTGTTTTTTTATTTCCTTAAAAATGAGAGAATAATCACATGGGTGTGTTGTTGGTTCATTCACCATCCATTTTAAAGTGATAATATTCAAAACTAAACCCCACACACATATTGTGGTGGTGACATGGTGTTTATCAAAATTGTGGGTTGGATGGCCACAAATTAATTGTTCATCAATCAATGTTTAATATATATATATATATATATATATATATATATATATATATGAAGCAATCCTCCCCTCTTCCTGTTTCTCTTTTTCTTCTCAAAATCTTATATCCATCCTTAAATAAAAAATATATATAAATAAATAGTTTAGATATAATATTTTATTATAAATTTTATAAATTAAAAAATTTCCATTCTTCCATATTGCATTTAGGAACTATGTAGGTCAAATTTAACAATTTAAAATTATTTATTTTTATAATATAAAATATTAAATTTGAACCATTCATTTTGTTTTAATTTAAGAGTGGAGATGAGAACCCAAATCCAATTATATATATATATAGCAAGTATATCTTCTAAAGGCCTAAATAATTAACCAATATGTGAAAGATTGGCTTTTTTTGGTCTTATGGAGAGGTCCACTAAAAAGATTTTTTAGTCATTTTCTATGGAGTTGACAATATATATTAATGAAAGAGATAAAGTCATAATTGAGATTGGTGCATGATTAAAGTTAAAGAGTGTTAGAGTAATGATTGAGTCCTAATATTCTCTCTAATATTTGAAAATCATATTAAGTGGACACAAGACAATCTACCATTACAATAGTGGTGACCAATTCATCACTTTTTTACTTATGCATGTAATTATCTGGTATCAAATATTAATAAGCCTTATTTTAGTATTATCAAGTTTCATTGAAATATTTATTTCACTTGGCCATTGGTCCAACCTATTTTTTGTTATCATTTAATGTTTGGTTAAAAGTCATAATGAAATTAAAAAAAAAACAAGTTAAACATATTTTAAGAAAAATATTAAATATTTTGTAATTAGATAATAATTGTATCACTTTTAGAAAGATATTATATATAATAAACCATATTATTCTACCATTTTATTTATATAATTTTCACTCTATATTACTCAATGGAATCAAAATATAATTTAATTTAAATCTTAGTTTATAATTATTTTATTCGATTTTAATATTTTATTTCTAAAAGAGGTTTCCTCAAAATAGGAATAGCACAAAGTTCAACATTTACCATGTTACTAATGAACCAAACAAATGCTTGTTTGGGAGCATTTAAAATAAATATTTTTTTGTTCTAAAATAAATGTTTTTGCGTTTTGCAAGACAAAAATTCCTCTAACATATTTATTTATAATACAAAATCAATTTTGTATAGCTAATTCAGTTAAGGAATATGATATATCATAATTTATTATAATACAAAAATAAATAATTTAAAATTTTTTATAAAAAAATTATAAAAAATTAATTATAAATAAATAAATAGAATAAATTTTATGATTAATAATTTATTAAAAATATATGTTTTTATAAAAAAAATAAAAAAAAAATCTGCCGTCGAATCCGAAGCCACTGTACAGCTCTGTTCTCTGCCGTTGAATCCGAAGCCAATCCCCATTCTCTCCGCAGCCAAGCTCCGTTCGAATCCGAACGAGTAGGATCGCTTAAGGAGGAAATCGTCGTCACCCCTGTTCTACCGTCGTTGATCTGGTTCTCACTGTTCGGCCGTGGAAGAAATCTGTCGGCTGTGCTGGGAGCAAACCTCTAATCTGGTTCTCTGTCGCCGTCACAATAGGGGGAGCGAACGACGTGGTTCTGATTCTCTATCACCATCGGAATAGGGAGGAGCCAAGGACGTGGTTCTAGTTCTAGTTCTCTGTCGCCGAACTGATGATGCAGGGAACCGACGGTGGATGAGAAAGCTTCGGCGATGGAGAGAGGGGAGGGGGGTAAAAAAAATAGGCTGTCATTGTAAAAACTCTTTTTCTCACCCTTAATTTTGATTCGAGAAAACCCTTCTCAAGCCAAGGTCTTCTTGGCTTCCAAACTTCCAAACAGGCACAATATATTACAGTCACTCAGCTTACACAATGAATAAATGCAGAGAAAGGGAATTGAAACACAGTTACACCCACTTATAAATTAAAGACATGCTCACTACCAAATTGTACTAAAAAACAAAACCAATGTCAAATGAAAAGTAACGGGACCAATTTTCTTAACACTGTATAATGTTCGAAAACCCAAGAAAAAGAAAATACAAAGCCAAAATGTTTTGTCTCTGAGATATGGACTAGTATGTTATTCGAGAAAACTGTGTAACTCAAATATTGAAACAAATTATAATATGATATTATTTACACCTTCCCCTTGAAGAAAACTGAAATATCCAATAATGAGTTGCATCATAAATAGCAAAAGTCGGTAAATTCAGCTAGTCTACATTAGACTATAATATGTTTTAAAAATTGAGCAACCTCAATCTCACTTTTGCAGCTGAGCAATCTGTCAAAAAGTCATTGAACGGTAACAACAAGGATTAGTCAAGAACAAAAGTGAGGGGAAAGAAATCTCAAGAACAAACCAGCACACTAGTTGAAGAAAACTGAAATATAACATGATACTAAATATTATTTACACTTCCCAGTTGAAGAAAACTGAAATATCCATCCAGTAATGAGTTCCATCATAAATTCAACTAGTCTACAGTAGACTATAAAATGTCTTAAAAAATGAGCAATCTGTCAAAAGAAGTCTAAAAAATAAGAACTAACCATTTTTAGAACACCAGTCTCTAGCAAAACTCATAAATTCAACTAGTCTTCATAACTGAGCAACCTGGATCTCACTTTTCTGCAGCTGAAGCTTCTGTCAAAAAGTTATTGAAGGGTTAATTAAAAGGATTAGTGAACAATGAAACACAAACGCAAGGAAAAAAGAACTGCAAAAACAATAACTAACCATTTATAGAACACCAGTCTCTAGTATTTTGGAACATGCGCAGCCATGGACTAGGCCCCTTTTTGCCACGTCCCACTGCTTTGGATACCATGGAAACTGCCACATTAGGAAGCAACGCTCTGGATGAGGCATCACCACCAGATGTCGTCCATCTGGAGAACAAATATGCAACCCCATGAGGAGAGCTATTCGCACCGAAAGGATATTTCTCTGTTGGATTGCCACCATCATCACAGTATCATATAGGAGCTAACTCAGAATCAACAACGCATCCAGCACAGATTCATCTGGGCAATATGCTTTTCCCTCACCATGAGCAGCCCATACCCCAAGTGTACTACCCTCCATACCTTTCAACATTATAGCTAGTAAGTCTTTTACTGTCACGCTTGTAAAGCGGCACTCAAAACGCCCAGACTCAGTGTGAATGAATCTTGGTTGTGATACGTCCCCACCAGCGCCAAGAACACCTCCAACCTGTGGACCTGGTACCCATCCCAACAAAGCCATTAATTGACACCCATTGCAAACTCCGAGACAGAAAGTATCTGGACGGTTGTAAAATTATTGAAACTGCTTTATGAGAGGCTCATTAAATCTTATACAAGCAGACCATCATTTTGCAGAATCAAGCACGTCGGCATAACTAAATCCACCAACAAAAACAACCCCATGGAAATCCTGCAAAGAGATCACTCCATTAAGAAGGTCTGACATTGTAACATCCCATGGTTCAAAACCAGCAGCGTAAAATGCTGCAGCCATTTCTCTATCTCCATTGCTGCCTTCTTCTCTGATTACAGCAACTTTTGGTTTTGAGGTTGAAAGCATAAACTTTTCGTTAGTGATGGAAGGAGAGAAAGGCAGTTTCCATGAAGGTGCACATCTATGTTTTAATCCTTCTCTTTCCATATCAACGCAAGATGCCAACCTTTGGAACTTTTCTAGCTCAAAACTGGTTTCTTCCCATATATCCCTAAGGATAGAAGTGCTTTCTTTCAAATGAGTCACCCCATCAACCTTAGCTTCTATCATTGAAGCCTTAGTTACTTGACCTACAATCTCACTGATAACACCAGCATGGTTCAACTTATCTAGCTCAAAACTGGTTTCTTCCCATATATCCCTAAGGATAGAAATGCTTTCTTTCAAATGAGTCACCCCATCAACCTTAACTTCTATCATTGAAGCCTTAGTTACTTACAATCTCACTGATAACACCAGCATGGTTCAACTTATCTAGCACAGTATCTAAATTTTTCTTGCTTAACTCAACAATTAACCCAAGTTCCTCTGAATAGAGGATTTGAAAAAGACTATTTCGTTTTGAAGTTAGGTCAAAGATAAACCCACAATTTCCAGCAAATGCCATCTCTAGAGCACAAACTAGCAACCCACCATCACTTGTGTCATGTCCAGCAGATATCAATCCATCTGTAAGAAGGTATTGGACAGTCTCGAAGACCCTTTTAAAGTAAGGAACATCATCATGGTCAGGACACTGATCCCCAATTTGGCCAAACACCTGGGCAAAAGCAGATCCACCTAATCGTCACTTTCCTTTTGCCAAATCAATATGAAGCAAAACACCATCATCTTCAAGTTTCAAATCTGGTGTCACCGTTTTTGTAATATCAGGACAATTGACATAAACACTAATTACAAGGTTTCCTGGAGCCTTAACAACCTCACCCCTGGCATGAGCAGCCATAGAAAGGCTGTCTTTCCCACCATCAATAGCAATACCAAGTTCAATCATTGCTTCTGACTAAGATAAAGCAGCGTCATACATGAAAGCTCCTTCCCCATCAAGCTTGGCAGCATACATCCAATTACCACTTGATTTAACATCAGAAAGGGAAGTGACCTTTGCCCATACAAGATTTGTGAGTGCTTCTCCAACAGCTAACCTTGCCATTGCTTTAGAGTCTAACAAACCTTTGATTGGTTGCTCCCCTATGGCACATGCACCTCCAATCACATCAGTAAAAGTCTGAGCAATAACTGCAACATCAGCGAAAGGAATCTGCAGAGGGCCAATGGTTTGCTGTTGTGCCACGAGGCCAGTAATGCCCCTATCAACTTCTGTTGTCAAGAAGCAAACTGACAAATGGCAATCGCAATACCCTCTTCTAATAACTGTGACTGTTGGGGCTACACCAAATGGATTTTGCTCTCATAAACAACCCAGGGAAAATGAAGCACGTCACCAAGTACCCTTCTCCAATTCAAGATCCACATCCCGGGAGGGGGGGGGGGGGAGTCCATTTGATAGACACTTTTGAGTTTCTAAGGTGTCAACTAAAACAACACGTCCAACATCAGCGAGAGGAATCTATCAGAGGGCCAATGGTTTGCTGTTGTGCCACGAGGCCAGTAATGCCCCTATCAACTTCTGTTGTCAAGAAGCAAACTGACAAATGGCAATCGCAATGCCCTCTTCTAATTACTGTGACTGTTGGGGCTACACCAAATGGATCTTGCTCTCATAAACAACCCGGGGAAAATGAAAAGATTTTTTAGGCACGTCACCAAGTAACTTCTCCAACTCAAGATCCACATCCCCCCGGGCGGCCGGAGTCCATTTGACAGACACTTTTGAGTTTCTAAGGTGTCAACTAAAACAACACGTCCATCACCACCAATAGTACCAATCACAGCCATTCATACCTTTTACCTATCACAGATTAATTGTAAAAGGTTATGACTTTAAGGCTTCACCAAGATTGCATCTTTTTCTTGATATTCTGCACCCCAAATTTCTAGAACAGACATTGTGTCATCACCAACCACAACTGCTCGTTGGCACCCTTGGGGTATATAATTTCCTTTACAACACTGAAATTCCCACCAGCCCCTTGATCACGAATGCTAATAAGTGGATTTTTCTCTCCCATCTCTATGCAAGCACAGACAACACGATAAAAGTTTTGAGCCATCTCAGCATCCCCACGTTGTACAGCATTGAAATCAAGCTCCGCATCATTCTGACCACTAACCATGCTCGAGGCTGCCCCACCTCCCATACCAATACGATAAGCAGGGCCTCCAATCTTAACAACTAACATTCCAATGTCAGGCTGTCCCTTGGATATATGAATATGGTCAACTGTCCAATGCCTCCACTAAACATTATTGGTTTCAACCACTCCCGCCCTTCCCCACTAGGAAGTCTCATTCCAAAAGTCCTTACTAGAATCCAAGAGGATCTGCAAAGGTGACGCTAGATTTGAAGGATAAGTAAAGGATGAATCTTCCCATTCAGCATAAGACCCTGGCATGTTGAGATTCCCAACACAATAACTAGCTGTAGCTGCCTGTACAAAAGAACCCGTTCCCATGGCATGAGTATCCCTAATGCGACCTCCTGCACCAAGATAAGGAGCAACTGCACATGGAAAATTATGAGTCTCAGCTGTAAATAAGATATCTAGGTCTCACGTTGTCAAGTTCAATGGACATGATGACCCAGGCTGAACTGGTCACAACTGCTTCACTGGAAAACCCCTGATTGCACTGGAGTTATCCTTAAATCCAATAACTGAATTATTTGGATTTGCTTGTAAAGTTCTTTTTCGCAATCTGCATTAGCGACTTATCCATGAGTTGCTCATCAATGATAATCTTTCCCGTAAAAAAACCAATGTCTGCTATGCTCACTGTAGGATTGTGCAATATCAAACAATTCAACATAAGTTGGATCACGCTTAATATCCTCTCTGAAAAGTTTAGTATAGTATTAAGTATTGTATATCCTGATCATCAAAAGCTAAACCCATTTCTTGATTAATTCCTCCTAATGCCTTTTGCCCCTTCTCCATGACTGGTATATAATAGACTTCTTAAGGAATCACATTGGTCTCAAAAGATGTTAGCTTCTCAATGTAAATACATTCGGTCATTCTATAATGAACCATTGCTGCAAATTCATTAATTTGATAGTCTTCCAAATCACCCTGGGTGTATAATAAGTACCTCCTCGAATGTTCTAAATGTGTCACCTCTGGCAATCCACATGCACGGCAAATTGCAACAGCATTATTAGACCAGGCTGTGGTAAATGACAGCCTAGGGCCAACCTCTATTATAATAGTCCTCAAATCCTCCTCCCTTCTTTTCTCAAGAAAGCTCTCGGCTTACAATGCATCAGGCTCACATGTTTATTGAAGAAGCCATTTAAGTACTGAAAGTTTTTGCCTTGAAAGTTCTGCTTCAATCCCAATATTGAAATACTGCTCTGTTTGTAAAGCCACAATCTGATCAGAGATTTTGTTTTGAATCTCCTTAAGAAGTTCAGCAGCTGCACTTTATTGGATCACTGGAACCCGATAAAAATGAAAAATTTTCAAAGCAGGCTTCACAACCAAGCTAGAACGATCATCTACTGAACTACTTACACCCCCAGCACCCACAGCTTGGGGATTTGTTTGAGCATGACACCTCAAAGATAAGGCTTTTCTAGTGGAACCCTTCACTTGACTTCTGCTCCAAACTGTACCCCATAGAAAATTACTCCTCTGCCAATGAGATTTCTTCACTAAAAATAGACTTTGTCTGCGTGTACCCTGAAGCCATTAACACATAAAACGAAAAAACACAATAGCATTAAATTATTTAATGTTTCAATGAATGGCAGAAACAATACCCTTGGCCAACAAAAAACACAAAGGAAACTGTCAGTGGACATACTGATTTCAAAGGTTTCAGACACTAATGCACAGCACGGTATGAATGAATTAATTTCTGTATCAATCTGCTATACATGGTTACATCTATATATACAAGTTCAATCCCTCTCAAGACGGGATTGATGGAACAGAATCAGGAAACAGAATCAGGAAAGAATCAAGAAACATAATTAGGAAATATAATCCCTAAAATCTCTCTTAATCAATTCCTGCAATCTCTCCATTAATTACAATTATTTCCCTTCTTGATGAACCCCACTAATTTCTCATCTACACTCCCCCTCAAGTTGGAGCATAGATGTTTATCATGTCCAACTTGCCGATTAGATATTCGAATTTGTCTCTCGTTAATCCCTTTGTTAGAACATCTGCTACTTGTTCTTTAGAGGGAATGTATTTGAGATCAATCGTCCCTTCGTCAATTTTTTTTCTTATGAAGTGTCTATCTATCTCCACATGTTTTGTCCTGTCATGTTGGATTGGATTGTGAGACATGTTGATGGCTGCCATGTTGTCTGACTGTAGTCTGATAGGCAAATTTATTGACATTTTCAGTTCTTCCAGTACTCTTTTTACCCATAGACTTTCGCAGATCCCAAGAGCTATAGCTCTAAACTCAGCTTCAGCACTGCTTCTAGCAACCACACTTTGTTTCTTACTCCGCCAAGTTACCAAGTTTCCCCAAACATAGGTAACATATCCAGAGGTGGACTTTCGATCTTCTTGGTCACCTGCCCAGTCGGCATCTGTCATCATTTCCACTTTTCGATTTTCTGATTTTTTAAACCAAAGACCTAGTCCAGGGGAGCCCTTCAAGTATCTCAGGATTCGATAGACTTCATTTAGGTGCTTTTGTTTTGGATTATGAGAATGTTGGCTCACAACCCCCACTGCATAAGCGATGTCTGGTCGAGTGTGAGATAAATAGATCAATTTTCCCACCATTCGCTGATATCTTCCCATATCTACGGACTTTCCTAGCTCTTCAGTATCCGTAATTTTGTCAGCCCGTATAGGGGTGTCGCTTGGTCTGCAGCCGAGCATGCCTGTTTCCTTTAGAAGATCTAGTATGTATTTCTTCTGTGAGATGTTGATTCCCTTAGTAGACCTAGCTACTTCCATACCTAGAAAATATTTCATTTCTCCTAGGTCCTTAACTTGGAATTCCACATTTAATGCTTGCTTGACCCTGTCAATTTCTGTTGGAACATCTCCTGTGAGTACGATATCATCGACATAAACAACCAATACCACTATTCCCCCATTCAAGTGTCGGAAGAATAAAGTGTGATCGCTCTGTCCCTGTATATAGCCCTCATTCCTCAAGACTTTAGTGAATCTTTCAAACCATGCTCGAGGAGACTGTTTTAAACCATACAGCGATTTCTTCAACCTGCATACTTGGTTCTCCCTTTTTCCAGGGAATCCGGGAGGCATTTTCATGTAGACTTCTTCTTTCAGTTCTCCATTCAGGAAAGCATTCTTGACATCCATCTGATGTAGTGGCCAGTCTAAGTTTGCTGCAAGAGATAACAATACTCTGATGGTGCTTAGTTTTGCCACTGGTGCAAATGTTTCGGTGTAGTCCATACCATAAACCTGGGTGAAGCCCTTTGCCACTAACCTTGCTTTGTATTTCTCAAGGCTCCCATCCGCACAATATTTTGGAGTAAATACCCATTTACAGCCTACTGCCTTCTTGCCTTTGGGTAAGTTGACTACTTCCCATGTATTGTTTTGTTCTAGGGCCTCCAGTTCTTCCATTACTGCCTTCCTCCATTCAGGACTATCAAGAGCTTCATATATAGTTTCTGGTATCTTGACCTGATTAAGATGAGATACAAATGCAAAGTGTTTGGGAGATAAAGCTTGATAGGAGACAAACCTCTCTATAGGATGTCTAGTGCAGGTTCTTGGTTGTTTTCTTATTGCAATCGGGACGTCGAGATCATCCTCTTGTATCTCATGGCTAGGACCTGTTTCTGGTTCAGACTCTTGGATCGTGTCAGTGGCTTGAGGTATATTACCTGTCGTGTCCTTTTTCCGGGTATAGACTTGACCCCACCTGTTAGTGTCTCCCCCTGAACTAGGATCTCCCCCTGAACTAGGATTCCCATCATATTCTCTAGGTTCCCTGTGTGTTGTGTCCTCAAGAGTGTGGATTTGACTAGGAGGTTCATATATGATTTGAGGTTCACTCCAGGTCTCCCCCTGAACCGAGGATGATGGATAGAAAGGGATGGTCTCATGGAAGGTGACATCACGAGTGATATAGAGGCGTTGAGATACAGGGTCAAAGCACTTGTACCCCTTATGGTTTCCTGCAGGCCCTAGGTAGATACATTTGGCAGCTCGTGGGTCAAGTTTATGTGGATGATGTAGATGAACAAAAGTAGTGCAACCAAAAATGCGGAGAGGTAAGGTATTCTCAAGGTAAGGTAGATTAAAGTGTTGGTGAAGTACTTGAAGAGGAGTCTGAAAGGACAGGGGTTTACATGGCATTCGATTGAGCAAGAAGGTGGCGGTGAGGATAGCATCATCCCAATGGTAAGTAGGTACATTGCTGCTAAAGAGGAGAGCACGAGCGGTTTCAAGGAGATGCCTGTTTTTCCGCTCAGCAATTCCATTTTGCTGTGGACTATGGGGACAAGAGCTCTTATGAGAAATGCCTTTTTGCTTAAGGAAATTTGAGAGTTGGTGGTTAATGTATTCGGTGCCATTGTCAGTATGGAGGATTTTGATCTTGGAGTCAAATTGAGTATAGATCATATTATAGAAATCAATGAATGTTTGGTAGACCGCAGTTTTTTCCTTTAAGAGGAATACCCAGCATACTCGGGTATGATCATCAATGAGTGTCATAAACCATTTGGAATGAGTGCGATTTTTCACACGAGATGGGCCCCATAGATCACTGTGGATAATGGAAAAAGGTGTGGAGGGTTGATAAGGAACACTAGAGAAGGGAGTACGATGATGTTTTGCTAGCTCACATGACTCACAATGAAAAACTGAGTTTTTATTTAAACGTAGAGAAGGAAACATCTTACACATGTATTGAAAATTGGGATGTCCTAATCTTTTGTGCCATAAGTCCATCTCACTAGTTTGAGGGAGAGACACTTTATTACAAACATAAGATACTGATTTTGGACAGTCATTCAGGTAATAGAGTCCCCCAAGTTCCTTAGCAATACCAATCGTCGTCCCCGTGAACAGGTCCTGAAAAACACAGTGGGTAGCAAAGAAGTCAGCATGGCAACGTTCTCTTTGATTCAATTGACTTACAGATAATAAGTTACACTGTAATTTTGGAACATAAAGGACATCATGCAGCACGAGTGTATTAGAAATTCTAATAGTACCACTCCCTGCTACTAGAGAGTTGGAGGCATCAGCAATTTTTACTGTGAGTCGTGACGTGGCAGGGGTATAGTTGGAAAACAAGGAAATATCATTAGTCATATGATCTGAGGCACCTGAATCAACTATCCAACAAGGGCCTGAGGTCTTACCTTTAATAGTGGTAAGTGCTGTAAAAAAGTTACCTTTGTGTACTACAGTGGCAACTGGTTTACGGGACTGACTTTCTAGCACGTTTAGGCGCTCTAGGATCATGGCTAATGAATCAATTGGGCCTGAAGCAGCAGGATTGAGCCCATTAGAAATCTGGCCAACAGGAATTGGGCTTGGGTTAACACTGGACCCATATGAAGTTGGGCCAACGGAGCAGAGCCCATGAGTTGACGCTGGCGCTATGTTGGGCCTGTGAGGTAATGTCATATTTGGGCTGCTGTGATCCATTGGGCTATCGTGATTCATGTCGTCTGATCCTGCAGAGTTAGCCAGATGGCTTCGCGGCCGTCGCTGCTTGGCTTTCCAATCCGGTGGTTTGCCGTGAAGATCCCAGCAGCGCTCCTTGGTGTGTCCCAATTTCTTACAGTGCTCGCAGGTCGGGCGTTCTCTCCTGGAGCCAGAGTCCAATGCGCGGACGGCTAGGGCTGAAGCTTCAGTGGCCGAGGAAGGAGTTCCATGGCTGAGGAGCATCACTTGCCGACGGGTTTCTTCATCACGCAGGAGGGAGAATGCTTCTGATACAGACGGGAGAGGTACGCGGCTGAGGAGACGGCCACGGGCATCATCATACGCCGAGTCGAGCCCCACAAGAAATTCGAATAGTCGCTCCTCATCCACAGTTCGTTGGTACTCGGCTGCGTCCTCACCGCTTTTCCATACTCGGCGTTGAAGCAAATCAATTTCTTGCCATAACGCCGTCTTCTCGAGATAATAGACATTCAACGGGCGAGTGCTCTGTTTCACATTCCAGAGGCGAGCTCGAAGATCAAATAACAGTGAAGCATTGGGACGCTTTCCATATGCTTCCTTCACGGCGTACCAAATAGACTTGGCAGTGGTTAAAAACATAAAGCTCCTTCGGACCGCTGGAAGCATGGAATTCAGAAGCCATGAGGCGACGATAGCATTCTCTGATTTCCATCGTCGTCGGGAACCATCATCATCGAAGGGTGGTTGATCGTTGTAGATCATATCAAGTCGGTCTCTACCGTCGAGGGCGAGGAGCATTGACTGGCTCCAATCGAGATAATTTTCGCCAGTGAGACGTTCCGGTACAATGACAATCGCCGAGCCTTCAAAGCCGACAATCTTAACGGAGGCTGGACGTGACTCTCCGTTGGACAAAACCTGCTCTGATACCATGTCAGTGGACATACTGATTTCAAAGGTTTCAGACACTAATGCACAGCACGGTATGAATGAATTAATTTCTGTATCAATCTGCTATACATGGTTACATCTATATATACAAGTTCAATCCCTCTCAAGACGGGATTGATGGAACAGAATCAGGAAACAGAATCAGGAAAGAATCAAGAAACATAATTAGGAAATATAATCCCTAAAATCTCTCTTAATCAATTCCTGCAATCTCTCCATTAATTACAATTATTTCCCTTCTTGATGAACCCCACTAATTTCTCATCTACAGAAACCGAAATTTACAACCCATCCACACCAGAAATAAAATTGTATTACAATCAACGTTTCAAAAGGTCCTAACAAAACAAAAGGTTTATCATGATATGGAATTCTGGGATACCGTGAACTCAAATAAAAGGAGCAAAAGCAAACCTGAAGGAATTCGGCAACCCCCATTTCCCCAGCAGCAGCCATGTTCTTAAGAAGAGCAAACTGAAAGGCAGAAGGTAATAGTCTTACTTCTTAGCATGCAATCAGTCTCCAAAACTTCAAGAAGAAAAAATATATGTTAAGAATTGCAGAACTCACCAAAATCAGATAGAGTATCCAATAAATATTAAATACATAGAAACTCAGGACCTGACTCTATTTCTTACTTTTACGGTCTTGATAAAGAAACTTAAATATAGTTTTTTTTAAGCAGGTCAACACTGCAAAGAAAGAAGACTAAACCCAAAACTCACAGAACAGTCACGCCCAAACAAGATGTACAGGAGCAAAACCAATTACAAAAACTTAGCAGCGCATTTCAGCAGAATAAGCAACAACAAACCTGAGATAGTGAGGAGATACTTTGAAGCACCGTCTTCTTCTGTGCGTCTTTTTGCTCTACTTCAGAGCTTCAGTCTTCGAGTTGTAACTGGGAGGAGAGAGTCATGCAAGATTATGAGAATGAAGACTAACAGATATAGTAAAAGTTACATACTTGCCACCAATGAAAGGTCACAAATAATACAAAGGTAATTTTATTTAGAGCTCAGCTGGAGGCACATTAAGAGCTTATCAGAAATTATTAGCTAACAACTAAGCCACTAATACACTTTAACGGCACCCCAATTATGATACAAGCCTAATGGCTCAATTTTTTTTCTAGAATATACTGGGAAATGCGGAATAATGTTTGATAGTCATGTTAGAGTGTAATGGGAATCGTGAATTCCAACAAAGGAAGAAGAATCACCTGCTGTTGGACTTGATGAACAGGTGGGCAAAAGCATAGGCTTCAAGTAAACACGTCTTTTACTCAAAAAGAAGGGAGCCCCAATTTGTCAGCGAACTAAATTTGGCAGGGACTGCGATGGAAATCGCCGCCATTGTAGTCCCCTCACGGCCTCACCAACAACAAATGGCAAGGGAGGCTGGAGACGCCGTCGTCGTGCGTGGAGAAAGAGTCTGAGACTAGAGAAGCCGAGAACGATAGCTGAATGCCTGAGCCGAGAGAACTGAAAGCGAAAGTGAAGGGCTGAAAGTCAAAGTGAATGAGTGAGGATGAGACTGATAGAGACGGCAGTGTGGTCTGGGGAAGGGAGAGTAAGTACTGAGGAGTGACGGAGACTAAATTTCCTTTCGAAAGAAAAAAATAATTTAATTCGTACAAAAGGAAAAAAGGGGCAGAATTTTCCAACAACACAGATTCATTGATAAGAACTTAAGAAGCACTTCGAGAATCTGATTCTATTGATTCTGATGAGTTCCGGAAAATCTCTTCCATCCCTCTCAATAAATCGAGCACTTTGTTGTTGTTAATGTAAGTTTTCGGGTCTCTGATTCTTATTTAGCTTACTGAATACCCATCAAATCGGAATACTTTAGACATCCTCACAATTATGTTATTCAGCAAATATACAGAAAATAATAGAGGCAAAGCATGAGACACCAAAAGAGAATAAGAGATATATAGATCGCCTACCGAATGATAACGGGACACCCGTTCCTTTTGTCTATGTTCATGTATGAGTATGAAATAAGAGAAGAAATAGGATTTAAAAAATAATTTTTCCACTTCTCATATTACTGTATATCTGGTAGTTATATCTTTTTATATAGGATGTTATACATATATACTCTATTCTCTTTTTTATTTTTATAATATAGATTTAGGTCTAACCTATTAAAAATAGATTAGTCCACTTCCAACTATTAATGTATATCTTTTCATGACATGAAGTAGTTTGAAGAAATACTTTATCCAGAGTAAAGGAGAGTGTTTTCCTTCTCATTTGGTTTTTACCGGGAAACTTTTGATGTGATTAGGGCTATTCATAAAACCCTAGTTAGGTATATATATTCAAATTCATAATAAAAATATTTTATTTAACTCAATAAATATAGAATAAAATTGAGTATTAGATTATAAAATATAACCTATATATTTTTTGAGCTAAATACTGGGTATGAAGCTGCCTTATCTTACCCATGAGTATCCATTATTTTATTTTTTTACTTTTTTCCTATATGTTAGTATGCTACATTTAGAAAAGAGAATATGATAGCTACTAGTGACTAATGAGTCATTTTAGAAATATGAGTAGTTAAATATGTAAGTTGTATATTTTAATATTTATAACTATATTAATTTTTTTAATTTTATTAATTATCATATGATTACATTATAAATTATAATTATTTATTTTATTTTTTATATGCTTCATGTTTGTCAATATTAGGAAGATTGATACAAAGTTGTAATTACAAACTATTTAGACTTTAATACTTATTTTTTATATACAATGGATCTTAAGACTTTAATTATTATCTTTGTTACCTTATTTTTAGTAGATTATGTATATTATTTAACTCTTAAAGAGATATGAATATAGTATTATTTTAAAAATTCATAATTGCAGATTTTTTTCACATCATGAGCATGTCATCATGACTGAAACATGATTAGCCTGCCTATGCCCAGCCTACCTATGTCCAATCCAAAATTATTAGGGTTTTTATTGGGTAGAGTCAGGCATCGGGTTGTAAAATGTAGCACGTACTTTTTTAGGTAGGGCACTGGGCAAGAACTACCCTACCCATGCATACCCTTAGACGTGACTATTTTGTGTATAAAATATTATTAAAATTTATTTTTTAAAAAAAGAATACAGTCATAGAGGAGAGATTTAATATTTTATGATAATATTATTATAATATTAATTTCTTACTGTGATTTAATATTTTATAACAATGTTATTATAATACCAAATATTAAATAAAAATATAAAAATAAATTTAAACTATTAAAATGTAATTCAAATAGGTAAACCCCTCCCATCAAAGAGTTTCTTAAACTGGAAATCTTAAAATTTTAGGAAAAGTATTATGCAAATATCTATATTTTTTTAAAAAATTTAATTTGATACATATATTTTTTATTAAATTATTTAATTTTTTTTCAGTTATGACTTTGAAGAATCTGACCCTAATCCATCAAAAGCTGTCAATAGTAATTGGATCATGATACATGATGCTATGTTAACAAGTAAGGTCTTTGGCATATTTTTGCCCTGAATGGTGTGAAAGAAATAAAATGAGGCCAATGCCAAGTCAAAACAAATTTAATACTCCTCTGATGATTTATATAAGATATAATTTATACTATAAACTATATATTATATTAAATATATATTAAAGATAAAAAAAATATATAATTATCACTAAACAATTTAATTTTAAGTAGAAATAGCTAAATATAATAGTTATTTTGCAAATCAAAATAGAGGAGAAATTTTTTCGCTCTTCATTGATTAATTTTAATATATTAAAAAAATTAAATAAATAAATTAATTATAATTAATATAAAAATTAACTTATTAATTTATATAGATTAAAATGTATATAATAAAAATCAATTCGTCAAGTCAAAACTAACCTTATATGAAATTGAAGCAAGTATATTGGCCATATATCCTGAATATACTGCTGGTATGAAAAACGGATTTTTTTCATCAGAACTATTTCTCTCATAGAATATAAATCTAGTTTCTTTCATCAGGTTTCACATTTTCCTGAGAAACTAGATTGTAAGCACGTATGTTGTACACAGTATGAAATATAAACCACATTATTCATGACTTATAAATAATATGACTTCTTATACTAGTGTATAAAAATAAAATATAAAATTTATAAATGTTATTTGGTTTTAATCTATGAGAAAACCTTCTAGTTGAAAAGTAGGACCTTGGGAAACCAAAGATCTTACAATCAGTTTCCACATCCCCATCCTAGGCACAAAACCTTGCTGCACCATTTGCTTCACAGCCCAATTGACATCACCCACAAGATTCATCTTGCACAGTCCCTGAATCATCACTTTATAAGACACAAAGCTTGGAGTGATGCCCATCAACACCATGTGATTCATTAGATGTTTAGCTTCAGCAAACCTCTCAGCATCAAGCAATCCATACAAAACCTCTTGATAAGAACTTGCAGTAGGAGAACATCCTTTCAGTTGCATTCTCTCCAATAGCTCTTTCCCTTGTTCAACTTTCCCCTGTTTTCTCAACCCAGAAATCAGTATGTTGAATAATATCGTATCAGGCCAAATACCATCTCTCTCCATTCTATCCAACAACAAAAATGCATCATCCACCTTTCCTTTTTCACACAGAGCATGCATCAGTGTAGAGAAAGTTCTCACATTGGGTTCGCACTTTATCTTGGGAAATTCGTCGAGCACTTGGAATGCAGCCTCCAGCTTCCCACAATTACACAAGCCTTTGATGAGTATATTGAGGCAACAAGCATCAATCTCAACACCTAACTTAGGAGCTGATGTGTAAACCACATGAGCAACATCAAACAGTTTGGCGCACACAAGGAGGTTCAGGACGAAATTGAAGGTTTTCGTGCTGGGCCAGCACTGGAAATTGGGCATGTCATAGAGGGTCTCCATGGCTCTGTTTATACGACCAGCCAAGTTGCCATAGACTTTGATAACGTTGTAGAAGAAATCATCAGACAAGCGGCAGTTCCTCTCGAGTTTGATTCTGTACATGAGATTGTCAATGGAATCAAACAATTTGGCTTGAGCAAGTTTGAGGATTATGGAGAGGTAGAAGCACTCATTGGGTTTGTAGTCCTTGCGCTTGGAGTAGAGTTCCAAGACTGTAATTGCTGAAGATGGGTCTGTGAGGGAGTTTACAAGAGTCAACACCTCTTTGGGAGTTAACCAGTCTTTGTGATTTAGCCTTGTCAAAATGGTAGAATCTCTAGTCGATGCTGAAAATGAAATAGAAGATGAAGATGAGGATGATGCGGCAGTGGAGTAAGCAAAAGCAAGAGAGTTGAAAATCAAAGGCTGAGGGAGCTTGCGAATTCTTGAAGATGCTCTGGAAATCATGGCCAAAAAACACTTTACAACGAGTTGAAGTTTCCAGCTGGGCTCTGAAGCATAATCTACATACAGAACGTTCTCAATGAGCACTTAAACAATAAAGAAAGGTAGGAGTAGGAGACGAAGATTATTCAAGAAAAGAGGCCCCACGAAAACACTAACGTTCAAAAATGAGAGTTAAACAAGAAGGGATTAAAACTAATCAAAATACTAATGAAGGTAATGATTCAAAACGAAAGAACTGTATTGCAAGAAATGGCAGACCAATAAATAATGAGAAGAGGAAGAACGCAAAGAACCAATTTCGATACAACTCACCTTCACGAAGGCGTACCACATAGGTACGCTGGCACGCATACGACGGCGCACACAGACGGAGGACGACGGGCACTCACCAGTGAGCAAGCTCGACTTATAGCAGACAGGCAGAGCGAAACGACGAAGGGGTTTTTCGTTCTGGCTTTTATATCTGGGAGAGCTTAGGGCAGGCAAGCATAGCACAACGCATCGTTTTTACATGTTTTTCTTTTCTGTTAAAAAAAAATCCATTTTCCCCAAATTCAGACCCTACAAATTTTTTAATCCATTTCAGTTCACTGCCCAAAGACAATTCCCAGCCCATTAACAGCTTAAACCCGGTCAACTTGACTTAAATAGCTGTTTGTTATAGTCATAATATTTAAAAATATATCCTAATTTTTAAATATTTAAATTTATATTTAAAAATAATTGATAATTTATATTGTTTAATATTAATATAACTTAAAAGAAAATAGGATTTTGCCGATAATAAATAATTTTTAACCCTTTAAAAAATTATTATAAAAAAGAATTGGTTGATTGATGCAAGGAATTTAGAGGTGAGGGGAGGAAAAAATTTGTAAGTTAAATTTAGAAAAATTGAGAAGGAAAGTTATAAGATTTTAGTGAGAAGATGTATGATAAAAAAAATTAATCAAAAAAATTAATTATACTTCTCTAATTTTGTTTACATCTCCACTCTAAATCCATCTCTCAAAAGCAACTATCTAGTTTTTAATCATATACATATTAATAAATATATATTGGACTATATATAGGCCCAAACACGTGATTTATACTTTTATAGTGCAATGTATTCTTAAGGAATAAGAAATTACCGTGTTGATCACAGCAAAGCATGCATGACATGAGAAGGCCACTTTACAAAGCCATTTAATATTTCACCAATTCACCATACGCACTCTATCTTTATAAAGTTATCCCTAACCTATCATCAACATACCACGTGTCTCTTGTATGTTACTATCGCACTAGTGATAAATCTAGAAATGTAAAAGTAGATAAAGAATTTTTTATCCTATATATAATATCTTATTATATTTTATCTTTTAAATATATAAAATTTTTATAAAGTATCTATATATTAATTAAATATGGTAAACAGTTTATATCAAATGGTAGTTAAAAATACACGGTTAAAAATACTTTTAAAAAAATTAATATATATTTATTATAAATAATAAATTAAATTAATTTTTTAATATTTATAAATTAATTGCACAACCTTTATATTCTATTTGATCATAATTATAAGAGTTAATTAATTTTTATAATTATATTAAAAAAATTAAATAAATAAATTAATTATGATAAGATTTTCATGTGAATATATATAGTCTTCAAAGAATAAAAGAAAGTTTAGCTACAAGCTAATAACAATATGCATCTATTTGCTTCCATTCTTGGCACTTTCTTATGGATATTGACATTGAACATTCAGGTCTTTTAATTTGCTCTAGGTTGTTTGTTTCTGATATGCGACCTTTTCTATTTTCTATTTTCTTATTTCTTTTTTTGTTATTATAAACAAATAATACTTTTTTAATTCCATCTTAGACCAAGATATATAGGATAGGCCAAAACATGAATTGAATTTCAATTTAAGATAAAAATATTCTAATTTAAAAAAAAATACCTAAGGTCTTTGAATAATTTGACACTAATTTAATATTCACATTATGAAAGTTGATACTAATGTTTTAAAATTAGATAATAATGTTTCAATGTTTAATTATTTTGAAATTTTAGAATATCAATATTAAATTTAAGAAAATCAATATAATGTCAAGTTTTAAAAAAATAGCGTCAAGTTGTTTATTAGAAATATTAATATCAAATTATAAGAATTATTCATCTTCCAATAATAATAAACCCACATGAAACTAAATCATGTTATGGATTTAGTTTTGTGTTACACAACAAATACACGATAGAAGATAAGATAGAGAGAGAGAGAGAGAGGTAAGAGGGGAGCAAATCATCCACTCTAAAATTAATCACCCTTATACTAGGCATATTTAAACAATAATGGGAAAATGGCCTTAATAAACCCATATTTTTCCTTATTCTTATTATAATCCATTTATATTAGGCTTGATCAGTCTTAATCCACCAAGAAACTAGATA
This sequence comes from Leucaena leucocephala, assembly GCA_037074615.1. Lineage (NCBI taxonomy): Eukaryota > Viridiplantae > Streptophyta > Magnoliopsida > Fabales > Fabaceae > Leucaena > Leucaena leucocephala. The sequence goes on along the minus strand of CM073543.1, from coordinate 5,986,177 downwards.
TAACCCAACAAAATCACATATAATAATTAAATAAATGCTTAAGATAATTGCTGGATCAAACTCATAATATCTCACCATTAAGATGAAATATATACCCATTTAGCTATAAGGTAGTGTGAAATTATTACAGCCCTCTCGGGTATTGATATATCAATTTTTTAAGGCATAGGATCAAATCACTTTGAAAAGATAACCTTCTTAAGGTATATTTGTTTTAGTTTATAGAGAATAGGTTATAGGAAAATTTAATTTTAAAATTATTTTATATAATATATTTTGTATAAAAAGTAATTTTAAAAAAATAAATATTTGTATGGTTATTATTATAATAATTTTTTAGGTTATAAAAAAATTAATTTTAAAGTGATTTTATATAATATATTTTGTATAAAAAGTGATTTTAAAAAATAAATATTTATATAGTTATTGTCATAATAATTTTTCATAGTTAAATTATAAAAAAAAATATAAAATAAATAAGAAATGAGCGTTAAGAACTTAATAAAAATTTATAGAATTAAAATAATTATTTTCTATAGTTAATATTTAAAAATTGTTTCAAAAGCCGGTGAATCCTATTTAACAAAGCTATATTTTAATTATAATTTTGTTCAAAATCTAAAAACACTTTTTTTTTCTTTTTTCTAAAATACACACACGTAAAACAAGGTCAATGACGTCACTTAATTTGAGGCAACAATTTTTTTTTAAAAAAAGTTTGTAGTTAATTATCCAGATGTGAGGTCTCTCTTGGCCTTCCTCTTTGATCATGAAGATTCTATATTTAAGATTGGCACGATGTAATGTCTAATTGCGTAATTTTCGTATGCAAGTATGGAACCTCACGTCTACCTTTTTTTTTTTTTTCAATTTAATTTCCATTCAGAGATAATAATTATTCTTGTTTGCATATTCCAAGAAGCATGGCTGTGTAAGGGAATAACACTTTAAAGATACCATTATCAAAGTAATTCCATTTAATATTCTAATGATGCAACTTTATAACACCGCTTTCTCGTACGTTCCCCACAAAAAAAAAAGGGAATTTATTATGATGAAAAATTAATGTAAGGAAGGAAGGATGTTTATTAATTAGTAACACCTCTCCAACATAAAACTAACTACTGACTTAATCAAATACCAAGAAACAACCATTTTCCTCGTTATTAAAATACTAACCCAACAAGACCAAATCTAGGATTCTAAGCTCAGGTATCCATTACGCAACAAGCATACCACAAACGACCCATAATCAGAGCCTAAACTAATTTTATAACATTTATTATATATTATATATATAATGAAAATATATTTAAAAATTAATTAGGATAAGCCTATAAACTCTCAGGCCATTTTTAAAATAAAAAGTCTAACCTGTTTATTTTAATAGCCTTCTAAATACTTCTATGGTGGTTGGTTTAATTCCAATTCATTCGAGAATCGTGCATGTCAAATTTTTTTCTTTCACAGGTATGTATGTATGTATGTATGTATGTAAAATCCTCACTTACAAATGTTTGCTTCTTCCAGCCGAAACAATTCTGAAACTGCAAATTCATCCAGAGAAAAGGAAAGTGGAAGGAAAAGCAAGAAAGATGGTGAAAGCAGAAAACAAAGGCATCAATTATTGCAAGACCAAAAGAATTGGGTTTTATTAAAGGATGATTTCTCTCTCACGTAAACGCCATTTTTTTATCCCTTAAAAAACCGCCATTTGCTCTTTCAAAAGCTGAGCTTCACTCTCTCTTTCTGCTTTACAGAAACACTTGCATGTCACAGAAACACTCGCAGAAGAGCTCTCTCTCTCTCTCTCTCTCGGTTGAGAAAGCTCAAATCAAAACCAGATTCAAAAAAGCAAAAGCAAAAGGCCACATTGATTTGTCTAGCTTTTCCAATCAGACGGAAAAAAAGTTAGCATTGTGAGAAAAGCACACCAAAGCAGACCTCATTAAGCAAACAGCACTAGTAGAAAAGAATGGGGAAGAAGATCCCACACATATACTCTGCCCTCGTGTCGCCTTCTTCTTGCTCGTCTTCGTTGTTGTCGTCGCCTAGATTTTTGAGCTCGCAGCTATGTCAGAGATTGTTCCTGCTGAACCCATTGAGGATGTCGAAACACGTTTCCATGATAGGACCTATTATGGTAGAACCTATTATGAACAAGGCGAATCGTCGTCGTCGTCGTCCTCAAGGCCCAATGTCACGTTGGCGATTACCGATGGTCCCAGGCATAGTGATGATGTTCCTGAGCCCTTCGACAGCGAAAGGTTGCCCACTGTTTTTGCTTCTGAAATCCAAAGGTTTCTTCGCGTCGCCAATTTGATTGAAAGGGAGGAGCCTCGCGTTGCCCATCTTTGTAAGTAACATCTGTGTGTGTGTATGTAGTGAGGTTGTAATTTGATCGTGTTTTACTTGATGTTTTTCTGTTTTGGTTGAAAAAAAAATTTACCTTTTAGCAAACGTGAAAAGAAAGTTCAGTTTTACAAAATTACCTCAAACCCAAAGTCTTAAATTCAACCCAATATTTTGACAGAGAACATATATGATCTGGATAACATTAAAATGAAAAAACAGAAAAAGGTGAATATAATTAATAGTTATGGAGTTCTGTTTTCAATATGAAAAAAAGAAGAGTTCTGTTTTTCATTTGTTCAGTTGACAAATAGTTGCACTTAGAAATTTAGGTGGTTGCTATTCATTTCAGCTGACATAGTGAGACTCTAATCGAATATGGATTTAGAAGTTTTGAATGATTGATTAAATGATGTTCACAAAGATGAACATGGAGACTATCGTAAAATTTAAAACCACCGGTGTTACAGTAAAGTCCAACATTTTTCAACTTTGCTTACCCCATGAATGATATTCATGGTTGACTAAATCATTCCAGGCCGTTTTCATGCCTTTGTAATTGCACACAAGAAGGACAAAAATTCCACTGGAAGGGGTGTCAGACAATTCAAAACTGCACTTCTTCAGCGACTTGAACAGGTAAATGAGAATGTTTGGAATGTTTGGAGCGTGTGTTGTCAGGGACAGATTCTAAACATTGTCTCTCTGACGTAATATAATTGTAATAGAATATGCATACAATATATATATATATATATATATATATATATTAAAAAAGCTGTTTCTTTAATTGTTCCGCAGTTTGGAATTATCAATATACACAAGAAAAACAAAGTATGATATGAAGTAACATTACCTTCATCTGTTTCAAAACTAATGTATTGCTTTTGTGAAATGTGACACAGGATGAAGAACTTACCGGAAAAGATAAGAGTGATAGTCGTGAACTTAAACGTGTTTATCATGTCTACAGAGATTATTTTATCAAACATGATAAAACCTTTGATCTAGAACACAGGTAACTAAGCTTATAATCATTAATGCATCATTTTCCTTTTCAACTAGAAATTTTAAACTCGTATATAGCCTGCTAAGCTAAATACTGTGATGTTTTCTCTTAACAGTCACAGAGAAAAATTGATAAATGCACGTGATATAGCTTCTGTTCTGTTTGAGGTGTTAAAAACAGTTATAAATGCAGCTGGTCCTCAGGTTTTTTTTCCTTTCCTTTCTTTTGCGTAATCTCATTGACATGAGCATGTTGCTATGCTTTTCTCTTATCGTTTCTCCTTTTGCCCAAATTAGGCGCTTATTGAAGGAAATGAACTGCACAAAAAATCTGAGTTCAATATTCTACCACTTGAACAAGGAGGCATTAAGCTTGCAATTATGCAGCAGCCTGAGGTCTGATGGCACATGGATGATCCAAAATTTCCTTTCTTGTTCTCTCTTTTCCTTCCTGTATATTTTCCATATTTCACCCCATTGAGAATGTTATAAAATAATGGACTGAGTGTTTTATAAATTGGTACAGATTAAGGCTGCAATTGCAGCTATTCGGAATGTTCGTGGTTTACCCTCACCTCAAGATTTTAAGAAAAATGCAGCCTTTGTAGATTTGTTTGATTTTCTTCAGCATTGCTTTGGATTCCAGGTTAGTTATTCTAGTTAACTTTAGATTCTGAGTTTTCCTTCTTGATGTTTAATTATAATTGTTCACTGATAACTGATTAAATGTTGTAATCGTACATTTAAATGCAAATAAGATACTACTGTGTAGGCAAGATTGCTCAAAGTAGTTGGCCTGAAGTTTTCATTATATTGTGTCTTCCATTAGGTTGCGAACGTGGCCAACCAAAGGGAACATCTGATTCTACTCTTGGCCAACATGCAAACTCGGCAAGCACAAAATCAGAATTCAATTTTGAAGGTTCATTGGTGATAGCGTTTGCATCTTCTTGCTTTACTTCATCAAATTTGACTCAGTAACACGTCACTTTTCTCGTATCAGTTAGGTGAAGGATGTGTAGATGAATTGATGAGAAAGTTTTTCAAAAATTATACAAACTGGTGCAAATTTTTGGGACGAAAAAGCAACATTCGGTATGTTAACTTATCAATCTCTTGTTGCTTTCATAGTTTTTCCCCCTTCTTTTTTTTGGTGGTGGTTTGGGGTGGGGTGGGGTCGCTCTTTTTGTGAACAAGGTAGAGTGGTATACCTCTGTGTTTCTTCTACTTCATTACTCCTTTATTATTTTTGTTTGAACTCTTATTCTTTTAACATTCCTTTCGATCCCATAGCAAGTCTGTTACTTGCCTTGCAGCTTACCTTATGTGAAACAAGAAGCCCAACAGTATAAAATTTTGTATATAGGGCTTTACCTGCTCATATGGGGGGAGGCTGCAAATCTGCGATTCATGCCGGAATGTCTATGCTATATCTTTCACCAGGTATGTCAAAACTACCAACCTCTGTTAGATGATGCGACCAACTTTTGCTTGTTTCTTTAATACTAGGGTTAGATTTTGTAATATTTAGCATTTCATACCACCTATAAATTTCTCAATTGTCCTCATGGATCGAAATTGTTGAAGATCTCTTCTAATATCCTCCCTCTTCTTTCTTTGAAGATGGCGTATGAATTGCATGGCATCTTAAGTGGTGCTATTAGCTTGACAACATGGGAAAAGGTCATGCCTGCATATGGAGGAGAACCTGAATCTTTCCTTAACAATGTTATCACCCCCATATACCATGTTATTAGAGAGGTACCACAAGCTCATTTCATCGTTTTTTTTCCTGAGCTTTTTTCTTAAATACAAGTAACTTGTTTTCAAACCGAAGGAAGTTGCAAAAAGCAAAGGAGGGACAGCTGACCATTCTTTGTGGAGAAACTATGACGATCTGAATGAGTATTTCTGGTCAATTCATCCCGAAACTATATGTTTTTGCCTATTGCTTTTATATGCAGAAGCAATGTTTTCTTATCCTCAGGTTCTTACAGCTGTTTTATATTGACAGGTCTCCTGACTGTTTCAGTATTGGTTGGCCCATGCGTCTGGACCATGCTTTCTTCAATGTACAGCCACAAAAAAAATCCAATATAAAGAACGCTATTGCATCACTGGATAAAATAAAAGAAAGGAAGAAGAGAGACACTAAGGTTGAAGAATCAGAGGTGATTCTGCCTATAATATTATCACAGGCAATTTACTTCATACATTGCCTTGGTGATATTAAAACACATTGAAATTGCATAGTAACTTTCTACTTATTGTGTTCCTGGATATAGCTTAGCTCTTCTTTCTTTTTATCATAGGCATTTTGTTTCAGACATTGCTTCGGCAATATGAAAACAAATTGTAATTAAATCTTTGAAATTGCATAATGACTTCTAACTTATGGTATTCATTGATATAGCATAGCTTTTCTTTCTTTCCTAGTCAGGTCACTTATTGTACCTAAAACTATGTATTAGCATCCTCTGCTGAAGTTTGCTTTGCGTAAGATGATGAATATATTGAAGTCTGTACAAATCCTATTGGAGCCTCCACGTGTTGAAGCATCATAGTTTGTGGCACTATAATGATTAGAATCTAAAACTAGAAATATGATGTTGAACATGTCCTACTAGATTGCAAGTTAGACCATGTGGTGATGACATCTCATTTGTCACTGAAGTCAACAATTTCACTTACAATGTACTAATTTAGGGGCATCATACAAATTTTTTAAATAAATAAATATGATACATTAGCATTTTTGTTTATTTTTCTTTTGAAGCATGTGTTTTTAAGAGACTTCAGGCTGTATTAAGCACTTCTCTAAACTAAGAATAATTCCATACCCCACTTTACAGGACGTATCAGATCAATGCCATGAACCACAATGGCTGGGGAAGACAAATTTTGTAGAGATTCGTTCGTTTTGGCAGATTTTTAGAAGCTTTGACAGAATGTGGAGTTTTTTTATTCTCTCCCTTCAGGCACGCTCAAATTCTAGTGCAGATGCTTTGCAATTTTCTGCTCTTTATGATGGATATCTTTGACTTTGATACGTGTTTATTCTGTCATTTACTAGGCTATAATAATAGTGGCTTGTCATGACTTGGGATCTCCGCTTCAGTTGTTTGATGCTAAAGTATTTGAGGATGTGATCAGCATCTTTATCACATCTGCTTTTCTTAAACTCATTCAAGGTTTGTTGCTCATTATAGTCATACCATGTGTTATAGCTAATTTAATTTAATAAACAGCATTAAGGATGTACAGAACTTGGTCTAATTCTTTCCAGATTTTTTTTTGAAATCTTTTATCAAAAGAATCAAAATTTGCTTCTTTAACCTTTTCTTTTTTTTCGTTTTACTATTATAATCCTGTTATCCTCCTTCTTTTTGTGATCCTTCAATCCTTTACGTTGTGTTTGGTTCAATGCAGCAATTATGGACATCATCTTTACATGGAAAGCCAGACTAACAATGGAACACTCTCAAAAAATGAAACTTCTGACAAAACTGGTTTTTGCCCTGATCTGGACTATTACACTCCCTGTGTGTTATGCTAATTCCAGAGGAAAATATACTTGCTATTCCACACAATATGGGAGCTTGGTTGAGGAATGGTGTTTCACTTCTTATATGACTGCGTCTGCCATATACTTGATGACTAATGCGGTTGAAATTGTATTGTTTTTTGTCCCTGCTATTGCCAAGCATATTGAGGTCTCTAATAATCAGATATGCAGATTTTTGTCTTGGTGGACACAGGTAACTTATCCATAGTGTTTAGCATGCTTTCCATCAGTATATGAAACTTGGCGTAACTTGATATGTGCGTGTGCCTATGTTACTGCGATATTCTTTCACTGGGTTAAGTGCGGTAACTTGATTGTCACATGTGATCATCTTGCAGCCCAGAATTTATGTTGGACGAGGGATGCAAGAAAACCAAGTTTCAGTGTTGAAGTATATCTTAATACCTTATTAGATTGTAAAGTCTACATTTAATATATTCTTTTGTAAACATATGCTATTGGATATATTTACTTTTCTTCTGATATAGGTATATGTTATTCTGGATATTGGTGCTATCTACGAAGTTTCTGTTCAGCTACTGTTTTGAGGCAAGTACTAACCGAACGGTGATTATGGGTTTTTCCCCGGATAAACAAAAAGAATAATTGAATCCTTAGTTATGTGGACAACTATTAGGGTTAACTAATGCACGATCCATTTGCTAGAATTAAAGCATATTGATAAAATCTTCCTACCCTGACTTGGTAGGTGAGGTTATTGGTCCTTTTGATGAACTTCTACAATAATGTTCATATATTGGCTTGTAAATATGTATAAAAAGCTGAATGATTTTGCATTAAAAAAGGGAAGAAAATGCATAATTATTCTATTGTAATTTTTGTATTTTTCATCATTTAGGTTTTCATGTAATTAAGTATCATATAGAGTATGCTATATGGTTGTCCATCTTAAGAAATAGAACAACGACAAGCCTTATTTTATTAAGTGAGGTTGACAAAGATTATGTGATGCTATTGTGTTTTATCAACAAGTAGCTCAGATATATCATTCACCAATATATGATGATATTGTGTTCTATCAACAGTGATAACATGAAACAAACACATGCATAGCAACTTAATTTACTTTTAAAGGCTGATGCAATATATGCAGATAAAACCACTCATAGCACCCACCAGAGAAATTATGAAGATTGGTGTGAGAAAGTATGATTGGCATGAGCTTTTCCCAAAAGGTATGCTGAATATGTCAATTTGTTGGATTGCTTTATAATTAATGAGTTAGCATCTGACAGTTTTTCTTGTGCTACAGTGAAAAGTAATGCTGGTGCAATTGTGGCTGTCTGGACTCCTATAGTAATTGTGAGTCTTAATCACATATTCGAAACATGCACCACTTTGATTTTAAACAAGATATATATTATTTAAATGTAAATTGAAGTATTTTGTCGTATCTAATATGAGTGTTAAATTAAGCACTGGACATGATATGGTTCCGGTTTTCAACTCCAAGTATAGGTGTTTTATATGTGATAACTTAATGTCAGTATGTGGTCTATGTTTTTCTCTCGTGTATTTGGTTGGAATGGACTGACTGTATTTTTAAGCAAAAATTATAACAATTTGAAGTACCAATGTAAATGAGCAATTATCTGTCGTTATAGATTAGATAAAGTTCCCAGCGAAATAATTCTATCTTAAAAAAAAAAAGCATTTTGATGACCAATGTATGTTTATCTAGTCTATTTATATAACAGGTATATTTCATGGACACCCAAATTTGGTATTCTGTTTTCTGTACCATATTTGGTGGACTTTATGGCATCTTGCATCACCTTGGTGAGGTAAGCTATACCTTTCTCTTTTTCTTTCTTTCCCCAAATAAATGCAATAGTTGGCTCATCTCTTTTCTTCTAAAATAGATAAGAACACTTGGAATGCTGAGAAGTAGATTTTACTCCTTGCCTGCTGCATTTAATGTCTGTTTGATCCCATCATCAAGAACCGGTCAAAAGAAAAGAAAAGGCTTCCTAAGCAATATGTTTCAGAAGGTGCTTTCTAAACTACCAATGCTGCTACAAGATTATTTTCACAAATTTTACATCCTCTTCCATTGACTATTTTGTTGTGCCACAGGTGCCCCTTGAAAAGAATGCCATTCCTAAGTTTGTGGCAGTATGGAATCAAATTATAAATCATCTTCGTCTGGAGGACCTGATTAATAACAGGTGATGACTTGATTAGTAACAGGTGATATTGTCAACATCTCTCTTTCATGGCTACCTGGTTAAAATCTGAGAATGCTTTTTTCAACAGAGAGATGGATTTGATGATGATGCCTATGTCCTCAGAATTATTTTCTAAAAAAATTCGCATTCGCTGGCCAGTTTTTCTGTTAGCAAATAAGGTAATGTAAGCTTAAGATGAACAATATAAATCTCCATGTATTATTTACTGACTGTATATCTTTTATTCACTAATAAGATTCTTCTTGCCATGTTCTAGTTTTCTACAGCTTTGAGCATTGCTAAAGATTTTGAGGGGAAGGATGAGATTCTTCTCAAAAAGATTAAAAAAGACAAGTACATGTCTTATGCTGTTAAGGAGTGCTATGAGTTATTTAAATATGTCCTTGAAATTCTTGTTGTGGGCAACCTGGAGAAAAGGTGAAAGATGAAACATCAATACATGCAGTTATTACAACCTTAATATCAACTACTACTTTATTCTGTAGAGTCTCGTGAGTTACTAAATTGCCTTCAACCAACTAACTTTGACATTTGTGTTGATCTGGTGGTCATTTATTCATATTTAGGATCATATGCGGGATACTAAATGAAATTGAAGGATATATTGATGGATCAACTCTTCTTAAAAACTTCAAGATGAAAATGCTTCCAGCTCTACAAGTTAAAATAGTTGAGCTTGCTGAACTTCTGGTAATTTTTTCCTAAGGCCTTGACACATACTAATAATTGGTAAATTCAAGTTCTAATTACTTTTGATTTAAAACTTTGTAAGATTGAGGGAGAGAAAAGCCACCAGTGCAAAGTTGTGAAGGCTCTGCAAGATATGTTTGAGCTGGTAACCAATGATATGATGGTTGATTCCAGGTATTGGTGCTAAAGACTCTTGTCCTTACACTACTGAGTTCAGTTTTTAAATTTTTCTATTTGTGCAGCAAAATACTGGATATGCTAGAGCTAGAGTGTACTCTACCAAGTGAGAGCGATTTCATCACATTTTCTATAGATACTGAGCCACTATTATTTGCCAATGAGGATTCTATTCATTTCCCTTTACCAGAAAGTGGTCCCTTAATTGAAAAGGTGAGCATGTTTTCTTCTAACACTTCGTATTTTCCTGTCACTGTGAGCTGGTTAGAAGATTTTTTCACGGAAGTCAAAGATAGCAGTTCTGATCATGAAAACTTTCAGTATGTGTATAAATAGTCACTTGTGCGCCCACTACTCATAAATGAATAAACAGTGGATCTATGCACAGTTATAATAAGTAGCTAGTAGTTATATGGAAACTACTTATATTGAAATGATGCGATCAACTTGTCCATGGCAGATCAAGCGTTTCCATTTGTTGCTTACTGTCAAAGATACAGCAATGGACGTACCAGCAAACTTGGAGGCTCGTAGACGCATATCATTCTTTGCTACTTCTCTATTCGCAGACATGCCTGATGCTCCTAAAGTACGCAACATGCTGTCATTCAGGTCAATTATGTGTTCATGAATATTACATTTCGTTTTTGAAATCTCTGAAACTTATTCCTCCATTCTGCCATGATGTTGCATATATTAATTCTGTTAGTCTTCAACCACAAGACACTAAAAATTAAAACTAGTTTTGAGAAAAAGGTTTTTCATTTTGGGAAAATGATATTTCTGTTGTAGAATTCTTTTAATGAAGTTTTACATATCAAAGAAAAGAGAGAAACTGAAGATGTAGTTCAACTGTAATTCAGCTTGTAATTGATTCTATTTATTTTCTTTTATATTTCTTTTATATTTGGTCAAATTCTATTTCCTTTCTTTATTATCCCTATAATTGGAACAATTTTTTTTCCAATAATGTTTTCGTTTTTTTGGAAACTTCATGACTGATGAATACGTCTCACGAATGTAAACAAGTTTTCCTGTACAGTATGCATTATGGTAAACTTGTCAAAACAAGGTTAAATTATCGATGTGCAGAAGCGTGTGAAATTAATAACGATTTTGTTGTCGTAAGTTTTTAGTCTTGTTTCAAAACTATTGTTTAGAATTTCAATGCTTGATTTATTATTTCTTTCTCAACTATACCCTCATTCAACTACCTACAGTTATGTCTCATTCTCTCTCTAAACTATTGTATTACTTGTGGGTATTTTAGTCCATGTGGAGTAATACTGTACATTAATTAATGATTTCTTAATCCATGTGCAAAACCTTAAACAACAAAAGAATTGAAATAGAGGGAGCATGGAACGTTAGTTTCCCACAGCAATATTCTTATTCATAAATCTTTATCGGATACATGATTGGCACTTCCAAGATTGATTGACAGAGATAGAGACTAAGATGGCAACCTTTCAGATTTTAGATCCTATCAGGATGATTGATATTTAATTCTTGAATAAATACATGATGGATATTATTGCAGTACAGTAGTTTTATCTTAAACTATCTCAATTGTGGTTGCTAGTGTTATAACTCCTCACTACATTGAGGATATTAATTTTTCTCTGGCGGAGCTTCATTCAAGTCAGGAAGAGGTCCCCATCATATTTTACATGCAAAAGATATATCCAGGTTACTATAAAATATGAATTTAATTTTCAAACATTCTATTTGTATAAAGCTCTTATCTTGTGCCACCCATTTCATTAGATGAGTGGAAAAACTTTCTGGAACGTATTGGTTGTGAAAATCTTGAAAGTTTAAATGATGATCAAAAGAAAGAGGAACTTAGACAGTGGGCTTCATTCCGGGGACAGACACTGAGCAGAACAGGTAAAGATAATGCAATTTTCATAAATTAAATGTTTATGTTGTTGTGACACATTATGTGATCATTCTATCATGCTCGTAACAGCTAGAGGAATGATGTACTACAGAGAAGCCTTAAAATTACAAGCATTTCTTGACATGGCTGAGGATGAAGGTTTGTAACTGATACTTGTAACATTATTCTATGGTATTTGGTTATGGTGTGTGCAATTGTTCAATTTTATTTTCACAAAAGAGGAGCAGATTATATAAAACTGGTTCATAATGTGGCTGATTATGTTAATGCAGATATTCTTGAGGGCTATGAAACTGCTGAAAGAAGTAACTATGCATTATTTGCTCATCTAGAGGCAGTAGCAGACATGAAATACACCTATGTCATTTCCTGTCAATCATTTGCATCACAAAGGGCTTCTGCAGATCCCCATGCTCAAGATATAATCGACTTGATGATAAAGTAGGTCTTACAAGGAAGGAGATATACATCTTGTAATAGAATAAGTAGACAATAATCCCTTTGCATGTATTTGTTGCAGGTATCCATCTCTTCGTGTTGCTTATGTTGATGAAGAGGAGGAGATTTATCAGGGAAAACCTCGTAAAGTGTATTCATCTAAACTGGTTAAAGTTGTCAATGGTTATGAACAGGTAGTGGATTATTTCCCAGCATCAAATAGAATTATGAGCAAATCTTATTACTAAAAGATCATGCCAGATGCAGAATTTTTTATTAAGAATTTCAAATAGTCTTAATCATATTGCTTCATAAAACGTTTGAGAGGTGAGCTAGTGGCGTGTGTTTCATAGGTGATATACCGCATAAAGCTTCCCGGTCCACCAGATATTGGAGAAGGGAAGCCGGAAAATCAGAATCATGCCGTAATATTCACTCGTGGTGAAGCCCTTCAAACAATTGACATGAACCAAGTAGGCTTCTTTTCTATCAATGTACGGGTTATTCATTCTTCCATATTCTTACAAGTGTTTTCCTTTGCAGGATAATTACTTAGAAGAAGCACTAAAAATGAGAAATCTTCTCCAAGAGTTCCTTCGGAGCCAAGGGCGGCGTCCTCCTACAGTACTTGGTTTAAGGGAACACATATTTACTGGAAGGTTATCCCTCTGCATCCTAGAAATTAAAGTTACTCAGCTTATATCACTTCATGGAAAAACTGATTAAGGCTTTTGCAATTAACAATTAACAATAATATTAGTATGATTAAGGCTTTTGCAATGAACAATTAACAATAATATTAGTATAATAAAAGTAATAACAAGTACATTATGAATCACATGTTCCTTTAATGCATGAAGAAAACAACCAACAGTTTAAATTTTATTAACATAAGCTACTGAACCTAGGTCCCTGATTTGTTATATTAAAAACCAAATGACATGAGGGAATAAAGTGGCACCAAAATTGTTGAGATCACCTATTTTAAAATTAATTATTAATTAATATTATGTTTTGTTAGTTATTTAATTAATTATCTAAAATTAAGATTAGATATTATTTAGATTTGAATATTAAATTATCATATCTTAGAAGAATAAATCTAAGATATTAGGATTATAATAGATTCTAGGTTTAGCCTATTAGCTCATATTTTTGCCTATATAAAGGCCTATTTGTATTCTTATTTATTTAAGGATTAATAATATTTTGAGGCTTTTTCGTTCTACTTTCAATCCTTCAAATTTCCACATGATATCAAAGCAGGAATATTGAATCTTGGTTAAGGTCTTGATGAAGAAGAAGATAAAAAATGTCATGCATGAAGAGAAGGCACGCCTTTAAATGAAAATTAGTATGTAACCTAAGTGGGTTACGATAGAAGAGGGTAACTTGGGTCTCTTCTCACAAAATCTCAAAAGTTATGGGATTAGTTTATCTACCTCAAGTGAGATTAGATTAGTGTGTAAACTCACGTGGGTTACAATAGAAGAGGATAACTTGAGTCTCTTCTCACAAAATCTCATAAGTTATGGGATTAGTTAATTTCCCTCATGTGAGATTAGATTAATCTGTAAACCCAAGTGTGTTACTATGATTGTATGAGCATGTTGTTCTTGAGTAATATATATGATGGAAGAGGATAACTTGGGTCTCTTTTCACAAAATCTCATAGGTTATGGGATTAGTACATATAATTCTTCATTAAGTTTCTCTCTTGCAAATGTTCTTGTCAGGTCTCCAACATAAAAGTTCTTCGTCAAATTCGCAACTTTGTATTAAGATCCAGATTTAAGATCCAATCAACTTCAGTTTAATAGTCACAATTGGTTTAAGGATTCAAAGTTCTAGTTATTTTATAATGATGCTACTCACATCAAACTATCTCTGAGCTTGAGAGAGAGTGTTGAGAAGCACAGGTATTTAAGCTATAGATCCAGCTTAAGGGGGAGTGTTGAGATGACCTAGTTTAGAATTAATTATTAATTAATATTATGTTTTGTTAGTTATTTAATTATCTAAAATTAAGATTAGATATTATTTAGAATTAAATTTGAATATTAAATTATTATATCTTAGAAGAATAAATCTAAGATATTAGGATTATGATATATTTTAGATTTAGCCTATTAGCTCATATTTTTGCCTATATAAAGGCCTATTTATATTCTTATTTATTTAAAGATTAATAATATTTTAAAGCCTTTTCGATCTACTTTCAATTCTTCAAATTTACACAAAAATATTTCTTCTACTTTTGATTTTTTCTCAATCATTTTCCTTTTCTATTAAAGAGTTATATTTTCTAATATTCATATTCACATTCATTTTGTAATATAACAGCGCAAGCTGCTCTTTTTGGCATGTGAATTTTTCAAAAATATGGTATTTCAAATTCTTAAGTATTTTATTATCAACAACACAGTTATTTTTGCATATCTGTACCGTAAATAAATGTTCAATACATCAATCACTAATTACAAAGATGTTACTAATAAGATGTCTTTGATATTCTTATTTTTGCGTAGTGTGTCTTCTTTGGCGTGGTTCATGTCATATCAAGAGACCAGCTTTGTTACTATTGGTCAAAGAATTCTGGCTAATCCTCTCAGGTAATAATATTGTATTATTATATATTTGGTAAGATGACTACTGGTCAGAATGTTAATTTCTAATAAACATGTCCACAGAAGGTTTGGAAACCCAAACAAACTGATTTCGCACTTTAATATACTTGATGATTTATGATTCTTGCTAGTTCTAGAAACAAGAGCAGACATTTTCCATGAAAGTAGAATATCCTATTGTATATTTTGTATTTCTTAACTGCATATACCAAATGTTTATTTATCATTCTTTTTGTACTAATATCTTGTACAGAGTGAGGTTCCATTATGGCCATCCAGATGTGTTTGATAGAGTTTTTCATATCACCAGGGGGGGAGTTAGCAAAGCATCAAAAACAATTAACTTGAGTGAGGATGTTTTTGCCGGTAGGTTACTGTAACAATATTATATTCCAAGGAAGTACTTGTACTTGGCAAGTACATGTTTTCGTTCTTATAAGAGAAAACTACATATTACTTATCCCTTGCAGGTTTTAATTCTACTTTGCGAAGGGGATGTATTTCCTATCATGAATATTTGCAAGTTGGCAAAGGTCGCGATGTTGGCCTGAACCAGATCTCAAAATTTGAAGCCAAGGTAGCAAATGGAAACAGCGAGCAAACCATAAGCCGTGATATATTCCGCCTTGGTCGTCAATTTGATTTCTTTCGCATGCTATCATATTATTTCACCACCACGGGGTTTTACTTCAGTAATCTGGTAATGTCATCTAACAATCATCTATTTGTTCCACTGAAAGAATAGAAAGTGAATTCACACTCCTGTTGGATTTATCCACAGATTTCAGTGATAGGAATATACATATTTCTCTACGGACAGCTATACCTGGTGCTTAGTGGGTTGGAAAGAGCACTTATCATTGAAGCTCGAATCAAGAATGTACAATCCTTGGAAACAGCTCTTGCCTCTCAGTCGTTTATACAGCTAGGGCTTCTAACAGGATTACCCATGATGATGGAAATAGGCCTTGAGAAAGGTTTCTTCACAGCCGTGAAAGATTTTGTCCTCATGCAGTTGCAGTTGGCTGCTGTTTTCTTCACTTTTTCCCTTGGAACAAAAACCCATCATTATGGCCGAACAATCTTGCACGGGGGTGCAAAGTACAGGCCCACGGGGCGGAAAGTTGTCGTGTTCCATTCAAGCTTCACTGAAAATTATAGATTATATTCAAGAAGCCACTTTGTCAAGGGGTTTGAGTTATTGCTTCTGTTGATTGTTTATAACATGTTCAGGAGGTCTTACCAAAGTAGTGTGGCTTATGTGCTTATAACTTATGCCATTTGGTTCATGTCATTGACTTGGTTGTGTGCACCTTTTCTTTTTAACCCTGCTGGATTCAGCTGGACAAAGACGGTTGATGACTGGAAAGAATGGAATAAATGGATCAGGCTACAGGGTGGTATAGGAATACCCCAGGATAAAAGTTGGCATTCTTGGTGGGATGATGAACAAGCCCATCTTCGACGGTCTGGTCTTCGTTCCAGGTTGACGGAAATACTACTTTCTCTTCGATTTTTCATCTATCAGTATGGCCTGGTCTATCACCTAGACATCTCTCAACATAGCAAGGACTTTCTGGTTTATGTCCTTTCATGGGCTGTTATTCTTGCAGTTTTCCTATTAGTGAAGGTAAGCTCTGTTTATGATTCTTCTAGACTCATTTATGATAAGTTATGCATTGTCAACAAAGGCTTATCGTGATTGGCAAGTTGTATTGAATGAATCAGCTCCAATTACTGGGGAAAACATATTTTGCGGCTGGCTTAATTATTAATTGTCTGGCAGTTATCCTAAACTGAATAAGCATATTTCTGAAGATTCTATTGTCCCTAACACATTCTATGAAGTTATTGTTAGTGAAAAGATTTGGCAGTTAGAAGCGTATCTGTTCATCCTTTACAAGCATGCTCATGACATATTAGTAGTGAACATGACATCACTTTGAATTTGAGATGCGTTAACTTATTTTTGTTAATGCCAGTGAACTAAATTTTTGTTCATAGCAATCATTCAATCCTTTAATTCTATGTCTTTTATGCTTATGCTTTCGTTGTCAATTTACCTCCAAGTTCAATTTCCTATTATTCGGTTTCATCTTGGGTCCATTGTTGTCATTAGCCTCTTTGTTATAGTTGAAGACTTGAAGCCATACGAGGTTCAGCCTGTTCTTTGGATGATATTATTGTTAACAAAGATCTACAAGTTCGTTTTCATTGATCAGTTAGAAGTTTCAGCTCACTATAGTAATTCTCCTGGTGAAAAAGGGAAAGGATTCAAATTTAAACGTGACACTCAGAAAATGAAACCGAACATAATCTGTCTTAACAATGATTTTAGAACATAACTTTGTGTGTTTAACAACAGGGAGGGCTTTTAGTAAGGGATATTCTGCTTTTTGGAATATGAACAATACTTAGTTAAATAATTCGTTTATCTTTATAGTAAGCGTTGCTTCATCACATCTTAATCACATGTTTAACATCTATGCAGGCTGTGAACATGGGAAGGCAACTATTCAGTGCTAATTATCAGCTTGGGTTCAGATTTTTCAAAGCATTCCTGTTCATTGGTGTTCTTTCCATTATTATAACACTTTCCATTATATGTGAACTGTCTCTCACAGACTTATTCGTTTGCTGCTTAGCATTCCTGCCAACTGCCTGGGGCTTGATACTGGTAATTTCTTAGTATTCTTACTAAAATAAAACACTTAACATGTATATTGATTATATTTCACAATCTAGTCTTTGAAAATTATTGGGAAAATTAATCTGCTGTAATGAACACAAGCCCAAAGGGAGAGCTCAATCCCAAAAGACTAGCCTATTAGGAAGGAGAGCTCCCTTGAGCTTATAAACCCCACTTCCCTTGTGAGATTCCTAGATGTGGGACTCTTAACATCCACATATACCTATAGTTTCACATGATTTTTAGTTAGGTCCCTACAATTTTTTTCTTGTTATCACATCTGTGGAGTTTTTAGGATATGAATTGTCCGATGATCATTGCTTTGGCTTATGCCTCATATATATACACAGTTCTTGGGAATCAAATGAGATACACCAAGATAAAATCAAATCTCTAATAACTATACCTAAATCAAATCTGATATACTAACAATAATATCTCTAACAATAATATCCTAATGTTAATGATATAATAACAATAATATCTCTAACAATAATATCCTAATATTAATGATTTAGATATTAGGATATTCCCACACTCCCCCTCAAGTTGGATCATAGATATTGACCATGTCCAACTTGCCTAGAAGCCGTTCAAATATTTCTTCTGGTAGTCCCTTGGTGAGAATATCTGCAGTTTGTAGCCTTGTAGGTATGTAGGTGAGGCACATAATCCCATCCTCTACTTTCTCACGAATGAAGTGTCTGTCGATTTCCACATGTTTAGTTCTGCTATGCTGGATAGGGTTCAAGGCCATATTTATAGCAGCCTTGTTGTCACAAAATAACTTTAATAGAGCATCTATCTTCAAATGAGCCTCTTTTGCAACTCTTGCTAACCATAGACCCTCCATGATTTCTTGAGCAAGAGCTCGTAATTCTGATTCTGCACTACTTTTAGCCACTACTTTCTGTTTCTGACTCTGCCAAGTGACAAGATTTCCCCATACAAATGTGCAATAGCCAGATGTTGATCGACTGTCTTCTTGTGATCCTGCCCAATCAGCATCGGTGTGGATTTCTACCGATCTATTTGTGCTCTTTCTAAATAATAGCCCACGGCCAGGAGTACCTTTTAAGTATTACAGTATCTTGTAAGCCGAGCCCATATGTTTCTTCCGTGGATCATGCATATGTTGACTGGCAACACTCACTGCAAAGGCGATATCAGGACGTGTGTGTGAGAGATAAATGAGTTTCCCAACTAACCTTTGATATCTTCCTTTGTCTGGCTTCATTTCATCCCTTTCTCGTTTCTTCTGCTTGTTCTCATCTCTGTCAGCTTCCACCACAGTTTGCCTTTTCTTTTGTTTCACTGTGCTGACAGGGACTTTACTAGGTTTACACCCAAGCATTCCTGTTTCTTTGAGTAGATCAAGGATATACTTTCTCTGAGAAACATAAATACCACTCTTAGATCTTGCCATTTCCATACCGAGAAAGTATTTCAACTTACCAAGGTCTTTGACCTCAAATTCATGATTCAGGGCTACCTTGATTCGATCAATCTCCTTAGTATCATTTCCTGTGACAATAATATCATCTACATAGACAATGATAATAGTGATGAGGTCATTACGACGGGATACAAACATCGTGTGATCAGATAAACTTTGCTGATACCCTTCAACCTTGAGAACACTAGAAAATCTGTCAAACCAGGCACGTGGTGATTGTTTCAGCCCCTAGATGGATTTTCTCAGCCTACACACCTGGTTCTGTCTTCCTGCTTCAAAACCTGGTGGGAGTGTCATGTACACTTCCTCTTTATTGAGGAAGGCATTCTTAATATCAAGTTGTTCTAGGGGTCAATCTAGATTTGCTGCTACTGAGAAGAGAACCCGTATGGTATTGAGTTTCGCAACAGGTGCAAAGGTTTCGTTGTAGTCAATACCATGCGTTTGCGTAAACCCCCGAGCAACTAGTCTAGCCTTCAACTTGTTTAACGTACTATCAGCATTGTATTTGGGAGTGAACACCCACTTGCAGCTTACGGGTTTTATTCCTGAAGGCATCTGCACTATCTCCCAAGTCCCATTTTTCTCCAAGGCTTGCATTTCTTCCATCACTGCCTGTTTCCACTCTGGGACAGACAAGGCCTCATGTACATTGTTAGGAATCTTGATGCTGTCAAGGTTAGTTACAAAAGCATGGTAACTTGGAGTAAGAGCAGCATAAGAAACAAACTTTTTGATAGGATGCTTCGTACATGTCCGTGGTAGTTTTCTCAATGCAATAGGAAGCTCCAGGTTAGCCTCACCATGTTCAGGATCTACCAACGGTTCAGGAACTGGTTCTACCTCAGAGATATGATGGTCGTGGCCTCTATGATGTCGGCGTGAGTACATTTTCCCCCATCTTTGTTGTTCAGATCCTTCTGGAGGCTGTAAAGGTTCATGTGGTGTGAGGGAAATAGGTACAATGGGTTCCACAGGTTGAGATTCATTCCAACTCTCCCCCGGAATCGAAGACTTGGGATAATATGACTGGTGCTCAACAAAGGTGACATCACGGGTAACAAACAGGTGTTTGGACACAGGATCAAAACATTTGTAACCTTTTTGGGAGGAGGAGTAGCCCAAGAAGACACATTTAGTGGCACGGGGATGGAACTTTGAGGGAGGATGATGAATATGAACAAGAACAGTGCATCCAAAGACACGTAGCGGAAGAGAAGATTGTAAGTGAGAGACATCGTGAGTTTTTTGTAATTCTGTAATGGGAGAGGTGAAGGAAAGAATACGACTAGGAAGACGATTAATGAGCTGAATAGCGGTCTGGATGGCATCCCCCCAATAAAACAAAGGAACATGACACTGAAATAAGAGAGCCCTAGCAACCTCAAGAATATGTTTATTTTTTCGTTCCGCAACCCCATTTTGCTGAGGACTATAAGGACAACTGCTGTGATGAACAATGCCTTTAGCAGACAGGAAAGTGTGAAGGGAGTTATTGAAGTATTCAGTGCTATTATCAGTGTAAAGGACTTTGACAGAGGTATGGAATTGGTTTTGGACAAAACCATAGAATTCGATGAAGACATTAGGGACCTCAGCTTTATCTTTTAGGAGATAAACCCAACACATGCGAGTATGATCATCAATAAACGTGACAAAATATTTTGTCCGAGTGCGATTAGGAATCTTTGAGGGACCCCATACATCACTATGAATAATGGAGAAAGGGGAAGACGATTTATATGGAACAGGAGGAAAGGAAACACGGTGATGTTTAGCGAAAGCACAAGTATCGCAAACAAAAGAACTTTTATTGATAGATAACTGGGGAAACAACTTTTGTAAATAAGAAACACTAGGATGACGTAGTCGTCTATGCCATAAAAGAAAAAACTCCTCATCAGAGGTGGGGTTGGGTGTAGAGGTGGGGTTGGATGTAAAGGTGGTGATCTTGGACCATAATGCACTCACGGTAGATGTGTCGAGACAGTAAAAACCATCATACTCCTTAGCAGAACCAATCATCTTCCCCGATGTGAGATCCTGAAAATCACAATGAGTAGAATAAAAGTGAGCTGAGCAGTTTGCTTGTTTCGTCAATTTGCTAATAGAAAGCAAGTTACAAGCTAAATGAGGAACATGAAGTACTGATTCAAGATGCAAAGAATCTGAGATAGTTACAGAACCGATGCCTGCTATGGGTGAAGGAGTGCCTGTAGCCGTAGTGATTTTCTTATTCCCTGCTAAGGGATGGTAAGTGACAAACATCTTTTCATTTGATGTCATGTGATCAGAGGCCCCTGTATCCACAATCCACTGTGATGGAGGAAGAGAGCTATGTAAAGCAATGGGGATTATACCTTTATGAGCCATGGATGCAGATCCGTGAGGATGTTCAGCTTGAAGGCTTCTAAACATACGTGCAATCTGATTTAGTTGCTCCTGACTAAAGGATGTGGATGGCTCGGATGGGGATAGTGCATATGCTGATTCATTTGAGGCGTGGTGAGCTCGTGGCTTGTTTTTACGAGGCTTCCAATCAACAGGCTTGCCATAGATATCCCAACATTTTTCACGAGTATGTCCCACCTTCTTGCAGTGGTCACAAGTGGGTCTAGTCTTACTAGAAACATCAGGATTGGTATGTTTACTAACAAAGGCTGATGACTCAGGAAGAGGTTGTTTGGATTCAACAGGCATAGTCTCCCTCCTGGATTCTTCTCTGCGTACCTCAGCATAAGTTTCCAGAAGTGATGGTAGTATGAAATTGCTGAGAATTCTGGCCCTCACAGCATCAAATTCATCATTTAGACCAGCAAGGAAAAGAAGTATTCTTCCCTTTTCAATCCTTTTTTGATTTCGAACGACGTTTGTAGGGGTATCCCATTCATCTTCGTCAAGAAGATCTAGCTCTTGCCAGATTGCCACGAGGTCAAGCCAGTATTCGTGCACTCCACGGTCCCCTGAACGCAGCGCCATGTACTACGTTGGAGGTTGAACAGGCGGGAATGGTCTTTGGTGACTGAATAAGAGTCACGAACGGCTACCCAAATGTCTCGTGCTGTGGGTAGATACATGAAGCTTCGTTTGATGTTTGGAGACATGGAGTTGATAAGCCAGGAAGAAACCAAATGGTTGTCGATGGTCCATTGTTGCATCTCAGGAGATGCTTCATTCGCTGGTTTTTTAACATCACCGGTCAGATAAGCAAGTTTCCCGCGCCCATCAACTGCATGTTTAATTGCTTGAGCCCAGTCTTGATAATTTGTCAAGGTGAGCTTGTCGGATACAATGAAAACAGGAACACTAGATGCCCCATCAAAGCCTGCACTCAACCCGTGATTCTTCCGCTGGTCAGACATGGCAGAATCTCAACTCGTCACTGTAGCACTCGTCACTGTAGCACTCGCACTGTAGCAATGCTATTAACACAAGACGCTGAACTGAAAGAAAGCGGAAAACATGACGCCTGCTGGTAGCATGATCAGAGACCCGTAACAATCCAAAACAGAGCGGCAGTGGAGGACGGAGAATCACGACGTCGCTGGGAGGGGATCACGACGCCGCCGCTGGGAGGGATCACGATGCCGCTGTGCTGACAGGAATTGATCATGACGCCGTAGGAACTGAAGATGGAAGGGGATCACGACGCCGCTGGGAGGGGTCACGGCGCCGCTGGTCGCCGCTGATCTCCGTTGGACTGGGCTGTTCCTGTCTGTGTTGTCTGTATGGGATCACGACGCTGGACTTGCGCAGTGTTTGCTGGACAGAACGCGACGCTGTTGCTCACAGAGGCAACTCATTCGCAGGTCAGCAGCACAGAGGAGGTTTGTCGGACTCCTAGCTTTGATACCATGTGGAGTTTTTAGGATATGAATTGTCCGATGATCATTGCTTTGGCTTATGCCTCATATATATACACAGTTCTTGGGAATCAAATGAGATACACCAAGATAAAATCAAATCTCTAATAACTATACCTAAATCAAATCTGATATACTAACAATAATATCTCTAACAATAATATCCTAATATTAATGATATCATAACAATAATATCTCTAACAATAATATCCTAATATTAATGATTTAGATATTAGGATATTCCCACAACATCCTTATAATTTCACTTGTTTTAAATCAGGTCTTTATAGTTTCACATGATTTTTAATAAAGTCCTTGTAGTTTTTGTTTTCTTTTTATCAGTAACTTGAAACTATAGGGGCCTGATTAAAAATTAGGTTAAATTATAAGAACCTAATAAAAAAGGAGAAAAAAAAAGCTGTAGGGACCTGATTAAAATCGGATGAAAATACTTGATAAAAAGGAGAACAAACTACTCGAACCTAATTGAAAATCAGGTGAAACTATAGGGAGCGACTGGTTCAAGTTTCATCCTTGAAAACTCAATCAATGATATTATTTATGTAGCTACCTAAGGATGCTATCTTTATTTATTTATTTTTTTGATTCTATGAATGCTATCTTTTTTAACAAAAGAATTAATACTTTTGTTGTTTCAGATTGCCCAAGCTGTGAGGCCCAAGATAGAACACACAGGCATGTGGGACTTCACTCGAGCACTTGCTAGAGCTTATGATTATGGAATGGGTGTTGTTCTTATTACTCCTATTGCAATTTTGGCATGGCTTCCTATTATTAAAGCCTTCCATAATCGTATCCTTTTCAATGAAGCATTCAAAAGGCACTTGCAGATACAACCAATTCTTACAGGCAGAAAGAAGCAATCCAAATCTTGAAGAAGATGATGATAACTTAACTCTCATAGTGATCTTGTACAGAGTCAATTGATGCCTTACATAGGATAGGGAAGATTTTAGGAACTAAATATACTCTATTCATATTGAATTCTTGTAAGTATAACAAGTCAGATGAAGCAAAACATACTTGTTGGTTTTTCATTAATTGGCTGAATAAATTGTAAGGTTATTTTTACTTAATAATAATATTGATGCTTGTCAATGAATGTCAATGAAACCTTTTGAGGGTAGGTCTAACCCATATGTGACTATTTGACTGAGTTAGTTGAATAAAATTTGAGTATTATTAGGTCTAATTGGGGGTAATTCTCCTAATGCTCTCTATATTCACACGGGTTTAAATTCAAGATCCTGTATTTTAAACAACTAAAGCTCATTCTATTTGTACCAATTCCTCTGAGTAATCTTGCTCGCCTATCCTGCACTTGCTATTTAATTGTCGTCTTCACATTACTAAACAATTCCATTTATTGGGATTGTTTTGTCGCTAAAAGTACTAGCAGTTGGGATAAAATGTCTCTTATGAATTCCTATGTTAAAGTCTTCCCCTTTTTATTAATCTTCGTCCATGTTATAAGAAATTCTGGATCTTTCATGCATCTCAATACGAAGTTAAGAATATTTTACCTCTTAACACAACCCCAACTTCCAGACATGATTTCCAGTGCTCCTAAGCCTTTGATTTTCAACTCTCTTGCTTTTGCATTCTCCATTACCATGTCGTCTTTTTCTTCTTTAGCGTCTAAAAGAGACTCTGCCATAAGCCTTAATTACTAATGAATTTAAAGCTACCATAAACAAATCTCCTACATAACAAACAATCGTATCCAACGTGGCATTGTGCATGGCTCTCGTGGCAAGTAGCAACAGACATGGATTAAATCTAGATCCAAGTGGCATTATAGCTAAGGTAAGAGATAGAATTTTACTATTATTTTCTTTTATATATATTATATTTGAGTATTGTCAAGTATAATTTAAAATAACTCTCAAAAATATTTTTTAAATTCATACCGACTTAAACTTGAGACATCTAAGTAGAGTAAGTCTCTTCCAGCACTTGTTAGGCCCAATGACATTTTGTTATTCTTTTTCTTCCATATTTCTAATAATTATTTCTTTTCTTCTTCTTCTTTTTTATGACAAAAGGGAGAAATCTCTCAGCTTACACCTGTACTCTAGACGAGGAAGCTTTAGCAAGATAATCAGCAGCCTAATGCGCTTGTCTCATGAGATTTCCACATGCCACGACATTCCCAACAATTGGTTCAGTTCAGCTATGATGACTCTGTCTCTTAACATATATATAAAAATTTTTTAAAAAAGATTTAGCTTATCTATAATTTAAGGATACGGTAAAATTTTCTTTCTTCCTAGGCAATATTAATATCGAGTAGGTGCGAGCTTTTTATTACCTTTAAACATAAATTTAGACACAAAAAAACTATGATATCTCCCCAAAAATTTATGTTGGAACACTTTTTGCTATAACAAATTAGTTTGATAATTGTAACAAAATTAAAAAATTAGTTTGATAATACCCATTCGATTCATGAGAAATTTTATTTTATTATAGTTTCAGTCATAGTACTTAAGAAGACATCTTAGTTTTTAAGTGTTTAGGTTTATATCTAAGAGTAATTGACAACTTGCCCTACATAACATTAATATCACTTAGGAAGAGTAGAGATTTTACTATATTTTTAAATCATAAATGAGTCTAATATATTTTAAAAAATTTTTGTATAAAAAAAAGAGTTAGTTTTTCGTAGAAGTAAAACTCACTTGATCTCTATATTTTAAAATAATTAATTTATAAATTATCAGCTAAAAATACTACTTGATTTCCACCTAAAAAACTAAAAATATTTTTAGATGATATAATTAAAAAAATATTTAGATGTAGAATGACATGAGTTTATATATATTAAATTTTATGACATATATTGAATGTATAAAAATATAAATATATATAAATAAAAAACTAAAAAAATTCTTAGAAAGTATATTAAAAATATTTTTAATTGAAAAAAGTCCATTTAAAAAAGTTAATTAATTTCAGAAGTTTCAAAATCTGGCTTCAACCTAACTAGCTATTTAAGAAAAAACCCATTTTCAACGAACTTTTACTTAAACATATTGTTTTTTTTACCTTTTCCGAGTAAAAAAAAAAAAAGTTTAGACGAGAACGGTATATTTTTTGAATAAGAAATAAGAAAGTATCTAATTTTTTATTAAATAGAATCACATAATATCACATCATGTCCCCCTTGCATTAATTTTTTCTGGACATAGAAAAGGTATCACTTTTGCAAGGTAACACGTGTTTTTTTTAATTATTTTTTCGGATAATGACATTTGCATTATATAATCAGAACTCAGAAGCAATTATTTTTATTTTTTATGCATGGAAAATAAAACTTAAATCTTTCTTAAAAATTATATATTCATCATCCCATTGTTTTTCACTTTTTAAAAATATATAAAAAATTATTAAAAATGTTAAATTTTTATATGAGGTGGAATAAAAATAGAGGAATTACATGTTAGTAAGCACGTTATACATAATATACTACTTTTTTGAAACTTATATTTTATGTTGATGTTGATAATTTATTAATAATTATTTGTTATTAATTTTTATTATTAATATTATTGAAATTTTATATATTAATTTAGTATATCATATATTACTCTTTTCATTTCTGAATATAAAAAAATAAATAAATAGTTTTGAATAGCAAGATAGATGCTTTTAATATGTGAGTTTCTTTTTCCAAAAATAATTCTGATAAAGTTATTAAAAGAATTAGTTAATTTATTTAAACAGATTAAAAGAAATATAATATAAATTTATTTAAAAATATAAATTTAATAATAATTAATAGATTTATTTTAATTTTTAATTTAATTAAATTATTTAACTAACTTAACTTTTATATTAAGTAACGTAACAGTTGAACAATAATGGAGGGAGTTGTATTAAATTAGATCAACACGGTTGATTATATATATATATATATATATATATATATATATATATATATATATGAATTTGTTAGTTTGTGTATATTCTTTTGTTTTTTTTGGCCCAAGAGTGTGTAGATGCATTCAATCCCACGGTTTGGCGAATTGCCAGAAACTGCCAAGGCGTTCCTGCAATCTCTGGTTGAATCGTCGTTTCGAGTTTTTGCATAAGACATTACACCACAGGCACTACCAATTATCTTCTTCCGCGACGGCGGTTTTAGCTAGTGTCAATCTGATCGAAACCCACGTCCTCCCATTATTGTTTTCTGCGACCAACACTACCCACCAGCTTTATCGACGTTTTTTCCAATATATTTTTCGTTCAAATGCTGAGTTCTCAGCTCATTAGAGTCTCCCTCACCGCTTCGAAAATTTCCACCACTCTGCCTGTAACCTCAATTTCTAGAGAAATTCCCCGAACTACAAGGCTCCGATCATCAATGGCTACTTACTCGACTTTGCCACAGTCATCTAAGCTTTTGTTCCGTCAGCTTTTCGAGAAAGAATCCTCAACTTATACTTATCTCCTCGCTGATGTTTCACACCCCAGTAAACCAGCTTTGGTAAGTTCTCCATCATGTATGATTCTTTTATCTCTGGTTCTGCATTAGTTTGTGTTGTAAATTGGGTTACTGGAGATTTTCTCAGAAATATTTTCTGCAGTTTATGTTGTTAAGAGAGTGGAAGTGGGTATTTGGGGCTATATTATTGGGGGATTTCTTGGCATATTTGTTGTGTGATTAATGGAGATTTTTTGATTTTTCAGTTGATTGACCCTGTAGATAAGACAGTGGATAGAGATCTATCACTCATTCAAGAATTGGGACTAAAGCTTGTATATGCCATGAACACGCATGTACATGCTGACCATGTCACAGGGACAGGCCTCATTAAGGTGTGCTGTTGCTAATTTTTTATTTTCCACATTAATTTTTTCTATCTGATCTGCTGCTGAATTTGTTTTTTTGCTAAAGTTTATTGAATTGGCAAAGTTATTGTGATTACCTTTTTGTAATTACCTGGTAGTTAAATTTTTTAACCACTCATTTTGTATAGAGCAAAGTTCCAGATGTAAAATCTATCATTTCGAGAGAAAGTGGTGCAACAGCTGATCTGTATGTAGAGCATGGAGATAAAGTCAGTTTTGGTGATCTCTTTCTGGAGGTAGTATTTACAGCTTCTTGCCTGGTTTTGTGCTTTAATATTAGACATGACTTAGTAAATTTTCTTAGCTTTTTGCCATAGGTTCTTTCGATAGAAACGTATTAGGCGGATCCTTTTAGGAACCAATCATGAGGATATTGATTGTTTTTTAAAAAAGCTGGTCCGCGTTTCATAAATCTATTAAAGAACTTCACAGGAGCATCTATAAACTGAATTGAGGTTCCCCTTTTAATATATTGTGTTGAATGATAAATCTTCAGCAAACAACCATCTATGCAGCTCAACTTTTGGTGGTGAAAATTTATGTATTTGTAAAGAGAAGTATTCTACTGACTGGAAATTATAGCAATTCATTTTCCCTTGATGTTGGTTATGTTAGACTATACATGCTTTCCGATACATTGCACGGAGCATGAAGAATGTCTTGCATTGTTCATGGATAGTGGGACATGCTATAGATGTATTTTATTAATAGATAACAGATTGATTTTCATTGACTTGGTGAGCCTTCTATACATCGTACGAAATTTGAGGAATAGGCATACTGTTCACGTTTGTAAACCATGTGATTTGATATATAGTTTATATTGATTTTGGTATTAATATAAAAGGATCCTCTTTTTTCCTAATGATTGTTGGGCAAAGTGTTCTTGTCTTCTTTTATACTACGGTGTGGGTGACATGTGATCATATATTATGTACTATTGTGTAAGGTTTATTACGGTCTTTATTGCCATAGGTTCG
Organism: Leucaena leucocephala; assembly: GCA_037074615.1. NCBI lineage: Eukaryota > Viridiplantae > Streptophyta > Magnoliopsida > Fabales > Fabaceae > Leucaena > Leucaena leucocephala. The sequence goes on along the minus strand of CM073543.1, from coordinate 5,957,344 downwards.
TGCTACTCCTGGCCATACAGTGGGGTGCGTTACCTATGTGACAGGAGATGCTTCTGATCATCCTCAACCTCGGATGGCATTCACGGGAGATGCCCTGTTAATTCGCGGATGTGGAAGGACAGACTTTCAGGTATACACGATATGCTCCAGTTTTCTTGAAAGATGCTTGCTTATTTCATTCCTGAAGCAATGAAGAACATTAACATTTCCTATACGTTACGAATATGCAGGGTGGAAGTTCAGAGCAGCTATACAAATCAGTGCATTTACAGGCAAGAGCTTGAGTGTACATCAGACAGACAATTAAAAATGTAGATTAGAAAGTTAAATATGGCATTTCTTCTTCAATGAATTTGTGTATAATCTCACATTCAATATTTTTGGAACCAGATTTTTACATTGCCCAAGGATACATTACTCTATCCAGCTCATGACTACAAAGGATTCAGTGTAAGGAGATCCGTGAGCTTTTTCATTACTACAAAGAAGTTACTCAAAACTGCAATTTACTCAAACTGCTGACTTCAGGTAAGCACTGTAGGGGAGGAGTTGCAATACAATTGCCGCCTAACAAAAGATGAGGTAATTTTTTTATGAATTGTTCATGTCATAATGAGCTCAATCCACTAATTGAAAGTGTTTGGAAGAATTGAGATAATATTCTCTAAGGAACTGTAATGGGAGACTTATCCGTGTTTATTACAGTATTCCAGTTAACAGCAAACCTGTTCTGCCATGGTTAATGATGTTAATGGGAGTGTTCTTAAAAGTTGTTTAGTCTAGATGAGGAGGTTGAACTTAGTCTTCACTGTTTAGCGAATATATGGAGGAATTCAATGAGAGGCCCTTTTGGTATATAGAATGGAAGGCAATAGATCTGGCAAAACAAAAAAGTAATAAAATGAAGCGTTGGCGTCCTGCCACCCCAAACATGTTCAAAAAGTGAAATGAAAGAAGTGATTTTGATAATAGAAAATAACCATCATTCTCATCCTTTAAAACAGGAAGTAAAAGATATAAAAATTAAGTAATGATTACAAAGACCTGACAGATATTGCAAAACAATGAAGAAAGGAAATCTCCTCCCTACCTCCCTCCTTCGATACTAAACAGGGATATTTTTTCAGCATTGTTAGAAACTAAGAAAGCAAACGAGCTAGTATTCTTTCATCAAATTGTTTACTAGGAGATGCTGTTTGATTAAATAGGATGATGAGTTGTGAATGTTGATTTATATCCTTTTTATGTGATAAAAAGGAAAGTTCTCGAGGTCATTGTAGTAGATCTTGCAATATTGATGAGAAAAGTATACACTAGTGACAAATAAAGAAATAGACTCTAACATATTGAAAATTTAATTATATTTTAGTTTTGGCTTATGAAGCATATGCACTCCTAACATGAAGCCTAATCCTGTCTAATACATATTTAAAACACTTGTATTGGATGTAACATTAGAGCACAATAGCATCATGTGGGACTGACCAATTAGGGTTGTTGTTATATTAGATGTAACGTGATATTCTAATATGTAATATATTTACTCATGACTCATGCTGGCATCAGTGTTTCTTGGGTTTTGGTTAGCCTCAATTGCAGTAGTGTCTCAATATTGATAGTGTTTATGCTTCTTTTGCAGGAAACTTTCAAGAATATAATGGAAAGTAAGTGCTAGATGAATATTTTAAATCTTGTTTAAACTTATATCTGTGCAAAGTCTTCAAAAAAAAGCATATTTTCTTTATTCAAGTGAAGTACTAATGGGACATTTTATTTTTCCAACAGATCTTAATCTGTCCTATCCAAAAATGATTGACATGGCTGTCCCTGCAAATATGGTTTGTGGAATTCAATCAAAAGCAACCTGAGCATTCTTGGAAGCGTCATTTGTCTGTCTCATTGGGACGTATGATAAAATTTAAATCAAAAATAAAATGACAAATGTGGGTCTTGAAAGTGTTTGATGCAGTCTGTAAAGTTAAACTGCAAAGGATAATATGATTTTAGTGAATTTACTTATTGTTCTGTCATAAGTAATTATAAGTGATAAGGTTTCTTTCTTTCTGGGTCATCTTTTCTATTATAAACTAAGCTTTACAAAATAATGGGTGGAACACACATGTAAATGTTTAGTTTTTAGTTGGGGACTGATAGAATTCCCCCTTTTTTTATTCTCGAATGAAAAGTTAACGTGAGTCGAGAAGCTCCCTAAAATCAAATATGTGATTTGATCTCACAATTTTCACACCTTTCCTTATTATTCTTAATTTAAGACACTTTGTCTAAAATATTAATTTTTCCTCCAAATGTCATTTGCTTTAATATTTCTCGATTAATTAAACTATCTGTTTTAATTAATGAATTTTATTGAAGGTAACTTTAAAATGTTAAAAGTATTAGCTATTGAAGTTACTAAATATGGTGTTATTGACATTTGGCTTGAATACACCGTCATCATTATCAGATTAGCACAAACTCCATTATTGCATTGATTAACCACAAATTAGGGACAGGGTTTTCTTTCGGGGGTTAATAAATAAATTTAGCGAAGATTGAACTGTAAAATCAATGTGAACTTAATCTTGTTTCTTTCATTGATTAATAGCTAAGGGGTAGGGGAGAATGACACTCATCAAATGAGCAGATTAATGCTGATAAGGAACAAAAGTATTTCAAAATATCACCTCTTTAAATTAGAATACTTTTCAATGTTTTATGATAAATTTTAGAAATTAATTGACAAATAAATATTTAGGGTCTATTGTAAATTTTTGAAGACAGATGTCAAATTCTTACAATTTTTAATGTGTCACCAAAATACTAAAAAAAAAATGGATCACGAATAGATTAATACTATATATCTAAGGGTCAATGATTTAACTAAAGTAAATTGAGATCAAGCCGTTCATAATTAAAATCTAAAAATATTTATATTTGACTATAATTTCTTATACTAATACGCATAGTCATTTCCATACATTAAAATTAGAGTATATCCATCTATAAACTTCAATTTTGCATGTGATAATCCAAATTTCAAATACGCAGAGTCTTGTGTATTCTATGATTTATGGTGAAAAGCGATTATTTTATTTCACTACAAAAAAATTCTGTCTCTATCTTTAATTAACATTCATTTAATACATGATGGATACTATATTTGCTGTGATTTTGTTGCATATTTTAATTTTTTAAATAGAAAAAATAATAGAAAATGATAAAAACTAAAGTAAAATATTGTGTTAGTAATGTGTGATTTATTGTTGGTACTAGATTTGATTAGGAATCTATCATTTTTTAGAGTATTTTTTTTATCATTTTCCCTTTTAAATATTAGGTGGATTATAATTAGTGAGGTCATCCTATTATATCTCAAGTAGATTGATTTGTTATGAAGTTTATTATATATAATATGTATGAATAATAATCGGAGAAAACTTAAATTATGTTTCTTACCTTCATTTTACCAAGAAAAAAGGTTCTTTATTTTCCCCATCATATATCTTATTTTTTTAAATATTTTTATTTAATTTAAATCCATATAAAAAAAAAAATACGCACGACTGGTTTATGATAAGCTCCACTGGATTTGACTTTCCATGAACGTAATCGCGTCCCATTGGCTTCGCTGAGCTGTATGCTGCAATGTACCCCTTACCCCGCTGTCGATTTCCCCATAAATTCAATTTAATGAAAAACGAAAACTTTAGCTGACCAATCGGAGTACCAGAGACGAAACGAAGAAGATGAGCAAAGACGACAACGTTAAAGCCGTATCCGGCGACCCCCAGCATCTCTATCCTCCTCCGCCGCCGCAGCAGCAATACCCGCCACCTCAGTACGGCACCTTCCAAGGCGTCTCCAACTACCCGCCGGTGCCTCAGCCCGCAATCGGCTTCCCCCAGCCGGTCCCTCCTCCTGGCGTGGGCAACCCATCAGCTCCCCCGTATTATCCTCATGGCTACCAATCGTCTCCACCGGGTATGTTTCTAGGTGTCGGTCCTCCTTTTTTTGCTTTTGACTGATTTGTTGCCTTCGTGGATTTAATTGGTCCTTGCTGATCAATATTACTGACTTTTTAATTGGAAATTTCTTTTATTTAATGCTAGAATGAATGATTTGAAATGGTATTAGTTGTACTCGATCCAGCTTGTTGCTACTGAATGATTTCAATTCAGGTGGTTGGGCTTATTAGATTTGGTTTGTTTAATTTACAGCTGTTTATCTATTCTCACTTTAGTTGAAAGTTGAAACTGATTCTTCATTTCTGTAAGGAAAGATCTAAATATACTGAAAACTTGATGTTGAAGGGTCAATGATCTTGGACACCGTTTCTTTAAAGTCGATCTTTCATGAATGATTGCTTTGGCCTCATGATCTTCAACTCTTTAATTGTTACTAGAATCTAATTAATAAACAAACAAACCGCTTTGAGTTTCAGGATGATTAGGCTGATTGATTAGTCTACTGGAACAGTATATACTTTGTTTAGAAATTATCATGCTCTGAGTTTTTCATATACTTGTTTTTTTTGGCTCAGCATTCATATTCTAATACTAGGATTCAGTTGGTATGCAAATGGTGTATCCCTAGTCTTTTACTTTTACTTTTCTTTAACAGGAGGTGTTGTGACTTAGAAGTCTTAATAGACAAGGGGTGATTTGTTTGTTGGTTCTTGGATGGGTTCGTTTGAGCTGATGTAGCTCCTTGTCTGACAGAAGGCATACGCTAATTAGTTGGTCATTTTGTTTGTGTTTGAATGTTGAGTCTCATGTTTAGGAATGATCTCACATGAAGTAGAACTAGTGAAAATATTGTTGAGACTTAATACTTGATGGCTTGAGCTTTTAGCTCCTTTGTGTATTAATTATTATAGATTTATATGTTTGGATCAAATTCCCTTATGATTTTTTAGATCATCCCATGGTGTTGATTACTACCTCCTTATATACTAAAAGTATCATCTAAAGGTAAATAGCTTTTTATGAAAATGGCATTTAAATATGATCAACTAAAGAAAGAAGTTTTATGTAATCTTGAAGACTCTTTATGATATGGGCGCATGCTCATCAATCAGTATTTCTATAATCTAGCATATACTTTACTAAAATACCTTGATGAATGAAATAGGCATTATATGTTGATATTCATAACTGTGAATAATGGCCCTAGGATCTCTTTGCTTGCAAATGACTAAATGAAGCTTAGTTACATAGAGAATAACTACGCATAACGACTTTTATGTTATTTGATCTTGATGATATTTTTTGTTTTGCGTAACTAATATGTTGCTTGCTTTTGATAAATTTCCCTTTCTGTTATTATTTCAGGTTATGCAGTTGTTGAAGGAGTGCCTGTGAGAGAGCGTCGGCTTCCTTGTTGTGGTTGTGGCTTTGGCTGGTTCTTGTAAGTAATAATCTACATTTCACATCATTAACTTGTAGTTGTATGATTTACCCAAAAACTTATAGGTGTATTATAATCATATATAAGTTTTGTTTTCTATTTGTTTGGTTAGTTTTGAATGTTTTGACCGCCATATATGCTAGCTGGAGGAGAGCGCCCCTGGGGGGTGTGGTGTGATGGAACTGGCATGAAATTTGGTCATTTTATGACTCCCTTCCTGAACATAAACTAAAATTGGTTCCCTTCGAGGCAAGCTGCTCTGAGTTTTCAGTAGTTTGTATCTATTGGTACCCACAGATTTTCTTTATTACTGCACCCTTCCTCTCCCCCTTCAAAGTAGAAGGGAAAGATGATGGAGCCATTATTTTGACCAGGATCATGATATTGGTTGGTATGGTTGGCATTTTTTTTTTATTTGTATGTTGGAGCCGTTATTAAATGATTCATGATCGCGTACTGTGCATTAACTGGAGAAATTTTTCTTGGGAATGCCAAGTTAGTTGTAGGTAGTTGAATGGTTTCAGACTGAGTTACCTGATTATGCTGGCACTATAAGAAGAAATTTATCCTTCTAGTTAGATGTTTTCCCATTTCTTATGTAGTTTCATAAACATGCCGGAACCGGTAAGGTTTTTGTTTTCATTATATCACATATTTGATTCTCTTCTCCCTCTCTTTTCCTGTATCTGGTTATAACATGCTAACCACTTTTTGTTGTTTATATCGAGTTGTTGATTCCAAACGTTTCTTCTCTTTGTGAAGGTTTATAATAGGTTTCTTCCTTGCTGCAATCCCTTGGTATGTTGGGGTAATAATTATGCTCTGTTCCAGAATTGACCACCGAGAGAAACCCGGATATGTTGCTTGTACAATTGCTGTAAGTGATTCACTTTACCTTTCATTTTGAATTCAACCAAGTTTCAGTTTCATGTTGTATATATATTCCAGTAGTGCCATTGCCATATTTAATTTTCATCTTGTTTCCCCTGATGATGAAAGTACCGTACAATACTACAATGTTGTACTCCAGGTCTCTATTATAAGGCACCTTCAATTAATTCAAAAGAACCAATGAATGGCCGTTAACTTATTAAATCTGATTTAAATTGATAAAATTTTCAACTTTACCCCTATCAATGAGGGTTTGAAAGGGAGAGAAAAATACAAAAAACCATATTTAAGCATTAATTACAAGGGTAAATTTGAAAAATATGTATTAATGGCTCTCCGAGTGATTTATAATTAAGGGCCAAAGAATCTTTTTAGAAGGCATCCCATAATAGGGACTAGAGGGCTTCGTGGTACTTATGTTTCTTCCCCAAAGTTGTTGAAATAATACAAAGTTATTAAGCTACACAACAATCAAGAATATGTCTAGTTTGAAGTTCAAATCTCTATCTGTTACTATATTGCAGCATTTTCCCCATCAAACTGTTCCATGATTCATGAGAAGTGCCTCTGTTTATCTGATTTTGCAGGCTGTTCTTGCTACAATTGCAATTGTTATTGGTGCAACAAAGGGAGCTCATGACTGGGATTGACTGGTAATTTTCAGATGAAGAGTTATTCGGTCTTTTTCTTGGGATTGCACCAAAGTGGACTTATTACTGGAATCTGCACTTGAGTGTGTGTATGTAATGTGCTGGAAGCCATATTCATTATTGTTGATAATCGCCTCCTTCACATGCAATTTGCCCTGTTCGATTTGTCACAACTCATATGGTGGTATATGTGGTTATTGTGTGCTTGTAATAATATATGGAGATGATGATTATGTTCTCTATAACATTTTGTATAAATGTCATTTTTCCCTAAAATATTATGAGAAAATCGCTTTTCAATCATTCTGTGTAATTAGACGCATGCCCTGAAGATAATTACAATTAAATATTGACAAAATATGCATATAATTATTTTAAAATAAAAATAAAACCTATTGTCAACAGTTTTTATTATACTATCAATTGTTTCTCCTATCTAGTATTTAAGTAATTAACTATTTTAATTTTAGAATTCGTGTCGGTGTTAACAAGTGTGTATCATCTCCTAGCTTACTTCTTTATTTTAATTTTACATTATAAAAATGATTTTAAGCTTTCTTTGTAGTTTTTAATTGTAGTGTCGTAATTTTTTATTAAATAAAATAATAATGTTGTGGCGATGGAATTAAAAATATATTTTATAAATTTAAGAAATTAAATTAAAGCTTAACGTAAACCAAACAAAGTTTATATAATAAAATAGTTAAAACACATGAAAATAAAGGACGATAATATTTTTTGCACCGAAAAATAAAACGTAAGGTACAGCGAATTAAAATTAAAAAAAGGAAAAAGATCTTTTGAAAACCGTGGCTATGAAAGTCTTAATTATAACATCTATTTATGAAAAGAAATTAAATAAATTAATACTTACTTATAGTATATATTATATAATTTTTTTAAAATAAATAATTTATAAATTAAATAAATTAATTTAATAAAAAATAAAAAATATAAATATTTTTTTAATCACCCTAAAAGAATTAATAGAATTTTATAATTAAAACTGAGGTCAGAAGAAACAGATGAATACATTCCATGAATGTAGTCTCTCCTCATTGACTTCGCTGACCTGTGCTGCGACTCCGTAATCCTTACTTCATCTTACTTCATTTATTTCCCCCATAAGTTAAAGAATTAAAACGAAAGCTTCCGCTAACTAATCAGAGTCACAGAGACGAAACGAAGAAGATGAGCAAAGACAACGATGTTGAAGCCACATCCGGCGACCACCAGCATCACTATACTCCTCCGCCGCCGCCGCAGCAATACCCGCCACCTCAGAAGGGCACCTTCCAAGTCGTCTCTAACAATTCGCCGGCACCTCAGCCGGTCGTCGGCGACCCATCAGCTCCTAAGTATCCACTGGGTACGTTTCTAGGTGTCCGTTCCCCCTTTTTTGTGTTTGACTGATTTGTTGTCTTCGTGGGTTTAATTAATTGGTTAAACTTGGGATTTGGGATCCCAAGTAAGATCGGTTCAGGACCATAGGATCCTTTTCTATCAAGATAGGAAGGGTTGTTTCACAAAATGTACTTCTAAGTAATTGGTCCATAGATCCTATAACTATCTATACGAAGAAGAAATTATGTAACGAGGGGATTCTTATTTGTACAAATGGTATTTCGAACTTGGAACGAGCATGAAAAAATTAACGATACTTTCTGAGTTGTTCTGCCGGCTCGGTCGCTCAAGACCTTTGGTCTCTACCTGGACCAGATGAAAAAAAATGGGCTTAGCTTGGTGATCAATATTACTAACTTTCTAGTTTAAGATTTCTTTGATTTAGTGCTAGAATGAACGATTTGAAAAGATTTTAGTTGTATTTGATCTAGCACTCAAAACAGGAAACTTTCAGTCAAATATTTAGAAAATGAAATGGAAAGTGGCAGAGGAAAACAGAATCCTTCAGTGGAAGCAAGGAGGAAGAGAACGTAACAAAGGAGGAGGCAAGCTTCAACAAAATTCTTCACACCCTTTCCTCATATAATCTATACGTTCTTGAACCCCTTTTCTCATACTTTTCGGCTCATTTACTTCATCTACAGCCATATTCCCTTTTGGCCCAGTTCCAATAAGCCTTGTATCATGACAAAATATCCAGAGTTACCTGTTACTTCTCATTAGACAACCACAAAAAGTTACTACGAATAAGATAAGCTCTCATTATAGGCATTATATGTTGATATTCATAATTGTCTATGGCCTTAATTAAGGTCTCATTATAGGGTAAATGAAGCTTAGTTACATAGAGAACAATAACTATGCAGGTTTTGACTTTTGTTATTTGATTTTGATATTTTTTTGCCTTGTGTAACTAATATATATGCTGCTTGCTTTTGATAATTAATTTTCCTTTGTGTTATTGTTTCAGGTTATGCAGTTGCTGAAGGAATGCCTGTAAGAGAGCCTCCGCTTGCCTGTGGTATTGGTTTTGGCTGGATCTTGTAAGTAATACTCATCTTATGTCTTTAATGTATGATTTAATTGGAGAGTTATCCATCGTCTGTGGGTTCAGCTGGCGAAGAGCTGAGACATGCGACTATTTAGAGCGTGTTCAAACCTTGGGAAGTATCACTTTATTGTGGTTCCAGTCGCAGCGCTTAGGGAGACATTCTAGCTCCTAGGTGCTTAGGTTTACGCCTGAGGGTAATAGACGGCTCGCCCTGCTCGACATTGGTATCGCTTAGGAAGAAGGGAGACTTTTCCCTGCTTTTGGATCGTGGGTGAGCCCAACCTCTTTCCAAAAATTTTTGTACAAAAAAAAATGGGAGAGTTGATCTTTGTCATAATTATAAGACATATTTTCTATATTATCATCTTTTATTCAAATTACCCCTATTAATACTCAATAATAATTAATTAAAGGAAAGAGTTAAAAAAGATGATTAGAGTATTTTAATAAAATATGTTTTATTAATTAACTTAACTAACTTCTTTAATCTAATTAAATTAGTTAAATAAATTATATATTAAAAATATGAGGAATATTAAGTATTTATATTATTGATTATAAGGAAAAAATGCTATGAATTTCTATCTATTTTTTGGGATAATTTTTTATGAGGAGGTTACAACATGCATCAAAACTATAGGATGCAATTGTTGGAATCACATGGAAAATAAAAATAAAAATAAAAATAAATTTGCTAGTTCGACTCATATTTCTCATTAAGAATTATTTCAGTATACAAGACAAAAAATACGACAACTCTTCAAAATTAAACGAATCCTTCCACCAAAAAGCAAGGAACAAAACAGTACAGAAATATATATAAATATATAACATAGCAGAAGAGGAGCATATGAGGGGGAGAGGAGAACATCAAAACTCGAGCTCGGGGTGTTCTGAACTCGGATCATGCACGTCTTTTTATAGGCTACAGTCCCTTTAACTTTCTTGGGCACAAACGATATGGGATTTTCTTTTGACACATACCCATCACACCATAAATACAACAACAATTACATTAATTTCACCCTTTTCTGGTCAATTATATAACATATTTGTTTCTCTTTTCCTCTGTCTGGTAATTATGCCATGTTCACCACTTTTTTGTTTTTTATATTATTAAGTTGTTGATTTCAAATTTTTCTTCTCTTGTGAAGGTTTATACTTGGTTTTCTCCTTGGTCTAATCCCTTGGTATATTGGGGCAATAATTCTACTCTGTTCCAAAATAGATCGCCGAGAGAAACCCGGATGTATTGCCTGTACTGTTGCTGTAAGTGATTCACTTTACCTTCCATTTTTTAATATTCAAGCAAGTTTCAGCTTCATGTTGATCTGTATATTATATTCCACTAGTGTCATTGTCATATTCAGATGAATTAAGGTTTAATTTTGTCCCAGAAGTTTTCACACGGGAGCTATGGATATCTAGAAGTTTTTCTTAGATTAATATCATTCTGGAAGTATTAAAAAATGAGTAAAATCGCTATAACTGTTAAAAGATTAACATTGACCGCCAACATTTTTAATGATAAGAGGCAACTTTGCTCTTCCCTTTTTTCACTTATAGAGGGTAATATTGATCCAAGAAAAAATTCTAGATATCCACAATTCTTATGCCTAAACTTCTAAGTCAAAATTTGACCTTAACTTTATTCAAATTTCATCGAGTTTATCTGATTAGATGACTAATTAAGAATCTTGTGAGATTGATTTTCCAGGCTGCTGTTGGCACCATATTAGCGATTGTTATTATTGCAACAAATGGAGCAACTCATTACTTAGATCACTGATAATTTTCAGATGAAGAGTTGTACCGGCTTTGACTTGGGATTGCATCAAATTAAAGTGAGTCTTATTACTGGATTCCGCACTTGAGAGTTTATGTTACTGTTTGATTTGTCACAACTCACATGGTGATATGTTTGTGTGTGGTTATTGTAATTATAATTTATAATTTCAAAGGAAATCGTGTGCTTGTAATAATATATGAAGATGATTATGTCCTATATTAACATTTTGTATAAATATACTAACATGAGGTATTAAACGGTTTCACCATTCTAAAAAGAAAAATATAAGATCGAGTTAAGTTGATATTGCTACGATTTAAAATTTTTTAGGCAACATTATTTCTAAAAAAACCTTCTGAATACCTAAACAGGTAAGGGGAAATTTTTAGAGCAAATTTGTAATTTAACTTTTGTTTGTTTCCTTCGTATTCTCTTCCCCATATGTTCCTCTCAGTTTTCTCCCAATCTAAACACAGCCTAAGTCTCAAGAGGGTAGATGAACCCTTCTGTAAATCAATGTTTTTTCTTGTATAAATATGTTTTTTTCCCTAAAATGTTACGAGAAAAATGCTTTGAAATCATTCTTTGTAATTAAACGCATGGCCGAAGAATATAAAAAAATTTAGTAATAGTATTTATAACATATAAAGGGTATTCTATTAGAGTTTGTAATCTACTACTCTAATTCTTAATATATAATTTTTTTAATTAATTTAATTTAATTAAAAAAATTAGTTTAAGTTAGTTAAGATAATATATTATTTTTTAAAATATTCTAATTATTTTCCTTTAATTTTCTATCTCCCTCCCTTCATTATTCTTTAAAGGAATGTTAATAGGGATAATTTTAAAAAATTAATAAATATCATAAATATATCTTATATTTATTATGAAAATTAACTCTCTATATCGAGGAGGACAGAAGGAGTATATGTATATCTGGTGAAGGTATAATTTTTGTTTGAGGTGAAAACAAGCTTCAATGTCATCTCCTCTTCAAAGAAGCCAAAAATGTTAATTTGATTATTTATGTCAAGTTATCATCATCATATCCAAAAGGAGCAACATTTCCGACTTTCCGTCATTCAACCCATGCAATTAATTTATTTACTCTCTACACCCTTTAATGGCAGAGAGAATTAAGTTCTTCAGCCGCCAATCTTGGCTTTGCAGTAACAACAAGAGGCACAGCCAGAGAGAGATCATCCTTAGACTCACTAAGATCAATTGCACCAGACACATTACATGGCACACTCCAAGTGAAGCACTGCAACAACCTTGCGAAGAGCATTAGGGTCATGGAAGATCCAAGTGTAACTCCAGGACATCCTCGTCTTCCTGTGCTGAATGATACGAACCTTAAATCTGGTTCTGTCAAACTCAAATAATATGTCTGTTGTTCTTCAAGGTGGCGTTCTGGTTTGAACTCTTCAGGATCATCTTCCCAGATTCTAGGGTTTCGACCTAACCTTCTTCTGCTAAGGATGACGTGGCTGCCTTTGGGGATGATGAAGTGGTGTTCGTCGTCGTCGGCGACAACGACTGTGTCGGCCATGCAGAGGTGAGGAGGAATGAATGGATCTACTGGGTGAAGACGAAAGGCTTCTCTTGCACAAGCTTTGATGAAGTTGAGGTTTGAGAGATCAGATTCTTGTACTAATCTGTCTTTTCCAACAACATTGTCTAGTTCTTGAGTTGCTCGTTCTAACAAGTCTGGCTTGTTTAGCATTTCTGCTATTGCCCATTCAAGTGCGTTTGATGGGTTATCTACTGTTGCAATCATCACATCCTGCAAGAAACCAAGGCAAACAAAAATTAATTCACTTAATCGCATTAATTGTGCAATTGGATAGAGATGGGATTGAGTTTCGTGCCTAATCCTTAAAATTATATTTGGACAGTGTACATCCCACCACAGCAATGAACACATCATGGTATTCACCACTGTGATGAGTACTGAAACAAGATCTGATAGAGATATCACCCTCCGCTCTAAAATATAAATAACTTTTAACCACCTCACCGGGATCAAGGGACACTAGTTAACTCATTATTAAAATTAAGATTTTTTTTTTAACTTTATCCATATTAAATGAGGTTTTGAAGGAAGGAGAAAAATATGAGGAGCCACCTTTAAGTACAAATTACATGGATAAAATTAGAAAATAAATATTAATTACTCTCTAAGTGACTTATATTATGGATTAAGGAACTCTTCTAGAAAGTGATTTATATTATGAACTGCAGGGATTATATGTGAATTAAAGACATGGATATAGAAATAAATTATAAATACGAAAGTTTGAGCAGTAAATCTAAAAATTCAACTAACACGTAATTCCTCCTGTCCTATTTTATAAAGCACTTCCAATGTGTTTTATGTGACTGTTTAGTTTCAATCCAAACTATAGCTTAAAAAGCTTTTTTTAGATCAAACTATAGTTTGGACAAAAAATTAAACAAACAACATTCAAATGCCTATAAGAGTTTCAAGAGTAAATCATAGTTTCACATCAACTTATAAGAATAGTTTCTAGGTAGAGAAAATGACTTTTGAGCATCAAATGAACATTTTCCTTTTACTTTTTTTGACACTCTTTTATCTCTTCTCTTCTCTTCTATGGAACTTCCATTTTTGACAGAGTTTAAGAGGTTTTAGGATAGTAATAATGGCTTTTTTTGGGTTGCAGAGGTTCTGACAAAGAGGAATGATGATGTCAGAGGAGGATCCGATGGGTGAGGACGACGACTTCCATTTTTTATTGTTGCACATCAGATCTGCAAGCTTCTTCGATCTCCATAGCCACAGGCAATGAACTCGACGATAGAGGTGTTCGAGTTACAGAGGTTCCGATGAAGGTGAAGAAAAAAAGAATGAGCTGACAACAGAGAGGAAGAATCCAGTGGTGGTGAGGATGGGAAGAAGAGTCTGCAAGCTTCCATGGCAAAATATATCGTCACTGGAGATGAAGATGAAGAAGAAGATATGACGACAGAAACAAAAAATGTGAAAAGATGAGAGAGAGATCTGGGTGAGACTCAGTAAATTAAAAATACCACACACCTCATACCTTTTATAGTAATTTATCAATAATAAAAGTTATTATTGTAATAATTATCCAAATACTTATTTCTTCATAATCACTTTCTTTCTTTTCCAAAAGCTTTTCTTTAGAAGAGTTTCTATACAATCATTTTTTTCTCTATAAGCTTTTTTTTAGAAGCTGAATCAAACGGGCCTTATGATAATGAAAAATAATTTAAAACCTCATTAATTTACACTTCTCAAGAAAATCACAATATGCAAAATGTTAAATTAGGGATAATTAAGATCGTACATTTATATAAAAAAAATTAATAATACGAGTTATAAATAAGACTAAAAAACACATCTCTACCTTACAAATAAATATAAATATGACGATAGGAATATATATAAGATGCAGACGTGAATTAAAGATATGGATAGAGATGAAAAGAAAAGCAGTGTATAAATTAATTACTATAATTGTAGCTTTGATTTCCTCTGGTGTCAGCAACAGGTTGTCATCAGAATCTTTCAGAGAAATAAGAACATCAAGCAAGTCCTCCATAACTTCCTTTCTCCCATCCTTCCACTGTTGGATTCTGTCTTCAATTATCGGATCATGATATTTCTTAATTATCTCAAGAGCCCTGGTCAACCTTTTCTCATGCCCGTCAAAGTCAAACACTCTCAAACATGGCATATAATCAGAAACACAAAATGCATACAGAAACCTTAATAATGTGAAAATGGCCCCCGCATGTTCTTCTTCCTCAAATCCTGGCCCTCCATTTTTGCCTCCTTCCCCAAAATATCTCTTATTGAAAATCATTTTCCTAATCACATTCCCACAATATTGCTGCGACACAACCCTCAGATTCACAAGACCACCTTCTTCTTTCTTGTCGATGTTATTGTTGTTGTTATTATTGTTGCAGAGGCTATACACGTACCTGACTAGGTTGTCTGCTTCTTGAGCTCTTTTCTCATGAAGCCATTGAAGTCTCCTTGGAGAAATCAGTTCATTGCTTACCACTTTCTTCATCTGCTTCCATTGTTTCCCAAAGGGAACTAGAGAGGTCGTCAAATATCCTCCTGAGATGAGTTCCGCGGCCATGCTTAGGGGCCTGGAAGCAAAATTCGCGTCCTGCTTCTTCAAGATTTCGCAAGCGATTCTAGGGCACGACACAGGCACAACATGAACGTTACCTAAGGGAAAAGTATAATATTATTTGAGTATATTTTAGAGTGAAGTGATCTTATGTTAGAAAGGAAAAGATATTGTCAATAACCTTGTAGTTTAGTGATATGGAAATTCTCCTATAAGTGGAGGATTGAACATCGATGGTGCTTATCACCAAGTGATGAGCATCAAATTTGTATGGTTCAGAATCAGACTTTAAAAAAAAAATTATTTTACTATGTCTAGAATCCAAAATAAAGATAATATACGTTAACGGTCAATCTTTAAAAAGAAATGATTTTTTTATTTAAAACTCATTAGCTAAAAATTTTAAATCTATAACATTAAAACTATGTCTGGACAATCAAGATTAATTTAATTAGTAAAAAGTTAACTTATAATCCACAAAGTCTAAGATTAAAGCTTACTATTAATATAAACACTTTGTTTGTAAGGATATTTAATTAGCTCTTGAATTTGGAGGTATACCCTGACCCTAGTAAACATTAGGACTCCACTTACATAAACTTTTTTTTTTTTATCAAAAAAGAAACTATATATGTACAGTGCAGATATCACTACCATGAGCATCATGGTGCTTATAACTGTGTGAGAATCAAAATCAGTTCTTATAAACGGCCTTCCATTTACAAGAACGTGTGACCTCTCACCGGTTTAATCACATTTGTAATCTCAAGCTGTTAGTACCCACCCTTTTAAATTCAAAAATAAAAAGAAAAGATAACAATAGATGTTGATCTTAAATTCAAAGTAATTACGTACCTAGACGTAAGCATAAAATATCAGTGTTGAAGTCACTCATTAATCTGTCAATCCACCTGAAAACGGGCTTGTTTGCGACCATTTCCGGCAGGCTTCCGGCAAGGGGCCATGGTCGAGGACCAGGAGGGAGTTTGGGGGTTGGAGGCTTTTCAAAGTTGTCTTTGGTTGGGGATTTTATGATTAAGCATAACGTTGTGAAGCTAGCAAGCATAATGAGAAACAAAGAATACCAAAACCATGCTTGCATTGAAACCGAAAGGTTAAAGGAAAATTCCATAGTTGGAGAAAGAACAGCGTTCTTGTTGGTTTGATATGTGAGAATTGTGTAGGTTCATCATATATATACAAATAAAATTGGAGAGGTCCTGTATATGTATAATATAATACTGTTGGAAATCGTGCCCTAGGGGCCAATCATTGTCTTATGAACATTATTGATTTATGAATTTATTAATTGAGTTATCATATT
The DNA here is from genome assembly GCA_037074615.1 of Leucaena leucocephala. NCBI lineage: Eukaryota > Viridiplantae > Streptophyta > Magnoliopsida > Fabales > Fabaceae > Leucaena > Leucaena leucocephala. Next base: position 5,940,693 of record CM073543.1, on the reverse strand, counting down.
ATTTGCATGTTTACTATGATGACCATCCTTGGATAATTCATGATATTATCCTAAATGTCCCTGGTCGATCATCTATGTGGGAGCACAGATGAAATAAGACCAGTATGACTTTGAAGATGTATAGAGATATAAATCAAAGTCATAAGCACATGTAAGAGTACAGGGTGTTGGACCGACCCGCTATGAGAGAACTGCATGGGTAACGTCATAAGCTTCTCTCATATACAAACCATGTCAATATGCCCTTTGACCTGAGATCATCATGGATTCCTACATGACAAAACGCTCAGCTTTGACCTAGTCAAAAGTCACTTTTGACCGAGTGATCATAAAGACTATGTTCGGGCTTAGTGGTTTTTCATGCGGAGGAATGTGAATGGTCAAGATGGAATTTGTCCCTCACATTCGTGGAGAGATATTACTGGGCCCCTCGATGAGTGAGTCTGAGAAATGTATGGCCATACTATAATGGAAAGGTAGTTCCATTTCTATAGTCAGACTACTCAGGGATCGAGAAAGTAACGGTCGGGAATAGGAGGATGACATTATCCATGCCTCATCCATGACCAAAATATCGCGTGACAGAAGGGACATGATATGGTTGTATAAAAGGTTACATCGTTTATCGATCCTCATATGATTTGGGTAGTTGTTATGTCTTGCTAGAGACCGCTTGCGACTTGTGGGCTAGTATAGCAAATGGCCCACTGCCAACTTCATATGGGCCTACAGGGTCGCACACAAAATAGCCCAACACGAGCTATGATGTCCAGATTCATTGAATCTAAGACATGTCCAGATTCAATGAAAGATCCAGGTGAATGTATATATATTTATTTATATTCGTATATATATAAATTCGTATATATATATATTATATATATGAGATATATGAGATTTAATTTATAAGGATAAATTAAATCCCTATCACGTTTGAATTCGAAATTCAAATTGATAGGATATCTCATATAAGAGATATTTATAAGATTTAATTTATAAGGATAAATTAAATCTCTATCACGTTTGAAATTCGAAATTCAAATTGATAGGATATCTCATATAAGAGATATTTATAAGATTTAATTTATAAGGATAAATTAAATCTCTATCACGTTTGAAATTCAAAATTCAAATTGATAGGATATCTCATATAAGAGATATTTATAAGATTTAATTTATAAGGATAAATTAAATCTCTATCACGTTTGAAATTCGAAATTTAAATTGATAGGATATCTCAAATTTGATTTATGGGAATAAATCAAATATAACTCAGTCTCATCTTTATTTAAAGTTAAATAAATAAGTAATTAAATCTGTGGGACGGATTTAATATTATTTTATTTAATTAGTTTCTTATAAAATTATACAATATATGATATTGTATCAATTCGGAATTAATATAAGATTAACTCCAAAATCCAATTAGGTCAAGTAAAAAAACGCATAGCATCCTCTATATCTGATTGGAGGAGCTACGTTTGAAAGTAACACAGAACACAAAAGGCCGAACGGAATCTGCAAAAGGTTTGCAGACAAGAAACTGCCGAAATAGAGACGGAGACTTGTGAAAGCCTTGGAGGGACAGGAGACGCTAGCACGTCGTTCGTGGTTGGAACGCTGTTCGTGTGGATACCAGTAGAGGAAGCCGACCTGAGGCGTCGACTTCTTGTGATCGGAAAGAGACCACCGTCCGCGGAGAGAATTTGTGAAGGTCGCTGAGGAACACTCCATCGATTTCTTGCGATCAGAAAGAGATCACCACCCACGTAGAGAAGCTGTGAAATTCGCTGAGCAACACTAAGGGTAATGATTCTTTCCACTTGACTTAAACACATACGGTAGATCCTGGCAAGGAATGGAAAATTTTTAAAGTTTATTTCCGCTGCGTGTCTTCCAATTCCTTACAAATACTCCCTCCTCCCTTTCATTTTATTGGTCCTTTTAAAATTATTGCACCGAGATTAAAAAAATGCAATAAATATGTACAGATATGATACCCTCTTCAAAATTATCTGCCTCTCATTTATTGCTGACAGTACTTTAATGCCTCTAAAAATATAATTTTACTCCAAGCGCAAAAAAAAAAAAAAAAAAAAAAAGATATCAAATGTTGCTTTGCAATTGAGTGGACATGTGATACTCCTTGTTTTTAAAATATAAGCTTTAAATAAAAAGGTCAATTTATATTTGTCTGATTATTTAATATATTTTTTATTTTTATTCTTAAATAATTACATGGTTTTTTTTTTCACTTATTTTCTCTTATCTCCTTTCCGATTATACTCTCTCCTATCACTCACCTCTTCTATAAATAAGAGTATTTTAAGAAAAATAAATTATTTTTTTTTAGATTTCAAACCTCAAATTGCGTAATTTAATTATTTGAAACTTATATTTTAAATTTTGAGAGAGTATTCTTTTTTTCCTAAGGAGGAGAGTAAATGAGATGAAGTCAACCTCCCCAAGTAAAATGTTTCTCATTTAATATGAATACATGAACCAACAATCAATATAATGTAATGTAACTCATTTATTCATTCAATAGGAGATGAAGTCCACCTCCCCAAATAAAAGTTAATTAAATCTCATTTAATTCATTTAATGAGAGTACAACAAGCAATTTAAATCATTTATATATATTCATTGAACTTGTGTAGGTTCATGTTTAAATAGATAAAAGTGGAGATCTTTGTAGGTCCATTACTAAATGAGATGCAGTCAATCTCCACAAGCATATATATGTCTTGTAATGATATGAGAATTAATTACAACAAGAATCTCCTCCAAAATAAATATGAAAGAAGCTTGAGGCGTGTGTCAATGGCTTGAATTGTTTGATTCAGTGAATGAGTTAATTGTTTTTCAATGTAATTAATGTGCCAATGGAAAACAGACAAATGGCTAAATAATTAAGGTGTTTTTATTCTTTTTATACTCTCCTTTTTCTTTAACATAAGACCATTTGATTAATTTAAAAAAATTAAATAAATAATTTAATTATAATATATGTTAAGTATTATTAGGTTATATATCGATTATAGTTAAACAAATTAGTTTAAAAAATAATAAATATAAATATTTTAAAATAATTTTTTTAATTTTTTTAATCTTATTAAATTAATTAGATTTTATATTAAATAACGGGTAGTAATTAGTCATTTGATAGTTTTAAAGTGATATATGTATATATAAATATATATCTTCTAAACCTTGAACCATCTTTCTATATTCCATGTCACTCTTATCCTATGAGCTATCTCATAGGGTTAAACCTTTCTTCTTCTTCTTTCTTCTCATACATTCCAAAGATTCACTAGAATATTCCTATCGGCACATCCACTAATGGTGTTTGCTATGAAGAAATGTTATTTTCCCAACAATCAAATTATAAGACATATAAACATGATGAAAATCACAATCCACAAACAATGAAAACCATATATCAAGGACCAGCATCTATATGTATGTAGTTCAGTTCTTGATGAAGAAGCAATTTCTGGGCTTATTCTTGTAAAGTTCTTAGAGATCAATGAGAGGACTTTTGTTCTTTGCAATCTTTACCATGACAGAGAGATTAGCCGAAGCTTTCTGATGTACCAGAGGCACCAAAAGCTTACCTCTTTCTTTGAGCTTTTACAGAAGATAGTGATTTTCTGCATAATGGAAGCTCTGGTTATGAGGTGCTTCACAAAATCTGCCTCAAGTTGGTTGCCTGTAAATCCTTCGATGGACACAAACTTGAGGGTTTGATCAACACAATAATGACACACTTCACTTCTCTCCCATAGCATCGGATCTTGCAGATCATTAGCATTAGGGTTGAACTTTGATGAACCTTTATAGGCCTGTGAATATATATATATATATATTGAGAAAATTGAGAAAGAATCAAAGGTGTTGTTTTCTTATCGAATTTCAAGCATGCATAGAGGGTTGTCTTTTGGGTCAGTCACAAAAATTAGTTGAACGGGGAAAAATTATTATAATAAGATTGTTAGTTCGGGATATCCATTCAAAATAAATCATTTATCTTTTGAAAAAAATATTATTTTTATAAAATTTCATAATGTTTGTTTAAACTTTGGAGAAATCTCTAAATTATATCCTCCCAAGTCCTAAATATAACAGTTGGACAAAAAATCTACTTTAATCCTAATAAAAATATCTCAATTCTCTTTATCTCACAAAATTATAATTTTATCCTTATAATAGCTCTATATAATTGCATATATTAAGAGGTATTTATTAAGGATAGTTGAAATACACATGATTAATTAAAAAGGGCATTTTAGAAAAATTAATATACAATTATCACAATTAACTAATTTCTACTTAAATTAGTTAAAGTAAATCTTATATTATGCATGGGATAATAGAAATTATGTATTTAGAAATCTTAAGCAAATGAACCCTTAATCAAAATAAAAATAGATAAATAAGTGTAATGTCACTTACTGGAGTAACAATTTTCAGAGTTTCCAAATTAACACAGCACCTTGACAATATGAATGAAAGTGTCTGGGAAGCCCTTCTAATTTTCAAATCCAAGTCAATAATCAAGGATGATAAATAAGCCCCAAAAATGTAGCTATGTGGGGTTCCCTAAAAAGTAATTAAAGGAAGAAAACAAAAGAAGTCATCATAACATGATTATAATAAATAGTTATAAATTCAAATGAAAAATAACGAAAATTGGAGAAAAGTCCTTTAATTGAAATTTTTTTGGTAATAAAGTCTGTGAATAAAATTATTATAGTATCTATTATATAAAAATTTATTCAGCACTTCTCACCAAAAAACTTTTGAACGGGGAACTTTTTTTGGGAAAATTACTAAAAAAATTCTGAAAATTAATAAATCATGAATTGAGACTCTAAATATTGCAAATGTAAGAGAAGTATCAGAAACTGAATTGGAATTTTGAAATTCATAGTCAAATAACTAAAATATCCTGGAACAACAATCCATTGACTTGTTTTTTATAAAACGTGGTATTTTAGTCTTTTGGCTCTTAATTTCAAAATTTAAATTTGGTTCATGACATTTTTCTAGCATTTGCAATATTTGGAGTTTCAATTTAGAATTTACCAATTTTCAAGGTATTTTTTTAGGGATTTTCCCAAACTTTTTCTCTAATTTTTTTTTTTTAAATAGGGATAACTGGGGAAAATATGAATCAATATACACTAGATCATCACAAAGCCAAAAATGATTTCTTAAAAGCAACTTACAGAAGGGATAGCCAGAGTCTCCAGAATCTCATTTGTTTTCAGAAAAAAATTTCCTTTGCGATGAAAAACAAGTCCTTCGAGCAAGATTGGTTTGTCTTGAGATTGAAAAACCCTAAGCCTAGGAGCAATAATCACAAAACTCACCCTCGAACAAGCCAAAGAAGCAAGATCCAGAACCTCAAGACTTGAAGCAGAAACAATAATCTGAAATACATGTAAAGCCCTAAGCTCCAAGAACTTGAACTTCACATGAAGAATCTTCATGTTCTTGAGTTTAGAGCACCCCACAAGGCTAAGATTTTCCAAGTTATAACACCTCCTAAGAATTGCATCGAGGGCATCATCTTCCACATCTACTATCTTCAGTTTCAAGGTTCTGAGCTTAATGCAGCCGCCAAAAGGTATTGAAGATTCTAGGTAGTAATTCATAACCTCAAGTGAAGACAAAGAAGAAAAGATTCCATGAGAATCTAACCCTAGAAAACGTTGAATCTTATTTTCTCCGTTTAAGGGTAAACATTCAAGGCTTAGTTCATCGATCATTTTCTGTCTCTCGAATAAAACAGCAAAGCTAAGCTGGATGTTTTTCTGTGGAAAATGAGTGAACTTGCAAGTTTTGAGAAACCCTAGGTGTTCATGCAAGAGCAAGAAGACAATTATGTTGTACCTGTGGATTCTTCCTTCATGTTTGGGAAGATTAAGGATGTAATCTAATTGAGCAGAAGGTGATGAAATTCTAAGCTGGGTTAAGGGTTTGATCATGTGTTTCACGTTCAGATCAAGATGTGGTGTGTTTTTCCAGAGTGATAGCCATCTTTTTGAAAGGACGCTGCTTCTCACAGCTTCATCAACTGAAAGAAGAGAGAGAATGGTTAATAGGATTTCATCTGAGAGATTACTGATAAAATCAAAATCATTTTTGAACTTGGCCTTCTTTTTTGATCGTCGTCCTACGACCATTTTCTTTTCTTTCTAACTATCTCTTTCTTGATTGTGAATAATAGGGTTATTGCAGAGACAACTTATAGAGGAAGGGGATTAAAGAGTAAGAAAAATAGCAGAGAATGTATATTCAATTCTAGTTCTCCTGATTTGTTCCAACTTGAATGATTTCCATTATTACATAACCATATTTGGAACTTTGAATTTTTTAGCTTGTCACATTGTATCTTATATGTTTATATATCTTCTAATTAAACACGGATCATTTGGTTCATAGGAATTTGGAATTTTGAATGCATGAATCGAAAAAAATAAGAATTTAAATCTTAATAGAATATTAGTTACTTTGTAGGGAGGTCTGAGGCCTATTTGTTTGGATATAGAAATGGGTAATAACACCTATATAGAATTAGTAATGTCTGGATATATATATCCTTTCAAGTCTTAAATTGATTTATAGTGGAGTTATTATATTGTGAGAGGTAGCTATGAATCCTAAAACTAGTTACTTGATAATAAAATTTAATAAATAATATGAAAAAAAAGAGATGGGTGTGGTAATGGAAATCAGAGATATATTTATTGGTCAATGACATGATAATTCAGGGGTACGAAAACTTAGTAAGAGGTTGCAGAACCCTCTAATTCAAACAGCTTTTCATGCATTTTCGGAAGAAAAAAAATGAAATTAAGATTCATGAGGGGACCCTATGAATCCTGATTATCATCCTCATAATTATTTTATGGACAATATTGCCCTTGTTGTTTCTCCTTCCACGTCTCTGCCTCCTTCGTTCCTTTTGCTCATAGCTTCTGTCATCACACCGTCGTACTCCTCCCCACTCATCGGTGCCGCTGCCACCATCGACCTCCCCACTTATTGATGACCACCTCCGGCCACCTACCTCATTGAGCGATCTTCCCCTCTTCTGTCTTCTGTATAAGGGAGGAAAGAGAGCTTGCGATTCCGCCTTCTTCCTCTTTCAACGCCAACACTCTTCCTCAGTTCCAAGTTTCTGGGTTCAACTAGAATGCTCGTCCTTGACTTTGAGTTTACGAGTTCGTTCTGGATGTGGGTTTTGGCTTGGCTTTTGTAGATCGGAACTGAGGAATCACGACTGTGTAGAGCACCAAATGTTAAAGTGCAGGTGATGAGGGAGGAAGCAGACAATGGTTGTATCTTAGTATTTGATTCAACCAGATTTTAGTATTGTTAATTCACTCCGCCCTTCTCTTAGTAAGAGAATATCAATAAAAAATAATTTTAAAAAATAAATAAATATGATAAATATATTTTATATTTAAAATTAATATTAACTTTTTATTTATGTCATATATTAAATATATGAGGTATATTATTTTTTGAATGTTTTAACTTTTTCTCATGACTTTCTCTATTTATCTTTTCTTACAGTATTTTTATAAATTAGTTTAGACATGTATAATAAAGATCGTTGAATGTTATGAAAGGAAAATAGATAAAGTAGTATATAGTCTCTTAAAAAGAAATTATTGAATATTAAAGAAAATACTCAATAAAATTTTATTGAGAGTAATATTTTAATTAATAATTTATCTAAAAATTTAATTTTTAATAATATATAATAATATTGTATGATTCATATAACAAATCTCTCGGATTGTTATTATTATTGTTGGTTGAACAAAAAGTATAATTTGCTTGATAAGAACACATTTCAGGTAGTTATATTATTTATTAATTAATTATTTTTTGCTCAGTTCACTTGGAAGTTTGAGCAAAATCCTTAATTGAAATTAAACATTTTTAACTGATTTTTTTAAGTACTATTAATAGATTCTTCAATAAACAATCAGAAAAGTGCTAAACTTGATTGCATAAAACTATGGCAAATTAAAATATGAACGGACTAGAGGCTCATAATACAATACTTACTTATTTACTTCCTTTCTTGCTTGCTTGCTTGTTTACTTACTTACGTCCTTGCTTGCTACTTACTTACTTACTTGCTATTTACTTCCTTACTTGCTTGCTTGCTTACTTTCTTACTTCCTTACTTGCTTACTTACTTATTTACTTCTTTACTTACTTTATTACTTACTTACTTATTTACTTACTTTATTACTTACTTTCTTATTTACTTTCTTACTTCTTTACTTACTTCCTTACTTACTTACTTGCTTGTTTACTTACTTCCTTACTTACTTGTTTACTTGCTTGCTTACTTATTTACTTACTTCCTTGCTTACTTGCTCCCTTGCTTACTTACTTCCTTGCTTACTTGCTCCCTTGCTTACTTACTTCCTTGCTTACTTACTTACTTCCTTACTTTCTTCCTTACTTGCTTACTTACTTACTTACTTGCTTACTTTCTTACTTCCTTACTTGCTTGCTTATTTGCTTACTTACTTACTTACTTACTTCCTTTCTTACTTCCTTATTTGTTTACTTACTTACTTACTTCCTTACTTTATTACGTACTTACTTTCTTATTTATTTTCTTACTTATTTACTTACTTGCTTGTTTACTTACTTCTTTACTTGTTTGCTTACTTATTTACTTACTTACTTCCTTACTTACTTACTTACTTCCTTGATTACTTACTTACTTGTTTACTTACTTCCTTATTTACTTGTTTGCTTGTTTGCTCACTTATTTACTTACTTACTTCCTTATTTACTTGCTTGCTTATTTACTTACTCCCTTGCTTACTTACTTACTCCCTTGCTTACTTGCTTACTTGCTTACTTACTTACTTACTTGCTTGCTTGCTTATTTGCTTACTTACTTACTTACTTACTTGCTTACTTGCTTACTTGCTTACTTACTTGCTTACTTCCTTACTTACTTACTTATTTACTTGCTTGCTTTCTTACTTGCTTATTTACTTACTCTTACTTACTTACTTACTTGCTTGCTTGCTTATTACTTACTTACTTACTTACTTCCTTCCTTACTTACTTCCTTGCTTACTTCCTTACTTATTTGCTTACTTCCTTACTTTCTTCCTTCCTTCCTTACTTGCTTACTTACTTTCTTGCTTATTTGCTTACTTACTTACTTGCTTACTTCCTTACTTGCTTGCTTACTTACTTGGTTGCTTACTTACTTGCTTACATACTTGCTTACTTACTTGCTTACTTATTACTTACTTCCTTACTTGCTTCCTTACTTGCTTGCTTACTTACTTCCTTACTTGCTTGCTTAGTTACTTACTTACTTCCTTACTTACTTTCTTACTTGCTTACTTACTTGTTTGCTTATTTACTTACTTACTTACTTACTTACTTGCTTACTTGCTTGCTTGCTTACTTGCTTATATACTTGCTTACTTACTTCCTTACTTATTACTTACTTACTTACTTACTTATTTACTTGTTTGCTTACTTGCTTACTTCCTTCCTTCCTTCTTTACTTGTTTGCTTACTTACTTCCTTACTTACTTCCTTACTTTCTTACTTTCTTACTTCCTTACTTATTTGCTTGCTTGCTTACTTACTTACTTGCTTACTTTCTTCCTTCCTTACTTACTTGCTTGCTTACTTATAAAAGCTTAATCTTGCCTTGTTTGTTATCCCACCTTCTATGCATACATGCAGTTCCCATAACCTGCAATTCCAACATAACAATGAAGAAATTAAAATCCCATCATATTCCCCAAATATATCCAGCAGCCTCCATGAAATCAAGCTCAAGAGAAATAAGCAGAGCGATCAAACTCATTTAAACCTAAAATGGGATTATGTTTGCAATATCATATAAACATGATCTTACTTGGATCAGTGACAACGATGAGGCCAGGGCCTCTGAAGTCACAGTTCCAGTGGTTTCTTCCATTGGACTGAAAGTAGAGGTTCATGGCTATGAAAGCATGGTTGATGAGACTATCAGGTGTGGAACAGGGACACCCTTTTTGCATAATCCGGCAATCAACTTGAGCGCATGCATAATTGATATTCGCTAGAAGAGTAGCTTGATCTGATGAAGGCCTTGCCACACCAGTTTTTCTGTTATTCCATCACATACACAAGAATACAATCCTCATCATCACTTACAACAGACTTGGAGATCACGTATGTTTTTTGAATAGAATCTAACTCGAATGGAATTATATTTATAATTGACTTATATGTTCAGGTTTCATCTCATTATGGAAGGAATAAGAAAAAGGACAGAGGAAATGAGTCTGGCTTATCTATACTCTCTGTAACTCTGTTCACTTGATCTTTCACAATTCACATTACGAGATCCGAGATAATTTCTTTTTTGTTTAGTTTTAGACAAATCAAACTTAAAATTGTTTCAATTTTCAGGCAACTTTGGATTTTAATTATAATTATTTACCATCCCATTGGCATTGGCTGTCATCAGATTTCATCCTGCTATTGAAAAAAGCAAAATGAAAAATGAGATCAGTTAATAGAAATGTACTAAGATAAGATGAATTCCCAAAATGATTTGAGAACCACTGTGACGAGCGAAAAAGCAAAAGATCAGTTCTCTGCTTTTTAGGGAAGCAATGCTATGATCGAGGTGATAAAACTCAATGCGATCTCATATATAAACGCAGAATTGGAGGTAGGAATTTCTATTTTGAGATTAGAATCCTCCTCTATCATCATCATCTCCCTTTTTTCGTTTTGCCTTACCTCCTCCTCCTTTTATCCACTTTGTTACAAAAAAATAAAAAAAAAATTTAAAAAGTATTTTTTAAATGTTGTTTAAAAACACTTTAAGTGTTTTTTAAAATTTTTTAAAAAATAAGTCTTTTTTTCTAAAAAAGTATTTTTTTTAAAAAAAAATAAGCTTTTTTCCTTAAAATTAAGTTTTTAAAATAATTAAAAAACACTTTTTAAAAGTGTTTTTTTAAAAAAAAATGTTTTTAAGCAATAGATGGAGTATGCAAGGCAAGAAAAGGGAAGAAAAGTGATGAGGAGAGAAATGAAAATGAGAAGATCAGCTTCCAAAAGAGAAACACAGAGACGTTACAGAGGAAATGGGACCCACTGGAAGAGGCGCACACGTGCTATGACATGGGGATTATTGACGGCGTCGTTTCGCTTCCCTCTTCCTCATTTTTTGTCTCGGTTTGACCTTTTGGGATTCACACCTGTGGTCAATTCTTCCCATTATCCATATTCCATAATTTTTTTTATACAAATTATCCATATTCCATAATTTTGTGTTGACCGAATATCAACTATTTGTGTTCATATTGGGCCACATCTTGGGCCTCTCGTAATATGTCCATCATTCTAAGCATAAAGCTTACATACCTCATGAATACTTGATACCCCTCGCCATCAATAAGAGTTAACCTGAGTGATAATAGACTCAATATCATTTAAGTAAAATTTTGAATTTGATTCTTGTCATATGCAAAAAAATTTCTTTAAGAAACTCACTCACCATAGCTAGGTACGCGACGCTGGTCGAATCTGGATGTAGTCAAGGCAAAGCTCCAGTGAACCGGGTGGGCAACAAAATAAAATACTCCTTGCCCCTTCTTGATATTGGTATGCCTAAAAAGAAGGAAAAATTCGTCCTACCCTTAGATCGTGAGTGAGCCCAACCCTTTTCCAAAAATTTTTGTATAAAAACAATACTCCTCATATATTTAAATATAACCTATTTAATTAATTTAATTATATTAAAAAATTAATTTAATTAATGACATTTTTTTAAAAATATCATAACCATCTTCCTTAACTTCCTTCCTCCCCTTCCTACTTGATTATTTTGAAGGTAGTATGAATAGGGGTAGTTTGAGAAAAAAGTTAATAAAATAAAAAATATTTTATATTTAAGACTAAAATTAGATCCATAATTAGATCATATATTAAGGACGAAGAAATATTTTTCTTAATAAGATTACCGTATTGTATGATGACTTATTTTATTGCCTCCATCCTTACCTGACATTACCTATAAAAAAATACAATTACAAATCTCTCATAACGTGATGAATTAATATTCTAATATTCACTAAAAGATATGTCTAATTGTCTATATTTAATACCTTATAATCCCTCAAATATAATGGCATCCAATAGAAAAATATATGTGCTTATTAAAAAAATTTATATATTTAAAGCTGTTGAACAAAATAATATTCACATTAATAAGGGTAATATTACATGCCTTTTTTTTGGACCTTTAATGTTACATTTGTCTTGAAATGATTGCTTATAATGATTAACAATAAAATGTGTATGCATAGTATATTAATACCAAATATATTAGTAATAACAAAATAATAAAAGACATAATATATATATATATATATATATATGCATGCTAAAATAGCTGTTACATTGATCAGATTTTGAACCTTATTCTAGTGGCACCTAGTCATTTTAAGGTAACATCAAAATTCATATCCCTGGTCCCCTACATTTATATATGCCTTGGTACATTTAGATGGGAGAAATACACAAAAAAGGATTTGACTGTGAATGAGGTATCTGAATTTATACTTAAATTACACATTATACATTAATTCTTATACATGAATGTTCGGCTGTATGGATATGAAAATTTGATGGTACTGGCTTTTTAGTAATTGAGCAAATAATTAACTGGAGTCATATACGCAATAAGTAACTGAATATGGACTTTAAAGGGGAGTGAATTAATATATCAATGGTGAATTTGAATCGATGAGTTTTCACATAATTATTAATCAAATATGCTAATAAGAAATTAAACAAACCCATATTAACTGGTGATTAAGGTTAATGAAGATCATAGTGTCCATTGAATCCAAGTGCTAAAAACTAGACCAGGGTAACGATTCAAAAATTAGTAGTGGTTTAACCGTGGTTAATTCACTTATAATTATAATAATATAATGTAATTAAGATATGCAAAAATATTATATATAATTTTAAAAAGAGTAATATTTCAATAAAAAATCTAATCCACAAATAAATGGGATCAATATTCACGTATGAATCATATATAATCTAATAAAATAGACTTACTAAAATATAAATATGATTATATCAGGCATAATAAAGAGAGAAGAAATTAAATATAAAATCTAACCTAATCGATTTTGATTTGTTGAAAACTCTTACCTATATTAGTTGATGGACTAACTCACTAATTTACTGGTCTAACCAACTGAATCTAAGTTATGTTTTAATACTATGATATATAAACAAACAGCCAACATATATCTCCAAAACTAATCTCACCAAAATGGCCCCATCGTCTAAACCCTATATTGTCTCTTTCTCCATCTTTATCCTTTCAAATACTTTTCCCATATTCCTGAAATCCAATGCAACAAAACTTTGGTTTCACAGCGGAACTCATACACCGTGATTCACCACTATCTCCATTATTCAATAACTCCACAACACCATTCCAGAAAATGCACAATGCCATTATTCAATAAAATCCATAACACCATTCCAAAAAATGCACAATGCTCTTCGTCGAGCTGCCAAGCGTCAGAATTATTTCTTCCCCGGCAACATTGTTTCTGAAACAAATGAAGATGATGATGATGATCCTGAATATTGTCTTTAGATGAGAGTACTTAATGATATATGTTAGAAAATAAACATCTCAAAGGCAATACAATCAATCCAGATTATATTATACTCAAATATAAACCTATACGAGATGCAGTGGAAGAGTTAAAGTTACCTCTCGCCATTAGCTTGATTGATCTGAGAAAAACTGGAATCAAATGAGATACCTGTCAAAAGAGAACACTATCAGATAAACAAGAGGTTTTTCTAACTGGTGATTAGGCACAATGATGGCAACTTGTTTTTAGCCGTCAACAGTGGGGAACCTTCAGAAGTGAGCTGAGAATATGGTTTCGCTCTTGACTTAGAAAAGAGATCTCACACTCAATGAATTGTTAATTTTCACCATCAGAAAATTAACCTTAAATAAACTGAATCAATAACTCTCCTTGGACTGGGCCTAATGACTACGGGCCACACTCAAAAATATTTATTAATTATCCTAATTAATATCTAAATAAGTTATAATATATAATAAATATCTAACATTCTCCCACTTGCCCCGTATACTCAATGTCATCGCCCTGTCTAGGTAAACTGATATCGTGCTACAAGAATCAAGGCGATAAGTCCCCTTTTATCGGGTATTACTTTTCAAGTATTACAGGTAGAACCATCACTTAATGGGTATCACAATATACATGAACTTAATATTCATAGGTTACTGTCTCAATGTTTATCAATTCAATAACACAAATGTATACAATCACAAATTAAAATGATAAACCACAAAATATAATTGCATTGCTCATACCTCCAATAATCAAAAGTATGACGAAGTCCCATATGAGGTACATGTGTGACAAAGATGTTCGGCTTCAATCCTTTCATCAAAGGATCAGCCAACATGTCCAATGTACTGATACGTTTAACGGAAACTTAGCCATCCTGAACCCTCTCTCTCAAGCAAAGGAACTTAAGTTCAACAAACTTGCTACGACTTTTATACCTTTTGTTGTTCGCTATGGCCACTGCAGCTGTGTTATCACAGTACATTCTGATTAGCTTAGAGACTGAATCCATAATCTTAAGCCCAGCAATGAAATTCCTTACCCAAATAGCTTGTGAACTTGCTTCAAAACACGCAATGTACTCAGCATCACCGGTAGAAGGAGCCGTTTGAGTTTGCTTAGCGCTTCTCCACGATATAACTCATTCTGCCAATAGGAAGATGTAGCTAGATGTAAACTTGTTCGAGTCTACGCATCCTTCAAGATCTGAATCTGAGTATCCAATCACGTCCAAACTGTCTATTCTCATGTATGTGAGCATGTAGTGTTTAGTGCCTTGTAGGTACCTAAACACCTTCTTTGCAGTTGTCCAATGTGCTTCCCCAGGATTAATTTGGTATCTTCCCAACATACCCACAACAAAAGCAATGTCAAGTCTTGTACAAACTTGTGCATACATCAAGCTTCCTACCGCTGAGGCATATAGGACCCTTTCTATCTGTTTCCTATCAAGCTCAGTTTCAGGATATTGACTTAGACTAAACTTGTCTCCTTTTTCAATAGGAGACACTTTAGATGAATAGTTCTCCATCCTGAGTTATTCAAGAATTTTGACAACGTAAGCCTCTTGGGATAAGCCTATAAGACATTGGGTTCTATCTCTATGGATCTTTATGCCAATAACATAAGAAGCCTCACCCATGTCTTTCATATCAAAGTTCTTGAACAGAAACTGTTTCACCTCACGTAATAGTCCCAGATCATTGGTAGCAAGTAGTATGTCATCCACATACAAAAATAAGAATATGATTTTACTCCCACTAGCCTTGTGGTATATACAATCATCCATGATATTCTCAACGAAGCCAAATAACGCGATCACTTCATGGAACTTCAAATACCACTGCCGTGAAGCCTGTTTCAAACTATATATTGATTTTTTCAGCTTGCATACCAATTGATCTTTACCTTCTGTAACAAAACCCTCAGGCTATTTTATGTAGACTTCTTCCTCCAGTTCACCATTGAGGAAAGCAGTCTTAACATTTATCTGGTGTAACTCCAGATCAAAATTGGCAACCAATGCCATAATAATACGGAATGAATCTTTTTTAGATACAGGTAAACAAGTTTCACTATAATTGATTCCTTCCATTTGAGTGAATCCCTTTGCAACCAACCTAGCCTTGTATCTATCGATGTTATCTTGTGAGTCTCTCTTGGTCTTATAAACCCATTTACAACCAATGGCCTTAGACTACTAGGCAACTCTACAAGTTCCCAAACATGGTTGTTTGCCATAGAATTCATTTCATCAATCATAGCATTATGCCACAACTTGGAGTTCACACTCCTCACAGCCTGAGTAAACGACAAAGAATCATTCTCAACACTTACATCACAGTCAACCTCAATAGAATACACTACATAGTCATCAGGTAATGTCGGTCTTCTTTCTCTAGTTGACCTCCTCAATTCAACCTCTTGGGTTGAATTAGGTTGCTGAACAATAATATCCTCTATCACAACTTATGGTGATTCCACTTATGTGATAGGTTGACCATCAGGTACGTATCCATCTTGTTCAGCACCGTCAACTTGAGCCACAGGGTCTACATCACGTTCAATGTCAATCTCAACAGTAGGATTAACATTGACTATTGACATACCCTCATGAATGATGTTAGTGGTTCGCTTTATGTGATCATCCAATAGATAATCACTTCCACTAATCATATCATTCTTAAGAAACTTAGCATTCCTAAACTCTACAAACCTTGTAGAAGGTGGAGGACAATAAAACTTATAACCCTTAGACCTTTTCGCATAGCCTACAAAATAAACTCTAATGGTCTTAGGATCCAACTTCTTCTCCTATGGATTATACACTCTTACTTCCGCAGGACAACCCCATACCTTGAAATGATTTAAACTGAGTTTCCATCCTTTCCAGATTTCAAAGGGTGTCTTGGACACTGCCTTTGTTAGAACCCTGTTCAATATGTATGTGGCTGTCTTGAGTGCTTCCTTTAACAGAGAAGATGGCAATTTAAAGCTTCTCATCATGCTCCTAACCATATCCAGCAAGGTTCTATTTCTTCTCTCAGCTACACCATTCATGCCAGGTGATCCGGGCATAGTGTATTGAGCCACTATACCTTGCCCTCGAAGAAATTCAGCAAATGGACCTGTTGCTTGTCCTTCACTAGTGTATCTGCCATAATACTCACTACCACTGTCTGATCTCACGATCTTGATTAGTTTCTCAATCTATTTTTCTACTTCTACTTTATAATCCTTGAAAGCATCTAGTGCCTCACTTTTATTATAAAGCATGTAGACATACATGTATCGTGAGTGCTCATCAATAAAGGTGATAAAGTACTTTTGACAATGCGCAGTCAAATTAGGGCAACAAATATCTGTGTGTATAATTTCTAGCAACTCAGAACTTCTTTTAGCCCCCTTATGTGACTTATTAGTCTGCTTTCCCCTTATGCAGTCCACATAAGAATCAAACTCTGAATAGTTTAAAGACAGAAAAATTTCTTCTTTATTTAACCTTTTGATTATGTCAACAGAGATATGACCCAATCTCCTATGCCACATACTATAAGAATTCTCATTAATGACACTTCTCTTAGTACCATGCGAAACAGAAAGAGATTGAGGTGAATCATAAACAATCTTAAACAGGCCATCAATTATAACCAAATTCGCAATCAAAACTGAATTCTTTGTCAAAGTCATACGTTTCTTAGAAAGAATAAGATGATAATCAAATGGAATGAGCTTTGACATAGAAATTAAATTCCTCTTATAAGAGGGAACATAAAAAACATCATAAAGTTCCAAAACATCTTGATTTGAAAGATGAATGCGAAAGGTTTCAACGGCTTTCACAGGATCTCCTCTCCCCTGCCTGAAAGGACAGTTTCCTCATTGGGATGTGGAGACCTGCTTGACAGAAAGCCCTGCATGGTAGTCAAAATGTGAATCATTGAACTATTGTCAATCCACCAAGTGTCATCATTAATGCTAGAAACGTTATACTCAAAAGTAACACACGATGAAAGCATACCTCTCATTTCCATAATATGTTGCCCCACACTGCCAATACCTGTAAGCCTCACAGCACATAGTTTAGATGTGATGGCACCACCCATCTGCTCGTCTGTTAGCTTGAATTGCTTATCTAAGGCTTCTAGGTATCCCTTAGCTGTGTCGTACTTAGGGACTGCTGCCCTAATGCTCCTAGTGATCCTTTGTTTTATAAGCAGAAAAGATGAGCGCTTATTCAACTCCCACATATTATACCTTTCCTTTGCCTCTCTATCATCGGAGGCATCATCAGGTCTCAGAGGTTTATCAAACCTCAAGGCATAATCCAAGTCCAAGAAACTAAGCTGCAGCAAAATATTATCTCTCCAGTCAGCATAGTTAATGCTACCATCTAAGATTATTTTGTTGATAACATCATCCATAATCCTGGGAGTAGCAATCGGATCTGCAAAATAAGAACAAACAAATGCACAAATAAGCTCACAGAAAGAATTTGAAGCAATCACAAGTCTCTGTGCCATGTATACATGCTTAGCTCAAATGTAGCATGCAAGCAGTATAAATACGTATCACTAATGTCTACCTATGGGCAAAGACATTAGCATAACCAGGTATTTATCACAAATGGTAGAATTAGAACGCATTCGTAATTTTTTAATGCTTGTGGGCTAATTAGAAAATAACGAGACTATTCTATCTCACCCTAGTTTAATATACAATTATAAAATATCTACCTGTGGTCAAAGATAAATCATAACTATATATTTAATTACAAATGATATTTCCAATCCAAATGTGATTAATGAAGGTATGCGACAGATTCAATAAACAAAGATGATGTGGCTACTCCTCAAAGAATTGCATGCTAACCACAAATATTATTATGTGCATTGAAAATCTAAATATGCACAATTTAATGGAGAAATTAATTCTCCCCTAATTAAATATACAATTATGATATATCTACCTGTAGATAAAGATAAATCATAACCATACATTTAATTATTATTGATATTTTAAATCCATATGTGATTAATTAATACATGCAACAAAAATAAATGAGGATACTATGGCTAGTCCTCACAAAACTGCATGCTAATCACAAATATCAATATTGTGCATATAAATCCAAATATGCACAACATAATGGAGCATTTAATAAATTAATTTAATTAACAAAAGTGACTAAACAATTTAACTAAAATTCTCCCACTATTTCATGCACCCAAAAATGTCTAACAAATTAATTTCAACTCAAAAGGTTTTTACAAAAATTAAACAGTTAATTTAATTGCCAAAGGAGAAATTAAGAATCAAAATAGGCAATTAAATAACATAAAAATCAAAATTTGTAAATTCCTTTTTCTAAAATTAAAATAATAGAGAAATTAATTTAAACATGTACCATGCATGTAATAGTAATTAAATTTTTTTGAAAAATCAAATTAAATTGGCCCAAAATAATTTTTTAGAAATAAAACCAAGTGGCACATACAAAAAAGATCCAAAAATATGGCCCAAAATAATTTCCAGAAATTAAAAACCTAACAACCAGGCCTAAAACGTTTTCTGGAAAAAAAATTCTGTTGGCCCAAAATCAAAACATGCAGCCCAAAAAAGAAAAAAAATAAGAAAAAAAATCCTTTCTAGCAGCCCAGATGCATTGCGGCCCAATATGTGAAAATCCCCCTTTTCTTTGTTTTTATAATAAAATAGAATGGGCTAAATCTATTGGCCCAAAAAAATTTAAAAAAAAAATCTGCTAGCGGCCCAAATGTCATTAGCCCAGAACGTAGGGAATTTGATTTTTTTTTAAATCAATTGCCCCTCACATTAGTGAAACGGTTGAGCCAAAACACATCGTTTCGAAGCGACTCTCACGTGGGTCGGGTTAACCTAACCCAACTCACACCTAAACCAGAGAGAAGCCATGGCGCTGCGATGCGTCACCCAGGCGACAGCGATGTCGAGAATTTCAGGGGCATTTTCTGGTGATTGTGGGCTTCTGCACGTTACCCAGTACGACTGGCCACTGCCCAATAATCTTAGTGACCTTCTTGGGGAGTTCTCCAACTGTTCAAGCGGCGATGTCATGCTCTAGCTCTCGGCGACGTCTCACGGTGACGCTCACAGCGTCTCGCACCCGTCACGGCTACTCAAGGACCTGTAGCAGCTGCACCTTTACAAATGACCTCACGGTCGGTGACCTTCAGCCGCCTTCTGGCTACCTCCAACGGCTTTGCGCCAGTTCTCTCACTGTCTACAATCATGGTGACGCTCTCGCCTCTCAGTGTTCACAGAGGAGAAGCAGTTAAAAGATCCAAAATTAATAATAAAAGAAATTGTAATTTCTTTAGGCACCTGGATCCTATATTCTCTCTCTTATAAACACAAAAGATCAATAAATAAGGTATAGGTGATCTTAAACAAGGCTTTGATGCCACATGTTAGAAAATAAACATCTCAAAGGCAATACAATCAATCCAGATTATATCATACTCAAATATAAACCTATACGAGATGCAGCGGAAGACTTAAAGTTACCTCTCGCCATTAGCTTGATTGATCTGAGGAGAACTGGAATCAAATGAGATACCTGTCAAAAGAGAACATTGTCAGATAAATAACAAGTTCTTCCAATTGGTGATTAGACACAGTGATGACAACTTATTTTTTAGCCGTCACCAGTGGGGAACCTTCAGAAGCGAGCTGAGAATAGGGTTTCGCTTTGGACTCAGAAAATAGATCTCACACTCAATGAATTGCTAATTTTTACCATCAGAAAATTAACCTTAAATAAATTGAGTCAATAACCCTCCTTGGACTGGGTCCAATGACTACGGGCCACACTAAAAAATATTTATTAATTATCCTAATTAATATCTAAATAGGTTATAATATATAATAAATATCCAACAACATATTCATTAGGAACTCCCGAATTTGAAACACGTGGCTTCGCCGACCCAGGCAGTGACCTTGTTTGGTTACAATACTTACCACATTGATAAATTCGATCCATTAGAATCAATATCTCATGTTAACTGTTAGATGCATTTCCCAACGTTGTTATACTGCAAAGGTTTCTGTATCAAAAACCTCTTGTGATTCTAATATGTGTTATATAAACAAACATATGGGGATCGTGTTTCAATTTCAATGGGAAGCATTGGTTATGATACACTCACGCTTAGGTCAAAGTGGTCGGAAAGTGAGATTTCCGAGGTTTACGATTGGATGTGGGAATAATAATACGGGATATTTTCTCGTATGACTTCTGATATTTTTGGTCTTGGAAGAGAACCATTGTCGTTAGTTTCACAGATTAGTTCTTCCATTGAAGGAAGATTCTCGTATTGTTTATTTCCTTCGTATGAGGCTTATTCTCGTAAACTGAAGATGTTGTTGCTACTCCTTTGGAATCAGAATTTCCACCAAATCATTATTTCCTTACGTTGCAAGCAATGAGCATGGGAGATAGAGATTAGAGTTGACACCAGGTGATTATTTAATTTAATAGTACTATTCGTACATTAATTCGTTTAATGTAACGGTGTGTTGTTTTTCTTGCTGGTTTAGTACTTTTATCAGGCTCAGTTCTTTTTCTTTCTAAACATTAATTGCATGCTATAATCTTGATGCATTCTACTGATTCACAGCGTTTGGTTATGTTGGCATAGTAAAATAATCAAATATAATATTGATTAGTATAGATTATAACAAATTAAGTAATCTCCATTATATAACTTTGACTATGTAATATTCCAGATTCTAGCTTAACAAGAATCTATGTATGACCATATACACCCAAGCATGAATCATTTCATATTTATTTTTATTTTTTAGATAAAATATAAATTATATTCCATTCCATGATTCTTTCATGGCATATGATAATGAATGTTAGATTTTAAAGGAATAACATAAGTATAATGTGAAGTTGGCTTAGATAAAGATATTCTGATAGATATAGGGTGATACAATAAGAGAGAATATTTGCAGCTAACATATATGATAAAAAGTAATTAAAAGTGGTATCTATTAAAAGAAAAATAGTATAAAATCATTTGACGTATATAATTTAGATATGTATAAAGAAAGTTATTGTTTACTCTGATGAGAAGGGTATATCAAACTATATTAATTATTTCAAAAAGGTAAAGAAAGATTAAAGAGAATATTTAATAAAATTATGAGTTGAACTTTTAGGTTAATAATTTATTTAAAAATTTAGTTATTAACATAGTACAATAACCTTGTGTAATCCATGACCTCAGCTAGTAGAATAATGCTTCTAGTTGTTGATTTGTTGAAGGCATACCAAACAAATGTCATGTAATCATGGTTCCATTACATTTATATTCCCTACCACTACATTCCTTTACATTTTTTATTATTCTATGAACCAAACGGACACTAATGTTTATATTTTGTTATATGTATGGAGTGAAGGAGGGCAATATAATCGTTGATTCTGGTGCTCCAACCATTACGGTTCATTTTAGTGGTGCAGATTTTAAGTTAGATGCAGCGAATACATTCGATATGATCATTAATAATTTATTTTATTTAGTCAAATATCCCCACAAACTTTCAAGGTTTCTTTCTTATTCCTCTAATCTTTAATATACACTAGTACAAAATAGACTTTCTAAAGTCCCATTTTTAAACTAGTTATAGCGGAAACGATTTTAAAAAAAATGACTAGTAGAATTTTTATAAATAAAGATAAAATATTCATATATAATGTATACGTGACTGGTGTAAAAGAAATGAGCGGTGACATTTTTATAAATAATGATAAAATATTTACATCTAATGTATACGTGAACGGTGTTAAAAAAAATGAACGGTGGTATTTTTATAAATAAAGGTAAAATATTTACACTTGATGTACACGTGACCGATATAAAAGATAAAATATTCTACACATGATATGCACATAACAAGTTTAAAAGATGAAATATTATACACCTGATGAAATGATATTCTGTGTAAAATATCCTTGTATAAATATTTTACACTTGATGTACCCGTGACAAATGTAAAAAATAAAATTATACACTTGATAGAATGACATTCGATGTAAAATGTCTTTGTATAAATATTTTACACCTGATGTACATGTGACTAGTGTAAAAGATGAAATATTCTACACCTGATAGAATGACATCAAGTGTAGAATGTCCTTACTATTAAAAATCTAACAAAAAGTCTTAGTTTCTTTACATTTTCCTATCTTCACAAATCACATCGTCGTCCATAGAGAAAATCAAATAAGGGAGAACATATGGCAATAAAAAGCTCTGCCTTCATAACACACTGTCTAAAGCTCGCAGAAGAAGACCTAAATACGTGATGACCCATACATGTGCTCATCGTTCTCTATTGTTGAAGTTTATCATTCTCGCCTCTAAAGCTCACAAAAAAGACCCATATCCGCAATGGTAGGTGTCTATATTTTTTTTTGTTTCTTTCTTATTAGGTTTTGTTTAAATATATTTATATTCACTTTTGACTAGATAAGTTAGAAGAATTGTGACAGCGTTTCTATAATATCTTCAATTAGGATACGATATTTCTAGGTATATATTTAGGTTTTCTTTTCATTCATTTCTGGGTTATGTTTAAATATATTTCTGTTTGCTTTTGAGCAAGTAATTTAAAGGAATTGTGACGTTGTTTTTGTAATATCTTCAATTAAGTGACGACGTTTATGGATTTTCATTTTTATGTATATATCTGAGTTTTTGTTTCTTTCGTTTATGGGTTCTCTGGCTTTTTCTTTCTTCATATTTTTTGTTCTTTGCTTGCGTTTTACAAGTATATATTCTTCTTTATCACTCTCCTCCTCCTTCAGATTTGTGATGAAGAAGGAAAGAGTTTTAGTACTTTAATGGATAAGAGTTTTAGTTTAGAAGTTTATATGATATGAACCTAGAATTTTGTTATTCTAAATTATTTTATTTTTATATTACTTTTTAAACTGGTTGTATGGAATAACTAGTTTAAAAAGGCTAATATTTTTACACCAGTCATATACAACCGATGTAGAATATCAGACTTTCTATACGGCTATTTTAGTGTTTATACACCAAACCAAGGTCCGATGTAAAAGTCAATTTTCAACAGGTTTAGAAAGTATATTTTCTAGCAATGATATAACCTCTTTAATAAATTTGATTAGAGTAATAAAATTATTTAATACAACATATTTTTTTAAAATACTTATAATTATCTTCCTTAACTCCCTCTCTCTATCCCCTTACTTGATTATTGTTGATGGAGTATCATCAAAGTTAATTTAGAAAAAAACAAGTTGATAAATATAGAAAATATATCTTATATTTAAGATTAATATTAATTATTCAATTAGATCATATATTAAAAATTAGATAAATAGTATATATATATATATATATATACGTTATTGAAAAGACGTTATTTAGAGCCCCTTTGTATGTAAAAACTAATAGAAATATTTGTTTTAAACATAAATATATGGAAGGCTTCATTGTGTTTTAAATTTATATTCCTTTGGTACTTTGGTCCCTTGGTGGGATTTGGGTTTTGCCTAATCATTAATGATTACAAGATTGTAATCGGTTTCTTGTAGTAGAAAAGTCTACTTAGTTTATTTGGTTTATTCTAAAAAAATCTAGCAAATGGAAGAGATTGAGACTCTTTTTAGTTGATTTTTGGATTCCAACGACATTGGTAGATGGCGGAATTGTTGGTACTCCTCTCTGGTCCTCACATGCACAGGAAGCAATTTTAGAATCCTAAATCTCTCCTTTGCTCTTCCTCATTATCAATCTCTTTCATTTGCTGAAATTCTTAGAAACATAATTATACGGGTTTGAGATCTATTAGTAGATAGTGCTAGTTGCACACAAAAAAAATACTTTAGACTACTAATTATACTATCAAAATTAGTTTAGATGATGAGTTTACATTTACCCTTTATTTATTTTTTAATATTTTGTTATATAAAAAAATTTAAATAAATTAAATCTTTCAGAGCTCATCAAGGTCAGGCATGCCTCTAGGCCTAAAAGACATTTATAGTACTAACATATCATCTACTAACAAAATATTTATATTGATAGTGACATTGTGGATTATAAATCAATTTTTTATTGACTAAACCAATCCCTTAGTCTTCTTATTTATTTTTTAAATAATGAGACATATCTACATATTTAGAATTTGTTTGCTTTGCGCATAAAAAAAATACGTAGTGCTAAACTCTTCTAAGACGATGCACAGAAACTTCGGGAGCAAAATTCGTGCTTAACCTTAAATTACTATTTGGAAAGATTTGTTTATTTGGTCTGAAATTGCACATATATTTGTTCTGATTTCATCTTCTTATGTTCGTAGGATTATCAATAAATCCTTCGATTTCTTCTGACAGCATGATTTGTACATATTCTTCGATTTATTTTTGCAAGTCTATTTATTAATTATCTGTCAACCTAATTTTCTAAGAAAAACGAATGCCCAAACCCAGCCACAACATACAATTAAATAGCGCAATGCTACATTAATTTTGTGGCGGTGGAATACAATTTATCACCTACAATTTTACTGCTACTAGTATATATACCTTCCAGAATAAATAGAAATTGAAAAAAGAAAAAGATAAATAAGAAGGAAAAAGAGGGTGTTCATTCAAGTAATAGGCCAGCAACAAGGCAGCAAAATTCTCAAGGCTTCCACAACTTCAGAGTACCATCGTCACTATAAGTGGCCACAAGATTCCTATGAGGATGATGAGTCACCCCTATAACTTCCTTCTCATGCACCTGCCATCACCCACAAACAGAAATATTAAGATCACACACACACACACACACACACAACACAACAACAACAACAAAAAAGTAAAGATACCTTCATGAGATGCTCCAATTTGCCAGATTGATAGCTGAAGCAGTACATATTCCTGAATTTTATTTGCAGAGATAACATGTGAGAATAAAATAACGTTGAATTAAACAAAATAACTCAGAATCAGAATTATAAGGGTATGATTACTGAATTGAAGATATCCATAACTGATTTTTTTCAAAAGTGGTCGGAAGGAGATCCCTTTTCACCATAACAGTGATAACATAATCATTTTGACAAAGTAAAGAACAGACAAAGCTCTTGCGAGTTAAAAAGATCCAGAATTACATAATTGTGAGTCATAAATTGGGCTCTATAAGATTCTTTATCCTTTTCGCTTGTTTATTTGTTTATTTTTTATTGGCCAAATCGCTTCATAAGATTCAATGAACATCATTGTCTATGAAATTGCATGAAGGGACAAGGTTATCAAACATATATCTGAAAGTACCTGTCTTCACCAACACAGTATATCCATTCCCCTTTAGGTGAAACACAAGCTGCAACAAAGTCTCCACCTTCTCTTTTACCAGATGAGAAGCTCTTCACAACCTACACCAATATCAGGGGAAATAAGAAAAAGCATGCTAAGAAGAACAGGATATACGAGCTGCCTTTAAGATGCTACTATTACTCATTCTTGCGGAGGGAGATGGGAAGATTAATGGAGGAAAGAATAGGGGGACAGAGACAATGAAATCTGGTAAATAATGAGCAAGAAAAGGTAAATAAGAAGCTAAATGGGTAAATCTGGATTTCTCGTAAACAATAAAAAAATGAAGGAAGAATGAGGGGAGTGAGAGCATGAAATTTGAGGAAGGATAATAAGAGAAGAGGAAAAGTAGGAGAAAGGCGGGCAAAAAAATCAATGGAGGAGAGAACTAAAGAAGAGAGACAAAATTTGAAATGCATTAAAGATGGGAGAGATAATACTATAGTAAAAGAGTTGTTTAAAAGAAATAATAGAAGTATTATAAATTAAAAAAATTACTGACAAGAAGACTTGTATTAATCAAATTTGTATATTTCTATCAGAGTATATAAATGAGTTGTTACTCATATAGTATATTAGTATCTAAGAATTTCTCTATGAATAACAGCAGTTGCAGTTTACATGCACAGAGTACGAGGGGGGTGTAGGGGAGAAGAGCATTCCTCCAACCAAATCTGAGCGTTTGAAACTAGATATCTACCAGTACCAACATGAATATACAAAATTATAAATTTAGTCTTCTCATACAGCATTACAAAAAGCAAAAACAAAATGGGTTCATCAGTCTTAGCTCTAGTACTGGAACATAGTGAATGATAAAAAGAATGAGTCCGATGTATACATAGTGAATGATAAAAAGAATGAGTCCGATGTATACCTGCCCTTGAAGTGTCATGATGTATATAGAAGATGTTTTATTACATACAACAATGTGATCGGTATTCTTTGGGAAAATATGAACAGAGTTAACAGAAGCATCACCTCCCTAAAAGTCCAAAAGGAACCTGATATTAGGTAGAACATATTTGCAGGAAAATGAATGTACAAAACTTAATAGCAAAGACACAATGATGTAATTATATGAAGACTTGCCCTTAAAGGAGGAGGTGGCTTAAAAGTCTGTATGCAATCTGTAGACTTCAAATCCCAGACCTACAAATATAGAGAGAGAGAAAAGTTATTTCTCACATACTAAGGAGGGCAAAAAGCACGCACCCCCTGTTGTTTTAAAGTACAGACCTTGATTGTACAATCACTGGAGGCAGTAATAACACGGCTTCCATCACTTGTGAAAATTGCATCATTCACATATGACGTATGGCCACGAAACTCTTTCAATAGTTTGCCAGATTTTAGACCATGGATTCTGTATGTAAAGAAGAACAATTGCACTAAGTAGCTGTTAATCGTCTTATTGAACTATCTGTAGTTCTATACCACACTGCAACATCGTTAGAAACTTTGTGAAATAATAATCTGATTTTTGAAGTGTTTATGTTTAATCTTTGATACATTATTTTGTCAGATGGAAAACTTAGAAATTTTTTTAAAGTGTTTGGAAAGGTAACACACAATAAAATCCCATGAATTGGGTTAAAAGGCGTTTGCAAACTGCAAGCCTATTCTTACATGCCAAAAAACCATAATTACTTGCCACTTTCTAGCTTTTCACACCAATTTTCAAAAATAGTCAGAATTCATTGTTTGCCACGGCCAACAACAACAACAACAACAACAACAAGCCTTATCCCATTAAATGGGGTCGGCTACATGGATCATACGACGCCATTGTGCTCTATCAAAAACTAAATCCTTGGATAGGTTATTAACCAGGAGATCCCGCTCAATGACCTCTTTGAGCGTTCTCTTTGGCCTTCCTCTAGTCCTTTTAACCAGTGTCCATACTGTTTGATCCACCCTCTTCACTGGCGCATCCCTTGGCCTTCTTTGTACGTGTCAAAACCACCTAAGATGGTTCTCTACCATTTTCTCTTCAATAGGTGCCACTCCAACTCTTCCCCGTATATGTTCATTACAAATCTTATCTTTTCTTGTATGCCCACACATCCATCTCAACATCCTCATCTCAGCTCCCCCAACTTTATACTCGTGCTGTCCTTTTAAAGCCCAGCATTCACTTCCATAAAGCATTGCTGGTCTTATAGCAGTGCGATAAAACTTTCCTTTTACTTTATCTGGTACTTTTCGATCACATATAACCCCAATAGCCTTTCTCCATTTAAACCACCCGGCCTGAATTCTATGATGAACATCTTCCAAAATTTCACCGTCCTTCTGTATAATTGATCCCAAATATTTGAACTTATCTATTTGTAGAATAACTTGATCTCCCAATTTGACCTCCAAGTTACTGTTAACTTGCCTCTTATCAAAATTATAATGCATATATTCAGTCTTACTTCTACTCAGACGGAAACCCTTCGACTCTAAAGTACTTCTCCATAACTCAAGTTTAAAATTAATTTCTTTTCTTGATTCTGCCACCAGAACTATATCGTCCGCAAAAAGCATGCACTTAGGGATTTCCTCTTGAATAGGCTTAGTTAGAACATTCACTACTAGATTAAATAAATAAGGACTCAAGGATGATCCCTGATGTAGACCAATCCTTATAGGAAAATCCTTTGTTTCGCCCCTAGACGTTCTTACAGTAGTTGTTATCCCCTCATACATATCTTTTATTGCCTTGATATATGCCATGCGTACACCTTTCTTTTCCAAAGCTTTCCAAAGCACCTCCCTTGGCACTCGATCATATGCTTTTTCTAAATCAATGAAGACCATATGCAAGTCTCTTCTTTTAGTCCGGTACCTTTCCATTAACCCCTTTAATAAATAAATCGCCTCTATTGTAGATCTACCCGGCATGAAACCACACTGATTCTCAGTAATATCAGTCAATAATCTCAATCTGTGTTCAATTACCTTTTCCCACAACTTCATAGTCTCTAATCTGTGTTTGCCACAGCCAAGTTTCAAAAATACACCATCACTGCCCGATAAGAAATTTAATTCAGCATAAAAAGCAGGGAGGATTAAACTTATTACTACAAACCATTATTGAACTGAAAACATGTTAGTAGATCTTTGACCTTGAACAATAGTAATAGGTAAAGACCCAGGCCCATTAATAGTTCATATCAAGGAATTAAGCAAGGAAAATTGTACAAATGAAACCTTGCGGTGCTGTCAAATGAAGTACTTAATATCTGGCTTCCATCACGAGAGAAAACAATACTTGTGACACCCTGGGAATGAGCACGTTCAAGACGCCGCAAACATTGACCAGTCCTTATACGCCAAACCTAGAATGAGATATAATTACATGATTTAAATGCTTCACATATTGACGATTGAAAGGATCACAATATTAACAACCTTGAATACCAGCAACTGGGCACTGAAATAAACAGGAGAAGGGATCACATAATATAGGTACATGCAGAATGAGAAAGTGGGATCAGTTATTACAAGAGATGAAGAAATGCGAGTCTTTTTGCACCATTTATTTTAGTTTTTATTTCCCTTACTTGCCCCATTTCTCAGTTTTCAGAGCAGAAATAACGAGTTATGTTTTAATCCTTTTCAGATTTTGGGTGTTATTGAATTCTATCTCCTACCTATATATGTGCAGTCACATAGCACCACAAAATGAACAAGTTTCAGATTCATTTTTCTATCTTTTTGCACCATATTTCTTCAAGCATAACAATGTACTTTTCAGAAGTTTCCAAGAAATTTTGGTTTAAAAAAGAAAAATAAAAAGAAAGAACTTTGTAAGAAATTGATGTATTTTATGATTAAAGTATTTAATGTGATTTTTGTATGATTGTTATGCTGTTACAAATCCTTCTTATTTTTTTATGCGATTTTGATTTTCAAAATGTATCAATTATTATCGATCATACTTTGATTTTCTAAATAAATTATGAGTCAGCTGAAGTGTATGTCACTTGTACATAGCATTGTACGATTCATGATTAACACAAAAGAAACAAACATATAGATGTAAGAATTTCTGTTGAAAAGATGCTGGCTTTAAACATAACAAATAGTACTTACTTTAATCTTGCCATCTTGTGATCCAGAAGCAAGCATCTCAGAGTCTCTGCTAAAATCTACACAAAGGACTGCATCATCATGCATCATGAATATTTCCTGCAATCTCTTAGCACATCAGATATGCTCAAGGCTGAGGACTAGACTTTGGCACAGTATAGAAAACTTCATTTTATAGGCCAGAGAATAATGCTAACTTAGCAAGTTACTTCCTCGCTCCAATCATAATTTTCATTAATATACATATACATGTGTGTGTATATACTTGTGTGTGTAGAGAGAGCATCAAAATATAGCTTCCAACTAAAGAATAAGAGACCCATTTGCAATAAGAGGATGTGATATATGTATTGATTTATAAATAAACCACTATTCTTAACTCCAACAACTTAATTGTTCCAAACAAACTAGCTAAGATATATCAAGAAGACATGTCCATCTAAGATTACAATCTCAGAGGGAGAGAGCATCAAAATACAACTTGCAATTGTGTCATGTGCATATGTTTATAAATATTGCCAATGTATCACCAAGCATCTCTAACTGGGACACAACAAATCAACTATTCTAGAAATGCCAGCACAAGAGCATGGATAAACATGCTATCTCAATGATGGGAAATTGAGGAGGTACTCAAGACGTAGAAGATTATAGATATTTTAATTACATTTATTTTATTATTTTATGTTTTAGTAAATTCTTTAATAAAATTATTTAGGGTTTCCTTTCTTTTATTAAAATTAAGTCATCTTCTATTTAGGTTGAATTTTTTTTATTTAGCGCTTTATAAATAGCCCGTGGGTCATTTTGTTTGTAGGCCTTATAGAATTATCATTGGGAATTTTGCAGTCAAACACTCCCCTTTCTCTCTTGCTCCCTTGGTCTCTTTTATTATCCCTCTTTCTCCCCTTGTCCTTCATCACTCATCTTTCAAAGCATCTCTAAACCATGGAAAGGGCGCACGCCTTCAGGTGAGTAAGTGAAAAACTGATAATATTTGCAAGATATTGAAGGTTAAAGAAGTTCAATTTTACAAATATAACTTACGTCAGCCTGGTACTGGAGATCTTTCTTCAGCTTTCCACTAATGTAATCCCATACCTACAGTTAACCAAGATTCCGGAAATCAGAAAGAAAGCACATGATTACTAAAAGTTTTCATTAAAAACATTTTACCACAATGTGTACCTCAATAAATCCATCAACTGAGCAAGAGACAAGAAACTGCCCATCTGGTGAAAAAAGTGCACATTCTGCATGACTTTTCGTGCCAAACTATAAAAGAATACAAGCAAACAAAAAATTATTGGATAAAAAGCCCTTCAGCATGATAATAAAGAGGGGCATCAATGAATATTGATTTTTCACATGTAGGGTCAAAGCAAGCATATTGATATAGAGATCAAGGGCTGAAGAAAAACACTCCAGTTAACATGTGTTAAAAAAACAATACAAACTCCACATTAGTAGATGGCAAAATCTACAAATAAAAGCAGTACATGATAGTAGTTAATCCATTCTAGACATAAGAAAAAAAACACAAACAATGCAGCATTGGTATGAATTATACCTTTATTGTATGAGAAATAGTAGTTGGATACATATCATCCACATCTTGTTTCATAGCAGCTGTCCCACGGAACAAGTCAAACTGTGTTCCAGGAGGAAGTAAACCTAAAAGTTACAAAGAAAAGCATAAAAACCATCAAGGGATAAATTCAACTGTAAGTTAAGCAATATAGCACCATCAAGTTATCACTATTACTATCCAAGCATGGAAACTTTAGGCATCCCAAAGCATCAAAAAAGAGTAATTCACTCTACTTGTTTAAATTCATCATGGTAATTGAAAAAAATGTACAAGTGAACTCATTCTTCGCACCTTTAAGAAGAAATGAATAGATGTCCATATTGTACATGTGCCAGAAACGACAGAAATTAAAGAAATAGTGAGTTGCAAATGCAAGCAGAATTCATGCAAATATCATAAGGATAAACCACCTTCATTTCAGACAAAAGTTGTCATACAAAGTAAGTTAAAGCAGAATTAATCTTTCCACAGAAATACACCTTGATGCTGTTGCCACTTCAAAGCCTGACCAATTAGAGCCATTAATCGGGAAGGTGGCACTACAGTAACTTCTGCAGCAAGAGCTGTAAAACACAAAGGAGAAGAAAAACTCAGTTGCTTGAAGTAGAAGCTAACGTCAGTAATAAATACTTAAACAATAAAAAGGGAGCAAGAATGTAAAATCCATCAGCTCTAGTTTGTCAAAAAGAATATATCTTCTTTCAGATTAAACCATGATGACCTTCACTGACACACCTATAAGGGAAAACTCCGAACCACTATAATAATATGAAACAACTGGAAGGGAAAGGTCTATCAACACATCCCATTTCAATGTCTCTAACACCTTAGCAGCTTGGACAAATTAGACTTGCATATCAAACGGCTCCAACCCTGGAGTATTCAAGGACAAGGTGAATTGATGCCTTACTGTCTTATCCAGGGACACATGATGGTTAGGCCAGAACTCAGGCTGTGGGTCCAGGCGCACAAGGCACTGAGCATCATTATGGTGGCATAATAGTTCTGGAAATTCACTTAAAAGCTATGGTTGGACAGGTGTGAAATTACCTGCCTCAAGTATCCCATCAAGTTCCTGTACTACTTGATGTGAGACTAAGCACGGTGCCCATACACAGTGGCTGTGCCATGTCCTCATCAATTCTCCAACTCAACCAAGCTGATATACCAACTAATGCACTCTGACATTTCCCTTGACCTTAACACTAGTTAGAATTTTATGCAAGTAGCCCTATTGAAAACTGCTGATGGACCAGCTTTGATATCATTGATGAGCACAAGAGAACAGACAGTAAACCCACTTCAAAAGCCATGGCAGGTAAGATTAGAATTGCCTGCCTTGGGTATACCATGAGTACCCATACCACTCAACAAGGGACAAAACATAGTTCTTCATTTTTTAAAAGCAACTTTTCATTTTTAAGTTAAAAATCTTAAAATCAAACTCAACAGGAAGAGAATCTGATAACAAATAGTATCTCCAGCACCAGTCAAGCGGGAACATTTTCTTTTTTTAATAAAGAAAGATGCATTTAATATCATTGCAGCCATGAAATTAATATCACAACTAGGTACAGTAGCTACAAAAAATGTAGGAGAGTACCTTGGCCAATTTGAGCACGTCGCTTTTCTTTTGTTGAGTCTTGATAAGCCTATCAAATAGACACAATTCTTTTCCATAAAAGGAACAAACAGCATAGATTCAAAACACGGCACTCTGTAGGCCAGAGCTGAAGAAGATGCAAAATTTTCTTTGCGTAAAATTTGCTTATTGATAAAGACAATGATCTATACGCCACTTTAATTAAAAGCTGAAAAAAGGGCCATATAAGGATTTAGTAATCTGGTACTTCTACATTTACATAGGACTGCTTTAAGGCATAACAAACATCTGAGCATATTCAAGATATGATGCTCATACAGAATGAAAAACATTGATATTGAATAATAATTTTTAATATATAATATTGAATATTGATATAAGCATATCCTTAGCAAGAGAAGTATTAATCTGAACTATTAGAAAAAAGAATAACAGGAAGAAGCTTCCAACCTCATTAGGATCAAAATATGTTCTAACAAGGAGATGTTCAAGCCGCAAATATCTTTCAGGTTGTTCTTGTTTCATGACACCCATCACCTGTGTTTGCCGTAGAATTGCACGAGCAGTATCCAGTTCTCGAAGTTCAATCATTTCCAATACAATCTGCAAACATTTGAATGAAAATTGAAACATGTGTTATTGGGCTGAAATATATGGAAGTAGACTGTTGATGAGTAAATGTACTTTTCCTGAATGTGGTGTTTACCAACTCTCTAAACATGATAAATCGCTTATCCCTCTCATCCATATCAACCCTCTCAATGCTTCACTCTAATTAGCAATAAAGATTGGGGTCCTTCAAATATTACAAATATCAGAGGTGCAAGTTTGTCATTTTGTAGATCCCCACACTAGATTAACATGGGTAAATTGTTTTAACAGAGAGATCAGAAGTTGCTATTGTCTTTCAAAACTTTCACAAACTAATCCAAACCAGATTCCATGCTTCCATTCAAATTTTCAGA
Source organism: Leucaena leucocephala (assembly GCA_037074615.1). Lineage (NCBI taxonomy): Eukaryota > Viridiplantae > Streptophyta > Magnoliopsida > Fabales > Fabaceae > Leucaena > Leucaena leucocephala. Next base: position 5,906,357 of record CM073543.1, on the reverse strand, counting down.
GTCAAGAATGGTAGAGAATATTTCAGCACTACCATGGGATTCTTCATCAAAGTTAAAGCATTATTGCTCCCAACACCCTCAACCGCCCGGCGGTGGGGGGTGGGGAAGGAGCAACATACGTAATCAATAGGATGCCTTCAAGGATTTAAAATTTACTTCAGTCCATAAAATGCTTTCAAAGAATACAAAAGAGAACATACCTAAAAGGTTTGCCACCCAAAAACAAACATATCCAGAAGATCAATTTCCAGTTTTCCATAGATTCACCTAGGTAACGTTGACCCAAATCCTCCTGTCACTCTTTATTTTGTTCAGAAACACCCTTATTAACTTATTCCACTGAGAATCTATCCCTAAAGGAAAACATTATGTTTGAACAACCTCATGTCGAGGATTACAAGCCTCTTCTCTAGTTATAGTTCTCTGTCTCACCAAAAGGCATCATTAAACTTCAGTTTATTTGCCCTCCAACAGCACCAGACATCCTTTCCAACGTTCCTTTTAGTCAAATTTCGTTATGCTAATTCGTTTCTTCATGAAAAAAGTGAAATTATTAGGCACCAGTATATTTCTTCCTTGCATGTGAGCTTTCCTCCCTCCCAACCCCCATCTCTCACCGTTTTAAGGTTCTCCAACCATTACGGCACTACTTTCTCCAGTTTAACTCACCCTTTCTTGTCCTCCCTGCTTTAATCCCACCCTACAATTTCACTCAAACTCAGTGCCCAGCAAAATTCTCAAACAAATTATAGTTTTTTGTAGCATTAACTGGATTAAGTTTGTTATAAAGCCCACAGGGGATTCAAATTCATTAATCAATCAAACTAACATGCAAAATACCTGCTCATACAAATCCTCCAATTTATTCCTAGGAAGCTTAAGTTGAGCCACTTGAGGCAATATTGCATCCCACCTTCCACTATTAATATCAGCAACAAACGTCTCAATACTGTCTACAGTATTCGAAGAAACTTGACACTCATTCTGCAAAGTCTGGAATGTCTGGTGCAGGGAATTTTCTTTGCAAAACTGGAGGACGATTTTGATGACACTGCAAAACAGTTTCCACGTAATTGAAAACAAATAAACTAACAATCTGACGGAAGCATAAAATATCCATGGGACAAAACAATGAAAATCGTGCATTCAGAAAACGAAACTCACTCTCGTGCTTCGATTTCTAGAGTAGACATAGTTTCAACTGGTCAGAGAGGTCCACGGTGCAAAGCTTCCAGAGAGTTAGTGAAAGGGTTTTAAGCTCAAGCGCCCCCGTAACAGAAAGCTAAAGGGAATGTGAGAGGAAGGGAGTGAACAATGGTCAAGTCGGGAGAGCCGTTTCATATAAGAGATGCTGGGAAGCTCAATTGTAGTGAGTCAATAAAGCTTCTAACACCCTTATCACTGAGGGTTTCGATTTTAATTTGGGATATATATCACCATACCTTAATTTTATTTTTAATATATGTATAATATTTTAATTTTATATATAATATAATTTTATTTATATTTTTTTTAATTTAATATAATTATATTCATAATTTTTTTAATTTTTTTTAATTTGATATATAATTTTATTTTTTAAATATTAAAAATTTTATCAAATAAAATAATTATAAATAAAATTATATTAAATTAAAAAAATTATAAATTATATTATAAATAAAATTAAAATATTAGACATATAATATTAAGAACTATATAATTTTTTTTTACTTTGCTGTGTTTTTGTTGCTGAGATTTGGGGTACGAGAACGATTGCAAAAATTAAGGAATTTTAAGAAGGCCCACTTTTTTGTAAATTCAAGGTTTTTGCCTTTTCTTAATTTTTAATTAATTTAACGGCAAAAAATGCACATTTGTCTCCGTCGGCGGTCTGGATCAATTCTCGCGGATGAATTCGAATTTGGGGCAAAATCTAGGGATTCACGGCGGAGGCCCAAAAAAAACAAACATCCAAAAAGTGGCAACGGCGGCGACCAGAGCCAGCACTTTGATAAGAAACAGGTTGGCCTTTTCACTCTTTCTTCCCCCCCCCCCCCTCTCTCGTTGCCAAGTCTAATTGTTTAGCGGCTGTGTGAGTCTGTTTGTTAGCAACGATTGTCTTGCTATTCTTATAAAAAAAAAAAAACATTGTCTTGCTATAACGATCTTGGCGCCAATTTCATCCTGGGGATGGGAGATAATTCTCATACTGGTTTTGTCTATGGCCAATGCGGCATGCATTAAAGATGTTGCTTTTAGGAGAATTTCCCATTTTGCACAGTTCAGATCAATGAGAGCAACTGACGGATGATGATGGGTTTCAATGGATTTAAACAAAATCCAGATAGGTTTACGCTATTGTGGGCGCTTTCAAGCTTTAAAACATGGAAAATCATTTCACTCTTATTTAATCAGACTTGGGCTTTTGAGTGATGTATTTCTTGCAAACAATTTGATGTCTGTATACGTGAAATGCTCTCATTTAGATGGCGCACAAAAGCTTTTTGATGAAATGCATGACCGAAATGTCATTACATGGACAACAATGGTATCTGCGTATACCAACTGTGGGAGGCCTCGTGAGGGTCTTAAACTTTATAATCAAATGCTGGAATCTAGAACACAGGAACCCAATGAATTCTTGTACTCTGCTGTTTTGAAGGCGTGTAGTCTCGTAGGAGATGCTGAGTTGGGTAAGCTGATTCATCAAGATATATCTAGAGCTAACTTGGAGTTTGACACTGCTTTAATGAATGCACTCCTGGACATGTATGCCAAATGTGGAAATCTGAGGGACGCTCGACAAGTTTTCAACGCATTCCTGTATAAAAATTCAACGACGTGGAACAGCCTTATTTTGGGTTATACTAAAGAAGGATTAATGGACGAAGCCTTGGAGTTGTTCAATCGAATTCCAGAACCCGATCTTGTTACTTGGAACAGTATCATTGCTGGCCTTTCATATAATGGTAGTCCCCGGGCATTGCAATTTGTTTCTATGTTGCATAGAACAGGCCTTAAACCAGATGCATTCACGTTCTCGTGTGCTCTTAAAACCTGTAGCCATCTTAATGATCTAATCATGGGGCGACAGATTCATTGTCATATGATTAAGTCTGGCTTTGAGTCTAACATTTACAATATATCAGCATTGGTTGACATGTATTCAAATTGCAAGTTTTTAAATGAAGCAATCAAGATATTTGATCAATACTCTATGAGCTGTCCTGTCACTCAAGGTTTGGCGCTTTGGAATTCTATGCTTTCTGGGTATGTTGTCAATGAAGATTACGCAAAGGCTTTCAATATGATTGCACATATTCATCATTCTGGGGCACAATTTGATTCCTATTCTTTTAGTATTGCTTTAAAGATCTGCATCTACTTTAAGAATTTGAGACTAACGTCTCAAGTGCATGGTTTGGTTATAACTTGTGGCTATGAGTTATACTATGTTGTTGGAAGCATTCTTATTGATTTATATGCAAAACAGGGCAATATTGACAATGCACTTAGATTGTTTGAAAGGATGCCAGATAAGGACATTGTGGCTTGGTCTAGTTTGATTGCTGGTTGTGCTAGACTGGGTTTAGGGGCATTAGCTTTTTCTCTCTTTACGGATATGGTCAAGTTAGATCTTGAAATTGACCAATTTGTCATTTCCAGCGTTCTGAAAGTTTCTTCAAGTTTATCATCTCTACGAAGTGGCAAGCAAATCCATGCTTATTGTGTCAAAAAGGGATATGAATCAGAAGGTGTTACTATAACTTCACTTATTGACATGTATGCAAAATGTGGTGACATTGATGATGGTTTAGCTTTGTTTAGTTGTCTTTCAGAAATAGATACTGTATGTTGGACAGGCATTATTGTGGGATGTGCGCAAAATGGAAGAGCAGTCGAGGCGATTAAGCTTCTGCATGAGATGATAGAATCAGGTTTCCGGCCAAATGAAATCACCTTTATTGGTGTTCTTACTGCATGTAGAAACTCTGGTTTAGTTAAAGAGGCATGGACTATATTTGATTCTATTAAAACGGAGCTTGGACTAATACCCTGTCCGGAGCACTACCATTGTATGGTTGATCTACTTGGCCGATCAGGACACTTCAAAGAAGCAGTAAAATTGATTAATGACATGCCATTTGAACCTGACAAGACCATATGGTGCTCTTTGCTCAATGCATGTACGATGCACAATAATCGAGAGCTTGCAAAGATTGTTGCTGAGCATCTTCTAGCTACCACAATAGAAGATGCTTCTGCATATGTAGCAGTGTCAAATGCGTATGGAGCTCTGGGAATGTGGGATAGTTTAAGCCAAGTTAGGGAAGCTGTGAAGAAAGTAGGAATAAAAGAAGCTGGAAAAAGCTGGATTGAAATTGCATGTTGAAAAGCTTGATTTGAGTATAATATGGTTTGAACTGCATTCGGCTACATGCATTCGATCAGAAGCATGGAAACATCACATTCATAGGAAATGTGGATGGGAGATGCTGTAGCTCAAAAACACCTCATTTGGCCTTGGTAAATTCCCTCTCTAGAAGGGAATTTTCGCTGCACAAGGAGATTTGGCCTTGGTGAATGGATTTTTGGCCGCAGCAAATACATCAGATCATGAACTTAAGAGACGACCGGGAACAATACGAAACAGAGAAAGGGAGGAGGAGTAGAAAGATGGAGCTGTGCTAATGTTTTAGAGCTTTGGTCTTGGGAAGCTTGTTCAACCTCCTTGGGCTGCTCAAATTTTGAAGGTAAGACCTCCTACACATCTTTACTCTCTCATTCCATGATATTTCTTGGTTAAGGTTGAAGTATTTTACGGGTAGATGATGCAAACGGATGCAATTAAAAAAGATTAAAGATTAAGTACATTCAAATTAGTCACCCCAATATAATTTAGTCTGCTCAAAGAAGATATGATGTTCATGCAGGCAATATCAGAGCTGTGAGCAATCTTTTGGCTTAAAGGAAACAAGATTCTTGCGAAGATCATAACCAACCAAGAAATTGATCTGAGCAAAGTTCCCATAGATAGCCCCTCTTGAAGATGAATTAGGAAGAAAAGAAAAGCAAGCTGCTTCATCAGAAAACCATAGAAAAGGTATTTAAGTGGACCCAACACCACATCGGCTGATACCTGTGCTTCAAATTTGTACTAAAAATGTTGTGGCAATACAGTAAATGCTGTTCCAGAATCAATGATTATGTTGCCCTCCGATACTGCCTTTGTATTCAACATTGAATAACTAATTCTAATACTAAATATCAGATAATTGTATTAAAATATAAAACATAAGTCATGATACTCTGAGCCTACTCATCAAGTATTAGAGCTTGCTGCAATCCATTGGCTTAAAGCTGACAAGATTATTTTGAAGGTCAAAGCCAACCATGATGTTCATCTGAGCTAAGTTGCCTACATCTGCGTCCATGCATGAAAAGCAAAGCATACTACATTTGGTGAAAATACAAGGAAGGCATTCAGTGGATTCAACTTCACATCAGCACCTTTAAAATGAGGAGTGCAATGCCTTCTGATGATTCATAGCAAAGGTTGAACACTTTGTGTGGGTCATTACTTCGATTTAACTTAATCCTTTTTGCCACTTCCGATTCCACTTTGGAGTATAAATCTAGTGGCAATAATGACATTCTTGACCCTAAATCAATCACTGTATTTCCCTCATCTAGTGATGAACCTTCAATAATAATATACTCTAGTCTTTTCATTATTTTATTACAAATATAACAGATATCTATAAAATTTGAATTTCATCCGTTTATCAAGTATCTGAAATTGAATTAATTTTTTTTTAACTACGAGAGACTAGTTACACATGGGATTGAACTTGTAACTTCCTATTTGTAAGGAGTTTTTATGCTACTATACCACAAGTATAATGACCGAAATCCTTTTATAATATTTAGAAGTAAATCAACAAAAATTGATTTCTTTTTTGTTTTCATTTTAAAAATGAGAAAATTGATTTTTATACCCCTATAATTTTACATAATTTTTAATTAGGTTATTATACTTTTTTTCTCATATCCTTATAATTTTATCTTATTTTAATTAGGTTCTTGTAGTTTTTTCTTTTTATCATTTTTAATCGGGTCTTTATATTTGTTTTCTTTTTTATCAATCACATAAAATTAGAGGGATTTGATTAAAATTGAAAGAAACTATAAGGATCTCATAAAAATTGTAAATAATATATAGTCAAAGTTAAGTATTTAAATTTATATTTAAGAGTTAAAGTGTATCTAATATCTTAAAATATTTTTAAAAAAATATTTAATATTTTAAAGTAATTAATAGTGCAATGTTTTCAAAAAAATTTAAAATAGAGTAATCTTATCCAAGCTGGCGATTAAGATGCAACTGGTCGTGGGATTAGATCCGACCTCTACCACTTTCCAAAAACTAAAAACTCCTTCCTCTTGCTGGCCGATGTTGGAACTTCGGGGGCAACGGTTGGTCAAGGTGAGGGGGTGTAGCCCTTTTTATGTATATAAAATGAGGGACATTTCTAACTTTTTGTTTGAATTTCAAAATTCTATTTTAGGATGTTACATGTTATAGGAATTTTGCAATTTCAACGCACTATTCTGGGATTTTATATTTTCAATGTTCTTTCTCTATGATTTCTCTAAGTTATTTGTCATCTTTTAATAAAAGATTTAATAAGTTATTCCGTAAATATTTTGTAATTACATTTTAATGCTATATAAAAAGATTTAAAAATAGTATTTATTATGAAAAATATAAATTTATTATTTTAACGAATTATTGTTATTTTAATTGTTTTTGCCAACATATTGTTATTTTAACTAGTTGGTTAAAAGGGGAGGTTAGAGGTGTATATGGGTAAGGTTAGACAGGGTATGGCAGCTTTCTTGCCTGGTGCTCTGCCTAAAAAAAGCATGGGCTGCATTTTATAACTCGATACCCGGCTTTACCTGGTAAAAGCTCTAATAATTTTGGGCTGGGTATGAACGGGTTAGGTATAGGCAGGCTGGACATGCCTAAATCGTGATGACATAGTCATATTGTGAAAAAAAAATATATAATTATAAACTTTTAAAATAATATTATATTCATGTATTTTCAAGAGTTAAATAATATTAATAATTCACTAAAAATAAGAAAACAAATATAATAATTAAAATATTGAGATCCATTGTATATAAAAAATAAGCGTTGAAGTCTAAATAATTTGTAATTATAACTTTATATCAATCTCCCCAATATCAATAAAGATAAAGTATCTAAAAAAATAAAATAAATAATTATAATTTATAATATAATTATATGATAATTAACAAAATTAAAAAAATTAGTATAATTATAAATATTAAAATAGACAACTTACCTATTTAACTATTTATATTTTTAAAATGATCTTCTAGTCACCAGTAGCTATCATATTCTCCCTTCTAAGATAGAGAAAAAAAAGAATGGGTATTTATGGGTAGGGCAAAATAACCCCTATGCTTGATGTCTAGTCTAAAAAATATATGAGCTATATTTTATAGTCTAATGTTCAATTCTATCCTATATTTATTGAGTTGAATAAGATATTTTTATTATAGATTTGGGTGAGTATACTAAATCGTGATCTTTATATACGGCCCTGGTGGAGGTAATATTTATAACGTCAGAAAATAACACTTCACCCCTCAATTTATTGATATTGAAATATTGAAATATACTCCAATTACTTTCCATTTCCGGGCGGCGAACAGAACAGAGAGCCCAAGAAGCTCTCAGGGGAGTGCTATAATTTTATTGCCCAACGATTCTTGTTTCTTCAGCATTCAAAATGCTCGGAGCTACTGCAACTTCCACTGCATTGTGGCTTCAACCACCATGCAACTTCACCAACGGCAATTCTGTTCCCACATTTGGTTTGCTCACAAAAAGTTCCAAATCAACACTTCAATTCACCCATCTGCGTTTCTCTCTCTACAAATGTAGCAGACGACAAACCCGTTTCCATGAAATAGCTGCTTCATCTTCATCTTCATCTTCATCTTCGGGTATTTGCATTTGGGCACTCATCTTCCTTTGTTTTCGTATTCTGTTTTCTTTTTTATCTTCAAATTTTGTGAATTATTGGTTGTGCTCTTCTTCAATTGATTCTTTATGCATTGAAATCGACAACAATGCCGAACTGGGAAGTGATTAAATGGTAAAAAAATGTCGAAGAAAAGAGATCCACTTATGAAGATTGTCATACTCCATTATTAAAAAAATAATCCTTTGTTAAATGTAGGTACCGTGGGTTATCTGACTCGATTTTTTTTAACAGAATAATATCTAACTTTATCGTTACTTTTATCGGCAATGTTTAAGTAGAAAAGCTCAGAAGATCTTTTAATAGTATTGCGACAATTATGAGGTTTTATACATATTGGCAATAAGAACTTTTTAACATCTAATTTTATCATTATTTTTATTGGCAACGTAAAAGTGAACTTTCTAATTTGTTAAATTTAGATTCAACTGTTACAGTTTTTTCTTCTTTCTCTTTGTGTCTCACTGACTCATTAAAAATTGACATCTTCTGTGCTTGTAATCGATTGCTGCAGCCATAAATGCAGAATATGTAGAGGAACAAGCAACAAAAGTGAAATTTCAGACGTCTTTGAGTTTGCCAGGTTGCTCAAACTCATTAACGCTGCTGGGAACTGGTTAGTTACTCAAACTCATTAAACACATGTTTGGACAAGGCATTTGAACTTTGGGGAGTTGTGACCTAGAAGTTTTTGAATTGCAGTTATACTTTATCTGCATTTTATTATCACCTATAATTCGTCTTTATATAGTTAGCTCCACTGAAATAGTAAGCATTATTTCCTTGCTATTATAATTTATGGTGGAAAATCATGATTTCAGGGTACCGAGAGAAGGTTTTTGCAATCATTGGCGTCAAGGTGTATGCTGCTGGATTGTATCTAAATCAATCTATAACAAGTCAGCTGAATGCTTGGCAAGGGCAACCAGTAGATGTTATTCAAGGGAATTCTTCCTTTTTCAAAACCATATTTCAATGTAGTGACTTTATTAATTTTCACAGCTTAATTTCTCACAATGCTATTTATTTAATTAAAGCTAGAGAAAGAATATGGCTCTTAAGGATCCCTTCGTTTGATTGCAGCTCCCTTTGAGAAATCTTTGCAAATTATCCTTGTCAGAGATGTTGATGGTAAAACTTTCTGGGATGCCTTAGATGAGGCCATCTCTCCGAGAATTAAAGCACCCACACCGGAAGATGCTGCTGCTTTGTCCACATTCCGTAGTGTCTTTCAAAATCGTCCTCTCAAGAAAGGAACTTACATATTTTTGACTTGGTTGGACCCATCTAAATTGCTTGTATGTATAGCTTCAGTTTATTTTTATTTTATTTTATTCTTTTGAATTTGTTGCAGATTTGTCACTGAGACTTCAAATCAACTTTGAAGTCTTTTCCTTTTCCATCTCAGTCTTCATTCTTGCATTTATGATAACACTTTAACTAGATTTCATGTGGCTTCAGGTTTTTGTCTCATCTCAAGGACCTCCATCTACAGTGGATGCTACAATTGAATCTGCAAACGTTGCTTCTGCACTGTTTTATGTATTTTTTGGAGATAGTCCTGTTTCTCCCACCTTGAAAGCTTCAGTGGCTGATGGCTTGTCAAAAGTACTCAAGTAGAAGAAGCATATTATATCCTCAGGCATTATCATGTATCCGTTGTTTATAGAGATGATAGCTCTGTTGTTTAATGTAACCAGTTGTTGTATCTTTCCTTCATCGTGGTTTTTCCATGAACAGTTTCAAACTATCAAACAACCCTTGTTAAAGATGAGTGTCTGTAATGTTCATTACGTGATAATATATTGATTTCATATGCTTGTCGATTCGTACTTTTCGTGAGAACTTTGCCATTTTTTAACTTGTTAGCTGATGTGATATCACAAGCAGAGGATCTTGTTTTCTCACCTGATAATTTACAAATATTATAGCACAAGCTTTCTAGACAATAAAGAAAAAGAAGTGTAGTTTCTAGAATAGACTTTTTCACTTATCTTCTATTCCTTCTTAGTTGTGCATCCAAGGGGAGAATTACATCCTTTGTCCTTAGTCCTTTCAACTTGGTTTGATTGGGAATGCACATCACTGTACTGTTTTATATACAAAGCTCCATATAATTACAAAAAAGAAAAAAAAAACAAGAGAAAAACGCACTCACCTCCCATTTCAAAACCTACTTATCTACTCCTCTAGTTTAACTTTATAAGAGAACATGCCTTGAAGTTTCTAGAACCTACACTCACCCCCTCTAGTTGTAAAAATGTTAGGCATACCCCCTCGGTTTTAGTTATCTTAAGCATAAGCTTGGCCTTCTGATGATTTGCACTGCAATAAAGTAGGCTTTTTGGAGCTTCCCAGTAGGAAAAATGCAGATTAGAAGCTCCATTAACAATTCTGTCATTAGAGGGTTTCTGTATAAATTAAATTTAGAAGGTGTGTGTCAGTTTATGTTTTATGAACCACAGTCCAGGTGAACATGATTTACTAATGTAATGTTAGGCTGGTATACTGATTTAGTCTTCAAGTGAAAATCAGGAAGCTGTAGCGAGTTTGTCTGGCTTCGTTTGCTCAAGCAAGTTGACAACTTCTTCCATTGTCGGTCTCTTCAAGGGATCAGATTCAAGACACATCATGGCAATATTGAACACATTGTTAACTTCTTGCATTGGACAGGTCCCTAGCCTATCATCGAGAACTAGTTCCTCCTTCTTTTCTTGAACAATAGCCTTCACCTGCTCCAACAACAACAGCAATTTATTTTAGAGAAGTAAGTCTTATTCAAAAGCTTTAAATACAATTTACACTGTTTGATCATTTTTGTAGTCTGTTTTGTTCCATTTCAGTTCCCTAGTTGATGATGGAGAAGTTATATTGTATCTGTTATGCCTTTCACAGTAGAATATATTTTCTGTTCTTTTAAATGCCAATGTTGCATTTCTTATCAGTTCGATGATTTTTAAAATCTACTTTTAATATTCATAGAAAATTCAAATATAATGGTCAATTTTCTTCTGTTATTCAATTTACACATATATGTTGGTATTCTCACAGTGCTAGACTTCATAGTCTGTGTGATCATTTGAATAACCCAAATCCTTAGTGAGGTTATGAAATTTAAACTTTTCTGTTAAATATAAATTATAGTGAGGATTTTCTAAGAGTTTGTCTTACCCATGTGACCAGCTTCGTTCCTTCTTCCATAAATGTTTCATCACTGGGTTTTCTCCCAGTTAAAAGCTCCAGTAGTACAACTCCATAACTGTAAACATCCCCCTTGAATGTTGCTCTTCCCGTATCGAAATATTCTGCAGGAAAAAAAAATCTTATAAATTTTTACTTTACATGGAGAGTTGAAAGCGAAGACAAATTAGCTGTGCTAAATCTATAGACTATACCAGGAGCTAAGTATCCAAAAGTTCCAGCCACAATTGTGGAAACATGGGTTTTGTTAGGTTCCATCAACGTGGCTAATCCGAAATCAGAAACTCGAGCCTCCATGTTTTCGTCGAGCAATATATTGCTTGACTTGATATCTCTGTGGATTATGTGAGGGATACAATCATGGTGAAGATAAGATATTCCTCTAGCAGAACCTACAGCTATTCTGTATCTGGATGACCAATTTAAAGTTTTCTTCTGCTCTGGTCTTCCTGCATCACATTCCACTTAACATCAATCTTCTTAGTTGAGCAAACCCTTGTTATCTTCCAACCAAACAAACTAGAGTATTGACTAAGAAGTAAGAAATACTGGTCTGAATTTTCTTTAGGGAAAATTAATATTTTTTTTTTATAATTTTGACATGTCTGTAATTCAATCCCTAAACTTCAACTTAGTGTAACTTAATCCCTATAGTTTTAACTCAGTTGTACCCTAATCCCTAAACTTTAACTTGATGCAACTTAGTTTCTATTTTAACCATTTGAAATATTACTCTATATATTTTAGAAAATAAAATTATATATTTTATAAAGTTTAAGGGTTAAAGTTTTAAATAGTTAAAACTATAGGGACTGAATTACATTTAGTTATAGTCTAAGAATAGAGTTTTAACTAGGTCAAAATTATAGAAATTGAGTTACACTAAATTAAAGTTTAACTTTAAGTATTAGGTCATAATCAAGTCAAAACTATAAGAACTAAAATGTTAATTTTCCCTTTCCTTTATTCACAAAAATGAGTACCTATGGTTTATTCAAAGAGAGATAAAAAGGAAAAGGTGAATTGGTGTAATTATAAGATGAGTCATGAGTCCCATGCATAGTCACATTCTCGTGTCACTATCTTTCTGAATGCATTAATGGTGAGAGCCTGAGAGGATCTAAAGGTAAGAAATACATACTGTAGAGGAAATTATCCAAACTTCCGTTAGGCATCAACTCATAAATGAGGAGGTTGTAATGAGGAGCTGTATAATATCCATGAAGAGTTACAATATTGCGGTGTTTTATGTCTGCCATTGCTTCCAGCTCTCTATCAAATCCTTTATCTGCAGTTCCTCTGTTCAGTCTTTTCACTGCAAAAGCTTTTGACTCGTCTATTTTCAGTTTATAAACCGTCCCATAACCACCACATCCAATTACCTCCATATTACTCAGGTTCATCATCGTCTTCTTCTTCAAGATCGTGTTAAATTCGAGGGTTTGCAGAACCGAAGACCTGAATATCACCATCTTCCCACCTGTGCTATCCCATTACTGAATGTCAGCCAAAAAGCATAGACATTGACATAGATACAAGACATGACACTATAAATCTATCACAAGCCATACTATTCACAAGAAACGGACAATATAATTCATTCTTTAGATTCCATGCAATACATAGGAAAACATGTCTAGTTATGTATTACTTGAGTAAAATTTAAAGTATTGTATCGTGCCTGTTTCTGTATAGCTTACTTATCAGAATATATTAAAAAGTCTCACATCAATTGATTGGATACTGAATTGAAATTGAAGGTATATAACTTTGAGGCAGGTCTTATCAAATTGTCTTTAGCTATTTTGATAGAAAGACAAACCTAATATATAGTAATATATAGGTACAAAAAGCTAAAATAGTATCATAGCTATCTGATCTGGGATATGGAGAAAAAAAGAATCTAACATTACATGTATGTATGCGTGCCTTTTTAATTCTTAGTTCCTGATTTTACCTGCACAGCCTTCTTCGTGAATAATGTGCTTTCTTTTCCATCTTTTGTAGAGGAGGACTGAGATAATGATCTTGGATATAAAAAAAGCGATGCAGGATACTGTGATGTAAAAGCCTAAAAGCAAATACTTGCTCATCATTTTGAAGAACCTGAAGGAAGACTCTGAAATTATGGCAGTATAAGACTTTCAGTTGATGATGAAGACCTCAAGGACAACATGAAAATTCAAGATTCCTAATACAAACTCTCAGAGATTAATGCACATGAAAATGAGGACTCGGTATTTCTGGAATGGTTGAAGAAGAAGCAAAAGGAGAGTTGTACAGTGTAGTTGACATTGAGCTCTGCTCAATTGAACTCAATTTTCAATATAAGTCTTGGGATTTAATTTATGAAGCATGGGTATTACTTGACGCGTTGAAAAGCGTGGCAAAGTTATTCATTTTGTCGCATGAAAAACTTGGTCTGTACCTGAAGTGAAAACGGAGTTTATGGCCAAAAAGAATAAAACGCACAAGATTCTGCAATGTGGACAAGATCACGATGACAGCTAACTTGTTTTAATCATGGATTATTAGGAAGTATCATTTCGTATTTGACTTTGGATCATCCTGAGTTATGGTTCTTTATGGAGAAGTTCTTTATATTGAGGATGGTTGAGTGTGAATAGAAAGCAAGAAGAAGAAGAAAACGAAATGAAAAAGGTTGGATGGGTCGGTGACCTACCAAACTTTGAAAAGTGTCGCAACATGGAATGATGAATTACTCCAATAATTTCTTCACCACCTATCCTTTTTCCACTAAGTATGGAACTTGCCAATTTTTGAGCCAACTGGGCGCTGCTTCTTAGAAAAGAAAGAAAAAAATGTTCGTGGTTCGTGTTTCGTGTATCTCTGTGTTTTTATAAATATTCTCTCTCATTTATTATTAATTATTTTTAGAAGCTAGCTATACAAAAATAATGAAAAATACCTTTTTAAAAAATATTAATTATTTTTAAAAATATTAAACAAAATATTCTAAAAAATTATTTTTGTATGAAAAAGTTTAAACGAACGAACCTTAATTTTACTTTTGACATGAGAGTCCAATAGGTAATCTTTAAAGCCATGTTTAATAGGTGCGAAGGAAAAATAGAAAAATTTTCTTTGATATGATGAAAATTATTTCTATTTCTATTTTTATTTTTAATATTTTAAATTATTTTAATTTTATTAGAAAAGTCAGAAATTGAGATTATAAAAGTTGAAGTGAAGTTTTTTACCATTTTACCCTAGTTTTAAAATTCTTGAACGACTTTAATTTTTCTTAAGTTATAAAAAAATATTTTAGACTATTTTACCTTAAATTATAAATATATATATATATATATATATCAATTTCATATTTATTTCTATCCTAATAAATAAATTTTTAAAATTTATTTCTACTTTTACTTCTATACAAAATTCTTCCATTCTACTAAACATAATGTTAGGGGTGTTCATGGTCAAGGCTGAGCAGGGCAATCTCCTACCCGATGCCCTACCCGAAAAAAGCATGAGCTGTATTTTGTAGCCCGATATCCAGCCTTACCCGATAAAAACTTTAACTATTTTGGGTTAGGCATGGGCTGGCGTGGGCATGGGTGAGCTTAGTATACCCAAGTTGTGATGTCATGCTCATATTGTGAAAAACAATCTGCAATTATAAATTTTTAAAATAATATTATATTCATATGCCTTTAAGAGTTAAATAATATATATCATTCACTAAAAATAAAACAACAAAAAGATAATAATTAAAGTATTGAAATTAATTGTATATTAAAAAAAATTTAAAATTTAAGTAATTTGTAATTACAGCTTTGTATAAATTTCCTAAATGTTAACAAGGATAAAACATCTAAAAAAATAAAATAAATAATTATAATTTATAATATAATTATATTATAATTAGTAAAGTTAAAGAAAAAGAAAAAATCGATATAGTTATAAATATTAAAAGACTCAACTTACCTACTTAACTACTTATATTTCTAAAATAACCCTTTAATCACCAGTAGCTATCATATTCTCCCTTTAAAGTGTAGCATCTAGGGAGAAAAGTAAAAAAACTAAAAGAATAAGTGCTCATGGGCAGGGCAGGGTAACCCCCTGCCCGGTACCTAGCTTAAAAAAATATGGGTTACATTTTATAGCTCGATGTCCGGCCCTGCTCTATATTTATCGGGTTAGGCAGGACTTTTTTTCCGCTAGCTCGAATAGGTATACCAGGCCGTGGACTTTATGAATATTCCTACATATTGTAAATAAATACAGTGACATTCTCTTTCTTTAACCTTAAGGATATGTTTAATACAATAGAAGTATAAGTGGAATTATCCACTTTTCTTATTTAGTATAATAGAAGTCACTTCCACTTTTACTTTTAACATTTTACCTCATTTTAGTTCTATTAAAAAATTAAAAAATAAGATGATAGAAGTGGATATAAAATATTTTATATTATTTTATCCTAAGTTATAATATTCCTAAATAATTTTAACTCTTATCCAAATTATAAAAAAATATATATATCAATTATATACTTATTTCTATCCTAACAAACTTTTAAAATCATTTATACTTCTACTTCCATCAAAAATTCTTTCATCTTAACAAGCATATTTTAATTAAAGAGATATTCTTTCTATTTTTAAAATCTATATAAACTTAAAAAATTAAAAGTTACTACGTGACATAAACCTCATTTCTAATTTTAAGATTCCATACCATTGGTTGACATATTTTGGATCAAAATATCCCTTTTAACATAAATATTATCTAAAACTCATTTAGGTTGTAAGAAATATAATTTTAACATATATATTTTTAAACCCTTCTATCACATATTAAGAAGTTATTTACATATAACCTGATTTTCAGTTTAAAATTTATTGTCACTTTAAAGTTTGACTTTGTTTTAAATTGTTACTTTAGTATTTTTTTAAAAAAATAATTATTTATTTAACAATTTTCCCTTGTTTGAATTAGAAGCATTTATTTTAACACTATTAATAAATGAGGGGCATGTATCTTAATAAAATACCCTAACAATTTTTTTTTTTTAAATTTACGCAATTGATTAACTCTATGGTTGCACAACTAAGAAAAATAACAATTACTCTAGCAGATGGAGTATTAAAGACCTCACACATATTTAAATTAAATTCATTCATTATACTTAAATATATTGGATATCAAATAATCGAATTTAAAGAAAATCACTTGCAATAAATAATATAGACCTACATATATCTTGTAGTATAAATGCCCAAACCATATGTTCTTCTAATTCATCAAAACTCACAAAGAGACCTAAAAGATAAAGCTTTTAATAGAGATTTATTTTGAGAATAGAGTCATAATAATGTCTTTGAATAACAAAATTTATGTGATTGCCATATATTTTGGGATTCTAATTTAATGCTTCTTCTCACTGGTTTAATTTGTGCATTAATTTAATTTATTATTATTATTAAATAAGTTCATTACTAGAGTCCTATATATAATTTAATTTCCTCATACATATATAGCTCACATGGAATCTTTAAAATAAATAAGCACTTTTTTAATCAATGACAAATATTGGGATAGGTAGTTCCTTTAATTTTTAATATAAAGTCTAATTAATTTTTTTAAAAAATTAAAAAAATTAAATAAATCAATCAATTATAATTAAATATAAATATTTAAAACGAATTCATATTAGTTTTTAATTTATTTAAATTAGTTAACTAATATTTATATTAATTATAATTAATTTATTTATTTAACTTATTTAATATATTTAAAAATACCCCAATCATAGGGATCAACACTCAGGAGAAATACTTAAAAGAAATATATGAGCTTTTAAGATAGAGAAAGTGATGTCTCATAGACTGATTTAATTATTATAACAATCATTTTCTTTATTATTTAATTATTTTTCTTTGTGCATTTCTTCTTCTTTTTTCTAATTTCCTTTATTAATTAATCTAAAAAGAGAAAATAAGTAATTAAAATATTCATTATTTTCTGTATGTGGCTTCACTGATTATTGACTAATTAAGTTGTTTCATTGCTTTCATCATCGTTTCGAGGTAGGTTGATTCAAATCTTGGATTCTCTTTTTTACTTTTTAATTTTATTTTTCAATCAATTTTTTAAAAGGAAAAATAATAGAAAAACTTATATTTAAATCTCATACAAAAAATCTAATTATAGAAAAATATTAAAAAATTATAAAATGGATATGAAGTCTTACAGGATTTAAAATCAAATTTTTTAATTATAAAATGGTAGAATTATTCTTAAAAAAATAATTTAGTTATTAATTTTTTTTACCTCCGTACTATTATTTCTCTTTCTAATAGTTGCTATTTTAATTATTTGAGTTATTATTTTTTTTAATTGAATTATCATTATGTGAGTTGTTTCTTCCCATAAGTAGTTATATTATTTTACAATTTAAAAAAAGTATTCATAAATCTAATAAGATTTCATTATCCTTTAATGAATTTATAGGATTTTTTTATAATTAAATATTTTATATGAAATTTAAATATAATTTTTTTAAAATAATATATAGTTACTTTGCTAGTTGTTAGCTAGTATTTTGATGTGTCAATTTTCCTTATGTATATCAAAAGAAGACTTTGATACAAGAATACTCTCGTATGACATGGAGTAGTTAAAAATTAGGAAAAATTATAATAAAATCCCAAATAAAATATTTAATTATTTAAAAATTTAATTGATAATAATTAAAGAACTAATAATAATCAATTTTAATGTAAAATATTTTAAATTTTTTAATAATTAAATCTTTTTTTAATACCCCAATAATAATCTCTCCTAAAAATTATAAATGGAAGTATTTTCTTATTTACAAAATCATTTTTTTAATTTATTTTTAATATTTATAACAATATTATTAACCTTAATTGCTTTTGTTCATCTTTCCATGTCATTACAAAATTAAGGTGAAATAATAGTTAATATATTAATTTTATTTTTTATATATAGTCAACATCATAATATTATTTATGATATAATTTTATTCATAATTTTTTTAATTTCATATAATTTTATTTTTTATTAAAAAAATTATGAGTTATATTATAATAAATTAAAAAAAATATAGATAAAATTATATTATAAATAAAATTAAAATAATAAAAATAAAATAATAATATTCTATGCTACGTTACCTAAAAGAAATAAAAAAGAAAACACACCAAATCCGTTTTTTTTCTTGTAAAGTTCTATACTTTTAACCTTTTTTTCAATTTCCTTTAACAAAAAGCTCTGCTTTACTTCCGCACGGATCATTGGTCAGCCAAAGTCAATAGATGAACGCAACCTTTGATCGGAGAAACAAAGATGAATACAACAACGCTTTCACAAGCAAATCTTTGGACCCCCACAACTCAAAATCAATCAAACAAAGCATTGAACCCAAATCAATTCCTTCGATTCAACAATAAGCATCGCCATGATAGGTTTCCTCTTCTTTGTTTCTCCGTAAATCCATCCCAAAACCAAGCCACGGTAGCCCCGTCCACCTCCACAATCCCTCCACTTGTGGTGGTCGGATCGGCCAATGCCGACATATACGTGGAGATCGAGAGGTTGCCGAAAGAGGGTGAGACCATCACGGCCAAGACCGGCCAAACCCTAGCCGGAGGAAAGGGGGCTAACCAGGCGGTCTGTGGTGGGAAATTGTCGTACCCAACGTACTTTGTGGGTCAGGTAGGTGAGGATGCACATGGGAGGCTGATCTCTGAGGCTTTGGGCAATGGTGGGGTTCGGCTTGATCATCTGACAACTGTTGGGTTTGCTCCAACTGGGCATGCTGTGGTGATGCTTCAACCAGATGGCCAGAACTCTATAATCGTCGTTGGTGGTGCCAACATGAGTGGGTGGCCTGAATTTCTAACTGACGAGAATTTGGAGATTGTGAGAAATGCGGGAATTGTTTTACTTCAGAGGGAAATCCCAGATTTTGTTAACATTCAAGTGGCAAAGGTGGGATTTTTTGCTCTTATATTATTCAGTTCAATATATTTTTCGTGATTTACAAGTATTGCAGTAGTCGTGAATGAAGTTTTAAAACCAAAATTACATTATCAATTTGGGACTTGGGTCCATCATCTTAGTATTTACTTGCGTTATCTTCTCTTTAAGACGCTAACGTCTGTCCATGGTGAATGCTGAGCTAATATTGTAAGCGATGCTTTATTTAACCTCACTTCTCGGAGTTACCATAGGCTATAATAACTAAATTTTGAGCAAAGTGAGTTTAATGGGAGACTCGAACTCTATCTTTTGGGTTTGCTGAACTAGTGTTGACGATCAGCATCATTATATTGTACCATCTTAATGTTGCATCTGGACTAACATTCAAAGAGAATTGTACCATTGCGTGCCATAACTTTCAAAAGATTCATGTCCTCCTGTAGCTTCCAATCTTCTTTATCCTGTTACTCCTCTTCTTTATCATCATCATTTTCTTCTTTAATGATGTCTTTCTTTTTGCTGCTTCTTCTTACTAGGAATAGTGGAGGTTCAGTTACATTCTTCTGATGTGTCCATACGTAATAAATTGATGGCCATTATAACTGGATAGACTTCATAGAGCTGGTAATGGGCCGGGCCTATTTAGCATGTAAAATAAGGTGGGCTAGCAGCCCATTTTGAAACATTAATAACATTGTCTTTTATACACTTAACTATCAAGTTTCCTAATGGCATTAGCGAATGCTCCCTTGAACTTTATTATTTGTGGCTGTTTTGGGCTCTAACGTAGTGGATCTCCATCATCATCTGGCCCCCCTTCCCTATTTTTTGTCATTTCTCAAGTTCCTTGTGTAAGAACTATTAATATTTGCCTTGTGTATTCTTCATAGCGTTTGTAATGCTGTTAAAATTACAGGTTGCAAGGGCCGCTGGTGTTCCAGTAATAATGGATGTTGGTGGTGTAGATGCTCCAATGTCTCAAGAATTACTGAGTTCTGTTGATATTTTAAGTCCGAATGAAAGCGAACTTAGTCGTTTTACAGGATTGTCAACTAATAGTTTTGATGAAATTACTCAGGCTGTATCAAAATGCCATAAAATGGTTAGTTTTATATCACAGTATTATTTTCATTCATAATCGGGAAAAACATTTGTTATTGTTTCAGGTCCTGTATTTTGGCCTACTTGAAAGAAGATTAGTACAATAAACCCTCTTAAAACTAGCATATGAGGTAATAAAACAGTTTGTAATTGTGGCTTGGTATAAACCTGAAATAGGTAGAAGGATTTACAAAACTGAAACCCAGAGCCCACCCAATGATTCCCTTTTAAAAACAGAAATGAACATCCCTTGATATGAAAAGTAAGGTGAGAGCAAAAGGAAGGATATACTTGAGAATTGAATTTTTTGTGTGCTTGAATGGGTAGTATAGATCCTGATGTCAGCATCTATTTAGACTATTGACTAATCTATGCCAAAGAGATTAATTTCCAAAGGAAATCACGTTAATGACATAGCAACTAGAACAATGTTCTTAATAACCATTATACCAAGACCTGAATCCTCATCTTTTTTAGTCTCACAGGACACTTTTTGATTTTGAACCAGCGAAATGGCCTCTATATTTGGCCAAAACTTTAACTACTGGTGGCATACTGTTCTTTGCATTTTTAATGATCCTTTCTGTGAATCTGAAAGAGGTCTGTATCGCAAGATCTGAAAAACAAGAAGCACATCCTCTAAAGGGATACCCGGATAAATAAGGGTTCATTGTTAAACTGCACACATATAGATAAGTTCAAATATTTGGGATCAATGATACAGAAGGACTGATATATGTTAAAATATAGTAAAGGGGTATTATGGTAAATAATAATGGGGAAGTTAGTTAGAAGAGAGAGAATATGATGATGACTGTCCAGGATAGGATATATTGGCTGTAACCATCCTCTCGGGAGCTATTGAAGAGAATTATTCCATTTCTATTCCTTTTTCTGTTATTAGCTCTAACAAAGGTATCAGAGCCATATATCCGGCCAATGGCGCCGCCGGATACTCGGTCTACTGATAGGCTCACCGACTTGGAGACTCGCTTGGAGACACACCGAACATCTGTGAATAACCGTTTGGATCAACATACGCAGGAACTCATAGAGCTGAAGCAAGAACTACAGCAAGCTGTGGGGCGTATAGAGGAATTCATGAAGCACCTATCTGAAAAGATATCAACCACTGAAAATGTTGCAGGGAAACAACATATTATAGGTAATGGAGGAAATGGGGGTTCGTCATCTGCAAGTCGATTCCCTGCTTTTGGGTCCTTCCATGAAATGCACAATACAGCTTCAGCATACTCTATTCCAACGAAACAAAGCCGAGTGGAGTTTCCCAGATTTGACGGCTCTGATTTTCGGGGATGGGCCTATCGTTGCCGACAATTCTTTGAAGTTGACGGCACTCCACCTGAACATCGCATTCGTCTTATGAGTATTCATCTGGAAGGGCATGCGCTGAGGTGGCATCAAACCTTTATGCGTCATCGCTTATTTTCTGACGTTCAATGGGACGATTACTTCAGACACATGGAAGACAAATTTGCAGATGTTCGTGATGAACACCCCTTGATTGCTCTTAAGAAGCTTCAACAAGCTGAAGGCTCGGTTGCTGATTATGAACGGGTCTTTGATGAGTTGCTGTCGGAGATTGATATTCCAGAGGAGGTAGCTGTCAACCTTTTCATTGGTGGCTTACGCCCCGATATTCAGCAATTCGTCCTTAGTTTTGCGCCGACCACATTAGCTAAAGCTTCCTGTTCAGCTCGTTTACAAGAAGCCACAATACGGGCTATCCATGATCATGCTCCAACTACTAATCGGGATTGCAAGTCATCCAAACCGCTTATATGGTCACACGGGCCCAACTCTAAATCTGTTTCAGTTATGGGCCCAATCCTTGGGTCCTCCTCTTCCAACCAGAAGGCTCCGACCCAAGTCTCCATTAAGCATAGTCAGCCATTGTCTGTCTCTGCATCATCGGATTCGTCCTTAGGCAGACCTACCAGACAGCTATCTAGACGAGAAATGGATGATAAACGTCGGAAAGGACTTTGCTACTGGTGCCCAGACAAGTATAGTCCCGGCCATCGTTGTCAAGACTCACATGTCTTTACACTGGTCGTGACGGAGGATGATGATCATTTTGAGGACGCTATTGGTGATGCCCAACCGGTTTGTGACGGAGCGATCAATGCGATTGAGGGCTATGCGAATACCTCCACATTGAAGTTGTTGGGCCGAATTAAGAATCATCAGATTATTATTTTGCTGGATACAGGGAGTACTCACAACATTCTGAACATCACCGTCGCTAAACGGCTCAACCTCAAGGTTCAAGATCGACTACCCATAAGATTGGCTGTCGCGGACTCTCGACAGGTTTCTGTTTCTAAGTTCTGTCCTGGTCTCATGTGGGAAATGGAGGGTACCGCTTTTACTTCTGATTTCTTGGTTATGAAAATAGATGGATACGACGCTATTTTGGGGGTACAGTGGTTGAAGACTCTAGGGCGTTTTACTATAGATATGACCTTACATTCATTTGAGTTTCAATCCAAGGGACAACTAATTCGGTTGCAAGGGTTATTACCTACAAACTCTGGATATTCAGAGGAGGTCCAAGCTAGTCGAGAGCTCATAGTAGCTAATCAGCTTTACTTAATTCACAACTCTTCTCAATTACAGGTTGACCTTACTTCTCCAGTGCCACTAGCTGGTGAGCAACCTTTTGCATTGCAAACTCTTTTAGATAAATTCGTTGATGTTTTTACAGCACCCATGGGTTTACCTCCGGTAAGACGGTTTGATCATGCTATTCCTCTTATTGATGAACGACCAATATGTTGCAAACCTTATCGTTATGGTCCTGTACAGAAAACAGAAATTGAACAACAGGTTCAGCAGATGCTTCACAGTGGCATCATACGGGAAAGTTGCAGTGCTTTTGCAGCCCCTGTGGTTTTAGTGCAGAAAAAAGAGGGTACATGGCGTTTTTGTGTTGATTATAGAAAGCTGAATGAGGCTACCATTAAGAATAAATTTCCCATTCCTGTTATTGAAGAACTCTTAGATGAATTGGCTGGTGCTGCTTATTTTTCTAAATTGGATCTCCGTGCAGGGTATCATCAGATTAGAATGAAGGAGACTGACATACTTAAAACAGCTTTCCGTACTCATGAGGGCCTATATGAATTTTTGGTTATGCCTTTTGGGCTAACCAATGCTCCAGCTACTTTTCAAGGCCTTATGAACTCTATTTTTAAAGCTTTCCTCCGGAAATTCATTTTGGTATTCTTTGATGATATTTTGATTTATAGCAAGGACTGGGAAACTCATCTGCAGCACTTGGAAATCACCCTTTTAACTTTAAGGCAACATCACTTATTTGCTAAGGCCTCTAAATGCATATTTGCTGCTACTCATATTGACTATTTAGGCCATATCATTTCCAGTCAGGGGGTACAGGCTGACCCCAAGAAATTAGATGCTATTGAATCATGGCCAGTACCTACATCTCTGAGAGAGTTACGTGGGTTCCTTGGTCTCACTGGGTATTATAGGCGTTTCATTCGCCATTATGGGTCTATTTGTCGTCCTCTTACAGAATTATTGAAGAAAACTTCTTCCTTCACTTGGACTCCGGTTGCTAATGATGCATTCCTTGCTCTTAAGGAGGCCATGATGTCTCCCCCTGTTCTAGCACTTCCCAAGTTTACAGATACTTTTGTAATTGAGACGGATGCTTCTGGCATTGGTTTGGGTGCAGTTCTTTCTCAGGCTGGTCATCCCATTGCTTTTGCAAGCAAAGCTTTACCTTCTCGGAAAAAGCCTTTGTCTGCGTATGAACGTGAGATTTTGGCTATTATTTTTGCTGTCAAACAGTGGCGTTCCTACTTGTGGGGCCAGAAATTCATCATCAAAACTGATCATTTGCCCTTGAAACACCTCTTGGAGCAAAGAGATTTAAGCCAAGAGCAATTTAAATGGCTACATAAGTTATGGGGGTTGCATTATGAGATTGTATACAGAAAAGGGAGTGATAATTTAGCTGCTGATGCTTTATCTAGGCGCCCTGAAGGATCTTGTTTTGCTCTTTCTGTTCCTATTTCAGGCCTTTTTGACCGTGTTAAGGCCACTTGGCTTAAGGATGGACAAATACAGCAGCTTATTCTTGACTTAGAAAAAGATTCCATGTCTCATTCCCACTATACTTGGCAACAGCAGCTGCTGAAACGGAAGGGCAGATTGGTAGTTGGCAATGATGATGTTCTCCGTAGGGATTTATTGACTTATTTTCATGCAGATAGTATTGGAGGCCATTCAGGTATCCATCCTACCTTCAAACGTCTTGCTGCTTTCTTTTATTGGAAGAAGATGGAGAAGGATGTCCGGGAATTCATACGGGAATGCCCTACTTGCCAAAGATTTAAACCTGAACTGGTAGCCTCTCCTGGACTTCTTCAACCTCTCCCTATACCTGAATATGTGTGGTCAGAATTATCCATGGATTTCATCAGTGGTCTTCCTAGATCATATTCTAAGACCACCATCTTGGTGGTAGTTGATAGGTTATCTAAGGCTGCTCATTTCATGGCTCTAAAGCATCCTTTTACAGCAGTGGATGTTGCTCGTACTTTTATGGATAATGTGGTAAAGTTGCATGGATTTCCTAAATCTATCGTTACCGATAGAGATCCAATTTTCTGTGGCAGATTTTGGAAGGAACTTTTCCTATTGTATAAGGTCAACCTACAGTATTCTTCGGCTTATCATCCTCAAACGGATGGACAAACCGAAGTTCTCAACAGGTGTTTGGAGTGTTACCTCCGTTGTATGACTGGAGATTTCCCTAAACAATGGGTTACTTGGCTCTCCTTAGCTGAATTATGGTATAATACCTCCTATCATTCTGCAATTGGTATGTCTCCTTTTGAAGCGGTATATGGCGTCCCTCCTCCGGTTCATTTACCCTATATAGCAGGAGATTCTAGTAATGACTTGGTTGATCGCACTTGCCTCTCTCGTGAGCTGGTGATTCAGCTGTTAAAACAGCATTTGAGGAAGGCTCAGCATCGTATGGTACAGCAGGCTAACAAACACCGGACAGAGCGCCAATTTTCTGTGGGTGATATGGTTTATCTTAAGCTGCACCCCTTTCGTAAGAATTTCTTAAATAATTCTTCTCTTCACAAATTGGCCGCACGGTACTTTGGACCATTCAAGATAATAAAAAGAGTAGGTACTGTGGCTTATGAATTGGAATTACCTCCTCAAACCCGTGTCCATCCAGTTTTCCATGTGTGCCTTTTAAAACAACATGTGGGGCCTTCTACTACAGCAGTTTCCTCTTTACCACAAGTCGATGATCAAGGGCAGTACTTGATGGAACCTGATAGCATTCTGGGCCGGAAAGTGGTTAAACGCCATAACCTTCCAATCACTCAAGTTTTGATTCACTGGAAGTTTACTCAACCTGAAGATGCTACTTGGGAAGATCTCTCAATCATTCGTCAACAATTTCCTGCTTTTGACACTGCTGCACCTCCTACTCAAACAATCCTTGTGGACAAGGATTCTTTCTAACCAGGGGGGGAAGTATTGATATATGTTAAAATATAGTAAAGGGGTATTATGGTAAATAATAATGGGGAAGTTAGTTAGAAGAGAGAGAATATGATGATGACTGTCCAGGATAGGATATATTGGCTGTAACCATCCTCTCGGGAGCTATTGAAGAGAATTATTCCATTTCTATTCCTTTTTCTGTTATTAGCTCTAACAAGGACGGTGAAATTTTGAAGGATGTTAATCATAGAATTCAGGCCGGGTGGTTTAAATGGAGAAAAGTTACTGGGGTTATATGTGATCGGAAAGTACCAGATAAAGTAAAAGGAAAGTTTTATCGGACTGTTATAAAACCAACAATGCTTTATGGAAGTGAATGTTGGGCTTTAAAAGGACAGCAAGAGCATAAAGTTGGGGTAGCTGAGATGAGAATGCTGAGATGGATGTGTGGGAATACAAGAAAAGATAAGATTCGTAATGAACATATACGGGGAAGAGTTGGAGTGGCACCTATTGAAGAGAAAATGGTAGAGAACCGTCTTAGGTGGTTTGGACACGTACAAAGAAGGCCAAGGGATGCGCCGGTGAAGAAGGTGGATCAAATAGTATAGACACCTGTTAAAAGGGGTAGAGGAAGGCCAAAGAGAATGCTCAAAGAGGTCATTGAACGGGATCTCCTGGTCAATAACCTATCTAAGGATTTAGTTTTTGATAGAGCACAATGGCGTCGTATGATCCATGTAACTGACCCTATTTAATGGGATAAGGCTTGTTGTTGTTGTTGTTAAACTGCACACAACATCTAAACTGCCCGCAATAATTTAGGCGGTGCCAATACTACTGTGCATCGTAGAGGTTGATTTGAGGGGATTAATAACTCAACAATGTCCTTGTGCCATGCATCCGCGAAGTAATCAGTAATTCGTTGAGATCATGTATCTGATGTGATTAATTTAATTTTTCTTTGAATTTTGAATTTCCAGGGAGTTAAGCAAGTGCTTGTCAAACTTGGGTCCAAAGGATCTGCCATTTTTGTAGAAGGTGAAGAACCAATTGTTCAACCTGCTCTTATGGTTGAAACAGTCCTTGATACTACTGGAGCTGGTGATACTTTTACTGCTGCTTTTGCTGTGGCCTTAGTGGAAGGCAAGTCTAGAAAAGAGTGCTTAAGATTTGCTGGTATGTAAAGTAGCAAGCATTCTCCTTGTTATAGATGGAAATGTGCTCATCAGCTGATAGTCCTTATCCTTAATGTTCTTAACTTGTCTTTTTGTTTTCTTCAAAACAGCTGCAGCAGCTTCTCTTTGTATTCAAGTGAAGGGAGCCATTCCTAGCATGCCTGATAGGAAATCTGTTCTGGATCTTCTTCAATCCCTTTGAGAATACTAGCAAGTGGTCAGAGGTCAATTTTGTATCAATATTTTCATTTTTAATTTCTTTTCTTTTTCATGTTCCTGTGTAGTGATTAGCTCTTGGAAATAATATGTCACCGGTGTTATCTGAAGTTTCTTCCTGATAATAATAAATTGCCTGATCTTCTGTGTTGTTGACAGTATCAATGCATTTGACACCCAGAATTTTCTGTGAATTCGAAAGAACAAGCATCTTTATTTCATAACGAGGTGTCATTTTCATCTCTTTTTTTATTTGCTAGATTGTTATTGTATTTTCCGATAATCATCATCTTTTAACTTTTTTGAACTTGAAATAAGTGATGGAGAATGAAATTCAAGGAACTAATAACAACAATGAAAAAGTTTATGTTAATTCAACTTCAGTAATAGATGGTGAAATATCAAGATAGATACCATGCCTTTATAACGTGAATTGGTTAATGTGACCTACATCTGCCAGTGAAGGAGGAATTCCATCAATGAAACTAGTGAAGATGTAAAAATGAATTAACTGAATTCTCAAAATCCACACCACGATGTGCTGAAATGCCTCTATTTTTTGTCACAAGAAGGCATATATTCTTGAGTAAACAAGCGCTTGATGACTTTCTCAGCCTTTGCTGAGCTGATGATATACTTGAATGAGGAAATCACACCCGTAAATTTGGAGGTTCTCCTGCCAATGTGACCATGGTTTTTCTTTTCTTTCTTTCTCTTTTTCCCATTCATGCAGGAATCAAATCTATGATAAGAACCTATATTTCCCTTCGGAAATAGCAGTAGAAACTAGAAAATATATACAATAGGGGGAAACTAAAATGAACTCAAATGCCTCTGCAATGTCATTTTGCCATGAAAAACACAACCAACAATCCAGGCTAGTACACACAAGTTTGTATAAAACAAGTTGGTTACCTTTAGGGGTGATATGTGTGTGCACATGTGTATGCGTATATATATGTAAGATAAGCTTCTTAGAGTGTGATTAGTTTCACGTTGGGAACTACTAAAATCATTGTTTTGCTGGAAGCGAGTAATCACTCACTTCCACTAAAACCATGGTTTTGGTAGTTTCCAACATGTAACTAAACATGCATTTCACGATTGTCTTCCTAACTCCCCCATCCCATAAACACCAAACTTAACAATGTTGTCATATAAGATGTCCATGCTTCTGTTAACTATAGTTTCTCCTACAATTGTTGTTAGCAATGCTCCATGGTTGGGATTAAACTACCTTTCTGATAATGTTCTTCTTTGCTGTAAGTCTCCATAGCCATTGCATGTGAGAAAATTTTGCCTTTGCTCACTTGTTTTTCATTGACATCCACTTCAACACATTTTCATAGTACATCCTCTCCTGAACGAAACTCTATCTTAATTCATAGATTACATGAATGAACCAGTGGCAAAGAGAGATTATTTTTGAAAGTGGATTACTTGGTGAATGCTTCTATTGATATTTACTAGGACCCTCTAGGATTTATTACAACATGATTCCTTCATAGATAATTCTTATAATCTTGCTAAACTAGCCCCAATGATTCGATATATTTTTATTTACATTGAAACTCATTTTTATCCTTATTCTTAGAATCATAAAAATATTCAAGCAAGCAAAATAGCAAATGACCCTAATGCTTTTCCTTTGTGTAAATCTTTCTTGAAAGTGAGAACTCCTTAAAGGTAAAAAAGCTGTGAGAATAATCGTCACAGTTTAGGTTCTATGAAGTTTAAGCTATTTGAATGATATAAGCCATGATATATAGTGTGACAAAGTAGTCGCTTTCTCCATGGGGTTTGAAAGTCATAATGTGCATGTGCAACTTCAGAAACCAAAGGGGAATTCATAATTACATCCGCCAGGGACATGCAAGTTGCAGAACAGGGAGCAAAAGTACATACTATACCTAGTTGAGTAGCACTTATGAATTGTTAGAACTATGAATATGATCTACTTAAAAAAATAATACTGTGATTTTCCAAACATTTTGAGCAAGCCTGCAAAATAAGGAGAACTCGTATATATTATAAGGATATTAGCTCAAGTCTCAATGCTAAAATAAGACTTTATTGGATTATGATACATTGGTATATTTATAAATTTTCTTTGAGTTGCCAAAATTTGCATAAGCTTATTAGTCTTTGGACTCAATTTATCTGAATTTTTTGTTTTTAAGAAAATCATCAAAGCTAAAAGTGGAGGAAGAGATGTTATCTTATTTCGCTGTCATGTAGAAGCAAGAAAGTGAAGGGAGAAACAAAGGGGAGAGAGGCAAAATAATTGGATGAGCAGAGGATGGGAAGTTTTTATTATAGAATCTATGTCCCACTCCTAGGACATCGACCCCATTTAGCATTTATGCTTTGCAGCTATGAACATAAAGTAAACTTTAATAGTACTAAATATGGATCATCACAGACTTCAACCTACATCATATCTATGACATTTGCCCACCTATTGTCCTATTGTAAGAAAGCAGGCTCCTTTTCATATGGGATTTTTTTTTTTAAAATTTAAAGTAAATCTTTTTTAATTTCAAGACAAAATTCTCAGTAATTGATTTAGCAAGATTCATAATTTTACTGATAATAGAGTCAACTATGCAAAACATGTTTCTTATAACATAATGATCACACACACACATATATTCAATATAATTTGATTTAAATTAATCAACATTGTGATTTTGTTTCTGATAACTAGTTAGTGTTATAGAAAAAATTACTATAAAAAATATAATCATAAAAAAATCTCAATAATAAGTAAAAAGTGTAGATTTATTATCATTTATATACTGCTAATTCATTATATAAATTTTTAATGATTATATATTTTTCCTTAGAATATCATAATATTTTTTTAAAAAAAATATAAAATTAAGAATTGAATAAATTGTTCTGACATAATCAGATAAACAATTATTGGTAAATGTTTATCCAGAAAAGAGTGCTAGTGAAACAAACTGAAGATTTATTTATTTTTTAATTAATTCAATTTTACCAATAGAGATTACTCTTATCAACAAAACAAGTCTATTTTTCCACAGAAAGTTAACATAATGAGGATTAGATAAATTGGTTTTAAAAAAAAAAGGGAATTAGACAAATTGGTTTACGTTCATCTAAAAACAAAAAGATAATTGGCTTATCTTTAGTAACAGATAAATGTCCACCACTAAACAACAATTATTAGCAAATCAAAACAGAAGATTTTTTGTCCATGTAGTTTGATTCTTCCAATGGGGCCAAATTCTATTAACAAAATACGTCTTTTTATGCATAGAAAAACTAACTACTAATTAATTAGATAAATTGTTTTATTTTTTGCCATTAGATAAATTGTTTTATATTCAAAGCAAGATTCACTTTAATAAGTAAATAACAACTATTCAAATATCACCAACATGAATCAAAGACATTTTAGTCATTCCAACTTAATTCTTTCTATATGTACCCTTTCCAATTATTGTAAGTGAAAGGTGTTTTAAATTAGAAAATAAGAAAATTAATCTTTTAATTATCTAACTTTTAACTCACTTATAAGTTATAATTGAGTTCCTTAAATATAACTTATACTGCTCCATCCTTAAAGTTTTGATTCGTCTATAACTTGATTTCTAAATTTTTCATTTTTTATATTATTATATATCCTTCTTATTTACAACTTACTCTGAGTTATCTTATGTGGTAATGATGAGTAATAAGCTTTCGGAGCTTTTGAGTTTGTTTTCAAAGAGTTCAAAGATTTTCAACCCCACAAAAGCAAGCTATATCGGAGCTTTTGAGTTTGTTTTCAAACTTGTTTAAAAGATCATTACCAGAGAAATTAAAGAATCTGGAAATATTATTGTTTGAGTTAAATGTCCAACAACTTGCTACAAGGGCAAAAGGTGTGGTTCAGCTAAAAAGGAGTAGAGATGGAAGCAATTTTATGCGATCCTGGGTTCCAAAATCGGATTCTTCATCTGGGTTCATCGCCATTCTTTTTTTTTCCCTCCTCCATTTTCGTTAGTTCTCCCTTTGGTTATGTGGAGGCTGATGTGGACGTAATTTTATTACTCATCATTGCCACATAGGATGACTGAGAGTAAGTTGTAAATAAGAAGGATCATAATATAAAAAAGATGAAAAGTTGAGTCATAAACGAGTCGAAAGTTCATAGATTGAGTCCAGATGAATAATATTTGAGGGATTAAATCATAAATGAGTTAAAAATTAGAAGACTAAAAGATTAATTTTTTTTAAAAAAATATTCTTGAAGTCGATGATTATAGAAGTAAAAAAAAATAGTAAGTTCCACTTCCGAAGAAGAGTCCTCAACTTTTAAAATTGGAACAACGATATACTCAAAGGATTAAAAATTGGAAAACTCCATAAAATTATCCTAAATTTTGAATTATGTATGTATAAATAATTCTCTCATATTTTAAAATTTAATAACCAATCCATCTACATTTTCAATTCTATATGAATAATCTCAATCAATAATTATATACCCCTTAAATTATATTTTGTGTGTATATAACCCCCTTAAAGATTTAAATTATATGCCTATAAGCTCCTTAAATTTTAAGATATGTGTAGATAAATACTCTTATAGTCTTTAGTATATAACATATTTAATTAATTTAATTATATTAAAAAAATTATTTAAATTAGTTAATATAAAGTATTTTCTCTAAAATATTCACAATTATCTTCCTACCTTATTTTAATCATTGTTGAAAGATGAATAAAGATAATTTAAAAATAATTAATAAATATAGTAAATAATTATTATATTTAAGATTAATATTAACTCTCTAATTATATTCTATATTAAGGACTGAAGGAATAATAAGTATAACTATTAGTAATGAAGTTTTCTAGCTAAATCTAAAGAGTGTAGGAAAATTCGTTGTGAAGTTTTAATAAGCTTAATAAGATTATCTATACATAATATAAAATTCAGGAAAATTATGTACAATTTCGCGTTAAAAATTATAAATGCTTTTTCCTGTGATGACATAAAGAAAAAGCAAGTCTCAAACAAAAGCGCATGCCATCAGCTTCCTCGCTCCTTCATGAAACAAAAAAATGAACTCTTCTTTCTTCTTTCTTCTGCTTCTTCTTCTTATTGTATCCATCTCCTTACCAAATCCAAGCTTCGCCATTAGACCTAAGATCAAGCAAATCACTGCAGAAGCCTCCACGACGAAGAATCATCAACATATGGTAAGCATTATTGTCCAACGAACTATAAATATATATATATATATATATATATATATTCTTGGGTTCAATCTTCAATATATATTAACTCTTCATTCTTATAATTAATTTTTTTTTTCAGTTAGGAGGTAGAATAGATGATCATGTTCAAAGGAAAGAACTGCATGAAGTGCACTCAGGTCCCAACCCTATTGGTAATACCATTCCTCAGAAGAAATGGAAATCAAACACACAGAGAAATCGACATCCCTAAGGTTTCCTTTTCATCTTCATGTATGATCTTGTCAAATTAATTTTTTTCTCATGTTTTTTTCCCTCTATCTGTTCTTCTTTCTTCTCCCTTCATTATTATATTGCCCATACAGAAGTTTTATATCTCAGTTATTGGAATCATATCTATACCAGTTTTCAATGTAAAATTATATATCGATCGATCTCAACTTGATGTTAATTGATGATGATGGCATTTCAATAAGATCATCTTCTATATTCTTGATTTTTCCATATATATCTTGTTTCAAAATCATTTCTGGCTTTGGATTGTGTTCATTGCCTTTATTTTTATCAGTAACGAGTTCCTTAAAGTTGTAAGAAGACTGAATTCTAAACCTAGACTGTTCCTGGTGGAAAACCCTATGATTAGTTAGTTAAAACGTCCGGTTAAATTATATTTTCTTCATTAATTACAGTTAAATACGAGTATATAATATTTATTAATTATAAGAATTATTATTATGATTTTTACTTTTAAGTTATGTTTAATAAGTTATTATTTATTTGACCAATATAGAGTTAGTCTAACAGTAAAATGCCCCGTTAGATACCTTTAGGTATCGAGTTCGATTCCTAAAAAAAATACTTATTTTAAGAGGGACAGTCATGAACCCTAAAATTAAGATACCTGATAATAGAATCCGGTTAATATTATTAAAAAAAAGTTATTGTTTGTTTGATTTTTACATGCTAAATAGCGCCTAATGATCAATCAATTAAAGTGAATCTAATGGATTGAGTATTAATCTATATCGAAAATACATTAATAAAATACCTATGATGTGTTTGGTTTTGAGATTAATTAAGTTAAAAACAGACATTACTCCTGTGTGTTTTATATGTAGTTTGAGAAATTAGTTTTCTATGATTTGTAAGTTCTTTTTTAATATATTAAGAGGGTTTAAATTCTTGATAAGTTGATCTCTACCTCCACCTCAGTCACTAATCTCAAGTTTTGAGTTTTGAATTGTCTGATTCATCATGTATTTTATTTATATATATTTATATTAATATATTGATATCTCTCTAATCAATTTTTTTTTAAATCTTTATTCTTGGTTAAGAATATATGAAATGAAAATATTAGAGAAGTAGGGTGATTGATGCCAATCATGCATATCATATTATTAAGTTAAAGTAGGATGGCCTTGTACATAATAATTTATTTAATTATGCTCATGATTTTCCAAAACTTCCTTTTCTTTTTTGGTTTATGAAACCTATGTGAATAATTGTACACAGTATTTTGAGTCTTTTCAAGGGAGGGTCTAGCTTCATTTTAGTCATATTGATTTGAAAGTCACTTTTTGCAAAGCAAGACAACTGTTTTTTCTTTTTATTTTAAAACAATTCCAATTTAACAACCCTAAATTGTAAGAATTTTAACAATGCAATTAATTTTTTAAATTAAAATAAAAATTTTAAGAGTGAAATGCACTAATTACATATGCCTTATTTTTATTTTAACAATTTACTTGAACCTCTCTCAAAATTAAAATTTATGTTACTCAAATCTTCTTTCTATTTATAAATTTTTAATTTTAACCTAGAGTTATATAGTACCAAATATTTTTATCTTATTTTTTATATGTGTCAAGTATCTTAATCTTATTTGTGATATAATTTTACCTATAATATTTTTAATTTAATATAATTTTACTTATAATCTTTTTAATTTAGTATAATTTTACTCATAATTTTTTTAATTTAATATAATTTCACCCATAATTTTTTAATTTATTGTAATTTTATACATAATTTTATTTGTCAAGTACCAATAATTACATTAAATTAAAAATATTATGAGTAAAATTATATCATAAATAAAATTAGAATATTAGACGTATATAAAAAATAAAATTAAAATATTGAGTATTATATAACCTTTTAACTTATTCAAATATTAATTGATCATTAAATTATATGCTTTGGATTAAAATAACCCTATTTAACATCAAAATTTTGCTCATATAAAACTAACTAATTTATTATTATTATTATTATTATTATTTGCACGTGTGGCTATGTGACTATTGCTAGAATGTTCGTAATTAAATCTTTTATATGAAATCACTTTGTAGATTGGGAAAAAATCTCACGAGACCAAGCTCCTATTTATTTTAAATCATTATTATTCATTAAAATTTGTATAATGAAGGTCTTATCTATCACTCTCTTATTCTCGATCCTCCATTATTTGAGAGCATTGTACTATGGGCAGAAAAAAGAAATGGTTAATATTAAATCAAACAGAAGGAGGATTAGGTGGCCTAAGTTGACTAAAAGGAGATATAGATATAACATTGGGAAAAGATAAAGCAAGAAAAGATTTGATTCCATTCTACTCATTCACTTTATATATAAATCACCAATCTTACATATTTTACTATATATATCTTTTACTATATAAATAATATGTGAGGCTAAGAAATGCCACTTTTTTTAAAGAAAATTATCTATGAATCTCAAATAAAAAATTAAATATAATTAAAAAAATAGTTTAAAATATCTGTTTAAAAAATTAAAAATCTCTGTTTAAAAATTTTATTGGTCAAATAAATAATGTATAAGAATATAAATTATTTTTAATAGGTATAATTTTTTTTATATATATATAATTTATCTTTAATAATGTGTAAAAATTTTCAAAATTAAAAGCCATTTTAGAATTGAAATAGGTTACACACACTAGAAAAAAGTTATATATGCTAAAAATAAGTTATATATGTTCAAATTTAAATCCTTATAATTAATAAAATATTTTAATAGGTACTTATAAAGATTTTTCTATATTTTAGGCAAACAAAATGCTATAAATCTTAAATACACAAATTAAATATGAGAATGTCTCAAAAAATATTTTTTTACTAATTTACCTTATATATCATGCAATTTAATTTAAAAATATGGTTTATAAATATAAATTGCTAAATTTTACTTGTAAATATATAAATTTAACTTTTCTTTAACTAGGGACCTATTGATAATTATTTTATTATTTTACTACCTAAAGAATGCATTGCTTCCTCCTAATTCTATGATGTCTGCCAAAAAGCTTCAAAGTTCAAAGTAAAGAAAAGAAGTGAAGGGGAAAATAGGGACACCATGAAAAGCATAATCGTACCATTTCTGCTGCCGGATGCTCCCAACAAAGCTGATTTTTTTTTTTAAAAAAAAATTGATTGATAGCAAAAATTGATATTTTAGGATTCAATGACATTTTATGGCCCAAAATTTAAACATGATTGTTTTGGAAAAAAATTATATCTATCCTTTTAACATTTAAATTATTTAAAATATGTGAAAATAATTTAAAATACATTATGTGTGATAGAGTTGCATTGTTATGGCTTATAAATAATAAGATTTTTTAATAATTTTTACATTTCATATTTGATAATAGAATCTTTAATATTTAATTTTATAAATTTATATACAATTTATAATAAAAATTAATCATAATCATCACTCAAGAAATTTAATTAAAATCACACAAGCTTCATTTGAAAGGAAGAAAATAATTTAAGCAATTTATTATATGTTTTCTCCCAACTTAATTTATTACTCAACAAAGTGATTTATCATTTACTTTAAAAATAAAATAAACTGGAATTTTGTGTGTGTGTGTGTGTGTGTGTGTGTAATTTACTTATGTTAAAAAAATGTGGAGTGGTGAAAAGTTGGTTGTTTGGATTGGATGGAAGTAAAGGTTTTGGAGGAAGTAAATAATGAGAAAACCGACACTCATGACCAATTAAGAGCCATTCATTTCATCTTGAAATGCAAGTTCCAATGTTCTCAATTCATTCTTCTTCCCATACTCATAAATAGTCCATTCTAAAAGTAATATCCATTCTCTATTCTTTTGCTCCCTTGGATCCCTTCCTATTTCTAAGTTGCTATTAATCCAATTAACTTATTTAAAAAAATAATTAAAAATAAAAAAAATTAAATATACCCTAATTTATTTGTAGGTAAGGTAAAAAAGAGAGGGTGATAATGAGAAAAATCACAAAATCAAATGTATAAAAGGAAATTAGTGAAAAGTGCAATAGGTAAAAAAATATTTATTATTTAAACAAAACTAAAAAGATAACATTATAAATAGGAACCGAGTACCATATAGACTCACCACCTCCTTTTTCTTTATAATAGGAGTAATATTTTATTCATCCCTATTTATTTATCCTCATGAAAAAAATACACAGGCCAAGATAAAATAAAATAATAATTCATAAAATTTTAATTTTTAAGAGAAACCTTTTCGCACAATGAAATTCTTTCTACTAATTCATTTAAATCTCATCAAAATTGTGCTAATGTATCTTCTTATATATGGCAGCTAATAAATCTCTTTCCAAAAAGAAGATAAATAAAACATTAAGCTCAACGAAATGAGATCGAAGTTCCTCAAAAACAAATCAAATGATCTTCCCTTCCAGATAGAGTAGATCAAGCCCAACAATGAAAATAATTTATTTGGACCCACAAAATTATGAAAAATAAGAAAATAGTTTATTAACAAAATAAATAGACTACCTATCTCTATAGATTGAGTTAGATAAAAAGTAAAACATGCGATTATTTAAAACATGTTTAATCTTTAAAGAGTACTAGTTATTATAGTTACAATGCTGTACTTGGAGATACATCATAGTTACTCTGATCTAATATTAATATTGTCTAGAAAAAAGAGAGATTTTATTATAGTGTTACACCTTTTAAAAATTTTTATACAAAAATAAAAACTATATGGGCTTGCTTTTTGAGAAAGGCCCACCGGGCATAATCTGCTTTTAAATTTGTGTAATAATCATTTTGGTGGATCGTCCTAAACTCTAAAATTTGTACAAAATAACTTGCTTTTAGTGATTTCAGTAGTTTATTCGTGAAAAAAAAATTCTAAATTTGATTAAATAAATCATCTAAATTTTATTTTATTTTCAGGAAACATGAACATTAGATCATATATAATGTTTCTATAAGTGATATATCATAATTAATAATCACATTTGATTCATTTTTTAAAAAAATTGAGCTCTATAATGATAATTATCATTAATCACATTAACTAATTTTGTGATTTTTTAAATTTCTAATCATAACAAATATTCATAATAATTATAAATAATTAAGCAATTATAACCTATATTTTCTCTCAAAAAACTGTCTAGTTAGATAATACTATATATAATGTCTCTATAAGTGATATATCACTAATCACACTTTGATTTTTAAAAGATTTTAATCTTCATAATGATAATAATTATTAATCATATTAACTAATTTTGTGAGCTTTCAAATTTCTAATAATAATAAAGATTCATAATAATTATAAATAATTAATTAATTATAACTCATATTTTCTCGCGATGAAATCTCTAGTTAGAAATAATCTATATAATGTTTCTATAAGTGATATATACAATCTCACAAGAAAAGAGTTAATTACACATGACTTCAAATGCATTATGTGCTCATTACATTGTCAATTTTTGGAGAATATAATACCTTAAGTTTAATAGAAGTTCCCACTTGTCCCAATAATGCAAACAAAGCCTATTGTGTAGTATGTTGTCTAATAATACAATGCATGTATATTGTTTTGGCTAAGTAAGTGTGACATTCCATTTGGTAATGGATGATTCATCTTTGTTTAGTTTATGTGGGACCCAAATAATTAGCACAATTTAAACTAACAAATGTGGAAAGTGACATCTCAATACACATAATTAGTACAAAAGGGCTACTTATGGGGAACTTTTGTTATCAATTGATTCTTGGGGTGGCATCAATACCAATCTAACAAGTAATCTTTGGTGCCCACAGACTTTGATTCCCCACCTTCTGTACATAACATGACACATCTCATATTGCAATCAATCCAACTTTCAAAAGTAATATATTTCAATAAATATTGATCTAATTGATAAATAGTTAGTTTATAATCTATAAAATTATAAATTTAAATCTTATTGTTAATTAAAGTTCTTATTAGTAGATGATCTATAAATATCTCTATAAGTATTTTTTAAATTTAAAGACATACTCTGACTTTGATAAGCTCATAAGATTCAATTCATTTTAATTTTTTTGTATAAAAAATAATATATTCCCCAATTATGTTTCATGGTTCCAAGATACAAAAATTCACATTTTAACCATTGTTGCATGTTCTCCGTTAACCTTTTTTACACTAGTCAAATATATAATTGATATAGAAATATTTTTTTACACCAAACTCATCAAAACTGAAAGATTTTATACACTAGTTATATATATACCGGTTATAAAACCGATATTAAAATCACAAATCTCTTTGCATTAGAGAGATTTGGCGGATTTCACCTTATCTACTCTTTATCTCTATCTCTATTT
This sequence comes from Leucaena leucocephala, assembly GCA_037074615.1. Classification (NCBI taxonomy): domain Eukaryota; kingdom Viridiplantae; phylum Streptophyta; class Magnoliopsida; order Fabales; family Fabaceae; genus Leucaena; species Leucaena leucocephala. The sequence continues at coordinate 5,867,233 of CM073543.1, read as the reverse complement.
CTTTCCACCTATATGGAGAGTCTTAAAACCAGCAACAATATTGTTGAAATTTTTGTGCCTCCAAATAAAAAGTGATTGTTTTCCCTCTTTTTCTTTCTCTCTAAGTATGTATTTGGTACCTTAGTTTGAAAAAATTTTTTAGACAAAATTTTAGTTTAAAAAATTTTTAAATAAATAATTATATTTGTCTAGAAGTAATTTTAGTTAAAATCATAGTTTTGAATAAGCTACTGAAACTAATTTTTGGAATAGTAAAATAACTTATAGATTATTCAATTATTATCTTACTCCTAATTTTTCTTATATCATCTCTCATCTCTCCTCTCTCTTCTCTACACTCTCTTCTTTCTCTTATTTCTTCTCTATCATCTCTTCTCTCTCCTATTTTTAATCAAATAATAACCTTTTTGGTAATTTACTAATATGAAATGTGATTATACTACTAATATCTAAATATCTTCATTTTAAAATATATTCTTCTCAAAATTTATTATCTAAAATTTATTATTCTAAAAATTTATTCTCTAAAAACTATTACAAATACGCCCTAAGCCTTGGTGAGGTTCTGAATTTACGGATTTTTAACCCCTTTTTTTGTTAGAAGTTGTTTATTGATAAAATTAAATTATTTTATTGTATTTATTTATTTATTTCAATATTTCAATTTTATTTAGTATCGTCAAAAGTTCATCATGGAGATTGACTACTTCTTATTTAATGCTAAGTTAGCAGAAATAATGGAAGCTAAACAATTTCACTATGTATATACTTCTTAATTACATTCAAATGATCAATTAAAGATATTTAAACACGCGGTTTAAGCAAAACATAACTACTAAGCTGCTCCCTCCGTTCCATTTAACAAGAACCTTTCAATGAAATCAAATAAATTAAAGAGTGTAATTAAAATCAGTTAATAATTTTTATTCCTCCCCAAACCAAAAAAAAAAATTACTATAATTTTCCAAAACAATTTTAATTATATCACTTTAATTTCTATCCTAAACTTGATTAATTACATTAATCACAACATTATTATTAAAAAGAGAGATATTTACAGAGTGGATGTATATGAACACCTACTTTGGGTGAGAAGTCATGCATGCTTCACTATTTTCTTAAAATGGTCTCATCCAACAACAACAAACCTTACTTTAATAAGTGAGATTGATTATATTTTATAAATAGCTAAATTTTTTAATATATATCAAAAGTTTCCATTTAATAGCTCTGTGAAGTATTTTTTTCTGTCTTCCTATACTATTTTTAGAGAACTTTATGATATTTCATTTATCCTCCTTATCTACACCTTCAACCGTTTTCTTTGTATATATGTTCACACTATCTCAAACAATTTTTGCCATTTTCTTTTCAATAGACACTATATCAACTCTTCTTCGTATATATTCATTATTAATTTTATATTTTTTTATATATCATCAAACATTTATCTCAACTTATTTAACTTTATTACTCTAACTTTATGTTCCTGTTGTCCTTTTAATATATAATATTTGTTAAGATAAATTATTGCTGGTCTTATAGCGGTTTAATAAAATTTCTCTTTAAGCTGATAAAAAATAACTCAATCTATTGTTTTATAGTCGATCTTAAACAAAAATAAAAGAAGAGGGTTATGTTAGACCCTCATAGCTAATTAAAATTCTATTGATAATATTATAAACATGGATCAACGAAAAAAGTATGCTAAAGGGTGTCTTATATTAATAAATATTAAAAGCTTATTAAAAAGGTTTTATAAGAAAGAAACGAGAAAATTGTATATAGCACACATAAGCAACATAAATACAGCATCCATATCCAGTGATTAATTAATTCCACCGAAGATTCTACTATCGATTCCCCATTTATTTGAAATTTCTTGATTAATTCCCAAATAATTTAATGAAAAGGAACACACACATATATATATATATATATATATATATATATATATCAATGAAATAACATTAATTTAATGAAATGTAAGTATGAATATTCTTTGTACAGCTCATTGAGTCATATTTGTCAAAGGGTTCCTTGTAATACTCATGACTTGTACTTTTGACAACGAATCATAATCAACCAAATCCATTCATTTATATTCAAAGTGGTGGATATATGCATCCGACATTTTAAAACTTGTATTCTTTCAAATTGATTCTTCTTCTTCTTCTTTTTCCGATGATGGAATATGATATAAAGAGTAAATATAATTGCGTGTGAAATTTATGTTCTGATGAAAGATGCCAAATTGACTAGGGATGAAATACCAACATAAAGCTCCCTTTTGAGGTGCACAAGAAACATCCAAAAAACACAATGAATGTCATTTTTAATTATAAAATAAATATTAATCTACAATCAATAAATTTATGTATCTGAACATAAACTAAAGTATATATTTAGACCTTTATGTTTGTATCAAGTTTTATTTTAATTTTTTAAATTTAAAAAGTATATTTTTAATTCTTAAAACTTAACGATGTTAACGGAAAATACTGACCGATAAATTCAAAATAATGACTTAACAATTAAGTATTAATAGAATATGTATAAATTTTAATCTTTTAATATAAAATATAACACAATTTATAAAAAAATTAAAATAAAAATATATTTTTTAGTGTTTAATTGTACAGTCATCACTTAAATTTGATGAATCGACATATTTTTTGTTAAATAAGGAACTATAAATATACTTTTTAAATTTAAGATACTAAAATAAAATTTAATATAAATATAAATAATTAAATATATACTTTAACATAAAAAGTAAAACGATACTTTATCCTCAAATATAAATATTATTGACTTGGAGCCCCAAACAATTTTATATTTGTCAGCAAAGATAATACTTCTTATCGACGCAGAATATATTAATTATTTATAATATGATAAATTAATATTTAAATATTTATTGAGAGAAATACTCATATTTAAAATAAGATAGTATTTTGAATAGAATGTCTTTCTAATTGGAGAATAACTATGTTTAAAAAAAATGATACTGTTCATAATAAATAAGTTATCATTAACGAATGAATGTTTTAAATTAAGGGAATTTGAATTTCTTTAAATATCATCTTTTTTTAATATTTTGGATAAAAAAGTCATGATAAGATATAAAACAACCTACACAAAGGTCTAATAATGCTTAAATTTAAAGTAAGTGGTAAAATTGGGATATTGAATATTTCTTAAAAAAAACATAATATAACTTCATTAATTAACCTCTAAATATTTTGTTTATGGTTGTATAATAATCTAAATATAGGAATGGTTGGCAAATAGACCTAAATATAGAAATGAAGGTTTTAATATTTCACACGCAATCGATAATCCAATTTTTTTTTTAGATTTTTTCATCTTTCAAACTTAATTATCTTCAGTTTTTGTCTTACTGTCTATTCTCATTGATTGAGGAAGCATCTTTTTATTAAAAAGTAGATAACTTGTCATTAAATAAATAATGAAAAATAATAGATGTTTAATCATAAGGATATGCTTAAGTATATCCTTTACATGATTCACCTTTTATTTATTAATTTTAAGCTGATAAGATCATAAAATTCATCCTTCAGGGGGGGAAAGGGAAAGAAAGAGAAGCAATGATTTAACTTGCATTAGGCAAAAACAAATTAAATCAGTCAAAAAAATAAAATGGTATCAATTATCAAATCCAAGTTGAAGTTGAACATTCTAGTGGAGTTAGCAAATTGTCCTATATATCAACCCAAGTTTACTATATATATATATATATATATATATATATATATATGTATATGTCCTGTATATGATTTTATTAAAAATCATATAACTTAATCAACTGAAGTTTAGTCTACGAAAAAAAAATGATATCTTATAATATAGTAAATTAAGATTTAAATCCCTATTAATAGGGTTGTTTATATTTAGTGATAAACAATATTTCGAATAAAATTGCTTCTAGTAGAAGGATTTTTGTGTTTAGCAAAAAAAATCATATAACTTAATTTAATTATTTTAATTTTTTAATATAAAATATAAATTTATGTGATACATATATACACATAAGTAATGAATAATGTGGTTAATTTCTTAAGGCCTGTTTGATTCTATTTTAATTTCTTGAGATTTTCTACAAAAGTGTTTTTTATAAGTCTTGGAAAGAGGAAATAAATTTGCACCATCTGTTTCAAAACATCACATTTAAAAGCTAAAAAAAAAACAGAAAAAATTGATTGGAAAAAAAATAATTTGAAAACGTGTTTTTAATATAGTGGTAGTTGATCCGATGGGGGGAAATGGCAAGTATATATGTAGTCAGAAAAGGTTGGTTATGGTCAATGGAAGGCAACACAGAAGATGACTAATGCTGATGAAGCCAAAAACTGAAAGTAAGAACAAAACTAACTTCAAATTATTCTTTTTTTTTTCTTTTCTAAAAATAAAAAATGAAAACAAATGTTAAGAATGAGTAAATGGAATGGCATCTGAAAACAGTAAAAACCGTTTAAAATATATAGTTGAGACATGTATAAAAAATTGTTAAAGATGCTAGTGAAAAGGATGAAACAAATAATTAATTAATTTAAATATTTAATTATTAATAAAGTATAATAATACCGTACAACAGTATAATTTATGTAGTCGAATTCACTTAATATAATAAGACCTCTCTTTTTTTACAAGAATTTGGTCATATACAATATTATTTTTTTAAAAAAACAGAGATAAATAAGTATATTTTACTCATTTAATTAAGAGAATATAATAGAATAAACTCATTCTACTGTATTATTTTTTTTAGATAAATATAAGATATTCACTCTTATACGTGATCATTTCCTCAAATGATTCTTTAGATTAGTGAATGGAAAAAAAATACTTAAAAGAAAAGCAGTCAAATATTTACACACACATGTACATAATTGTGTGTGTGTATAGTTATAGACACACATATATCAGGCTTCTTCATTAGTCTTTATAATTTTAATTTAGTAAAAATTAATTCATACAATTTTAATAGTTTAAAATATTAATTCCTACATTTAAAAAAATTAAACTATAAAGGTTAAAGTCTTTTTTTTTTTTCAAATATTAGGAACAACAGACCAGACTATACTCTCCCATTGCGATATTCTGATCATGTAAATGACATTACTCTATAGATTTAAAATTTATTATAAAGTATTTATTTTTATTGAAAATTATTTTGTTGTATTTTTCACTCTCCTATTTAAAAAAAATCATTTTTTCATCCTAAAAATATTCTTGGTCCCTATAATTAAACATAGTATTATAAAATATTAAAATAACATTAATTGATCATTGATTGATAATACTATTGAGATATTATTAATCCAGATATTAATATCCTAATAACTTATATTATAAAATGATCCAAATATAATTACTGAATTGATTTATTTATAATTGAGTTGGATATTATAAAATTTTAAAAATAAAATTGATTGATTGATAATATAATGTTAATGATACCATTTTAAATTATTAAAATTATATATAATGAGTTGCTGTCTCAAATCAAAATTTAAAAATTAAATTAAAATTATAAAAATAGATATTAAATTATATTAAGTCATAATTTATAAACTAAATTTTAATTGAGTTAAAATTAGAAGATGGAGTGATTAATTTTTCTTATAATGTATAATAAATTATATTGTTATAAATCCTGAATCTTGTTCCCATTAGCTCTGCAATTTATTTTTTTTTGTTTCATAAAAAGTGGATCAATTCGAAATTGATTTTCCCTAAAAGGAAGCCGTTAGAGATTCATATTCATATTCATTAGTCATTATGTTGTATAATTAATATTTATATTATACGGCCACCGACGTAGGACCCAGAGACCGTTTTCGACGACGTCACTTTGAGAAAGTTTTCATCTTTTGTGGATAAATACATCAATGCATAAACAGTTAAACGAACAGTCATATTTTCTCCCACCTTCTTTACAATTCTCTCTCTCTCGTGTTTCTTCTTCCTGCTTTCCTGGGAATCTCTTGGCTTTTTCTTTACCCTGCGCTAAGAACCTCTGAACCAGGAGGTTTCTGTTGCACCGCTTCCAATCCCAGCTTCTTCCTTCTTTGGGGTTACATCCGATGAAACCCCAATTTCGAAGTTTCTAACTTTGAATCGTCGAAGTCCGATCTTTTGATCTGGGTTTTGTGTGAGGAAGTGGTTGAGAGAGGAAGACCGGGCTTTTGGCGTTAGTGTGATTTAAATTCCAAGGGATTTCAAGCGATAGTACGAGGAGGATTTTTGGCTCGAGATTTGCAGCACTGGGTGAAGAGAATTAGATAGACGGTGGCTTTACTGTGAAGGATTTGCTCGCTTTTTGATCTATATTTCAGAAAGTGAAAAGACAATACGAGGTAAAGGAATATTAGGGAGGGAAAGAACAGGAAAATTGCAGAGAACAAAATGCAGCAATATCAGCTCAATAAGGTCCTTTCTTTCTCTCCCTCTCTCTTTCTCTATGATGGAAATAATCATGTAAATGAAAATTCGTGTGACATGTTGCGGAGCGCAAAAACAATTCAAGTAAAGATAAAGGATGACAATTATAACTATGTCGTTTCATGGAGGTGGTGTTATTGGATATTGGGTAGAAGTCTTCTGCTTCCCACTTTTCATTACCGGTTTACTTCTCCAGTGTCTGTGAATTGTGATGAGCATAGGAATGGCATTAGCTTCCAAGCCAAAAATACTCCTTATTACCAGTACCTTCTTCAAGAAACTACTTGACTTTTATATTTTCTCCAAGTCTGATTTTTTTGCCCTGCTTCACCAATCATTACTTCGGATGATTTTAGTGTTTCTGGGCGATCTTTGGATTTGGTTATACTTTCCTTTGCTAGTTGATTCTAGGGTTTTGTTGTTCACTGATGATAAATTTTTATAGAAAAAAGTCTTCATAGATTTATTAATTTGCAGGATATTAAAGAATTGGGTTTCTTCACTGAGTATGGGGATGCCAATAGATACAAGCTTCTTGAAGTTATAGGGAAGGGTAGCTATGGAGTTGTTTGTGCGGCAATTGACACACACACTGGAGAAAAAGTAGCAATAAAGAAGATCCACGATGTTTTTGACCATGCGTCAGATGCCATTAGAATTCTTCGTGAAGTCAAATTACTCAGACTTTTAAGGCACCCTGATATCGTAGAAATTAAGCGGATAATGTTGCCACCTTCAAAGAGAGATTTTAAAGATATTTTTGTAGTCTTTGAGCTCATGGAATCCGATCTCCATCATGTCATTAAAGCTAATGATGATTTGACCCGCGAACATCATCAGTTTTTTCTTTATCAGCTCCTACGTGCGTTGAAATATATGCATACAGGTATCTGTTTCTTTACCATGTCTCAATAATTGTTTTAGCCCTTATACGAGTACTTCCTAACTTTTATATATTTTAGTCAAATTTGTGGGCAATAATTTGAAATGAACTGCTATTTATTGAGCTTAAGTTGGATTGCAGCAAATGTGTATCACAGAGACCTCAAACCCAAGAACATATTGGCAAATGCAAATTGCAAACTCAAAATTTGTGATTTTGGACTGGCAAGAGTTGCATTCAATGATGCTCCGACAACAATATTTTGGACAGTATGTATTTTGATTTAATTTGAATTGTAAATATAGCACATTGAAGTTATGAATTTTATCATGGTTTTCTTTTGGCAATATTGCAGGATTATGTTGCTACTAGATGGTACAGAGCCCCAGAACTCTGTGGAGCATTCTCTTCTAAGGTATAGTTTGGCAAGAATTTATTATTTGAGTATTCTATTCAATTATGCTATAAGATTATAGTTTGTGGCAACCTAATAGCTAGAAGGTCAATTGTGCTTATTTGTGTCCTGTTATGCTTGTTTATGTGTGGCTTGATTGAGGTATGAATTTGTCCTTTAGTAGACTGATGTTGACATATTGCGTGTAGTATACACCGGCTATTGATGTATGGAGCATTGGTTGCATCTTTGCTGAGGTCCTCGCAGGAAAGCCATTATTTCCTGGTAAAAGTGTTGTACACCAAATAGATTTGATTACTGATCTTCTTGGGACCCCATCACCAGAAACCATGTCAGGAGTATGGACCTTTCCTTTTCTTTCTTTCTTTTTTTCTTACATTATGTTGTGATAAACTTTTGTGTTATTTTTCATATAATGATTATTTTGTGTTTGATCATATCTCGATATATGCAGGTTCGAAATGAGAAGGCAAGAAAATACTTGATGGAAATGAGGAAAAAACGGCCTGTGCCTTTTGAGCAGAAATTTCCAAATGCAGATCCATTGGCACTTCGCCTTTTGCAAAGGCTTCTAGCATTTGATCCCAAAGATCGACCAACTGCTGAAGAGGTATCTATTTATCTACTATTTCATGTTTCCTTTGTTCCTGCCTTGTGACTATGGATCTTGTAATGGAAAATTATTTTTCTTAAATTTAATTTTGAAAACAAAAACATTTTTGCTCGTGTGTTTGGCAGGCATTGGCTGATCCTTATTTCAAGGGCTTGTCCAGAGTTGAGAGAGAACCTTCTTGTCACTCAATTTCAAAGTTGGAATTTGAGTTTGAGAGGCGAAGGTTGACAAAGGAGGATATTAGAGAACTAATATATCGTGAAATACTGGAATATCACCCTCAGATGCTTAAAGATTACATGAATGGAACTGAAGGAAACTTTCTCTATCCAAGGTCTGAAATATGATTTATCACGGATTCTACATGATGTCTATTACCTATTTTTATGAGTATAATATTTAGTTTATATGTGATAAACATAATTTATGGGTACATATTCCTCGCAGTGCAATAGGCCAATTCAGAAAGCAATTTACTCATCTTGAGGAAAATGGTGGCTCAGTCACTCCTCCAGAAAGGAGGCATGTCTCCCTTCCAAGGTAAGACTAATCTACACTTACCATGGCTCGTGGCTTTATGTTAACTGTATCTTTTCTTCTCGGTTCTAGATATTGATTCATCTTGAGTTTAGTAGCCGGTCTAGTTCTTGGGAATGCTTAGGACTTGTTGGGTTCTGATTAAAGTTTCTTGGATGTCATGGGGTTAAGCGGGAAGATCTATTTGCACAGCTATATGCTTAAGATGGATTATTCCCAACACATCCTATATTTATCTCAAGGTTTTCTCCCCATCTCCCCCTTACTCCCCCAACTAAAATCACTTTTTTTTTCCCTAAAAAAAAAAAAGTTTTAAACAAACTGGCCCTTAATTTGCCTTTTTACTAAATAAATTCTAAACTGTAAAACTATGAGGTATTGCAATGAGGTCCAATTTTAAAAGCTTTGTTATACTAGTAAATACTCTTTAAGCTTTTTGACTTTTTCTGCTTCCAGCGTCAGAATTCTACTGTGATTAAATTTTTTTTGGATCCATATGATAAGTAAATTTGCTTCTTACCCCTTCTGAAGGGCCACTGTTCACTCGGGTACAATCCCTCTTAATACAAAGCCAAATTTCAATTTGTATGAGAACAAGCAAAATGCAGAAGAGGCATCTAAGAGTTTAAGAGCAGCAGAATCAAATTCTGGAAATCAATTGAGGGGTTCCCGGCCTCCACCAAGGGCGCCAACAGGTATAGCCAAGCATAATAAATAAGTTTGCAATTTTAGCTTGATTATAAGTTGGGGCATTGGGAACATATGCTGTTCTATTTATGGAAGAAGCCACGGTTTTCTACTTCTAATTCTCACCTCGAGAGCAAGGTGAAGCTTAGAGGGCTGGGAAATGATGGGCTCATAACTAATGGACCCATCATATTCAAAATGAACTAGTTATAAGTAACATTCTGTATTCTTTAGTGTGCTGGTTCTATTATTTACTGGCTCGTCTTTCTTCACTATTAACTTTTCTATCAACACTTCCCACAGCTAAGCCAGGGAGAGTGGTAGGCCCAGTTGTACCCTATGAAAACGGGAGAAGCACAAATGCTTTTTATGACCCAAGGATTTTTTATCAAAATGCTCTTCCCCAAGCGGCTGGTTCTCCTTACTGCTTTTTCATACCTCAACCCATAAACTCACACAAGACTGTATCAGAGGCACACCTGATTTTTTCACAATGCAAGCATCAAATCCCATTCCAGCAGTGTCACCACCTAGCCAGACCTGCAATTGACCTCAACACCAACCCATACCACCAAGAAGCCAAGACCGATCAGTATGATAATAATCACATAATTACAATCGATACGAAGCTATTGCAGGCACAATCTCACTTTGGTCCAGTTGGCGCTGCAGCAGTAGCCATTGCATCCCATGGGCATTCTGGTGCTGTTCAGTATGGATTGTCATAGGTTAAGGACTTGTGTGAAAGGTGCTATGCTTTTTATGTCAGGAGTTGGATGGAAGGAGGTTGATTAAATCATTAAACAGGTTTAGTTTTTTTTCGTTCTTTTTTCCTTTTTGGTTCTTCAGGTTATACTTGTATAAATATATACGTGTACATTCAATTGATTAATAAGAAGTCAATTGTTCCTCTTAATCTTGACTTGATGATCTTTTCTTATCTTGAGGACACCAACAGGCACACATAGATACACTCATGCTTGCATTCATACACATACATATCATTGTTCACACATACGTAGAGAATATCATCAAACTTGCACAACAGGGTGTGTCAAGACAGCATAAGGGAGCATTGGATGATTGGGGAAATCCAAACAATTTTCCTTGGCACAGGCTACTTATTTGATTCATTGCAACACATTTGTCCTGTAAGGGAAAAATAAGGCTGGGCAAAAAAAACAACACAAATCAAAATGGGAAAATAAGGAGTAAAGATGGAACATATTAGCTCAATTCTATCTGCAACTCGAACGCATCTGAATATCCATTGCCCATGCTTGTATTTCTAGTAGCCTATGACCGACAAGCCTGACAGAAGCTTAATTTAGAACCCCATGAAGAAACTGCGAGAATTCTGTTCAGAGTCTATTCACTCAGTTTTTTTCTTCATTTTCATTGCATTGTTGTATCCTCATGGCATCTAGATTGGATTTTCCCTGGAGTTCACGACTAAATAGGCCTCTGAAGTATTCATCTACTCCTATTCTTTTGAACTTTGGTGGAGTATGATCAGTGACCAAGCTTGGTGAAGGACCTGTCTCTGCATCATATCTTGGACTGTAAAATGTAGCAAGGGAAAGTCTTTCTTTCTCAGAGTTTACTGTTGCTCGGTTCTCAACGCTTCGGTATGTCCCATTGGTTATGATCTGCCATGTAAAATATGCAGGAAAAGATAAAATAATTTATGTGGCTATGGGACACATTGAAAATATGGCAAAAATGATGCACATGCCTCTTTAATTCAGTATTAAACTCTTCAATTTGGCGGTCAAAAGTTTGATTCTCACTATCTCTTTTTCTAGGGTAATTTATTCCTAGTTATAAATGGCTTTGTAACATGGATTTAGTCTGTGAAATGCACTGCAGGTAAAAGGGAGAGAGATAATTAGGGAATGTTAGGTCTCATTTTTTGAAATGTGGGTCCCACTCCAATGTTGTGGTTGATGATCAATGCTGAATCTATCTTGTATGTTGTACCTCTAGTATGTCTCCAATGTTGAGAATGAATGCATTAGGGAGAGGCCTAACAGGTACCCACATGCCATCTTTTCTAATCCGAAGGCCTTCTACTTCATTGAGCTGCAGAAGTATGGCGAGACCTACAGCATCAGAATGGGGTGTGAGACCAATGCCTTTTCCATTTGTTCCATAACAGCCATTGCTAGATTTTTCATCTCAGCTGAGTATAGTTCTAGAGTTTCCCTGTATTCAAAACATGATTCAGCGTCAAATCAACTGGCTGATGACGAATATACGTAATTTTTCTATTGGGCATGCAAAATTTTTATGAGAAGGAAATGAGATCGGAAATGACTTTTATGTCCCTTCACCTAACATAGTGTTATGCATTTGCAAAAAGCTTGAAATGAGTCATGCTGTTCACAGCTTGTAAGTAGTGTGGCGTCTTATGTGTTGACTAATAAAGAAGAAATATTTTTGAAGTCAATAATTTTTTTCCTATGAAGAAATATGGATATATCTATCTAGAGAGAGAGAGCGAGAGATGAAACCTGAAAGGAAGAGGGAGGTGAGGGAATATGTGAGGCTTCCTCAAATGGACAGGAAGTGTAGTAATGAAGAAGAGGACAACCCCAATCAAGCTTTTTGATCCTCACTCACAACAAAGGCTTGTCCAAATCCCTCGGCTACTCCTTCCCTTTGCCAAAACTTGTTCTTCTCTGACATTCCCAGATTGAAGAATTCCTGTCTCCTTCTTCATCTTCTCCACCAACCATGACCCCACTCCATGATTCACCTACTACTACAATCATTTCAATCTTCAGTCAATGCTCTGTTCATTCATTTAGTCCTTTCTTTCTTGTTTATTAATTTATATCGTAAGGCAAGTGAAGAAGTATAATTGACAAAAGATGAGGATAGAGATAGAGAAAAGAGACCGCCTGGAAGAATCTCCACTGTTTGTAGGCGAGGTGAAGCTTTGCCAATTTTTCAGAAATTGCTAATTTACGGCAACTTTAAATTGTCATCACCAATACTTATAGGTGACAGTTTCATAAGTGATAACTTGATAGTTACAAAAAGTCACCATTCAAAATCTTTAGCAATAACTTTCACACTTTTATTCAATTTTTTTATAGCGAGCATTACCATTTTATTGTGGATAAAGCAATTTTTCAGTAATATTACCGTCTTTCATGATAACTAATAGACATAGTTAATGTAATATTAGGTTATAAACTTATTTATAATATATGTATATTATAAGCACATTGCATTATAAATTAATATTAAGCCCTAGGACTCAACCACCATTTTATACTTATTAAATATAATCTATAATTAATATGTATTAGTGTAAGGAAATTTGATAATTATTATTATTATTATCAAATGGCTATTTCCTTCTACATTTTATCCAGCGACTGTGCCATTTTTAATATCATAATTAGTTATTGATTTGAATTTGAATATGAATTTCGTCTACCTTGTGTTACTGTTACTCAACTTTTTTTTTTATAATCATTAAAATATAACACCATTATATTACATTTCATGCATTTAAAGTATTATTTTGACTGGTAGGTATAAATTTAGTTAAAAAAGACATCAATTCACATTTGTAGCCCTACCGGAATTAATCCATAAAAAAAAATACTTAACTAACAATATGAAAATGTTGATTTAATTATATTAAATTTTAATAAATAGTTTTCAAATTTACTTTTGAATGTTTCCTTAATTAGCTAATCTCAATACACAGCTTCGAAATTAATTGTTTTATAATGTATTACATTGCATTCAATCAGCTTTGGCAAAATAAATCAACTTTTTAAAATTTTAAATAAAAAATTTGTCTAAATAAAAATAAGTAGAAATTGAGTTATTTTATTAATTAAATTGCCAAATAAATTGTATTATATTGATGTTTAATTATAGATATGATATTTTTCTAATAATTCAAATAACCATAATTGATTTGATTGTCGTTGCCACCATTTATTGAGGTACATTAAAGTGTTAACACATTTTTTTAATTGCTATCGATCAATTACATGTTCAAATTTGAATCTTATAGTTAATTGGATTGTCTAGTTTATAATCAAATCTTAATTATCCTTTGATTTTATATCTATCATATTTAATGTATTTATTATCCAAAATTGATTTATGTTTTGAGATTACATATAAATAGTTATTATTTAATTAATTCAGCTAAATAATTAATAAATGACTTATTTTCATATCAATATTAACTTTTAAATCTGTTCAAAATTCGCCCTTTACATATTACAACTTAACAACAATAAATTAACTGAAAAGATTATAGTAAAAATTTATTTGTTTTAGATTATGAGATGTTCCTTCTTAGAATTAATATGTAGTTTCCTCACTATCATGGATGCAATAAAAGAGGCAATAGTCTTTCACGAGGAGGAAGTCAACAAGAATAAAAGGTTAAATGAACCATTTGAGATAGAAAGTCAACCAAAACTCGTTATAAGAAAACAATAAATTAACCAATAAGGATTAGATTTAGTGGAAGGAACCAGTTCTAATCTTTATAATATGAAAAATTAATATTTAAATTCTTATTAAGAGAAATATTTATATTTATTGTCAAATAGTTATTTAAATAAGATTAACTGACTAATATTCACATCAGGTAAGATTCAATGAAATATTATGAGATATATAGCATCTCTTATTTAACATATTAACAGCGGCATCAACTCAGAGTCGGCCTAATTAATCAATGCATGATTCTCTCAGCCTCCACACATTGCGCAGCAGCTTCAATGTCAGAACATGTTCCAATTTTATTGTAAAAACCGACCACACCCACCTCCCAAACTCATCTCTCACCACGGAACTAATTTCAGTACTCACCGCTCGCAGAGATGAGGATCATGGTGCTTTTAATTCGTTGTAGTGGCGCCAAGTCCCATCTATGTTCAATTTAAACCAGCCAGCCTTAGGTTTTTCCCAGTAAACCTCTCTCTCCATTATCTCTTCCTTCTTCAACTCCATAAAAAAATCTTTTTGCAATACCCTCGCCTCAGGCTTCTTCAAGTTCCGACATATCGGATTGCTTCGATCTATGTTCCTTCGCCATGATTCCGGCGTTCAGATCCGGCCTACTGCCATTAGGGTTTGGGTTTCCAGACTAGAGCATTTTGAGACTTCTGATGAACCGGCTAAGAACCAATTTCGGAGCTCATGTAGATTTGTTTTTCTTACTTTTATTTTTGCAAAAAATTAATTTAATGTGTTCAGAATAAAAATAAAGACAATTTTTTATTTAAACCGTTAAAACTGTATTTATCATGACCACCAAAATTGTTTCGAACTGGCCATGATAATTTCTTGCAAGTACTATCACTTTTTTTTTTTTAATTATCTGGCACATGATAATAAATAAATAATTCAATTTTTTTTAAATTAACTATAACCATCTGTAGTCTGTATCATTGATTATAAAAGACAATTTGGAGCTTTATTACATATATGACAATTATAAAAGACATGATATCTTCTTTTCATCCTCTTATTCTACTTATTAATTAGGATGAATCAATAGCCACCAATTATTCCTTAACAACAACAATTACGATAACCCAAATATTAAACAACTTGATTCAGAAACTATAATGATAATTAATGACGATTATGCCCTCCTCTCAAACACAACAGGAAGAACATTACCATCCAAAGCCTCCAGAATCTTCCCATTTTCACGTAATCCACCAATTTTCCCACAATCAAACCTACAAAGAGGACACACTTCTGTAGGACACCATTGAATGTTATAGATTCCTTCTGATTCTGTGTCCACAATCCTAAAATAATCAGTATAATCACGACCACCATTGGTACTACCAGTAACGATAAGTCTTCTTCCACTCGTTGTCTCCCTCTCGCCGACCTTCCAATTTGTTGATTGAACGCATATCGTGGCGGCGGCGAATGCTATCTTGAAGTCCCTGTGCACCTTCACGACGTTGTCTTCTCCAGCGAACGGTGAGAAGGTCACCGGCCGGCCTTCCCCTACGTCGGTGTTTAGCTGGCCGACATAGAGAGGGCACGAGTTGTTGCGGTTGATGAGAGTGAAGCGGCCGCCAGAGTCGGTTATCGCAGGTTTGATGTAGTACTCAACGCCGCGTTGAAGAGGTCGGCGGTTTGTGTCGACCACGGTAGCGCTGTCATCGGATTGTGATAGGGCTGAGGTGGCCAGCATCATTATGAAAAGCCATGGAAGGCAAAGGACTGAACTTGAAGCAAACTTCATATTGATTTTTTAACAAAGGGTATGGTTTTGATTGTGTTTTGTGGAGAAGAAAGGAAATGTATTTATAGGGATGGATATGGGGTTGAAGATAAGGAGGTAGATGAGTTAAAGTCCAAAATGTACAAATATTTTACTTGTACGTACCTTGAAGAGTTCTTCGATTTTTTTTTTAGTACAAAGAGAAAGAGTTCTTTGATTATTAATTGAGAAATGGATGACTTTTGCATGACGTGGTCTATATTTGATGAATCGTATATATGTTTACATTACGCCTTTGACTTTGAATGAAAATCCCAAGTTCTAAAATTTTTGTAGTGAAAAACTCAATCATTAGACAAATTTAGGGTTTTCGTTTCTAGTTTGATTTCAGGATGTTTGTAAACAGCTGAATATTTGCATTAATCAACTCAACAAAAGGTAATCAATACAATAATAATCCTAAAACACTTTAGGAAAGGAAAACATTTGGGCTGAGGATTTATGTTAACTTCCCTATTGATGAGGGTTATTTCACACGCCGTAAACACATTAACCAAGGACTCTTACTAACTAAGATGGATTTAATTTCTTTAACAACCTTAATTTATAGTTTAAAACAGCCTTCTGTACGTGTATCTAAATCAATTTTCAATTAAAAATTGAGTCAAAATAATCAACAAAGTAGTCCGGTATGTTGTCAAGGGATAAATATCCCTAGTTATATGTATGAAAAATTCCTAATGAGAGAGGCAAAATTCGTTTATATGATCCCTACGTCTTGAAAGAAATTAATCCTTAACTATGTTAAGGATACCGTTAGCACACACCGATGATAAAAAAGAGAGTTGAAAATACATGCGTGTTTGGAAACATAACATTTTAGTTTTAATAAACTTTTAGATAAACATGAGACTTTTCCATTTGCCTTGTATGAATTGAACACCAGATCAACTTGATACAAAATATATGTACGCACACATGTGTATATATGTATGTGTGTGTAGATGTATCCAATTTTTCCTCTATGTTGCTTGAAGCATTTTGTCTTTGGCACATAATAACTGAAGACCAAGATATATACTCTTTTGGTTTTATTCCTGTGATAGAAAGAGAAGAATTTTTTTTGTTATATTTATAAGTCATATTATTAAATTTTTATATAAATATATAATTTTATTATTTATTTATTATTGTGTTGATTTTATTCTCATAAAATATAATATATATTAAATAGAGATAAAATTAAAAAATTATTGAATAAGATAAAGGAGTACGTGTGCATGCATGGGTTGAAAATTTAATGATGTCACGGTGATGTTCAAACTTCAAAGGCTTGAGGCAATACACGGTTCGCATTCTGGATTTTGTTGGTTTGTTCATATATATATATATATATATATATATATATATATATATCAGTGTTTTCTCTTTTGATCCAAAGCGTACGTCATTCCCCAGAAAATATAATATATAATATAGATAAATTTGAGATTTTAAGTTTATCATGTAATATAAAGTCTCATTAATTTTTTTTAAATTAATATAGTTTAGATTAATAGTGACAGAATGATCATAAATAAAATTATCCAATTATTTTTATAATCATAAAAATATTTATCTAACTTTATACAATATTGTAATCCTTTAATATTGATAGTTTTTGTTAATGAAACTAATAATTTTACAATTATAGTATTAAAAAGATATTTTATAAAATTAAAATATTAGAATAAAATATTAGTGAAGTTAAATGAATAAGGTACACTTTTGCTATATGTGTTGATCATTGTAATAAGAAGACATGGTTATCTTCTTTTCATCCTCTTATTTTATTAATTAGGATGAATCAAAACTCCCTCAATAATTCCTTAACAACAACAATGAATCCAAATATTAAATAATTTCGAGTCAGAAAACTATGATTATAATGACAATTAGGCCCTCCTCACAAACACAACAGGAAGAACATGACCATCCAATGCCTCCAAAATCTTGCCATTCTCACGCAATCCACGGACTGTCCCACAATCAAACCTACAAGTAGGACACACTTCTGTAGGACACCATTGAATATTCCTCCGAACTGTGTCTTCACGATCCTAAAATAGTTACTGTAATCACGACGGCTCAAGGCTTTACCAGTGACGATGAGTCTTCTTCCACTCTTCGTGTCCCTCCCGCCCACCTTCCACAGTGTTGTTTGAACACATGTTGAGACGGCGGAGAACGCCACCCTGAAGTCCTTGTTCACCTGCACGATGTTGTCTTCTCCGGCATGCGGCATGAAGGTAACCGCCATGCCTTCGCCTAGGTCGGTGTTGAGCTGGCCGACATAGAGAGGGCAGTAGCCGTTGCGGTTGATGAGAGTGAAGCGGCCACCGGAGTCGGTTATGGCAGGCTTGATGTAGTACTCAACACCATATTGAAGAGGACGGCAGTTAGTGTTGACCACCAAAGTGGCGTTGCTGTCATCGGATTGGGATAGGGCTGACTTGGCCATCATGACGATGAGAAGCCATGCAAGGCAAAGCACTGAACTTGGAAGGCAACGTCATATTAATTGATTCTGTGACATAGAGATTGATTGTGTTTTGTTGAGAAGAAAGGATAAGCGATGAGGTATTTATATGGAAGAAAATAACGAGATTAATGAAGTAACGTCCAAAATCTACGAGTATTTTACTTGTATATGTATCTTAAGAGTTGTTTGATATTAATTATTAAGATTTTAAAATGGAGGAAATGGGGAATTTTCAATGCCGTGGGCTGCTTTTGTGATGATAATTGACAAGTCATTCATGTCACAGTTCTGAGTTCTGGCTTTGAATAATGCAAAACCGACAAAAGTTTTAATTTTGGTGATGATGGTGGCAAAGTCAATCTCAATTTTGACTAACTTAAAGGCCGTGTTTGGTAAGATAGACAAAACTTGTAGCAAAAACCCGCTTATTCAGCCACGTATGAGAGTTCTTATCCGCCATAAATTCTGCTCTATAACCTGATTCAGTGGATTTAATAAGAAAATCCAATTCAAGGCGTTTTTTTTATTATTATTAATGTAGGATTTTTCTTTTTTGGGTAAAAAAAAATTAAGTAAATTAGATACTAATTTTTCATTAAAATTAGAGCACAACCCCATAATTTAGATAATATTTATAAAAAAATTTATAAGATTATTTATTAAATAAGACATAATAATAATAGTAGTAAAAATTGAATTTAAATTCTTATAAAATATAAATCTATATTATCCATATCAACTCAATGTTCAATGGTCATGGACATGATATCAAACTAATCCTGTGGCGTAAAAAACCGACATCAACGTAATCCAGCAAGCTAAAAAGTATCGTCCACCCGGCCCAGATGCCCTGTTACATGATATGGTCAGGTTGGGCTTGGCATAAAAAGAAAAAATATATACTAATTATTCTCTAAAATGTAAATTAAAAGGTTGTTTTTTTTTATCCACACAATTCATCATAATTTTTATTTTGACTATATCTAGATCTGACTTGTATTATACACTTAACTATAATAAATAAATCTCCTAATAAGAATTTTTTATATACACTAAAATTTAATCTCAAAATCTCATTTAAACGATACTAAAATATTTAAAAAAAATCAAAAGGTTGGTTTTTTGGTGTTACATAAAAGGTCGGTTTTCATTCAACTAAATGTAGTTATATTGAGATCAAGTCAGGCTACAGCAAAGCCAGACTTGCTCTTTTTTTTTGGTACAAAGCAAAGCCAGACTTTATTTAACCGCTCAAGACTCCGTCTAATAAAACAACAAATAGGGTTCTAAAACTAAAACTTACATGTTAAATAAGTCCCATCACCTATCACTTTACTAAGTTGTACATTCATTGCAGAGAATCATTGTTCACAAAACATATCCATCTAGAAATACAAGATCAAATGAAGTAAACTTGAAATCTGAAGCACCCAAACATGAAATTCGTGTCAGAAAGCTAACTAAAAGAAGTTAAGAACAGTCAAGTTTGTTTGTGGACACCAACTAGCACCATTCAAACTGATATTGTACCAAGGGACTAGCACGTGACTAGTATTAGGCTACTTGTGTTCTTCAGCAACGATTCTGTATTTTCCAGATAGCTGTTGCTGCAAGTAGAATCATAATCATTTACAGATAAGAGAAATCACGTGGATTCACTATTAATAACTCGAGGGGAAATTAAATATATCGTTGACAAGTCTACTTCTATGAAAATCTTGATTTAGATCCTCTAGATAGTGTTCAACGTTGTTGCCATCATCATATTTTTCAAGTGATCTAATTTCATATTTCTGTCACATCTTCATCCAAAAATTTAATGTCAAATTTAACTAACAGTCGCTTAGTTTAGGTGCAAAGGACAAAAAGAAAGGCAGATTGCTTTACTTACTTTGAAACACTGAATACACAAATAGATATAAATGCGCTAAACACATGCAAGTTGCTAAACTTAATCGCTTCAAGAAATATCAGCTTATTATTTCCAACTGACCTAAATATGAATCAATGATATCAATTATATAAATTACATCGAAGTTATTGGATTGTCAAATTTGGCTTAAAATTTTGAAGATAGTATCATATAAACACAAACCTAAAATCATTTAGAAAATAATAGACAAATTATGAGACCAAATTCAAACTCATATACTATTAGCACACCAAAATTATATCCTAGCTTGACAAAAGAAACAGAAAGCTTCCTTTAAAAAGATGTACCTTTTTCCATAATTCAGTGTGGCTTTTGCAGAAACCGGCAACGATGGTAGCATTCTTCTTCCCTTCACGATACTCAATGGTAAGATCCTCTTTCAACCCACAAGTGACATGAAAAGCCAAAGGACACTTAAGCTCAGAACACACAATGACACACCCATTTGAAGATTCACAAATATAACACATCTCAGACCACCTCTTCTTGGGAACCTTAGAGCAATCAATCCCTTCTCTTCCTTCTGGGTCCTTGAAAAACACCTCAGGGACCAAAACCGCGCACACAATATGAGCCCACCGTTCATCTACAGTGGGTTTCATAGCCCCTTCCGTTTTAGTACAGAGGCAACAAGAAATGTTGTTTTCATCATCATTCTTAGTTTGAGAAGACAATGAAACTCTGCATTTTTCACAGAACCAATCACCTTCTGGTATTCCCTTTACAAGCGGATTGCCATAGCATGAGGCGTGAACCATAAGATCACACCCATCACAGAGAACAATTGGATCTGATGGATCCCCATCTGTGCTTTGACATACAGCACACACAATCCCATCCTCATCTTCCTCATCAACATCTTCAACATTTTCAGTTTCATTTTCATTTTCATTTTCAACATGGAGGGAGTTCACTACAAGTGGAATCTCACCATCATTGGGTTCATCATCAACTGATTTTACTTCTTCCTCAATCGATGGTTTGTATTCAACATTGAGGTCAATGGAGGAAACACCGACATCGGAAGCAAAATCAGGTTGAAGAGCCCATACCCGTTTCTTGGCCGGTAACGAATAAGCGCTGACAGAAACTGAAACTGGAGAATCGGAAAGAAATGTTGTATCTCGAGATTCCTTACGCTTCTTTGCCGGTAAGGTTGAGCAAGAAACGCCGGCGCCTTCATCCTGAGTTTTGTGATTGTGATGTCGCTGTTGATTCTGGAGCTCTTGTTGCTGTTGGATGAATCTGAATCTCTTGAGGGGAGGTAAGCCATGATAATTGGGATCCATTTGGGTTTGTTTGTTGGGTGTGACGGCAAGACTCAAAAGGAAGTAAGGAAAATGCAGGATTGAGAGAGAGAGAGAGATTGAAAAGAAATAGAGATTTGGAAATTTAGAGGGAGCAAAGGGAGTGAAATTTTTGCTTTCGAGTTTTGGAATTTGAAGTTTGAAGTTTGAACAGAGCGGTGAAGTCAAATTGGAATGAGAAAATTGAAGCTTTTCAATATGGCGGGAGACCAAAAATATTGTGCCGTGCGTGGGGAAAAAAATCGCGCTTGCTTTGATTTTCCTGGTTCGGCTTTTGTCAATATTTTCAGAAGATCTGGGCTTGACATTAATAAAATGACCAAAAGGTACTGGTTCAAGCCTTTTTATATACATATGAATTTTTAAAATTAATATTTTTGTAAATTATATAGTATAATCTAAAAGGTAAATTAAACATATGGAAAACATTACATTTTGTTATAAAATTTATATCTATTAATAATTTAATTAACTATTAATAATTATTTATATAAATTAAAAAGTTTTAATTATATTGTTTAACCATGGCAAAATAAAATTTGTTCTGTCCAAAAGAAAACCAGGACATATATGATAATATTAAGTTTTTATTTGATCAGTCATTCAATTACAATAAACTTTTATAAATTTGTGTTACAAACTATGTAAACTCATTGTTTTATGTACTGTGTATTTAGTTAGACATAAAACATAATTATTTTGGACTTAAACTATAGATTAAGTATAAAAGTAGCCCAAAACATCTTTTATTTATAAAAGTAATTATAGGGAAAACTATAGTTTGAACACTTGAAACTATAATTTTCAATGAGTATCTCCTACAAGCTTTTTTTTTCATATTAAATGAGAGTCTGAAAAAAATCTTATAAAAAAATGTCTTTTAGACAGATGTTAGAAAAGGATTTTTAGAGAAGAGTTTATAGAAAAAATAGTTATAAAAAAATAAATGTTTAAATAGTTATTATAAAAATGACTTTTATAATTAGAAAATTATTAGAAAGGATATAATTTTGTTAAAAATATTAAAGAGAAAATAGGGTGGAGAAGAGTGAAGAAAAAAGAGAGAGTGGAGAAGAAAGATGAGAGATTGTGTAAAAAAAATAATGGCAAAATAGTAATTAGGTAGTACATAAATTCTTTTACTATTCTATAAGTTAGTCTCAGTAACTTATCTAAAACCTTAGTTTTAAATCATAGTTTGATTTAAAAACTCTTTTGAACAAGTATGACTGTTTGTTTTAAAATTTTTTTAAACTAAGGTTTAGGCCAAAAACCCTTTTAAAACTTTAGTTTGGTGGTCTTCCAAAAGGGCACTATAAACATGTGATATGCCAATTTTGCCCTTCTTATATTTTTGTCTTTTTGTCAATTTATGTCATTATTATTTTTCCTCATGTTTTTTTTAATAATTTACCTATAAAAAGAGTTATTATGATAACAATTATCCAAACACTTATTTTTTAAAAATTACTTTTTATATAAAATATATTCTCTATGATCAATTTATAATCAATTTTATTCATAATATATTCTTCAAAAACTAAATCAAACACAATCAATTAAGAATACATTTCCTTTATAGTATGTTTAGTAAGATGGAAGAGTTTTTAATAGAAGTAGAAATGAAAATAGAATTAGGTTATAAATGGGTTTTAAAAGTTTATTTGGTAGAATGAAAATGAATATGAAATTAATATATATATATATTTTTATAACTTTGGGTAAAATGATCTAAAATATTTTCTTATAAATTGAGAAGGGTTAAAGTTGTCTATTTTCATCATCTCATTTCTCAACTTTTTTTATGAAAGTAAAATAACCCAAAATGTTAGAAATAGAAATGACTTCTATTTTATCAAAAGGGAAGTAAAATATTTTACTTTTACTTCCATTGTACCAAACATGCCCTTCGTGTATGTTTGGTAGGATGAAGAGTTTTTTATGGAAGCGAAAGACAGAAATAGAATTAGGCTGAAAATGTATTTTAAAAGTTTGTTTCGTAGAATGAAAATGAGTATATAATTGATATATATTTTTTTATAAGTGAGGGTAAAATGATTCAAAATATTGTTTTATAATTTAGGAAGATTTAAAATTATCTAAAAAATTTATAACTTGAAGTAAAATAGTCTAAAATATTTTATTTTCACTTCCATCATATCATTTTCTAATTTTTTTTATTGCATCATCTCATTTTCTAGTTTTATTTATAAAATTGAAATGATTCAAAATATTATAAGTAAAAATAAAAGTATCTTCTATTATATTAAATAAAAAAATAGAAGATTTTAGTTTTATTTCTGTTATACCAAACATATCCTTATGCAGTAGTCACATGGACCATTATTAAAATAATGCTAGACTAGACAAATTCCGTGTGCTCAGTGATTCATTGTTCACAAGTAATCGTTCTGTGTGTGTAGCCTACTTGTTAATTTTACTTGTAAAATAAATTCCTCAATAAAAAAATAAGTATTACTTGAATTTATAAATCTTTATAGTTCCGACCTAAGGAAACAAAATTTAAAATAATTAAACCTTTTAACAATTACAGTTGGTCAATAATAATGGTGGAATTTTTATAATTCAACCATTTAAAAACTTTAATTTCCATATAAGATAACACACACAAAACTGGTTGTTCTCCAACATTGAAGTTAGCATTACTTCTCTTTTAATTTTTTTTTAATTTTACTCGAGTATGTATTCGTCCAATTTCATTTGCTATTATGTAACTTGTACTTTATAATCTTTTATTTTATTTAATGGCATTTTGATCTTTTTTATAAAAGAATATAAAGATATTGATTATTGAAACTAACCTTTTTATCTTATAAATACATAAGATTTCTATGAACTAACGCTTCCTTTCATTAGATGAAATGGTAGTCTAATTTCATAATCTTTCTCTAAATATAACTTTAGGTGATTTATAAAACATGACTGACTATAAGCCCGTTTGGATAAGAATTTGGAAAATAGCTTATGAAAAAAAAGAAAATTTTGGCCAGCTTTTAAAAAATGATTTTTGAAGAAGAACTTATGAAAAAAAAAATAATTTTGAATAAATGAGTGTTTGGATAGTTATTTCTAGAAATACTTTTATTATTGGTAAATTATAAAAAATGATATGAGTATTAAATGATGAGACATAAGAAATGAGAGGAGAGAGAGTGTAAGAAAAGAAAGGAGAGAGGGTATAAAAAAAGTAGGAGAGAGGAGAGAATGTGTAAGAAAAATTAGGGGTAATATAATAATTAGTTAGTTCATAAACTCTTTTACTGTTCTATAAGCTACTCTGACAAGTTTATATGAAATCTTAATTTTAAACTATAGTTTAATATAAAAGCCTGTTTGAATGAATATATCTGTTTGTTTTAAAATTTTTCAAAACTTAAATTTAAAATCTAAATTTTCCCTCCTCCTAAACATGTACTATATGCCTATATGAGGAATGTCAAAACTATAATTTTAAAAGTATTTTTACATTAAATTCCTCTTACATGAGTATCTAAAATAATCACTTCTAAAAAGCTGATCCTATATGGATTTGAATAGATTTGAGACACCTCCCTTCACTTCATTATGAAAAACTCTGGGCAATGGCATGTCCACATAAAATTGCCACGGTTACTACAGCAACAGGTGGCATCAATGGGTTGAAAAATTTAAGAAATTTGCCACATAAAACTGCCACGGTAGTCTCCATTTGCAATCAGCTCTATCCGATACTTGAAAGATTTTGTGTTTGAATCTCCCATTCTCCACAACTCCGTCATTTGAAGGAAACAGTGGTGCACCATATCTCAGCGGGTCACTAAGGCCATCAAATATTTTCTTGCACCAGCTTTTCCAGATCGAGCAGTAAACTGAGCCAAAAACCCTACTCCAAGGCCACCATGATAGTTTTCTTGAACCATGGCCATTGACCAAGTTCCATTTCAGCCAAACTTGCAAATCACCACTAAAAAGCACAGAGATATAAATGGGTTTAATAATAAACATCCACACTCTGCTCGCACTCTCACAATGTCGCAAGGCATGCATAATAGCTTCCTCATTGTCAACCTCTAAAGGACACTCAAGACGATTTGAGGGAACATGTTTTGCTCTGAGTAATTGGTAGGAAGTCTCTCATAATATATTTGCCACATAAAGAATTTAGATCTCTCCGGGATATTCCATCACCATAGTTTCTGCCAAATAGAATCCGTCAAGATGCCATGGTTAGTATAAACCATATGATAGGCTGCTTTAACACTGAAATCCTCGTCCGTCGCATTCCTCCAACAGCAAATATCTATTCCCGACCTCGTAGGAGGTTGAATCAAATGGATCTTTTGAAGGACCCAGTTAGGAAGAAAAGTATTCCACTTATCCCAATCCCACGTACCACTGCTAGTCACAAAATGATTAACCTTAGCTTCAGGGTCCAACAAATGGAAATTTCTATCCACATAGTCAATAAGGGTTTGGTTGGTCTAGGGGAGACCATCTTTATCTCCAAGCTTTATATTGGAACCACGGACCAGTTTACTCCCCACTCCTTTCATGAACATGTCCCAGACAGAAATAATACCATTCCAAAGGGCAGATTAATTTATTCTTTTTAAGACTTCAGGAAACTTTCGATATGTGGATATGTTACGTGTGTTTTTTATACTGGTACGTGAACAAGCAAGGACTTGTTTTTACTCTCATAGCAAATGTAATTCCCAAATCCCAATAACGACATAATCTTATTCAAAGACGGGTGAGATCCTTCTTCCTCATTTGCACTACTCTACCTCCTCAAATCATGTTTCGTTTTCTCCCTAAAACCAACCCTAATGGGGGGCAAATCAACAACTACTCCATTTCTCCAACACTCGCAGAACATCTTTCTGTTCAAAACCATCGTTTGTTCGCAAGGTACTGCAATTCAATCACGACAAGTCTCCATTCTTTCACTATCTCATATCTTATTGATAAATGTGGGTTCTCACCTCAAGAAGCGGCTTCAGATTCTAAGTATGTCAGCTTCAAATCGAGAGAAAAACCAGATTCGGTCATAAATTTCTTGAAAAATCATGGATTCTCACAATCCCAAATTTGTTGTTTCATAAAGAGAAGTACCACAACTTCTTTGATCTGACCCTGAGAAAACCTTACTCCCCAAGATCAATTTTTTCATATCCAGAGGCGTTTCAAGCTCAGACATCCCTAAGCTCTTATGTAGTTGTCCTACCATTATGAAGAGAAACTTAAATAAGCAGCTTATTCCTTCTTTTGATTTCTTTCAATATTTGGCTATTTGCTTCAATCTGATGGCAGATTCTTTAAAGCTCTTGAATATTGCTTTGAAATTCTTCTTGATATCAACACACGATGGGCCTAACATGAAGCTATTAAGAGAAATCAGAGTTCCTGATTTGTTACAACTGTTTCCTAGGGCACTGTCTAAAAATCCTGGTACATTTAAGATGATTGTGGAGAGAAGTAAGGAAATGGGGTTTGATCCTTCATAGTTTCGTTTTATTTTGGCCTTTTGGGAATTTTCATCACTGAGCAAATCTTCATGGGAAAAGAATGCTAGTGTTTATAAAAAGTGGGGTTGGTCTGATGACGAAATTCTTGTACCATTTAAAAGGTATCCCTCCTTTATGAAGATATCAGAAGAAAAGATTGAAGCAGTGATGGAATTTCTTATCAACAAAATGGGGTGTGAATTTTCCACTGTTACTAGATATCCACAAATTTTTCCATTGAGTTTGAATAGGAGATTTATTTCAAGGCGTGCTGTAATTGAGATTTTGTTGTCAAAGGAAGGGTTTGGTTAAGAAGAAGACTTTTCCTGTTATATTTACTTACACTGATAGTGTCTTTCTGAAGAGATTTATCATGCGCCACAAGAAGGAATTAGCTAGTGATCTAATGAAGCAGTATCCGGGTAAATTGGAGCTTGCAATGTGAATAATGAAGAATGGAGAAGCTTTTTTAAGGTAAGTATATGAACTACAGAGATGATAGGAGGGAGAATTACTAAAAGGTCATAAAGAAATAATTTAATCATAAAAAAGATTTAAATAATATAAATTTGTTATCAATTCCTATAATAAAATTTATCATTATTATTAGTTCTTTAGTTATTATTAAGATTTTTAAATAATTAAGCCTTTTTATTTAAAATTTTATAGTAATTCTCCTATAATAGATAAAGTTGGTTTGGATGGATGACATTATTGATTTCTAGGATGGAGGTAAGGATTATATTGGGGCATTGAAATGGAAAAGAATAGGGACGATTTAACATAACATAGTTATTATTGTGTCACTTTCATGTGATGCTAACATGCTGCAAATTATAGTTCATGCTCTTTCCCTGTCTTTGATGTACTAAGGGCCCGATTGGTTAGTAGAAAATTGAAAGAGTGAAACGAAAATTCGAATTTTCCCTTGGCAGTGGCTGCTTAGTTAGAAGAAGAGGTGGGAAACGATTTTCTCAATAGCGGTATTTTCTATTGCCCAAGGGAAAATGGGATTCCCCCTATTTTGGTGGGATCTGATTTTCTGTCCATCACCGACGCTTTGAGTTTTAACCCAACAAAGCCACCCTCATGACGCTAGCCTCCCCGGCGTCTTCGTCATTGCCTAGAATTTGGGATTTGGGTCGTCTCCATCATCATCACCAGCTCTATAGTGGAAGTCAAGGAAGCTATAATTGAACTGAATTTGTTATCTGGGTCGTCGCTCTACTACCTGAGGACTGCGTCAGCATCTGCGGAGGCGCCGGGAGATCGGAATTTAATGGAGCAACCAGAGGGAGGCGGCAATGTAAGTCTGATGATAATCGATTCGGTTCTAGTAGTCCATGGTAAGAGCAGTTCAAGTAGTGGTAGAATTACTGATACAACAGCATAGAGGCTTAGGCTATTTGGGGTGAATATGGAATGTTCTTCGTCATCAAGCACAGTAGGACAATTGCCAATAGCTGATTCATCACTTTCCTCACCAAATCTCGAGAGAATCCCATCATGAAGATCAATAAGAACCACTTTCTTCATCAGGAAGAACAATCCTGTATATATATATAATGATCATATAGTTGGTATCTTGGTTGTTTTCGTTTTTCTTGGTGTCTTGTAATTGATGGACAGTGCCACATGCTAAAAGTAACAAAATATTAAGTAAATATGGTGAGCAACCAAGTTTGACAAAACTCTAAAAATATAACAAAAAAGGGTCAAAGTTGATTAAAAAAGAAGCATAGCATAACTTTAATGAATTTATATCACTTAAATTTACTTTCTCGCTCCAAAAATTAATTTGGGTGCAGTTATACATTTCATTATTAAGTCAAATAATGAAATTTATTTTAAGCCATGAAATCAATTTTATTTATATGAAATTGATTTGATACATGAAATCAATTTTAAAAAATCATTGGATTTTTAAATTATTCTGTTATACCCTATTTTATACTATAGTAAATATAGCAAGTCTCATTCTATTTAAATTTGATATTAAGACAATAATAAAAGCAGGTTTCCATAATGAAAATCTATTTAACTATATTAAAATAATTTAACTTCGCCAAATCTATATCTTACTTTGATGAAAATAGAATGTGAGTAATCTGAAAGTGATTTTAATTGTAAAAAGCTATAAGGAAGTAGTTATAAATTGAATTTTTAGATTTAAAAAAATGAGTTGTTGACTTGCACAATTTGTTTAGAAATTTTTAGCATATTTGATTTAATTGTTTATTTTATTTTATTATTGTTATAAGTTTCAAAATAAAATGTATTTGATTCAGTATCTTATTAAAATGCTATCTTGGAATTATTATTTATACTATTTAGTTATTATTTTTACTTAATTAGTTTTTTAATCATTTAATATATTATTAAAATCTATATTATATTTATATTTATTTAACTTATAATTTACTTTTTATTCATTTTATTTTTATTGAATTATTGTATTGATTATCAAATTTTAAAATTCAAATATGAATTTAATTAATATTTATATTTATTTAAATGATAATATTACCAATTCTTTATGAATAATTAAATTCTTAAATTTTTTATTTTTAAATTATAATATGAATTTGATTAATAGATACTTATTAAGGCTTCCATGCATGGGAAGGTGCTTGCACTCTCTGTGTTTCTTGCTGGTTGACTTCATTGAATGCTCTAACTTTGCCATAAACAAAGAAAAAACATTGCGCGAAGTTCATGTGATTGTTGGAGTACGTAGTAACTTTTAATCAGAATATGAATGTGTTTATATAGAACGACAGTAGGAAAATGTGTTGGGACTTCCAGATCTCCTGGGCAGCGGTTTTCTGTGTTTTTGTTCTATTTATAATTTATGGCATTCAATTTATCATATAAATGTATAATTTTATTTCTAGTTTATCTTTTTATGTGATTTTTTGAAATTTGAAAAAAAATAAAGTAAAAAATAATTTAAATCAAATAAATGAATGGTTTGTTTATTCTTTCAAAACAATAGTTATTTTTTTTGAATATATTAAAGAATATATGTAAATTAATATAACTTCAATTTATATTATATATTCTTAAATTTACTTAACTAAATTAATTATATCTTATATTAGTTATAATTAAATAATTTTTTTAATTTTTTTAATTTATGTAAAAAAAAATTAACTAGTTTTAACATTAATGATAGTAAGATAATTATACTCATATAGTTTTATTTATAAATTATTTTTAACATATTTCATATATACTAAAAAAATCATAAATTTTATTAACTATTCTATAAAATTTAATAATTTTTAAAATTAACTCTATTTAATATATATTATATCTTATAAAAAAAATTATTATACCAAAAAGGTAAAATTTTATGTTTTATATAAAAAAAAAAGTTCTCTTTTTTAGCCCCCATGAGTAGTATTTCGATATTTTTAACATTCTCTTTTTGGAATGGTATGGCCGGGAACTTGCACCCTCCTGTATAAAGCAAACAACCCTAAGCAATTAAGCAAAGGTTATCTGCATCAGTTGGTAAGTGACTAAGTGCCTTCTCCCTTTTTACTGTGCTTTAGCTTTCTACAAT
Source organism: Leucaena leucocephala (assembly GCA_037074615.1). Lineage (NCBI taxonomy): Eukaryota > Viridiplantae > Streptophyta > Magnoliopsida > Fabales > Fabaceae > Leucaena > Leucaena leucocephala. The sequence goes on along the minus strand of CM073543.1, from coordinate 5,836,565 downwards.
CCATGTTCTGTTTTCTCCGCAAAACAATCCCTTTTCGAAGGGGTACTATTTTCGACACCGTTTCTCCAGAATTGCTTTGTCTTCAACCCCAATGGTTATGTGTCAGCTACTGTAATTCAGTCGCATCAAATGGGAGTTCTTTCACTGTCTCATATCTCATCGACACATGTGGGTTTTCCCCCCAAGAAGCTGCTTCAGCTTCTAAGCGAGTCAGCTTCGAATCGCGAGATAAGCCAGATTTGGTTATCAATTTCCTCAAGAGTCAAGGACTCACTCAGCCGCAGATTCGTCGTTGCGTTAGAGTGGTCCCAACTATTCTTCGATCTGATCCTAAGAAAGCCTTCCTGCCTAAGATTGAGTTCTTCAAATCCAATGGCGTTTCGGTCTCAGACATCCCTAAGCTCATATGCAGTTGCCCTAACATCATGGAGAGAAGCTTAAGTAAGCAAATCATTCCTTCCTTTGATTTCTTTAGAGATCTGTTTCAATCTGACGTCAAATTCATTCAAGTTATCACAACTTTCTCGGGTATTCTTCTTGATTTAAATAGCCGTCCCATGCCTAATATAAAGTTATTAAAGGAAACAGGAGTTCCTGAAGCAAATATTAGAAGATTGTTGCAATATTTTCCTTCAGCAATAACTAAAATTCCTGTCCGATTTGAGGAGATTGTGAAGGAAGTGAAGGAACTGGGGGTTAATCCTTCGATGGTAAATTTTGTTTTAGCCGTTGCTGTGTTAGCATCAGTAAGCAAATCCACATGGGAAAAAAAGGCTAATGTTTATAAGAAATGGGGTTTGTCTGAGGATGACATTATTGCAGCATTTAGAAAGCGTCCATTAATCATGAAGTCATCAGAAGATAAGATTGATGCAGTGATAGGTTTTTTGGTGAACAAACTGGGATGTGAATCTTCCATTATTGCTAAATATCCAGGGGTTGTCGCATTCAGTATGAATCGGAGGTTTTTGCCAAGAGGTGCTGTGATTGAGGTTTTGTTGTCAAAGGGTCTGTTGCAAAAGGAAAGTGTGCCACTTTCATTTATGTGCCCTGATAACATCTTTCTGAAAAGGTTTATCATGTCTCACCAGAAGGAAGCTTCTGAACTATTGAAGCTGTATCAGAGTAAATTGGAGCTTGCAAGGTGAACACACAAGGCTTCTATCAGGTAGGGTTTATAGAGAAACAAATACAACCTTACCCTTATAAGCGAAGAGGCTCTTTCTAGAATTTGAATCGTGATCTCCAAAATCAAGAATGGAAAGCTTACAGGTATGGGAATGGACTGAGATGATACGGTGGTTTAGTCTCTTCTCACCAAATTTCTTTGGTGCATAACATTATCATTTTCATTGATATAGATAGAGATTCTATCTTGTTTGCTTTCATTTACCTTGGACCTGACCAATCCAATTAATGAAACTTTTCCTAGGCAGTCAAATTTCTCCTTGAATTGAACTGGATCCTAATTTGAACAGGGTCATGTGATATACAATGGCAATGTTTAAATTGTTTCTTTCTTTTAATTTATTTTCTTAAAGGAAGACATCGGGAGGTGGAAACATGTTCTGAATGCATTGAATTGAAACATGTATGAAGGGGAAATGTCATTTGATTGATCAAAAGCCAAATGAGAGTGGTTAGGGCACATAATTAATAGAACAGCTTTAGGAATTATTTTCCATTCATTTGATTTTTTTGTCTCCTTGACAAGTGATTCATCATACATGCTTATTAACCACCTCCTTGATTATATTAATTATCTTCCTTCCAAAAGAAATCCAAGATGATCTTCTGTTGAAAGTGCAGACATCAGTTTTCAGACTGTCATTTTTTTCTCATCAAGTTCAAGGTATTTAGCTATTAAGATTGTGTTAAATATTCCATGCTGACTACAATAATGCAAAGTTGCTAGCATCTAGTCATTGCTATATCATTTCCACCTTTTCAAGTTTCAGAAATACATGCACATTGTATTTCAGGATTATCATTCTGTATTCTCGTTCCCTGAACAATCACCCCAATACAAGTGTAACAAGTCTACTAGAAGCTTATTAAAAGATTTTAGAAGCGCAGATTCATACTTCAATTATATACCTTATAAAACTTAGATGCTGAAGGAACGAGAAACTATCATTCAAAAGAATACAACACAGTTTTGTTTTTATACAAAAGTTTTAGTTGGGTTTAAGGGGTTCACCAGCGCCAGAGTATACCTTAAGCTCAAAAAGCATTTATAAAAGTGTTTATAATTACCTATCAACAACGATATCATATTGGTAGCGAGATTTAAATTCATAATATAATACAATTCAATTAGAAGCTTCAATCATATACCTTATAAAACTTAGATGCTGAAGGAATGAGAAACTATCATTCAAAAGAATACAACACACTTCAGTATAAAAACAAAGCCATTGTTAATGGTTTGTTTTTTTATACAAAAATTTGAGTTGGGTTAAAGGGGTTCAATAGGGCTAGTGTATACCTTAAATTTAAAAAATATCTATATAAGTATTTATAGATTGTTCATTAATAAGGTTTTTGTATCAACAGTGGAATTTTAATTTATAATCTTATGAGTTATAGGTGAACGTTTTACTAATTATATAAGCCTCTGTTAATTAGCCTATCTTTTATCTAAGCTTCGGTACCTAGCAAGAAGGCTGATTGCTTCCACTAATGTCTCACATCTTAGTTCTTTGTTTTAGTAAAGATTTATAGCAAGGTCAAAAGGCTATATTCAATTCTAACTATGAAAGCTTTAACGTCACAATTTTCAATAAAATTATAATTTCTTAAAAAAAAGGTCTAAAAGTGTCACCCTGAAAGTATTATATGCGTTGACAATTTAAAAAATTAAAAAATATTTTAATACTTTTTAAATATGTATACTAAAAAAGTCAGTATGTATCAGTAATGAAAATGATCAGTTTGACATTGATATCTCAATTAATTTGAAATATGGGTATTTCACAAAAAATTTGTAACGACATTAGTGATTAGACATTAATGTGAATCATACCCTTCTTTCTTCTCCTATTTGTGTCGGGGTCCTCATTGTTCCAAAAAATATGACGTCAAAAATACCTCTCATTCATTTTATAATTCATAAATATTTGACTCACAATAAAAACAAATTTGTTAATTTTAAGATGACTTAAAAGTAATAATTCTTTAATGCATTTTTGTCTTTTTATCGAGAGAAAAAAAGGTGATAATTCTTTAAGATGAATTGTAAATAATAAGACCATAAATTCACATTCCTCATATTTCGTACAAGAGAGTTTCAATTTACAAATCAAGCAAAAGTGTGCTTTTGATTTTTTTTGGTTTAATTCTTTAATTTTAAAAAGTCTCAGGTTATGTTTTAAGTGTAGAGATATCTTTAACTAAATTAAAAAGTGGCATGTTTTTTAATTATATAACTTTAACAGTCTCAAGTGGTGATTTTTTAACCATAATCGTTGTTTAAAAATAAACTTAATATATTAATATATAAGAATATTATCAATATTTAAAATATTAACATCAGCATATTTTTCAATCACATTAAGGTTAAAATATTGGAAACCATTTTATAAAATATAAAAGATGAAAATAAAATCTTGTGTAAAGACTTACAAAATAACTAAATAAATGCAATTTTCCCTTTTCCTTTTGATTTTGATTTTTTTTTCGCCAGACATTTTGATTATTTCCAAAGCCAGGAAGCTATGCCCTGGTTTATACTGATACGTCTTCGCGCGAGGGTTTTGCTTGGCAAGTTTTGTGAATCCATGTTTTGCTTTCTCAGAAGAATCGTCCCTTCTCGGAGGCATATCTCTCCAACATTTCAACAATTACTTCGTGTTCAAAACAAATGGCTACCTGCCACTGCCAGGTATTGTAATTCAATTGCATCCAATGGGCATTCTTTCACAGTCTCATATCTCATTGACACCTGTGGCTTCTCACCAGAAGAAGCTGCTTCAGCTTCCAAGTATGTCAGCTTCAAATCGCGAGAAAAACCAGATTTGGTTATCAATTTCTTGAAGAATCTTGGATTCTCAAAATCCCAGATTCTTCGTTTCACACGAGAAGCCCCGCAGTGTCTTCGATATGACCCTGAAAAAACCTTGCTCCCCAAGATCGAGCTTTTCATATCCAGAGGCGTTTTGAGCTCAGATATCCCTAAGCTCTTGTGTACTTGTCCTAACATTATGAGAAGAAGCTTGAATAAGCAGCTCCTTCCTTCGTTTGATTTCTTTCGGGATTTGTTTCAATCTGATGACAAGCTCATCAAATCTGTTACATATTTCCCGGGCATTCTTCTTGATACTAACACCCGTGTCGTTCCTAATATGAATCTATTAAGAGAAGTCGGAGTTCCTGAATCAAATGTAATTAAATTGTTGCAACTGTACCCCAGGACATTTACTACAAGTACTGGTCGATTCAAGATGATTGTGAAGGAGCTTCAGGAAATGAAGTTTGATCCTTTAAGGTATCTATTTGTTATGGCTGTTTATGCGTTGTCGTCACTAAGCAAATCTACGTGGTCAAAAAAGGCTAACGTGTATAAGAAGTGGGGCTGGTCTGAGGAGGACATTATTGTTGCTTTTAGAACGTCTCCATTTTGTATGAAGGTATCTGAGGATAAAATTGATGCAACAATGAAGATTCTCGTTGATAAATTGGGCTGTCCACCTTCCACTATTCCCAGATATGCAGTAGTTCTGACATTAAGTGCAAATAAGCGAATTATTCCTCGGGCATCTGTCTTTCAAGTTTTGTTATCAAAGGGTCTGGTGAAAAAGAAAAGCTTGCTCGCAATATTTGTCTGCACTGAAAGGGAGTTTTTGAAAAGATTTATCCCTAGTCATGGGGAAGAAGGCATTGAACTCCTGAAGCTGTATCGTGCTAAACTAGATCTTGCAAGAATGCAAAGTAAATGAAGAATGAAAGGTTTAGTTATGGATATGGACTGAGATAGAACAAGTCCCTTGTCACTAAATTTCTGTCTTTTGCCGTATGACCTTTGTTAATTTATCTCTCTTGTTTTTGTTTACTTTAATTTAGCTTGAATATGAGGAATCAAATCTCTCAAGGGTTATCCATAAACTGAAATTTCTCCACCATTTGAATTTGATCCTAAGTCCTGAGTTTGACAAGGTCATCTGTGGTGCATGTAAAATTCCTGTCATGTTTGTTTCTTAGAGGAAGGTATTTTGTAGCAGAAGGGAAAGTCTAGGAATAAGCAAGGATTTTGGGTTGGGCTCTTTGGAAAACAATTGGTCTTTCTGGACCAAATGTTATAAAATTGTTGCACTATTTTCCTTCAGCAATAACTAAAACTCCTGTTTGATTTGAGAAGATTTGTGAGGGAACTGGGGATTAATCATTTGAAGGGAAACTTTGTTTTAGCCGTTGCTGTATTGGCACCAGTAAGCAAATCCACATGAGGAAAAAGGTTAATGTTTATAAAAAATGGGGTTGGTCTGAGGGGACTTTCTTGCAGCATTTAGAAAGTATCCATTTATCATGAAGGTATCAGAAGATAAGATTGATGCATTGCTGGGTTTGTTTGTCAATAAATTGGGATGTGATTCTTCCATTATTGCTAAATATCCAGGGTTGTCGCATTGAGTATGAATCGGCGATTTTTGCCAAGAGGTGCTGGGATTGAGGGTTTATTGTCAAAGGGTCTGGTGCAAAATGAATGTTTGCCACTACCATTGAAGCTCTATCAGGGTAAATTGGAGCTTGAGAGGTGAATAATCAAGAATGGAAAGCTTACAGGGTATGGGAATGGACTGAGAGGATACAGTGGTTCAGTCTCTTGTCACCAAATTTCTTTGGTGCATAACATTATCATTTTTTGGTATAGATAGAAATTCTATCTTGTTTGCTTTCATTTACCTTGGACATGACCAATCCAAATTAATGAAAGCTTGCACTCAAATTTCTCATTATTGAACTGGATCCTAGAGGCGAGTTTTAGCGTAGCGGTAAGGTAGTTTTCATATGATTTGGACTTCACCGTTTAAATCATGGAAACAATCTTTCCACTTGCAGCAATAAAGTTGTATATATCTGTCTCTCCTTAGACGTCACATGGTAAGAGCATTGTATACTCGTCATCCTTTAATTGAACTGGATCCTAAGCTAAATAAGGTCATGTGTTGTTATCCAATGGCAATGTTTAAACTGTTTCTTTCTTTTAATTTATTTTCTTAAAGGAAGATATTTTGGAGTTGGAAACATGTCTGGAACGCTTTGAATTGAAATATAAGAGCTGAGTCTATTTTAGTGTCGCTAAATCCCTTCCAAGCTTTAATACCAGGAGATTTTGTTAAGTTTAACAAACTAGTCATGCTGCTGCAAGCAAGGAGGCATTATCAGAAGGGAAAAATGTCATTTGTTTGATCAAAAGCCAGATGATGTCAAGCTAAATATATTCTAAACTAACCTCCTTATTCATCCATCTCAAATTAATAACATGGGTTAAAATGTCATTTGATAGTGTTAATGTTGGAGATGAAGATAGTAGATTAGTCAATATGAAATCCTTTAAAAAAGAGGTATATGAAGCTTAAATAGAACATTCAATAAAATGATTGAACAGGAGTTTTTGTTTATCAAGTTATATAAAGATTTGGTTGTTAATAGAGTATAATGATAATGTATAATTTATATAGTCAATTTATCTAATAAAATAAGGTTTGTTATTAATTTTGCCCATGACATTTTTCCAAAGTGTGATACATTGTTCCACCAAGTTCAATATATTTAGCTATTAAGATTGTGTTAAATATTCCATGATGACTAAAGTAATGCGAAAATTGCTAGCATCTTTTCATTGTTATATATATATATATATATATATATATATATATATATAACATTTCCACCTTTTTCAAGTTTTATAAGTACATCCACGTTTAGAGAAGATTTGAGACATATGGCTATTTAGAACATATTTGATCATTGAGGAGTACTATTTTATTGTGATTTTAATTGTGATGTTTGGGGAGATATCTTAATTTTTAAGTATCTAAGTTTATATTTGAGGGTAATTGACAGTTCATCCTACCTGATATTAGTATCGTTTAGAAGGGAAGAAAAGTTCGTCATATTATTAGATCGTAGATGGGTTTAACTCTTTTGTTAAAATTTAATGATTAACATAAATACACCCACATACTATTTCATATACAAGTGTAACAAGTCTACTAGAAGCCTAAGACATTGTTTGGTTTAACTTATGAGAAGGTATGTTAAGTTAATTTAAGAGATGATAGGGAAGGGTAGGGGAGATTATAGGTATAAAAGTATGGGAGGAGAGATAATATTTTTTATTTGGTTTATAAGAGAAGGGGAGGGGAGGGGAGTTAATTAAAAGTTAACAAATATACCATTATCTCTTTATTTAAATTTATTTACTCGTTATTTACAATATTCATATCAAAATTATTATTTTTTTATTTATGAATCTTAAATTTTTTTTATCTCATTTATATATAATAAAATTAAAAAATATGATAAAATTTTAACATTGTTTATGATTAATTTTATAATTATTATATATTTTAATATAATATATAAATTATTTACTATACTTATTAGGTTTTAACAATTAAAGAAAAAATTATGTGTGAGGAGAATAAAAAAAAGGTTTGAGGGTATAATTGAAATATGAAAAAATATAAAAGATAATTTGATCAAAATTGGGTAAAAAAATTCTCTCCCATCCAAAAACTTTTACTTTTAGAGGGGAGGTAAGTACATATGAATAAAAAATCTCCCTTCCCTTCCCCTCTAATCAAACACACTTATATCTCCCTTCTCCTCTAAAATTCTCAATCAAATAATCCCTACGACCACATACATACTTCAACTAGGTACCTTACAAACTTTAATATCTGAGGTACATTATTGAAGTACTAAGTAAAAGCTCTAACATCACAATTTTCAACAAAATTGTATTTAAAAAAAAGGAGCCGAAAAGCATAGCCTCTGAAGTATCTACCAAAGTAAGTGGTTAAACCTTTAAAGAACTAATTAGAGATGCTTATGACCCAATAGATATTAGGTTGGAGTCTAATAAAATCACTATGAGGATGCTGTTATACTCTTTTACTATTTATTACATGATCTAATTAAATATAAAAATTATTTTATATATTTATTAATTTTTTTTAAAATATTTCTATTAATACTCTTTTAATAATAATTAAGTAAAAATTAAAAAAAATTAAAAAATATAGTTATAATATTTTTTAAAAATATATAATATATTAATTATTTTAAATAATTTTTTAATTTAATTAAATTAATTATATATTAAAAATTATAGTAGTATATTTTAGGTCATTCTTATAAAAATAAAAATTGCTATGCGTCTTTTCCCCGAATTTTTCTCCGGACCTTTATTTTTTTAATTATTTCCAAAGCCGAGGAGCTATGTCGTCGTTTAGACTGATTCTTCTCTCCGGGAGGGTTTTGCTTGCTCAAGTTTTCTGAATCCATGTTTTGCTTTCTCAGAAGGATCGTCCCTTCTCGGAGGCATATCTCTCCTTCAACATTTCAACAATTACTTCTCGTTCAAAACCAATGGCTACCTGCCACTGCAAGGTACTGTAATTCAATTACAATCAATGGGCATTCTTTCACAGTCTCATATCTCATGGACGCATGTGGCTTCTCACCCGAAGAAGCTACTTCAGCTTCCAAGCATGTCAGCTTCAAATCGCGAGAAAAACCAGATTTGGTTATCAATTTCTTGAAGAATCTCGGATTCTCAAAATCCCAGATTCTTCGTTTCACACGAGAAGCTCCGCAGTGTCTTCGATATGACCCTGAGAAAACCTTACTCCCCAAGATCGAGCTTTTCATATCCAGAGGCGTTTTGAGCTCAGACATCCCTAAGCTCTTATGTATCTGTCCTAACATTATGAGAAGAAGCTTGAATAAGCAACTCCTTCCTTCGTTTGATTTCTTTCGGGATTTGTTTCAATCTGATGACAAGTTCATTAAATCTCTTACATATTTCCCGGGCATTGTTCTTGATACTAACACCCGTGTCGTGCCTAATATGAATCTATTAAGAGAAGTCGGAGTTCCTGAATCAAATGTCATGAGATTGTTGCAACTGTTTCCCAGGACATTGACCGTAAGTACTGGTGGATTCAAGATGATTGTGAAAAATCTTCTGGGAATGGGTTTTGATCCTTTAAAGCATCTATTTGTTATCGCAGTTTATGCAATGTCATCACTAAGCAAATCTACATGGTCAAAAAAGGCCGATGTGTATAAGAAATGGGGCTGGTCTGACGAGGACATTATTGCTGCTTTTAAAAGGTGTCCATTTTGTATGAAGTTATCTGAGGATAAGATTGATGCAATAATGGAGATTCTCGTTGATAAATTGGGCTGTTCCCCTTCCACTATTCCCAGATATGCAGTTGTTCTGACATTCAGTACAAATAAGCGAATTATTCCCCGGGCATCTGTCTTTCAAGTTTTGCTCTCAAAGGGTCTGGTGAAAAAGAAAAGCTTGCTCCCAATATTTGTCTACACTGAAAGGGTGTTTTTGAAAAGATTTATCCTGAGTCATGGGGAAGAAGGTATTGAACTCCTGAAGCTGTATCATGCTAAACTAGATCTTGCAAGAATGCAAGGTGAATGAAGAATGAAAGGTTAAGTTATGGATATGGACTGAGATAGAGTAAGTCCCCTGTCACCAAATTTCTGTCTTTTGCTGCATGACCTTTGTTAATTCATCTCTATTGTTTTTGTCTACTTTAATTTAGCTTGAATATGAGGAATCAAATCTCTCAAGGGTTGTCCATAACTGAAATTTCTCCACCATTTGTATTTGATCCTAAGTCCTGAGTTTGACAAGGTCAGCCGTGATGCATGTAAATTCCTGTCATGTTTGTTTCTTAGTGGAAGATATTTTGCGGCAGAAGGGAAGATATTTTGTGGCGGAAGGGAAAGTCTAGGTATATGCAAATTCAAACAATAGTTTCAATGGCAGCTCTGCACTTATGAGTCTCGTTCCAGGTACTGTGCAAAACAAGGGTTTTAAGATTATCTCCATCAATTGGTGAGTTCCTTCTTCCTCTTTTGCAGGGCGGATTTTCTTTTTCCTTTTTTTATTTTTAGTACATTACCATATCAATATCTATCTTGTTTTTTACCCTAATTTATCTTGGATATGAACAATCAAAATCAATAGAGTTCTCTACGCACTGAAATTTCTTCATCATTTGAACTTATTCCTCAAGTTTCACCAGGTTGTGTTATACAGTGGCAGTGTTTATATAGAGATGTTTCTTAAAGGAAGACATCTTGGAATAAGGATTATGAATGATAAATTGATGCGGTAATGCAGTTTCTTGTAAATAAGTTGGTCCGTAAATCTTCCACTATAACTAAATATCCATGACTTTTGCTACTGAGATTGAATGAGCAAATCGAACCTGTACCAAGCTAACCTGAATCTTGCAAGCTGAACGAAGATTGAAAAGGTTATGTATGAATAAGATGCCAAACTAATGATCCTACTCTGTCTATCGTGTTTGCTTATTCCTTTGTACTTATATATCTTTTGGGTTGGAAGGCCTTTAATTTGCTCTCTGTCTTTATGTTTACATAATTATGAATATTATAACACAAGTTCTGCATCATGTTTTGTCCTGGGAATGAGGAATTGCAATTAATACCACATAAGGTTTCCTGATGTATCTGCTTTGTGTCTGGTTGTTCTGCAATTTATGCTGGTAAAATAGAATAATGATGTCAATATTCGAGCATGGAGACTCCTAAAGACTTTCCCCAGCTTACTATAAACTCAGAAGAAATAGATAGTTGTTTTGTATGCAGCGAAGACAATTCTCAATAATCTCATCATTGGCAATTATCATAAACAAAAGTCAAGGTATACTTTTAAAGGCTGTTGTTTACATATATGGGTATCTATATGTTGCTTTTTCAAGAGTGAGCGGTGTAGATGAGCCTAAGATTCTTATTCATGATAGTGATAACAATGTTATGACAACTACAGACAATGTTGTCTACAGAGAAGTTTTCCAAAATATGTTATAATTATATGGATTATGTAAATATCATGTGCATTTGGAGAATCATCCAAATTATTGATGCAAAGTTTATTTGTTTCCTTCAATCCTATTAGCATTCATCTTGCAATGAAAGCTTACTAAAGTTGTTTCTGGTAAAGAAGAGGGTTAGAGCCCAAAAAACAAAAAAAATAGACGGACATGTATCCAATAAGGAAGGGTGAGGTAGATAAATCATCCTTAGCTAAAGCATCAATCAAACAGTTTTGATATCATGAGATGTGATTAATTCAAAAATCCCAACTATACTACATCATACTCTTGATCATAATAAGAATCAAGTTACATATATTAATATTGCATCTATTAAGTATTATGTGTTTGGATCCCTGAAGGTAGGATCCAAAAAGAGTGTTGGACATGCTGGACTAAAAGCTTAACAGAAAAAATACTGAACAAAATGGGTATTGCTTATGGTTAATTGTGAAATAAGGGTTCTTAAAGATTTGTTTTAGTTTTATTTTTAAGCACAAGTCTTATTGAGCAGAGGTGATCGATTTGGCAAAACTTTACTTTTTGTTTAAAGAAACGTTGGAAATTCTAATAAATTAAAAGAAAAATTAATTATTTAATTTTTATAATTTGATCGATTTTACAACTCAATCCTTTTGATTGAATTTATAACCTAATCCTCAATAGTGCCACATCATATGAAGAGATTCCATGCAGTTATTTTTGTTTTCTTTTTCGAAAAAAAAAACTTTATTTTGACTCCCTCCAAGCTATCATTTTCTTCTCCATGGCCGTCCTGCCTCATATCGGAGCACTCAATCAAGGCCCCCCCAGCTTCTCCAGTTCTCTCACTCGGCCACCGAAAACGTTTGCAGCAAGAATGAGAAGAAGACAAGAAAGCTTGCGTTGCAGAAAAAAATCATGGATCAGAGGTATAAATGTTGAATTGAGAAGGATAAAAATCAACTGTATCCGGAAAAGGAAGTAGATGCAGATATATTTGCGTCCCATGATTCGAGATGCTCATGGTGGCAAGATTTCAAAGTCATTGGGAAATGTTGTCGATCGCATTGAAGTGATCCATGGCATATCCTTGGAAGGTCTACAGAAGAGGTTAGCAGAAGTGATCAATGGTATTGATGAGGGTGGTGTTGACGTGCTCTGTTTTGCACCTGTCTCATACACCGCCTTAGAAACATTCATTTTCTACATCGTATCCTTAATTTAGGTGGCCGAGTGAGAGAACTGGGGAAGCTGGGGCATTGACTGAGTGCTCCAATCTGAAGTAGGACGGCCATGGAGAAGAAAATGACAGCCTAGAGGGAGGCAAAATGAAGTTTTTTTCCGAAAAAGAAAAAAAAAAAATGGCAGCATGGAATCTCTTGACAAGAACTGAGTTTCAAACTATAATGATTAAATAATTAATTTTTTCAAAATTAAATTTCTATTTTAAATCACTTTTTTTATCATAGCATAATTGTATTCATCAAACAAATTAATAATACTTCTGGGAATTAATGTTCTTAATATATATATATATATAGCATTTTTTTTATGTAAAAGCAAACAACAATATCTTAGAATTAAGGTTTGCCTATATTCATTTCATTGTTGAAAGTCGAAAAGTTCACATGTTCATGTCTCAAAATATTCTCAAAATAATATTGTGTAAATACAAAAATTTGACATATAAATATTTATTTCTAATGAAACTGGAAGAAATAATTTTTTTTTTATTAAGGACATGTTTATAATAATTTTATCTATTTTCTCACTATTAATTATTATTTTTTAAAATTTAAATTTAGAGTTGAACGTTATTTTCGTTTGAATACAATAGGACGATATTTTCAAAGACGGGTACACCTCGACTGATCTGCTGGTCTGCTCGCGCGCTAGGGTTTTGCCGTTTGCTTGCCAAATCTTTTCGAACCCATGCTTTGGTGTCTCAGAAAAATCATCCCTTTTCGGAGGCATATCATTGACGCAATCTCTAATTCAACATCTCAACAATGTCATCGCGTTCAAAGCCAATGGCTACCTGCCACTGCCAGGTACTGTAATTCAACTGCATTCGATGGGCATTCTTTCACAGTCTCGTATCTCATTGACACATGTGGCTTCTCTCTCGAAGAAGCTGCTTCAGCTTCCAAGCATATCCGCTTGAAAACGCGAGAAAAACCGGATTTGGTTATCAATTTCTTGAAGAATCTCGGATTATCAAAATTCCAGATTCTTCGTTTCACAAGAGAAGTCCCACAGTGTCTTCGATCTGACCCTGAGAAAACCTTACTCCCCAAGATCGAGTTTTTCATATCCAGAGGCGTTTCGAGCTCAGACATCCCTAAGCTCTTATGTAGTTGTCCTACCATGATGAAGAGAAGCTTAAATAAGCATATCATTCCTTCCTATGATTTCTTTCGAGATTTGTTTCAATCCGATGACAAGCTCATTAAAGCTCTTAAATATTGCTCGGGCATTCTTATTGATGTTAACACCCGTGTCGTGCCTAATATGAATCTATTAAGAGAAATCGGAGTTCCTGAATCAAATGTCATTAAATTGTTGCAACATCATCCTGGGACATTGACTTTTAGTACTGGTCGATTCAAGAGGATTGTGAATGCGATTCAGGAAATGGGGTTTGATCCTTTAAAGTATCACTTTGTTATGGCCGTTTATGCATTGTCATCACTAAGCAAATCTACATGGTCAAAAAAGGCCAATGTGTATAAGAAGTGGGGCTGGTCTGACAAGGACATTATTGATGCTTTTAGAACTTTTCCATTTTGTATGAAGGTATCTGAGAATAAAATTGATGCAACAATGGAGATTCTCGTTAGTAAATTGGGCTGTCCACCTTCCACTATTCTTAGATATGCAGTAGTTCTGGGACTAAGTGCAAATAAACGAATTATTCCCCGGGCATCTGTCTTTCAAGTTTTGTTGTCAAAGGGTCTGGTGAAAAAGGAAAGCTTGCTCCCAATATTTATATGCACTGAAAGGGTGTTTTTGAAAAGGTTTATCCTGAGTCATGATGGGGAAGAAGGTAGTGAACTCCTGAAGCTGTATGAGGCTAAACTAGATCTTGCAAGGTGAATGAAGAATGAAAGGCTAAGTTATGGGTGTGGGTTGAGATGGAGCAAGTCCCTTGTCACTAAATTTCTGTCTTTTGCTGCATGAACTTTTGTTAATTTTTCTCTCTTGATGTTTTTGTTTACTTCAATTTAGATTGAAAATGAGGAATCAAATCTCTCATCTCAAGGGTTGTCCATAAACTGAAATTTCTCCACCATTTGAATTTGAGTTTAACAAGATCATCTGGGATGCTATGCTAAATATTCCTGTCATGTTTGTTTCTTAGAGGAAGATATTTTGTTGCAGGTTTGTTATTGTCTCTTAGACAATTTATTCTATATATTGTTATTGTCTCTTAAAGAAAGAAATTTTGGAGTAACAAGCATGCATGTGCAGTGAAATATTAAAGCTAACCCTATTTTAAAGTGTCTCTAATCCCTTGCAACTTGCAATAACAAGATATAAGACACATAAAGATCTTAAGTTGTCTTCAGCTATAGATTTGAAGATGTTGTTGATAGTTGATTTATAAATACTTCTATAATTGTTCCTCAAGTGTGGAGGCATACTTTAATCCAAGTGAGTTTTTGGGATTCACCTAAACATTTTGTTCAACCAAAAGACAAAAAGAGGCCAAACTAATGTTCCTACTGTCTATTGTGATTGTTTAGTCCTGGCAAGACAAGTTCTGTATAATGTTTTGTCCCTGAGAATGAACAATTGCAATTAATACTACCACATAAACTTGTCTGATCACAATATTCGAGCATGGGAGCCTACTAAAAACTTCCCAGCTTACTGTAAATTAAATTTAAAAAATATTGTCATTTCTAATAAATTAAATTTAAACTGAGAATCACTTTTTTATAATGTCATAATTTATAGGAAAATTAGTCTAAGAGTCCTTATAGTTTGATTAGATTTTGAATTAGGTCCTTCTAATTTTTTTTATCCTTTTACTTTATTTTATAAATTTGTAAGTCCTTCCAAACACCGTTAATGCACTGTGAAATACTGACTCTCTCTCTCTCATCTCTAAGGACCGACCATGACCAGTTTGCTCCTCTTCCTCTCCCTGCTCATTACCACCCTCCCTTTTATATCCCTTCTTTTCTCCTTCTCTCCCTCCTTCCTTCCTCACTCAACTATATCAAGCTCCATGGCGAAAGTTCCTGGAGATACCTCCCCAAAGCTGCTAGAATACACACACATCTTCCCCCCCCCCCTCCCAAACACACGAGGCAAGAGTTACAAACTCAGATGGATTAACATCTCTTACTTCATAATTCAGTCCTCCCTCCATTAATACTAGTTTCACCTCATCAAACTCCCGTATCAATGCCTTTTAATATCATTCAAAACAGTCAGAGCACTGAAAATTTCTGAGTTTCTTGTTTTACTTCCATTCGGATAAAAAAAATCACTGTGCTGCAAGACCAATGGAATGTGCAAAGAAGACTGAGGCCAATCGATGGCATCGCTGGTAGGTTGGAGCCAGGTGTAGCGTCGTGATCCTTGGACGACGAAAGTTCTGGTGGGGTGTATGCGAGCTGCTCTCTCCAGAAACCGCAAGGGCTAGAGGGCTTGGGGGAGGGAGAAAGTCAGTATTTCTGTGCATCAACGGGGGTTGGAAGGACTTGTAAAGTTTATAAAATAAGGTTTAAGGAAACAATAAAAAGGAAAAAAAATAGAAGGATTTAATTCAAAATCTAATCAAACTATAAGGGCTGATACACTGATTTTCTTTAATTTCTATTCATAAACTTACACATTATATATGTACACATATTTCTATGTTAAGGAAATCAAACAATTTAAAAATACTTCGGGCAATATATATATAGAGTCTTCTTATATAAAAACTGTGGTTAAACTCCTATTTTATTCAGGAAATTTACACATCAGAGTTATATTGTTTGTAAAGTGCTTTTAGGTTTCATGTTGTGATAGAAATTTTTAAATATTAACAATTTTACCTCAACTATAATTAAGGTTAAATTTAATTATTAATTAATTAAATATACTGAGTTAATAGTCTTCGTGCCATCTAAATCATTTTTATTTAAGATTAAGATGCAAATTAGCTATAGAAATTTTTATTTATGAGCATTTGATATTTAGAAGTTTTTAAGTTGTAGTACTTTCACCCTATTTGTTATCCAAGTTAAATTTAACTATTAATTAATCAAATTTAATAATATCTTATAGATCTATGTGTTGTTTATTTCATTTTTTCAAACAAGATTTATAAAAAATAAATGAAATTAAAAGAGGTAAAAAATTAAAAAAAAATAGAAGTATCTGATACAATGAAAAGAAAATTAAAGAGGTACTTGTCCATCTCAATGTCATTGAGGCATGGCAACGAAAGATTTCCAATGTCTTTGATCTTTAGTCAATTTCCCTCAAGCATCCAATAATCAAATCTTTTTCCCCATTACTTTATGTTGAATGTGAACTCCTCATCTATTTGTAGCTTCATTTTTATTATTATTTACTTTACAAGTTTAACATATTTTATCAACTAATAATTAAATTTAAAATAGATAATAACTAGACAACATTGCTATGATTTACAAACTTTTTAAATAACATTACTCTTGAGCGAACTTTTAAAGCTATTTATACCTTGTGAAAAATGACATGGATAGCACGTGGACCTGCTAACTTAACATATTTAATTAATTAATAGTCAAACTTAACCTAGATAATGATTAGGATTAAATTACTGTGATTTGAAAACTTTTAAAGCAATATTGAATACATAAAAAAATTAAGATAATATAACTCTAACATGTAAACTTTTAGGGTAAAATAGTCCATTAACCCTAAGAACAATCTCTTATAGTTAACTTTTTCACTATATTTATTTCATTAAATATTCACATATTTATATCTTGAAATATTCTCAAAATAATGACATATGTAAATACAAAAATTTGACTAAACATAATTTATAAGTTTAAATTAAATCAAAATGATTAATCTTTAATTATTGATTAAAGAAATTATTTAGACTCTAAAAAATATTAATTTGTAAATGGGTGGGAGGAAATGATTAATCTTCTTATGAAGGACATGTTTATAATTTCTACTATTAGTAATTATTTTTCAAAAAAAAATTGATAGCTAGCAATTAACATAAATATTTTCAATATTTTCAAAGGCGGGGAAGCGATCTCTTTCTTCTTTACACATACACTGGTCTGCTCGCGCGGGAGGGTTTGCCTTTAGCTTGCTCGATCTTTTCAAACCCATGTTTTGCTCTCTCCAAAAATCATCCCTTTTCGGAAGTATATCGTGAACACAATTTCTCCTTAAACATCTCAACAATTCCTTGCCGTTCAAAGCCAATGCCAGGTACTGTAATTCAATTACATCAAAATGGGCATTCTTTCAGTCTCATATCTCATTGACACTTGTGGCTTCTCTCCCGAAGAAGCTGCTTCATCTTCTAAGTATCTCAGCTTGGAAAAGCGAGAAAAACCATATCTGGTCACCAATTTCTTGAAGAATCTCGGATTCTCAAAATCCCAGATTCTTCGTTTCACAAGAGAAGTCCCACAGCGCCTTCGATCTGACCCGGAGAAAACCTTACTCCCCAAGATCGAGTTTTTCATATCCAGAGGCGTTTCGAGATCTGACATCCCTAAGCTTTTCTATAGTTGTCCTACCATTATGATAAGAAGCACCTCATTCCTTCCTTTGATTTCTTTCGAGATTTGTTTCAATCTGATGACGAGCTCGCTATAGCTCTTGAATATTGCTCGGGCATTCTTATTGATGTTAACACCCATGCCGTGCCTAATATGTAGCTATTAAGAGAAGTTGGAGTTCCTGAATCAAATATGATCAAATTGTTGCAATTGTATACTAAGACATTTGACTAAAAGTGCTGGCAAATTCAATATGATTGTGGAGCAAGTTCAGGAAATGGGGTTTCATCCTTATAAGTGTTAATTTATTTTGGCCTTATTATGCATTGTCATGTCATCGCTAAGCAAATCTACATAATCAAAAGATTTCAACTATAAAAAAAACTGTGAGACATAAGATCATTTAGATCATGGTCGATTTAAAGGAAATATTATTTTATTTTATTTTTTTTTAAAAAAAAGAGGCTAATGTTTACAAGAAATGGGGCTGGTCTGACGAGGACATTATTGCTCCTTTTAGAAGGTTTCCATTTTGTATGAAGGTATCTGTGGATAAAATTGATAACAATGGAGATACTTGTTGATAAATTGGGCTGTCCACCTTCCACTATTCCCAAATATACAGTAGTTCTGACGTTAAGTACAAATAAGCAGTCTTTGAACAGGAAATTAATCAGTGAAAGAAGGTTCCTAAACTTGGAATGGATGGCGGAGCGTAGGTGGCAAGCAGTTAAGATAGTGTAAACTCGCAAGATGATACCCCGCCAAAGGGGAGTTCTCTGCCCGGATTCATTCTCTGGGACTCGTTATGCTGTTTGACTGAACGACTTAATGAACCCTTTCTCACCCCCTCGCCCTCCTCCTTTTTTTTGTTACAAAAAAGTATAGGTGGGTTTGGTATACTATATTTTACTAAATTTAGTATACAGCTCTAAAGTTTAAAGAATATTTATAGCAAAAATAACAATGATTTAAGATTACTGTTGATGTATTGGCTGGTAACAACAGATCAGTGGTTTTGATATTTAAGTTCATAGCCGGTTCAATACAATACATGTGATTCACCACCTATAATGTTGCAGAGTGCCCCTCTCTTAATTTGAAGTTGCTCAATGAAGTAATATGGGCTGTTTTGATTTAATCGTGACAACCTTATTTACTACTTTCTTCTTTTATTTATTTTGATGTATATAGAATTTTTAAATGAAGCAACAATGAAATTAGAACGGTCCATACTTGAGAGGATCCAAGTTTCTATCTTAGGTTACGCGTGTAAATTTAAATTATTGAAGCTGATTTCTAGCTACTATACATTTCAAGATTACAATGATGAAGGTGAAGGAACTTGGGTTTGGTCCTTTGAATTTTCAATTTGTTATGGCTGTTCATGGTTTTCAAATCCAAATGGGCAAGTAAGGCGGATGTTTATAAGAAGAGGGTTAGTACGATAATGACATTCTTGCAGCATTTAGAAAACTCCCTTTTTGCCAATAGCCTCGTAGTTTAGCGGTCTAGAGATACTCTGTAAGTGAGTCGTAGGTTATATCCCGTCTATACCTTTAAGTTGCTGGTGCTTACCCTTTAAATAAAAAAAAAACTCCCCTCCTGTATGATGTTATCAGAGGATCTTGTTGACAAATTGGGCTGTCCACCTTCCACTATTGAAAATAATGAAGTGGTTTTGTCATTTGGTTTGAACAAGAGAATTGTTCCGAGGGCAGCTGTCTATCAATTTTTTCGTCAAAGGGTCAGGTGAAAAAGAAAAGCTTTCCCTCAATATTTGTCTATGGCTGAAAGGGAGTTTTTGAATAGATTTATCATGCCTCATGTGGAGGAAGCTAGTGAACTCCTAAAGCTGTATCAATCTAAACTGGATATTGATGTTGCAAGTTGACTGAATAATGGAAAGTTATGGATATAGACTGAGATGAAACAAGTTACATTTTGCTGTTTACCTTGATAATTTCTCTCTCGCCGTTGGCTTTAATTTGTGGCTTGAATATGAGGAATCAAATGTGCCAAGGGTTGACCATGAACTGAAATTTCTCCAGCATTTGAATTTGATCCTAATTCCTGAGTTTAACATGGACATCTGTGATCCTATGAGATATTTCTGTCCTTTTGTTTCTTAAAGGAAGGTATATTGAAGTAGAAGGAAAGGCAAGAAATCGCTTGTGGAACTTCCAGATTCCATGTAAATTATATCATTATTGAGAGAAAAATTGTAGACAAAGATATATATATATATAAGTATAAAAAACATAACTTTCAAGTCCACTTATGCGTCTCAAATACCTTTCAAGAATATGATTAGCTAAATACACACAGAAAAATGTCAAACGTCACGCAACACGATTTGAATGGATTTTTTTTTATGGTTATTCAATGTTCATCTGTGTTAGGGGTGTTGAATATTGTAAATGACGAATATGGCAATGTGGTTGAATGAAACAGCACTGTGTTTTAACAATGCTTAAATAGATTTTATTATTTCTATATGTAGCCTATATCAATTCAATCCCTTGATCCTTGAGATACAGAGGCATTGTTTAAACAGAATTTAAAATAAATCTTGTAGGAAACTTGATTTCTTATCAGTTTTTCAGTTCATATATATATTTTCACTTCATAACAAAAATAAATTTAAATTAAATTAATGACAAGCATAATATAGATGGTAATTATTGAATCTAGTATAAATAATTAGTTTTTTTCCCTACAAAGCTAATCATGTTCTCCTTATCTTCTTGCTCCATCCTTCCAGAAGCTCTGATAAATTTAATGATGTCCTCTAACATCATACAAGTTGAATTTCTTTTTTTTTTCTAGAAGCTCCTTGAATTCAAGGGAAATATGGCTATCATGTGTCATGTCCCTCCTCTTATTTTGTTTCGATTTGCTTCTATCTTGTCTTCGAACAATCCTAAGTTCTAGTGGCTAATAAGGATAAGATTAATGTATCATTTTCTCTTTATAATAAATAATTGACCTTCTGTAAGAAAAACAAAAATAAAATTCTTAACTAGGGATAACTTTTTACTAAAACAAATCAGCATTAATTATAAATGTTCTAGTAAAAAATGCATTTTTAATATAGGGGTTTACTGTCCCCAAGGCCCAAGGGTTTTACACTTCACTTCTCTCTTGTCTCCATCCTTCGAAATGAACCACAAGAGTAACCCCAAGAGATTGAAGAGAAAGGAATGAATATGTTTAAGGAGATAGGACTTCCCACATTAGCAGAGGAGCATGGTTCCTAGTTCCAGATATCCAGGTGGGATTTACTGTCATAATTCAAATTGAAAATATAAGCTTGTGCCAAGTATAGAAGGGAAAATCCCAGAAATGAACTGACATCATAAAAATGAAAGCACTCAAATAGTAAAAAAATCACTCATCATCATGGTTAATGCTACATCATTGCTTTTCTTAAGTGGAACAGACACTTCATTAATTAAAAACATAAATGAACTCACTTAAGAAATCCCATACATACATTTCAACTCAGCATTGATTATCATGAAAACAATCCTACTTGTACTTCAGATACCGACCTCTGAACTGAAGGGCCAAAATAAAGCCCAGAGATCTTAATGGAAATCCTGTTTTCCTTTACCTTCTATTGCCATATGAACTGATCATGCATATGACACTATCAAGGGTTCTCTGGACTCTTCTCTAGATGCACCCTCGTAATAGAAGTACAACGCTAATTGTACTATTCCCAATATGGTTCCTATTCCGTTGGGTACCTACAAAATGAATCACATATGTTTGCTAATTTCTGGCCGAAATGTGTGTCTAAGAAGAAAAATAAATGCAGTAGAGGTGGAAGAAAGCTTACATAAACGAACACATCAGAATTGAGCAATCCATAAAGAAAGAAGGAAGCGCTCATTAAGAAGGTCGATAGCGAAAGATAAAATGGCATAAACTCTACACTCCTTGTCCGGATCACCAGTTTCTGGGAAATACATTGAGATTGGTAAATCAATCAATTCACCAAAGCAAACTGATGCAGGATGTTGCAGAACCCAAAGATAGATTACTAGGGGAAAAGAAACTTACAATTATAAACAGAGGAGATGCAAACATTGAAATAAGAGAAGCAACACTCAAGAATCCCACAAACATTCGACGCAATACATGGTCAGCTATTTGCAAGCTTCCAAACACTATGATTGCAAATAACCCCAAAACAGCCAGCAGTAATCCAACCATTCTCACCTATCAAATTGAAGCAAAGAGTATAATACAAAAGCTTAGAGATAACACAGAGGCTATCAGGCATTTATAATAAGTTCATCAATCATTGAGAAAATGCCTCCAATATATATATATATATCAGAACTCTAACCTTTCTGTTTTTCTCTGCATATGTCACAAAGAGGATTATGTACACAAACTGAAAGACTGCCCCAAGTGAGTTAACCGTCAGGACCATTAAATTATCTGGAGATATGAGAGGCGTGCCATACCACATACAGATCAAGCAATTCATGAGAGCATAAATATAGGGCAAGCCTGAGAACATTTCTGTGGACCCATTTCTGATAATTCTTCTGAAAGTGGCTCTGAAATTCAGCACAAGTGAGGCGTCAATGAAGGGGAAAAGCATAATTTTTCGGAGCTCAACAAAGTTTCTCAAGCAAAATTCATAAGCAAACTTACATGGGCGACACAAACAACCCCAAGGCAAAGATGTTCCCTGAAAATGAGCATTGCAATAATTGAAATCAAAGAAGAAAAATCTACACAAAAATCCCTAGAAAACTTCAAAGATGGGTTTAATTAATTTCACAGGCTGACCAACAAAACCCCAGAATCTGTTAGAGAAAAAGAAAGTACCGGCGATTCCAGCTGCATCCTTGCAGACCGTAAGGATGGAATACGAAGCAGAAACAGACATTAGTCTAACAATCACCAAATTCCACCAGATATCAAACCAAAGCCTCCATTTATAACATCAAAATAAAATGACTCAGGTGACCCCACACCACCTGCAATATGAGTCCTTTCACAAAGATCTTCCCCCTTATATCTTTCAAATCCCAACCAACGAAAATATCCACGTTTTCTAAATGCCTAAATGATAAATCAGCGCCCCTTCGAGATTTTCGCGCTGCAGGGCATAAATATTAATTAGTATCCTCTTAAGGAAAATGGATAAGACCCAAAAGAAAGAACTATAACAAAGGCGCGGCATGTAATTGGCTTGCTTGCGTTTGAGCCACGAAAATTCACCCATTTTGGGTTAAACTTTTTTTTTTCTTTTTTATGTGAAGAAGTTTGATTACGCTGACAAGTTGAGAGAAGAGGCGTGCGCGATGGTGGAGTGTGTGTGTGAGAGAGAGAGGGTGGAGCCTACTTCGATGATTTTCCAGCTGAGGTGTAAGGACTGTGACAATTCTAGAATCTTGACTAGATACAAGCCGGCTCAAGGATAGAGAACAGAGATGATGTTGATCCCATGAGGATTGTCTTTCATAGTTATCTTCTAAATAACGTGCGAATATTCTAATTCTAATTCCTTTTTGCTTTTTGCTTTTTTGTAAAAAATTTGACTGAAAGTATTTCTTGCTAAAAAATACGCTTTGACATTTTTATTACCCAAAAATACATAAAATTTGTTTATTAACACAAATAGTTAAGCATGTGCATGATTAGATCATATCATATTATTAAATATTTTAATTTTAAAATCTATAATTATATATTTTAGTATAAATATATCCTTTATAAAAAAAACTCGAGATATAAAAAATCTAACAAAATTTTATATCATTAAAATAACTCTATATTAATAACATATTTAGTTATATGTAATTTTTTTTTTGAAAACTTTTACACATAGATAATTAAAAATATATTATATATTATACTAAAAATAAGATATACATATCATATTTTAAAAACAAAATAAAAATTGTTTCTATAGATGTACTAATGAGTTGCATGTTGCCCCTGCCAGTTCTTAAACTAATTAAGTACTGTAATAAACATTCCAAGAGATTTTTCAGCTATTTTTTCTAAATTTCTTGTACCAGATGATATATTATTTTGAATATTTTTTTTACCAGAAATGTTGTATCTTTTATTTTTTTTATTTATACATTTTTTTATTAAAAACATAATTTTAGATAAAAAAAATTGAAAAGACATAACTTTATATAAGATTATATATTTAGACAGAATAATTAAAGTAAGTATTGTATATTTGTAGAAATACATGTAAGTTATCTTGTTTACCATCATTAAACTATGCAACTTCTTACAATATATGGATATATGTATTGATATAAAATATAAACTGCCCTGACCTCGCAATGCAAGAAATTTGGACATTGTACAATTGAGAAAAAAATTAATTATTTGTGCAAATAAAATAATCACTAGATTACGTGTAGGCCAATAATATGGATAAACACTTAAAAAAGTTGTATTTTAGAAAAAAAAAAGTTAAAAGAAATGGAATGAATCTTAACCTAACCTAACCAATCTAATCCTTAAAAAGTATAGAAAACAAACCTGGAAAGTGACCATTATTAGCATTTAGGCCATGTTAACTAGTTCTTTTTTTATTATATAATTGTCTGAATTTCAACACTATTATGTTACATTCTCGAGTCTAAACAAAAGTAGTTAATTATATCATTAATGTTAGTTAAAAACATACAAAGGTTGTTTTAACGATGATTAAATACTGGAAATAACAATGTTTTATTATATAATTTATTGATGATATCAGCTTATTTAATAATTAATAAAGTGACCGAGCTGGTAAAAATTGAATTTAGTCTCCGTTAACAAATTGAAGTTTATGGCATAGTAGTAATTATTAAATATATTACTTATTCTCTCTAGATTCAACAGATGATAAAATATATAATTATTTAAAATATATTTAATTTTTAAAAAATATTTTTTTATTATAATTTAAATTATAGTATTTAAAAAATATTAGAATTTTTATATGTTTAAATTTATAATTTAAAATAATTAATATATTATTTTATTTAATATTAATATCGTTTATAAAAAAAATAATTTATTCTTAGATCGTGATTAAATTTAATATTTTTGTAAAAAATTTTATAATAAAAAAAGCTAGTAAATATATTCCTGGTATGAAGATCTAAAAAATTAAAATTCTTCAATTCATGATTAATATTTTAAATTTTGTTACAAAACATCATAAAAATATTCGTAATAGTAGTAACATCCTAGTGACATTTAAAAAAATGTAAATAATTTTATAAAACATTATAGATCCCACTTGGGGTGTGTTTGGATTAGCTTTTAGAGAATAGATTTTGGAAAAAATAGATTTTAGAGAATAGATTTTGGGAAGAATAGATTTTGAAAAAAAAGTGATTTTAAAAATTAGAGATGTTTGGATGATTAGTAGCAGAATCACTTTTTTAAAGACAAATTACTAAAAAGGACATAAACTAATATGATAATTACATAAAGAATATTTTTTTTTAATTTTTTATTTAAATAATTAAAAAATAATACATATACATATATGTTTGAGCAAGATAAAAATTTATAATATTTATTTAAATTTTAATTTTTTCCTCATAGTACTTTTTAATTTATTTATGCGAATACTTTAAAAATTTATAAAATAAAAATATATGTATCATAATTTTCTCGGTACTGGAACAGATAAATTCTGTTCATGTATGAAAGTATGAAAGTATGGGGGAGAGAGAAAATGAAAGAAGAGACCTGAAGGGCAAAAATCGAATTTGAATCTGACATGTACACGTGGGTTGCTTTATTTCTTCAATCTGTTGCCAAAAGCGTAGCTGTTAGCGATTTTTTCAAACCATGGTTTACAGGATAAAACCATGGTTTGAGATGCAGAATCTATTCTTAAAAAAAAATCATTGTTTGGCTGTAAAAAGACATAACCATGGTTTTCCCTTAAAATCTATTTTCAAACCTAAATGCCAAACACGCACTTGGTAGATTTGGCCCATGCACACTAAATGCACTCTATTAAAACAAATAAACTATGAAACATTCCCTTCTTTGATTTAATTGATAAATAGATAAAATATATAACTATTTAAAATATATTTAATTTTTAATAAATATTATTTTATTATAGTTTTAATCACGACGTTTAAAAAGATATCATAACTCTTAAGTATTTAAATTTACATCTTAAGATAATTAAACGCTCGCTATATCTAACATTAGTATAGTTTAAAAGAAAATAAGACTTCACCACACCCTTAGATAGTAAATAAACCTAATTTCTTTCCAAAAATTTCATTATAAAAAAAACTAATTAAAAATGGTTTCAAATGGCAATTTAATTGATCAAATAAATTTATATTGCTGTAAGTACTAAGTAGTACAAAATTTTTGACATTTTAAAGCAAATTCAATCTCACAAACTCAACGTTTGCGAAACACAATCTTAAGAACTTGAGTGTATTCTATAGAATCAGCAAACTCACTGGACAAATAATTTCAAGTCACTGAACAAATCATTTCAAGTAAAATCCTAACACTAATATTTTCAAGAATTTAAATTAAACAAAAAAGAAACTTCCTTTTACCATTTTTCATCCATTCTCATCAATCGACGAAGGTATCAAAATCAAGCCTAAATGATTCCATCATCTGTATCAGAATCAGACTCAGAATCTTCCTCCATTTGTAACTCAAAAGGTCTCAACCTGTTTGTATTGGCTTCCAATGGGGGTAGCCCATCATCATCATCACTAGAGTCCCTCTCAATCTCTGGTTGGGAGGTGTTTCCATGCAAATTTTCATTTGAATCGTCTGTAGCCTCAGATTTAAAAATTGCAGGCCTAGAGGAAACGATGATTGTAAGAGTGAGTACATGATGAATGGGAGGAAAATAGTTTTGATGACAAAAATTAAAATGGGACTTTTCAACAGAGGAAACTAGGTGCATGAAGATAAATCTGAGCATCCTTTTATACTAAAAAAAACAGAGAGGAAAGTAGTGATCTATTTATGCACTATCATCATTCTTGGTAGATAGAAAGATGAGAAGTTTCTACAAAAGCATACCATTGTGGAGATTTCTGAAGCACCCCAACTTGTTCGTGGTATAGAACTTGGGTAACAATACATGCAACCTTGCTACCAGATTCAAGAGCCTTTTCCTTTCCATTGTCATCAACAACAACATAATTCCCTGCATATTGAGAAAGAAACTTGAGTTAGTTGAATTATAAATTAAAATCGGAATTCAAGCAAGAAAAAAGTTTTCAAAAGCCAACCAATTTCCAGTTTAATTTTATGATTTGCTGATCTCAAAATCGGTTTCATCAGTTGATGAATTGGTGTCGTCTAAATGCAGATGATCAGATGGTTCCATATTGAATTCCCACTAAAATTCATGGAAATAGCTCAGCAATCCATGTTTCAACTTTCAATCAGTATAGACAAACAAATTACCACAAATCGTTTACACCACCAAATGATAAAGTAATAAACTACCATATTGGCCCTTAAAAGACACCACCGTAGCCAGTTTATTTCATGAAAGTTTACTGCTGCCATCAATTTAGGCCCTGTTCGGTTGGATGAAAAGCCTGAGAAACCAAAGGAAAGGAGACCTGTTTCTAATCACATTTTTCCTTTCTTTTCCTTATCTCTCCTTCCCTTTCCTTTCCCTCAAATTTTTCCTGCCAAGCAAAAATGGTCTTAGTCCCAACTCAGGGTCACAACTACAATGATGTATTCATCAAAATATTAGGGACTAGATTGTTGGCAGTGAATTTCAATAACTAAACTGCTGACATGGGTACCTTCCAAGGACCAATATAGTAATTTATTCAATAATAATCAAATGAAAGAGGCTGAACATGAGATAAAGAATGGCTATAGGTGAGAAGGCCAACTCATGAGAGACATATGCAGGCTGTAATTGCTCTCAAGGCCCATTTGATTAGAAGGGATTAAATTCAAGATACTTAGAAAAATAGTATCAATAACGCAAAATAACTGGATCATCAAGAGTCCAAGACAAAGACATAATGCAACTAGCAAAGCATTTTCTTATAGACGAGACCAGAAACTATTGAATTGCTTCACACACAGAACAAACCTCGTTTTATCCACATGCTCTTCTGGAATTTAGCTGGAAATAGAGCTAGTAAATTCTCACCACGTGCATCCGTTACCTAATGAAACATACAGATAAATATGGAATCAGAAACATAACCTATTGTGTGTATTTGAGACACGTTCACTGATAAACAGTTTCTAGTTGATTATGACAAATTTGTCTATTGATGCACAGATGATGTGCTCTCCCATTTGAATATCCATATGTGGTTTTTCCTATTGTGTAGTCACATATTTTCAAGTCTCAACAAGCACTGGACTTCAATAGAAACAATCTCCATTGTTTTTCTCAATTACTCAAGCTAAGAACCAATGTTCTATTAATGAGAAAACATATTTTTGTCCCCGTAAAAGAAGCATGCCTTAACTATTCGATCAATGAATCTAAAAAGTACTCATCTCATTCCTTGAAAATTTTTCACTCGCTACTCATAAGTTTCATAATCAGTCAAAACTAGAGCAAAAACAAGGCAAATGTACACACTGTAGAAATTATTAACTAGCAAATAAGAAACTTCCATGCACCAATTACTCATGGCGTATGCTTTCAGGTACAAAAAGTATGTATGTATGAAAATACAAGCAAGAAGCCGAAGTTCTTATCATTTTTATGCAGGTAAGACAAAAAATCTAAACTTTCAAGCTACAACAGAGAGATATGAGTATGCACACCATAACAACAATTGCGGATAACCAGCAGCATCAATTTCCTCTAGTAAAGACGCCCAGGAAGATTATACAAATACTTCCCCTCTCTCTTTCCCTCACTCTCATGGTTATTGAGAGAGGAAAAAAATAGACTGATCAATAAACGGTAATCAAATATGAAATGTTGCTAGAAGCAATCAAATATACAAAAACAATACAGCAGAAAAGGAGGGAAGGCATGAAAATTATGGAAGGGGGTGAAGTTGATACCTCAATGAGATTAGAACCACGAAGAGAGACGACCTTCATGATACTTTGGCCGTCTTGAAGGGCCACGTCCAGTTCCTGTTTTGCCCGCAGCAAGTTCTTTCTTCCTCCTCCCATGTCAGTTGCCCTCAATCCTAACCTAAAATCCTTCTGTCGTCAAATTTTCCTTTCGGCGATGGTACAGGGATTGTTCCTTCAACTAAGTATATTGTCAAGTCAGAGGAGATGCACAGAGAGCACAGATCGACTTGTCTATTTTGCACAAATCACAGAATCTAAAGGCGAGACGACGGAAGAGGGCAACGGCGGGACGGCGGCTATGACACACATACGGACGCCGCAAGCTGAGTGGGGCGAACTAGAGCATGGACTCTGGAAGCACGAATAAGGGATTTTGTATTTTGAATTTTTTATGCAGGGGCCTTTATGGAATATTAATAATAACTGAAAGTAAATTAGTCATAAAATTTTACTTCCCCGCAAAGCCCTCCAAATTCCTCAGCCGAACGCCTCTGCTTTCCCACAATCCTCAACCAAACACCCCTTACATATCTGGGTTTGAATTGGGCTTTCACAGCGCAAGTCTCTTGTTTTTTTTTTCATGCAAATGCAAGTCTCTTTTCTTATAAAAAAAAAATTCAAGTCTCTTGTTAATCATATCTGGGTTTAGGCGGATCTCTCTCCAAAACTATCCGCCAAGGAGCATGATTGAGTAGTGGGCCTCTAAGTTCTCATGCAGGCTCAAATGCTTGTCTTTCTTTTAATTTCTGTCTTTTTATTTCAGCTGGTCAATGGCCATGTGGAGGTCAACATCCTAAGCTTTGTCTCTATAAAATGTGTTGCATTTTTCTCTTTTAGGTATACATATACTTCTACTTATCATATACGAGTTCAACTAGTAAAAATATAAGACATATGACTATTTAGAGCGTGTTTGATCTTTAGAGAGTATTATTTTGTTATAATTCCAGTCGTAGTATTTGAGGAGATATCTTAACTCTTAAATGCCTAAATTTATACCTAAAGGTAATAGACAACTCGCCTTACTTAACATTAGTATCGTCTAAAAAAAATAGAGACTTTACCTTTGTATTGGATCATGGGTAAGCCTAATACCTTTTTAAAAAAAATTATAACAAAAAAAATGTATACATATGCTTATTGGAGACACTACAATTTGAGATACTATTAATCATTAAATGTGGTAAAAGAATGTGTTACATTTACTAATAGGATTGTGTCTAGTGAAAAATGGTTAGTTTATCACAAAGTGACAAATTAATGTCTAAATTCTATCTAAAAGAGGTGTTCACATTTAATACTCAACAATACTTCGAATAATAATGTATTTAATAAGAAGATATATATATGTTTAATAAAAAAATGTGTTGCATTTTTGTTAAGCATGAAGAAGAAAGAGGAACAAAGATAATAAAACTGAATAATCAGCAAATCATAACAATATGCCTATAAAGAGGGAATCAATCCCAACCTCGTAGGACTGCGAAAGAGGTGAGGACCTATGTTAACCCGTCTCTCTAGTGAGGATTGAAATATTCTTCATACCCAAATCACATGTAAGGGATCCCTAAATATAGAGGTCATGAGCGATTAATTGACTAACTATGATCTTAACCAACAAATTCTATATCTCACATCTCCAACAATTTTCTCCATCATTATTGTCTAATGTTTTCCGGCAGTGGAACTTCAATCCCCAATGGGGGATATATCTGTGCTCCTAGTCACCTTATGAAGGATAGGCGTCATAATAGCACACTGAAGCTCACTTCAACCAATTCGATATGTTATTACTTGTTGTGAGTCTGTTGTTTTTTTTATACTTAATTTTTTAGAAGAGAGTTAGATTCATTCAAAATTTAAAGGTATAATAAAGTTTTTTTTTTAAATAATACTAATATTAGGTAGAATAAGTTATCTATTATTTTCAAACATAAATCTAGATACTTAAAAATTAAGATGTCTCTCTAAATACTATTAATGTATCCGTGTGTTAGTTTGTCGTTTCTTATTCTCTCCTTCATTTTTTTCGTTTTTTCATTAAAAACAGTTTTGTTTTTGTACAAGTTTCTTGTTCTCTTTTACCTTGTAAGGTCCAAAAGAGTTGCTTCTATGACTTTTGTATTGGGCCGCAGGTTGTCTAATCCTTTAATTTTAAAGAAAAATTACCTCAAAAATCTCTATTATAAAATTTGTTATCCAAATATATTTAATAATTTAAATATTTAAATTGGTATAACTCTTCTATAACTATATATAATATATCTCAAATTATGTGTGAAATATTCTTTTTGTTATAATTATAAAGAGTTTAAAGACTTGAATTTTTAAATTCTTTTAGACCATAGATTTTACAGTGGTGGATTGTTTTTGACAAATTTTCTTTAAAATTTAAAAATAAAAATGACAAAACATAATGGGAGATGTTTTAGTAATTTTCTATATTTTGTTGGTTAAATATAAGTATGCTTTTATTAAAAATAATTATATTTAAAATATTATTAAATATTAAATATATATACTTGTAAACTTTAGTGTATTACATTAGAAAAAATTAACCTTTTTTATTAAACTCGTTGATATTTTTTTAATAATTTTTAGTTAAATATAAATATTTTTTATTAAAAATAATTATATTTAAAATACTATTAAATATTAAATATAAATATATTTTATTTAAACCTAATCCTATTTATCTTTGACCTTACAATATTTAAGCTCCGTTTAGATAAGATTTTAGAAATTGACTTATTAAAAAAAGAGTTTTTTGGTAGCTTTTAGAAAAGGGTTTTTGGAGAAGAGTTTATAAAAAAAATTGGTTTTGAATAAATGAATGTTTGGATAGTTATTTTTAAAAGTATTTTTATTATTAGTAAATTATGAAAAAAGTGTATGAGTATTAAATGAGAAGATATAAGAGATGAGAGGAGAGAGTATGTAAAAAAAGTATAAAAGAGTATATAAGAAAAAGTAGGGATAATATAATAATTAGTTAGTTATAAACTCTTTTACTATTCCATAAGTTATTCTGACTAGTTTATATAAAATCTTAATTTTAAATTATAATTTAGTCTAAAAATCTATTTAAATAAATATAACTATTTATTTTAAAATTTTTCAAAACTTAAATTTTATCTAAATTTTTTTTGAAAATTCTAGTTTGTAAGCAAACGAAACAGGCACTTTAGTATGGTGTCCTACAAAACTATACCAACTGGTAAGTCCTAACCTCCATCTGAGGCAGCATAAGGGAAACCGTACACGTTGATTCAGCTCTGAGCTTTTGTGAAGGGTGATGACAGGGGAATATGGAGCATCAACGTCACGCGAGTTAACGACTACCCACAACATTGAATCACCATTCTTAAATGTCCTCCTATTAAAGCCAGGACATCCCCTGCCGACAGATAGTATATTAAAAAAACTTAAATAATTATACCAAAGTAAATTTCTTAAAAAAATCTCATTAATTATTCGTACAAAACACCAAAAAAGCTTATATCTCTTTAATATGTAAGAGTAGAAAATAACTTTATAATACCCTCTCAACTCGTATAAGTTACGCTCGTCCGGATAAAGTTGATATAAGTTACACTTGGTATTTGTCTAAAAATTTAAAATTTAAATATATAAAAATAAATAAATTTTGAATCACTTATATATAACTTTCTTAATCTTTAAAATTTTAATTTAAATACATTAATATTTCATATTTTAATTATCAAATACATGATATTAAAATTGTTTTTAAACTTAACAATTTTAATCATGTTACAATTTTTATATTTTTTTAATATATATTATTTTATTTAAAAAATAACACTTAAAAATTTACATATAATGTTAACTAATTTATACTTTTCTATTTAAAAATTGCATGGTGCAATAAATATTTTAATACTTTTTTAAATATTTTATATTTTTTAAGTATTTAGAAAATACTTAAAATTACAAGTCAAGTGCTAACTGTTACTAAAATATTTTATATTTTTTAAGTGTTTTACTTTAAGTATTTAAAAAACTTCAAATAATATATCAAGTGGTAAGTGTTATGTTTTAAATGAAGTGATATATAATACAAAATTTAAAAATTATATTATGACAAAAATAATTAATTTTAATAACGATTTTAATAATAAGGGTATGATAGTTAAAATGTGAAATATTAAAGTTTTTAATTTAAATTTTAAAATGTTAAGAATGTGATATACAATTGATCCAAAGTTTAAAGAAATTGTATGTATTTTAGTCAAAATTTAATATATATTTTTAAATTTTTACTTTTGATTAATTATATGTATCTATTTTTCATTTTTTTCCCCCTCTTATTCTCCATCACACTCATAATCTTCATAAATAAAGATATATTTTTTTTTATAAAAACTATATATCTTATTCATTCATAGCTTTTAACTAATGTTAACTAATATTTTGATTTACCTTAATTGTATCTTGTAACTTGTATTAATAAGAGGGTGTCATTTTTTTACTTTAGAGTAAACTTTTCAAATAAACAAAAATTACACTACCTCAATTTCTTTTTATAAGAAATATATATATATATATATATATTCTCCATATTAAAAAAAATGTAAATTCAGTTATAAACTTTAAATATGTTATAGGTAAATAAAACTTTGTTCTCCAACTACCTAGGGAAATTGGCCCAATCAACTCATTTATTAGTGAGATTATGTCTCTCATCTTTAATAGGGGCATAATCGAAATAAAATTATATTTTTAAAATTATTTTATAAATATAAATAAAATTACTAAGTATGAGTTATGATGACAAAACTTTTTTTTTTTTTATAAATATATGTCATTGCAAAATTACTTAAAATAAAATGATCTAAACACACAAAATCAAAAGTAAATATGACAAAACTGGGATTTGACGGTGGTTTGGTGTTAGCAACAGTGGCTCCCATGATGCTTCTAGTAATTATAAGCAGAGGCATTGTCGTCCATCCAAAAATTTATTCCTAGTATATGTTAAAAGAAAAATAATAATTGAAGACCTTATAGTAATATTAATGTAAAATAATAATTTTTAAGTCGTAAAAATAAATCATTAAATAATAAATTTTGAATTATGTTACATTAACTCTTTTATAGGGCCATTTAATTCCAGCATGCACTTTTCTCCTTTAACAAAATAAATAAATTAGCATTAAAATTTAAAAACAATTAATAAGAGCGCACACCAAATCCACGTCCATTTGCTGGCTTAAAAAGGTCCACGTCAGTTAGTTTATTTCTCCTAAATAAGATGGTGATCTTATTAACAAATAATAAGAGAGGAATCTTTCAAGATACTCCCTCATTTATTTCTCTTAGTATTTTTTATTCATTTATTGCTTCTTAAATTAAAAAAAAATAACTTTACTCTTAATAAAATATGCATTCTCTCTTACCTTACTCATCTTTATATAATTATAAATGGATAAAAATAAAAAAATGATAATTAATAACGGTCTTAATTACTCGTAATTTCACCTATATATTCATCTATCGGACTAATTATAAATGAGAGCAATAAACCATAATATCTATAATTTATTATATTCTTTGCCAACAATAGTATAATTTATTATATATTTTATATTAATATTACTTAATAATTAAATTTGTTCTTTTTTGTCGAGGTTTTTATAATTATAGAAAAAGCCATATATATAGACTTATAAAGGTCACAAGAATTAAAATAATTTGAAACCGAACACTTATGTTGTAAAAATTATAGCTCATTTTAGATTTTGCCCACTAAAAGACACTATATATTTGGCCAAGAAAAAGGATGATCTCATGATATTTAAATAATTTGTCTTCTTTAAAGTATCAGAATCATTCTCCTCATATTTATCAAAGATTTTTTTAAATTAATTTACTTAAATTATAAATTAATATATAAATAAATACTATATAAAGATATTTTAGTAAAATTATGTTATTTTTATTTATTTTATTTATTTAATAAATTCAAATGAATTGACTAGTTACACTAGTCAATTTTTTTCCAGATGTATAATTATATAAAATCCGAAAATGGTAGAAACGTGTCCCATGAAGGGTATGTGATTTGTGGATTTCGTAGTCATTAATTAATTGGTTTCTTATATATTAATCAAACCAATTAAATCTTTAATTAAATGTAGAATTGACATAAATCATAAACGAAAAAAGCAAAGGGATTGAGAAACATACTACGTAATATAGGACACTTTTCTTAATAGTTAGTTCTCACGTTTTAAAATTTTATTAATTAAAGAAAAAAAGACGTGTTTGGTATTTTATTCCATTAAGAGCATTTATTATCTTTATGCATTCTGTTGATATCTACTATTTTTGTTATTGTTAATTACCGGTATGGTTCTGGTTAGAGTTAGTTCCTTCGGTTATTGAGATTTTATATCTCAATCTCACCATGTTATTTCACCTTTTTTTAGGAGTGTTTTGAGTTGTAATCCAATAAAGGAAGAGAGCTGATATATTCCTTTTTTTTTTTATGGCACTTACTATATTTTATTATCATATATTTAATTTGAGATTTATAGTTATATTTTTTTAGTATAATTAAATATCTTATTTAAAAATCTAATTTTAAATTTAAAAAAATTTAATAAAATTTTATACTATTAGATCAACTATATATTAATATATAATATATATATTCTACCTTTGTAGTTGGGAAGGTATTATTTTAAGGTTGATGTATGTGAATTTGTCTCGTACACCATGACATGGAAGTTCTAAGTATATAGTATTATTTTATTAAAAATAATTATATTTAAGATATTATTAAAGTATTAAATATAGATATATCTTTTAATGAAGATTTAAATTTTAGTTTATTATATTATAAGAGATTAATTATTTCAACTAAACCTAACACATGTTGGTAGGCTAAGCAAGATTAAACTCTATTATCTACAAGGTCCACCCCTTGGGTCTCATAAAAAAATCAAAACCCATTTAATAGCATAAAAGTTTTATAAAAAAATTGGATAAGAATATCTGTTTATAAATTTTATTAGGTAAAAATATTTAATATATTTTTATACAAAAAAAATATCAGCACTCTAAATATTTTATCCACAAAAATTGCTAGTATTTAAATTTAGTTTTTTCTAACCAATTAAATTTTTTAAACAAGGAATTCTCACTAATTTTTTTTTTCAAATTTTTAGTATTTTTTGTTTCAAATTTGAAAATTTTAATCAAATGAAAGTTCAGATATTAACAAAATATTATGCTATATTTATAAAATAAAAATATGTACAGATACAAGATGTGTACCACTCGATCTATATTTTATTGAAACTAAACAGTAACAACTAACGAGGCCTATAATAACTTTGATAAACTTAATTTTCAATCAAAACATAAATTGACCTTAATTTTAAATCCACAAATAAACCGAATTCTTTAACTAACTAATCCAAGGAATTATTTTCATCACATTCTTTCTCTCTCCGTCAATTAATGAAGCAAAATGTTTTTCTAATGTCCAATTTTCGAAAGTGATGCCAAATATATTTACCATGAGTGATTGAGTGCTATATTTTTCAAGTCTCATATTAAATTAATCTTTTTACCCAAAAAAAAAATTTAAGCAAACTAAGGATCCAAGAATCATTGAAAGCTTGTTTAGATAAAATTTTAAAAAATAATTTATAAAAAAAAAGATTTTTGGATAGTTTTTAGAAAAGGGTTTTAAAGAAAAGGTTATAAAAAAAATAGTTTTGAATAAATAAGTATTTAGATATTTATTTCTAAAAATAATTTAATTACAAAAAAGGGTATGGTTATTAAATATAGAAGAGATGAGAGATGATGTAGAAGAGAGATAAGAGAGAATCGAAGTATAGAAGAGAGATGAGAAAGGAGATATGGTGTAGAAAAGAAAAAATAGGGGAGAGAGAGTGTAAAAAAATATGAGTAATATAGTAATTGATTAATTCATAAGTTCTTTTATTGTTCCATAAGATATTTTGATCAGTTTATTTAAAATTTTAATTTTAAACCATGATTTGATCTAAAAATTCTTTTAAATAAATATAATTATTTATTTTAATTTTTTTTAAATTTAAATTTTATTTAAATATAAATTTAAAATCTAAGTTTCGCAGGTTTCTAAACATATACGAAATCAAGATAGATTTTTATGGTTTAATAAAATCCCAACCTATTCCTTAAGAATTACGATATATAAGTCATATCCTTGCTGGCAACCAAAAAAAAAATCCTTGATATCTTAATTAAATAACATTAAGTTTTCCTTAAGTCCAATTTAGTGATGTAGCCATCTCGTTTTTAAGTTAAAGTAAATTTTAAAATTTTGCCATAAGAAAATACTATAATCATGTAGGCTAGAATTTTGACTTTGGCCTAATTAAATTGAATTCCAGTTTGACTTTCAGATCATATTCATATCAAAGGACTTAATGATAAAAAAATAAATTAATATTAACATTCTATGCCTAATCAAGATTAATTCTCTCTATTACATCATAGATTAAGAATATTACAAGTTATTATCATGAAGACTTTTGGCTGACGAGTCAAATAATTCTCTAAAAGCTTGAGTTATACTCAAAGACTACGCACTTGCACTAATTAATTTAATTATTTTTATAATTGCACTTTAATTAAAAATTAAGGCACTAAATTTTATATATCTTTCTAGAAAAAGGTAGTTGTGTAATGCCATGGTTAGTAGATGAGAAATAGAAAACGGAAGTTAAAATATAATCTTCTAATTTTTTTATTTAATATTATAGAAATTAATTTTATTTTTTATTTATATTTTTAACATTTGGGATATTTTAGTTTTATTAGAAAAATTAAAAATTAAAATGATAGAAATAGAAGTAAAATTTTTTAAACTATTTTACCACAGTTATAATATTTTTAGATAAATTTAACACTTTTTAAGTTATAAAAAATATTTTTAATCATTTTATCTCAAATTATAAAAAAATATATTAATTTTATACTCATTTCTATCATATCAAAAATTTAAAATATAATTTTATTTATATTTTTATTTTTATTTTTATAAAAAATTCTTCTATCTTACCGCATATACCCTGAGTGTTTGGCAATTATAAATATAGAGAGTTGAAAAATGGAGCATAGCTTTTGGCGCAATTAACACGAGGCTACTATGGAGAAAAGAATAGAAACCATGGATCTTGAAATTCCTAAACTAAATATTACACGAGGCATGTGAGCAAAGGGAGTCCATCTCTTGATTTAAAAAAGATATTTTAAAAAATTTCATAGTAGGGGGTTGATTTAAAAATTAGAAAATTATAAGGATAAACTCTTTTAATTATATAAATTATATTAAAAATTAAATAAAATAGTGAACATACGAGTATATTTTACTATTATATAGATAAGATTTTAATTTAATTTTAAAATAATATTTTCATTAATATAGAAATAATATTATCCATAAATATACTCATAATGTGATTTTTTTAAAAAGTTATTTTAATATTTGAACATATTCAAATCCTAAGTTTTTCATATTTCATTCCATTCATACTATCACATTATCGTTAGTTTGTTTTTTCATAATATATATATATATATATATATATATATTACTATCTGTGTATGATGATCATTATTATCATATCATTATTAGAAGATCATAATTTTCCATATTTTAAAAATAAATAAACAAAAACTAAGAAATTAACTTAAATTAGCTGCACTTATGAATAATCTTAAGAAATGACACTCGACTTGTAAATGTTATTTAATATAATTTTTTTAAAAATAATTTTACATTAATATTAATATTAAGATATTAATAATATTTTTTTAAAAATATATATTTTATTATTAAAAATAATTTTAATTGAGATATTATTAGGTACAAAATATAAGTATCTCTTTAGGTAAAAATTCAAACATCAATCTATCATATTATAATTGATTAATATTTTCTATTAAACTTACCTATTTAATAGAATTACTCACCTCGTTTCTAATTATAAAATTTATATAAAAATTAAATTTATTTTTAAATATAAAATTTAAATCTACTTTAAACCTATAAATTATAATTTTTTTAATATATTAATATATTATTATATATATTAAAAATATCTATTAAAATAATTTAAATATATATAATTACAAAATATTTCAAAAAAATTATATAAAATTATTATAATTAATTAATTTAATTTAATTAGTTAAATAGTAAGAATAATAATAATAATTAATAATATTGATATTCAAGAGTGATGCCCTGATTTGGGGAGTTTGGTCCTCCGTGGTCTTGACCTCACATGATCACAAACTCTCATTCCCATGGACCCCACCCAAGAAAAAACGAAAAAAGTGTAAAATTAATCGATATTATTATTATTATTATTAACACTATCAATCATCATAACACTTGAAAAGACGAGGCTCTCTCGTGGTCCCACTAACCGTCAATCATGTAATTTTGTGGAGAACTGAGGGCAATTAGGTAATTGTAACTGAACCTCTGGCTCCGCTTAACTGTCTCACATGATTACAGAAACGCGTATATAAACCCAACAGCCTCCGCCTTCAACTTCATCCTCCGCTTCAGGGGACTACCATTATATCTGATTTTTTTGTCTTTCCAATTTTTGTCTCTCAAAAGTCTCTTTCTTTTCTTGGTCATTCTTCTTCTTTTCTCTTCGTTACCTTCCTCCGCTGATCCGACTGAATCTCATTCCAATCTCGTAAGTTTATCTACTTCTCTGTTTTTTTTTTAACAATTGTTTGTGGTCCTTGTTACTTTTTATGATCCAGATATTGCCAATTTTCTCTTTTTCAGTTTTTTTTTGCTTTAAGGATTATAATTTAGGGTAATGGGTACTTTCTTTGATCTCGGTTTTGCCCAGTTTTCTTGGATCCGTGGTAATTGTGAGGGTGATCATCATTGGAATATAACGCTCTCCTTAATTTGTCTCCGTATTTCCTACTTTGCTCTTTATGAGAGTTCTAGTTGAAAAGTTAGATCTGAACGTCAAAATGGGTTCCATATGTAGTTTCAAGTACATTCGCATGCTTGAATCTGGTTGTTGTGTTTGATTATGTAAATTTTGCTAAAGCATTTTGCAATGCTTTAGCGCAATATTGGTTTTAACGCTTATTTCCGTCTTCCCATCTCTTAGAAAGAGAGAAAACTGAGCTAATAGCCGAAGCTTCATGTATTCTGTTGTTTTTTCTCATTCTCGTAATTTGGTTGCAGATTACTGTTGACAGTTAGTGTTCTTGTTTTTGTTTTCATCTGAATAAATTGAATAATGAAACTATTTTCCTTTGCTGCACTTTATCTTGGAACTCTGACGACCATTGGAGGAATGTACTGATGAACATTAAAACAATTATTTGTGGATCATTTTCCTGTAGATGATCAATTTCCTCACAATTCTGTCCACTCAATTTCCCCCCCTGAAGTCAGTCTGCATTTTGATACGAGTTTCTTGCTATTTATGATGATATTTTCCCCTGTTGTTGTGGATATTATAGTCCATATGTTTTATTTTTATATTTTTATCATTTAGTAAAATTAATTTGTCTGCTTGTGCTTCCTTTAATTTTGATATACAGTGTTCAATATGGCTTCATATACCCCCAAGAACATCCTCATCACTGGGGCTGCTGGATTTATTGCATCTCATGTTGCCAACCGGATGATTCGGAACTATCCTGACTACAAGTTTGTTGTGCTGGACAAACTTGATTACTGTTCCAATTTGAAGAATCTACTTCCTTCAAAATCATCTCCCAACTTCAAGTTCGTCAAGGGTGACATTGGAAGTGCTGACCTTGTCAACTACCTTCTTATAACTGAGTCCATTGATACCATCATGCACTTTGCTGCTCAGACCCATGTGGACAATTCATTCGGTAACAGCTTTGAGTTCACCAAGAATAACATATATGGTACTCATGTCCTGTTGGAAGCCTGCAAGGTCACTGGCCAGGTCAAAAGGTTCATTCATGTGAGCACAGATGAGGTCTATGGTGAGACAGATGAAGATGCTGTGGTGGGAAATCATGAGGCTTCTCAACTTCTTCCAACAAACCCATACTCTGCAACAAAAGCTGGAGCAGAAATGCTTGTCATGGCTTATGGTAGGTCATATGGGTTACCGGTTATCACAACCCGTGGAAACAATGTTTATGGGCCAAATCAGTTTCCTGAGAAGTTAATTCCAAAGTTCATCCTTTTGGCTATGCAAGGAAAGCCTCTCCCAATTCATGGGGATGGTTCTAATGTGAGGAGTTACTTATATTGTGAAGATGTTGCCGAGGCTTTTGAAGTAATCCTTCACAAGGGAGAGGTTGGTCATGTTTACAATATCGGTACTAAGAAGGAAAGGAGAGTTATCGATGTAGCCAAAGATATATGCACTCTTTTCAAAAGGGACCCAGAAACTAGTATAAAATTTGTGGAGAACAGACCATTCAATGATCAGAGGTATTTTCTGGATGATCAAAAGCTGAAGAACTTGGGTTGGTCCGAGAGGACCACGTGGGAGGAGGGGTTGAAAAAAACCATGGAATGGTATACAAACAACCCTGACTGGTGGGGTGATGTCTCTGGAGCATTGCTTCCTCATCCACGGATGCTGATGATGCCTGGTGGAATAGAGAAATTTTTTGATGGATCCGAAGATGAAAAATCTGAATCTTATGGATCAACTAATCCTACAATGATTGTTCCATCAACCAAGAGTGCTGGTTCACAGCAGAAACCCGCTTTTAAGTTCTTGATTTATGGAAGAACCGGTTGGCTCGGTGGGCTAATCGGGAAACTATGTGAGAAACAAGGGATTCCATACGAATATGGAAAAGGGCGCCTACAGGATCGCGTATCTCTTTTGGCAGATATAATGAATGTGAAGCCAACTCATGTTTTTAATGCAGCAGGAGTCACTGGCAGACCTAATGTTGATTGGTGTGAATCTCATAAAACAGAAACCATCCGCACCAATGTTGTCGGTACTTTAACATTGGCTGATGTCTGCAGAGAGCATAACCTCTTGATCATAAACTATGCCACTGGCTGTATATTTGAGTATGATGCAGCACATCCTGAGGGTTCTGGCATTGGATTTAAAGAGGAAGACAAGCCTAATTTCACTGGTTCTTTCTATTCCAAAACTAAGGCCATGGTAAGTCAGTTTGTGTTCATCATAAACTTCAGTGATAGTTTTATCATGAAATCCTGATGGCTTCTCTTGATTTTTTTCCCAGGTTGAAGAGCTTCTGAAAGATTATGACAATGTCTGTACTCTCAGGGTTCGCATGCCAATCTCATCTGATCTGAACAACCCACGCAACTTCATCACCAAGATCTCCCGCTATAATAAAGTGGTCAACATCCCAAACAGCATGACTATCTTGGATGAACTTCTGCCTATTTCCATCGAGATGGCGAAACGAAACTTAAGGGGCATCTGGAACTTCACGAACCCCGGTGTTGTCAGCCACAATGAGATCCTTGAAATGTACAGAGACTACATCAATCCCGGCTTCAAGTGGACCAACTTCACCCTGGAGGAGCAAGCCAAAGTGATAGTTGCTCCCAGGAGCAACAATGAGATGGATGCATCAAAGTTGAAGAAAGAGTTCCCAGAGTTGCTTTCCATAAAGGAATCTCTGATCAAGTACGTGTTTGAGCCAAACAAGACGACCGGTAAAAAGTAAGCAACATAGAGACATCAGAACTATTCTGCTATCTGCAAATTGGTTTCTAATTGATTCCATTGCATTTAGATTCATTCATCATTTCATTGTTAGTTATATGCAGTTACTGGGTGTAATGGTTAATAATCATGGTTCTTTTCACGTGTCATTCCTAATTATTTAGTGTCTTCTACCACTAAATAGCTTTATGTTCTCTGCAAACTTTGTTTTAATTAATTCTTCTGTTGCTAATAATAGCCCATTTTGTTTATCATTCTTGTACCTCTTTGGCATTGAGATATAAATTTAATTTCCTTGTTTCCTTAAGTACCTAGTTGATGTATTAATAGATAATTGATCTTGTGCAAAATGCAAGTGAAATAGTGATGTATTTTATCCATTATTTTTTGTATTATTATTAATGCATATTTATATTCCTTCCACATTTCCTACATCACAGCATTGAGGATACCCTCTCTTTGTCCATTGATTTCAAAATAACTGGACTATTATAAGTTAGTGATGAACTATAATTGCTATGGATACCACAAAATCATGACTCAAATCAATAAAGACCATTTTATTCACCTTTAGTTTATACAGAGATTATATATTTACTCTATTATATAGATTTTTGTTAATTCTTTTTCCACATGTTTTTATTTGGAACATGATTATAAAGATATGAAGAAATGTAATTCGTTGTTTTCTCTTTCTTTCTTTAGTTCATCTTTTTTCCCCCTTTGATCAAATATCATGGTTTTCCATTTTAAATAAAAATATTGAAAAAATTAAATTTAGGGGTGTCTGATTAGATTTGAATAAAATCTCCCATACTGATTGAGTAAAAATGAAATAAAAAAGAATCAAAACAAAATGACTCATTATTTTATCTTGTTAATCTAACAAAGTGACATTTTTTTTATATTGTTCAACTTAAAAGTGTACCAAATTAAGTAAAAATGATTATTACTACAGTACCATCTAATGAGTCTCTAATTAAACAAATTGAGCAAAAACAATTATTATCAATTTTATATGCTACATTTATTTAACTTTTTTAATTAAAATAAAATAAATCTAATGATTTCTTATAATATCGTTATAAATAAATAATACCTTTTCTATGGAATACAAATATATATTATTTAAATTAAAAGCTATAAATTATTTTAATGAAATTATAAAATTATTGAAATATTATTAATAAGCATATATTTATTATTTTTAATCAAAATATGATAGTAGAAATTAATATTCCACATCTTATATAAATTTTAGGGTAAACTTCACTATTCAAAAACTATAAATACTAGGTTTAATCCTGAAATGTGCTTTAATCTTATAGATTACGAATAGTTTGAATTCAAGAATGGGCGCTTGGGACGGAAACGCGTATGGTTTGTACCAAATGGATGAAATGACAACTAGCTAGGTTGGCCACGTGCGGTTACTTTCCTTACTCGTTGTTCCCATGTTCAATACACACACGTGTTGACACAAAAT
Organism: Leucaena leucocephala; assembly: GCA_037074615.1. Classification (NCBI taxonomy): domain Eukaryota; kingdom Viridiplantae; phylum Streptophyta; class Magnoliopsida; order Fabales; family Fabaceae; genus Leucaena; species Leucaena leucocephala. Next base: position 5,792,500 of record CM073543.1, on the reverse strand, counting down.
ATGTTATGGGGTCACCTAGGCTGTTTTAGTCTAACAACTAACAATATACCAACTAAGATTTGAATAAAAATTTAAAAAATAACTTATAAAAAAATTTTAGAAAAAAATTTATAGAGAAGAATTTATGAAAAAAAATAATTATGAATAAATAAATTTTTAAATAATTATTATTAGAAGAATTTAGCTTTTATAATTAAAAGAATTATAATTTTATTAAAAATAGGAGAGATGAGAAATAAAAGATAAAAGATAATGAAGAGAAGAGAGAGAGGAGAGAATATATAAAAAAATAAAAATAAAAAAAATAATTAAATAGTCTCTAGATTCTTTCATTGCATAGTTCTGTCGCTGATTTAATTCTGAATGCACCTGCCCGACACTTTGTTGTGGCAGTATCACTTTGTTGGGGTTCGAATCCTGGGTAGTATCACTTTATTGTGGTTTCAGTTGCGGCGCTTGGGGAGGCATCCTAGCTCTTGGGTGCCTAGGTTTACGCCTGAGGGTAATAGACGGCTCGCCCTGCCCGACATTGGTATCGCCTAGGAGGAAGGGAGACTTCGCCCTGCCCTTAGATCCTGGGTGAGCCCAACCCCTTTCCAAAAATTTTTGTACAAAAAAAAAAAAATTCTGAATGCACCTTAAGTTCCATTTCTTTAATCTGACCACCTTCTTCTCGACTGGTTCAGTTAAACATCCATTGAACCCCTGTAGCGTGCTTCACCAAAATAAAGATACCTACACACAGACACATGCTTGCACACAGACACACATAGATATGCATATAATTTCAAATGTATACTAGAGTTCACGATTTCTCGGCAGTGAAAAATGGTTAGCAAACCAAAATGATCAAGTTTTTCAATGATAATGGTTCTTCTCTGAAGGTTGCAAAATAATAGAAAGTTGAACAATGATATGAAACCCATTACTGGGAGACACTCTACTTATAACATCAGGCTTGCCACATGTACAGATAAGAAGAAAAAGGTATATGAATATTTGACATAACATATTCATTAAATATTCATAGATTCCACATATATCATTCTAGCAAGAGACCTGTTGATTCTCTTTTCTAGCTTTAATTAACATGCTCAATTGCTCTTTCTAAGACCACTTTTAGAAATGCTGACGCTGTTCATGTTAATAACTTTCATCTTTGTATTTCAAGGTACTGCAACCCTTCTCTCACTGCTTGCATCTATAGCCTATAACATTTTTCTGAATACAATAACCCTTTCATTGTTACTACATTAGGCAGCAACATGTTACTTTACTCCAAAAGATACCCTAACTTTTCCCCCTTTCTCACCATATCAGGAAACAATCAAGTTGGTGGCTAGAAGGTAACACCAAGGAAAGGAATTAAAGTCAAGGGAGGAAAGAATGCTGAATTTCTATTTTGATGGAGAATTATTTATAGAATCATAGGCCTTGAGATCAGATGGTGTACCAAAATGATCAATCGGTTGGTTGACCGCAGATAATGTTCCACCACATCCTTGGTTGGAAGTGTGGCTGGAACTTGTCTTGTCCTACGTCGTTGCTCAGCAACAGTTTGGTTTAGTTAACTGAAATGTCTTCAAAAAATAAGTTACTTCACAGAAGCATTAATCTTTAATAAAATTTCAAGCCAGAGTTATATTTTTTCATACGATATATCAATTAATGAACTAAAACCCATTATGCATCACTTGACTTTACTACTAATAAGTATCCAATGGGTTGAGGAGCATGCATTAAGTGCAATGTAAATTTAATAATGACTTTCAGAATTATGGTTCAGAAACTAAGCCTCAGACACTAAAGTAAATAGATATGCATTAAAATCAGTATGCTCCAGGAAGTTGCCTCTCACCCATTCTTAAAACTCTAAGTTCTAACGCATAAAAATAGGTATTTAGGTTACTATTCTATGATATAATATGGATACCTTACCTTCAAAAGTTTCTGCCCATTTCTGAGCAGTGTGGGTTTTAACATGTAAAAAATTGTGCGCATGCCGCTTCTCTCTTTCCTCAGATGGCACGGTCAGAGCCTGGTTCATAGCAGCAGCAACTTCTGTGATGTTCCAAGGGTTAACCAGAATTGCACCAGCACCGAGAGACTGTGCAGCACCAGCAAACTGCAGGGAGGATAACAAGTTTAAGGTGTCAGATCAACAGTAAATACATCTAGGTACGTGGATGAGATGTGCGAAAAATGATTAATTAGAACAGAGAGTTGTTTTGATCAATCAAGATGAAGGCTTAAATATCATAACATCAACAAAGATAACACAAAATGTCATTATTTTCATCATCTACCCAAGCTGCTTCAAGTGCTAAAAGTTTAGGCAAAATAAGTGCAGTGATGCATGGGGCTGGACATAGAAAATCTAAGAAGCACTTTAACTGGTGAGTTGGTGGATTGATTGTGTTGGGTACTTAGGTATGACAGCATGTAACAAACTAACAAAAAACAGTGCCAGTTAGGAAACTATAGTTTCGAGATATTTTAGTTTAATTTATTTTTTTTATTTTCTGACCTTTATTTTATTTATATTTCTTATATCTTGCTTTCCCTATAAATAGCATGCACAATAGTATTGGAAGTTTTTCAGACAAGTCAGACCTATTGAGCATCAGTTGTTTGTATCATTTTCTCTCCCAATTTTTTCATGCCTCTTTTTTTCCCTGTCTCTCCCACTTTCACATTTCTCTTTCCATTTTCTCTCCAAAATTTGAAAGGCTGTCAAGTGTTTCAGGACAATAATGGCTGCTGGTCAAATTAGTCACAGTGCATGTAATTTATGTAAAGAACAAGAATTTACACTGAGGGATGGATTTAAGATATAATAATGATACTCAGAAGATTCTAATAAGGAATCCTAGAAAGTTTGGCACTTCTATCTTTCAACATATGATTGCATTATCTACCAAACAATCATTCAAAATCGACAAAACCTGAGTTGAGAAATTAAATCCAAGAATAAATACATAGAGAGGTTTATGTAATTACTTCACTAAGAATAAGTACCCCTTTCTTTTGCTTCTGGCAGCCACATATTCGTAGCTGACAAGGTTCACCCCATCCCTCAAATGGTTACGAATTATAAGAGGCAAGTGATGCGACATTAGAAGAAAAGTTACAATAAAAAAGTATGGAACTATTTGATTTTATAAAACATATTCCAGAATGGACAATTTGATTTCATAAAACATGGCATTGAAATTTACGCCGAAAAGAAAGTTTTGAAAGCAAAGAATTCCATTTTATACGAAGCAAAATATTAACTTCACATGCAAAGATGATTAAATGGACCATTTGAAAAGAGAAGAGACTCAGAAGACATCATAGTTCAGGATAGACAAATACTAAGGTGGTGAGATCTAAATCAAAGGACCATTTAGTGGGAAACTTCGTTTAAACAAAATACACCAACAGCAAAGAAAGTTCACCAGTTACAGCATACAAAGCACATAATTTATGAAAGTCAAGAGAGCGATCCTGTAGACAGAAAAAATGCATCAGGTTATGGAGCATTGTCTTTAAAAGTAAATAAAATCAGCAGATGGCCGACAAGTGATGTAATATCAGATTATGTGACCATGTGTTACTATTATAATTATCTTTATCAGATTGTTACTGTTAAGACTGCACCAGGTGAAGTACAGGAACAGCAGTCAGTGATCCAAATCTTCCATTAATGCGACCAACAATTTCATGAACCTGGCTTGTAAGCTTTTGATCTGTGAAATGGAAGAAATAAGTTGACTATCAAAATCCAGAAAGCATAAATAACACCCTGCTTCAAAAAGGGGAGAAAAAGGCCAAAAAAAGAAGAAAAGATGCAAATACTTGACAGGCCAATGAAACATGCTTCCTCAAAAAGACTACCAGAAGACAGATATCACAAGATGTGAGATATCCCATAACTCACGATCCACAACAAAAATTATACTGATGGTACTTTGAAGTTTGATCAGAATAAACCATTGTAACCCAATGCTCAAGTACTTTTTTTTTCATCTACTTATGCCTCTCGGGAACAAAAGGAGAGCTAAAAAAAATGGGGGATTTCACTGAATCTACAGTAATATATTGACCAAATTCAGCTTCAATGAGAAAATACTGCTCATCCAGATCTCACAGGGATTCTTAGTATATAGTAATGATAAGCTAATGATTTATAGAGGTTATGTAAAATATCATGTTTTCATACTCGTAAAATGATTACATTTCTGTTAGGAGAAAACACCACTATTTCATTATTGCAAGTCACACCAACAGATTATGAGTCTTCAATAAGAATGAATATGACTGATGCTATGACTCTTCAGAAAATGAATTTATAATGCATGCTATTGCACTACAAAAATGAAACATAAAAAATGCTATTTTCATCTAATAGCAATCATTACAAATATTTACATTCCACCACATTAGTGCTATATGCTTACAACCAACTGAGTTGACAAAGTATAAAACCATACTCATTTCGGTACGTGGATCTCAACCAAGTTTTCTGTTTCAAACTCATCAAAAAGCTCTGCCTACTTAATTCCAAAAGGAAATTGTAATTTCAATATTTGAAGACAGCAAAAGGAAATATTCTATCTTCCACTGCAAGAAGTGACAAAACATCAGAGCAGAAGCCAATTTTGAAGAATAGTATTATAATGTAGAAGCCACAAGAACAAGACAAAGTAATGCAATTATCATACATTCAAGACATCTGTTCTTGTTGGCACAGCAATTTGAATCAAAACTACTTTATCCCGCCAATAGGCATTCTCTTCTAGAAATTTTTCAGATGCTAGAATTTTCTGAGGAATTCCCTTAATCATATCCAGACGATCAACGCCTAACATTACCTGAAATATCAGAAAAATGTTAATTAATAAATCATGCCAAACATGTAAAATCAGATAGAAAAAATGGAAAAGAAAATCTAATGGAATGTCATACCACTCATTTATAGGTAAAGAGACATAAATTAAACAACGGCTTTTTCAGCACAAATATTATCAAAAGCTACTGACACTGTAAAAAGTACACCTTTCTGCCTTTAAATCTTTCTACGAATTCTTTGATGTTATCCTTAACTTGAGGAAGATAAAGTGCAGATATGAATCGATCTTAGTCTATCCCGATTGGAAACTAACAGGGAAAAGAAGCAAATAAGTGGTTCAGAATTTAAAATCATTATATTAGGTCAAAACTAAAGCAAATTGTTAAGTTTTCTCTTTTTCCTTTTTACAGTTAAAGCTTGAAGTGAAAAGCTCAATAAGTTATGTAAAATAACAAGGCATAGCAATACGCACAATTGAGTGCAGTAACTCGAGTCAACCTCCCTTGATCTTCAATCCCTTTAGGTGTACCCTCAAGCCCAAGAATACGAGTGCAAGCACTAATGAAGTGCCGTGCATAATCATAGGTGTGAAAACTGCTCAAAAAATGTGCACATGTGCATGTAAGAAACAAAAGAAAGGAAAGGCAGAATAATAATAATAACAATAATAAAACCATATACAGCTTAAAGGGAGGGAACTCTTAAAGAGTCAATTACGGGTAAACATAGGAGATGGAAGGGTTCAAAGTAAACAAATCAAACGAAAACACAAGAAAATGTCAAACAAAGAAATCATGCATCATTTGCAAAGTTCATAGTTCATGAAAAAAGGCAGAGTTTGATACAAGGCATTATGATCTCCAAAATTCTCAACGGGTCTCAGCATTTAATTATGGTAGGGAACCAAATAGAATAAGAGGAATGGTAGTTAAAAAATGGCGGCCCAGTGCACAAGGTAATTTGTTTTTTGAAAAAAAAAACTTATTCCTAAATTGGGGAGCAAGTTGGAACTAACGCAACTAAATCTGCTGCAATAACAGAACTCAGGAGCTCTGATCGAGGTGGCAGCATCCTATGAATTTCTGAAGACGGAAATGGTGTGTGGAGAAACCAGCCAACTTTCATGTTGCTGTCATAATCCTTTAAGAATTTTGGAAAAAATATGAGATGGTAATCATGGCACCAAACAACATCATCCTCCTGATAGTGTTCTTTCACAACATCAGCAAACATTTGATTTGCTTTCTTATATGCTTCAAACTGAGATTGGAAATTCCTTGTGGTGGCAAGGCGATCTTCTTGTGGAAGTCCAAGGTAATGAAAAAGGGGCCACAAGATGTTATTGCAGTAAACATTATAATATTGATGAACAATCTCTTCATCAAGAATTACTGGAATGCACCTCTGCAATATAGGTTTCAAGCAAAAGAAGAATCTGAATATTTATAAAAATGATGAAAAGGGGCCACAAATTTCGTATTACATATCATCTAATGATGAAAATGCATGGTCGTGTATTGAATTTTGAAAATCTCAAATTTTATTCAAGAGATATAAGACTTCATACCTTTTCAGCCAAAGCTTTGGTAAGTGTCTTCTGTCCAATCTCATCCGGCACATTGACACCAGCCCAACCTATCCAAATTGCTTCAATCTCCTTGACACCTTTGTCAATTTATGCAGTCATGTTAGGTTACGTTTTCTATATAGAGCCATCAAGTTTAGTCCCAAGGATAACAATTATGCACTCTGAAACTCACTTTTCTAAACCAATAGCAGTATATCTATGATTAAGAAAAACAACATCATATACAAAGGTTTGATAGGGAATACAGCCCCTTAGAAATATCATGTTACACGAAAAGTACAAATACTACAACAACAACAGAACTTATTTCACTAGGTAGCCTCAACTACATGGATCGCATGAAAAGTACAAATGGAAAGAAAAAATAAATAGATAGCTGCGTAATCAATACCAACCTAAAAGACCACTCACAAGACCGCCAGCACTCATCTCCATGGACCACGAGTCTTCACTAGTCCTAACTGCTGAGACTGGAAGCCCGTTGGCCACCACCAAAAGTCGTTGTCTAAAAGGCCCCCCATGATTATTAATACCACTTGATTTGTTCAAATGAGGGCCCTTGCTACTTAGCTCTCTTTCTCTTAGTAGCCGTTCAACGCAACCGGGAAAATGATGAGAAGAACCAGCGCAACCGTTATACTTATTTCCAGGAATATGATCACTCTGAGAGTGAACCATTGAATAATTGAGCAACTTCCTTCTCCGCATTTTGACAGGAAGATTTATTATTTATTAACACACGAGCCAAAAAAACTGTGGAACAAGAAAATTAAGCGCATAAAGAGGACAGAATACTCCAAAGGCAGTCAATAAAATCTTTTAATTCCTACCAACAAGGAGAGAATGGAATTAACTGAAGTGGGGATGAACAGGTTGGGCTTAGTTCTTTACTTCGGCTATTGCCTCGGAAGTTTCAAATTCGCATTCAAATAAGAAGGATGCATCAGCTTCCTTGCTAGGTATCTGGGTTGCGGAAAATCAAAGTCCAAGAGAGTGTTTGGTGCAGCTCACGATTCTAGAAGCACAGTTGATTCAGACGAAAACGATAAACACATTGCATGAAAGAAACAAAGCAGAGAAAGAGGTAGGAAAGCAAGAAGAAAAGTGCTCATCTGATTGCAAAAGACATGAAAGCTTACCGGTCGGTCAAAACGCAAACTGTGACTCAGAAGTCACCAACTCGAAAGCAGGGGAGAATTCAGTGCAGAGTCATCACGAGTTTCTGCTTCGATGAATCAATGCCAGTGAAGCGTTCAAAAAGCAAAAAAGTAAAAAATACAGAAAAGCGAGATAGGTAGGGAGAGAAATGTGAAACCTGCCATATTGAGTAGGGCTGTACATAATATCCATAATTCTTTATATTTTGTTTAATTTGTAAAAAAATTATCTTATTTAATCTAATAAATATAGGATAAAATTGAGTATTAGACTACAAAATATAGTTCATGCATTTTTTAAATTAGGCACCGGGCATAGGGTTGCCCTGTCCTGCCTATGAGCACCTCTTCTTTTATTTTTTTTTATTTTTCCTCTATCTTAGAAGGGAGAATATGATAGCTACTGGTGACTATAAGGTAATTTTAGAAATATAAGTAGTTAAGTAGGTAAGTTGTATCTTTTAATATTTATAACTATACTAATTTTTTCTTCTTTTTTAATTTTGTTAATTATCGATTATATTATAAATTATAATTATTTATTTTATTTTTTTAGATATTTTATCTTTGTTAATATTAGGGAGATCGATACAAAGCAAACTACTTAGATTTTAACGCTTATTTTTTATATGTAATGGATCTCAAGATTTTAATTATTATCTTTGTTATCTTATTCTTAGTGAATTATAGATATTATTTAACTCTTAAAGACACATGAATATGGTATTATTTTAGAAGTTCATAATTACAGATTTTTTTCACAACATGAGCATGACATCACGACTTGGGTATACCCAACCACCCATGCCCAGTCCGGCCCTGTCTAAAATTATTAGGGCTTTTATTGGGTAGGGTCGGGCATCGAGCTGCAAAATATAACTCATATATTTTTTAAATAGGACATCGAATAGGGGTTATTCTACCTAACTCTATCTATGTATATCCCTAATATTGAGAATGGAAGAGAAATTGCGTAGTGAGAGAGGAAAGGAAGCGAAGAAATACAAAGAATCATCATGGATCGGGGAAGCTTTACAAGGAATTGGGAAAAATTACAAAGATTTTGTTGACAACAAAGGAACCATTTTACGGCGGTCATGAAAATAAGACAAAAATCCAATCATGTTCGACGATATTAAAATTCGTTTTTGATAGGAATTCAAACGTATTTCAAATTAAAACATACAGTTGTCAGGTGTGTGTGTGGGGATTTTCTCAAGAAACTATCATTGAAGTATTTATTCCCCCGACATATGGATAAAATTTATGACTGATTAATATGTAAGTTATTACAATTTCATCCCATCTTTAATCATCTCGTTCTAATTTGTTTTCTTAATTATATATATATATATATTAGATTATATGATTTAATTTATATTTTCTTAATTAATATATTTACTAAATGGTTAATATTAATTCACTTAACAACTATGGCATTTTTAATCATTTTAAAACTTTAATATGTATTTTTATATTTTTTTAACTAATACACTCATTGAATGGTTAATATTAGTTCAGTTGACTGTTATTATATTTTTGCATCATTTTAAAGTTTTTAGGCATATTTTTGCAGCTAATAAAATTTTATAGTATTAGATGCACATAAAGAATATTTTACGAATAAATTTACACCTTAATCCTTAAATATACACTGAGCTATATCATTCTAACATACAGTAATTAGCTTTTATTGTTAGTATTTTATATTTTATATATTTAAAATTCCCTTCTTATAATTTAATTAGAAAATTTATTTTATTTTTACTTTTATGAATTGTTTTACTATTATGTTGTTTGACCCTATTCTATCAAGTTTAATATATTTTAGAAACCAATTAGCCTATCTTTTCTATTCATTTGCTTGCTTTTTAAATCAAAATTTTGATTTTGATTCTTTTTCCACATATAATTGGGTTTAAATCCGTATTTTATTTAATAATAATAAATTGTCGGTGTTTCTTACCTTCGCATGTAGGGGGGAAAATAATTTGTAATTAATATTTAAAAATTATATCTCTAAAATCTAAAATTAATTTTTACTGTTTTATATATAATTGAGAGAGATTTCTATAGTCATTTAATTAATATTAATATCAATAATCCATGTCAATATCAATATCAGCAGTTTCATTGCTCTGGGTTCAATAAGTAAAAAGGTAAGATATATGTCTATTTAGAGCATATTCAATCTTTGGGGAATATCACTTTAATATAGTTCCAGCCGCGGCGTTTGGTAAGGTATCCTAACTCCTAAATATTTAGGTTTACACTTGAGGGTAATAGACGACTCGCCCTATCTGATATTAGTATCGTTTAAAAGGAAAGGATACTTCGTCTTGCCTTTAGATCATGAATAAACACAACTCCTTTTTAAAAATTTGTGTACACAAAAAAAATAAGATCCTTTCAAGTTTCAACTATATATCTGTCAAATAGTTTTAAAGCAAGATCAAATAGTATACAAAAACGTGTTATTGTATCCCTTTATTATTTTTTACTTTTCTCATTTTAAATTATATTTTTTACCAAACATTTTATAAAAAGAAATCTCTAAATACGTGTGTAACTTTCTATTATAAACAATTTCATTGGATGTATTATAGAACACTAAATATTACCATATTTTTAAGCAAGTATTCAAATTTTAATTTGACACTAAGAGATTAGCCCTAGACAGTTAATTTTTCACTTTTCAGTGCGAACAGAAGTAATACATTAATATACATTCGGTATCCGTCCTGTTAGTAACTCCTCACTAGTAAAGTTTCAAGGAATGTTATATAGAACACTATAAAACTAACCAATGGGTGAAGCAAATACCATATAGCCTGACTGAGACGCCAGCTTCCTACGAGCCTACAGCCTGAAACACCAAAATTCATGAATAGAGCCTACAGCCTGAAACACCAAAATTCATGAATATCCAGATATAGAGCCCGTTTGGATAGAATTTTAAAAACGGACTTATGAAAAAAAAAAGACTTTTGAACAGATTATAGAAAAGGGCTTTTGGAGAAGAGATTATGAAAAAAAAGTGGTTTTGAATAAATGAGTGTTTGGATAGTTATTTATAGAAGGGATTTTATTATTGGTAAATTACGAAAAAGGGTATGAGTATTAAATGAGGAGAGATAAGAGATAAAAGGAGAGAGGAGAGAGGGTGTAAGAAAGAAAATAGAGAAAAAGTAGGAGAGAGGAGAGAGGGTGTAAGAAAAAGTAGGAGAGAGGGTGTAAGAAAAAGTAGGGGTAATATAGTAATTAGTTAGTTCAAACGTGGTTTACTGTTCCAAAAGCTACTCTGACCAGCTTTTCTGAAACCTTGGTTTTAAACCAGAGTTTAGTCCAAAAGCCCGTTTGAACAAATATGACTGTTTGTTTTAAAATTTCTCCAAACCTAGATTTTGAGCCAAACCTTGGTTTAAAACTAAGGTTTAGATTTTTCCAAACAGGCACATAGTACGTGGCAGAGAAACTTAGGATTGAAATCCAAATCTACTGTGCGTTTATCATAGAAAGGGACACAAAAAGGAGAAAGTGTGAAGGTTTTCCCCCCTCTTTCTACTAATTATATTTTCTCTCTATTTTGCATAATTCCTTCAATGTAGATCAATGTATTGCTTTCTAAAAAAAAAACAGATAAAGCATAACAATATCATATGATCTATATAATTGACCCCCACTTGGTGGGATAAGATTTCTTTTTGTTGTATTTTGCATAATCCTTTCACTTGCTAAAGATAAAAGAAAAGTTATGACTTATGTGAATAATTGGGTGCGGTTGCGTGAGAGCTGAGGCCGTTTGATTGGAGACAGTATAAAGTTCCTCAAAGTCAATGACGGGTTACTACTAGTTGCAGCAGTCCCATAAACAGGATGAGCTCCTCCAACCCTTCTATTCCCTGTATCCCCCACAAGAACTGCTTGCTTTGCTGGTGAGCCAACGGAGATATCGAAGTGACCGGAGTTATTGCTATTCTGTCTTGCCGGCCATACGTCCTCTCTTGTCCCTGGAGTTTCAGGAGTGATCACCGGCCAACCTGCACCATGTAAGTTACCTAGTTTTGGAAATATCTAAGCAGAAAAGAGGTCATATAGTTGTACTGTCATTACATTATCTGAAAAACAGACACTTCAACTGATCATAAGGCTAATTGAATGTTTTTGCATAACTTAAATATTGGATGCCAAATAGTAGTACTGTTATTTGGGTTAAGGAAAAAGAAAGGCTACCTTTTCTGCCTGTTTCTCTCTCATCCATTATGTTAGGTGGGTTGGAGAACAAATCAGTCTCATTCCTGGAATACAAGTTGGTTGCAGGCTGTACGGCAGATCGTTTCACTGAGTCATACTCATTCCTCAATTGATCATACATTTCATCTAATTTTCTCTTCTGCCTGGAATTGAAACAAATTTTAGGCATCAAGATCCAGATCACCTGGTTTAAATTGGCCATTAAAGGGCCACACTGACACAGACCTGGATTTCTCGGCAAATTTTTCCTGGAGCTCTTGCTTGTCCTTGGATAAGGCCTCAATTTCCTGTTCCATCATCTGACACCTCTTGGCCATTTTTTGGTAGGCAGTATGCACCTGTTCTAGCTTTTCTGTAAACCTTTCTTGCATCATCTCAGCTTTCTGTTGTATCATCTCACATTTCTGTCGGCATTGAGCTACAACCCTATTCATTTTATACTGCATCTCCAGTTCCTTTTGCCCAATGTAGAACATCACGCTTCTGTAACAAGACTTAAACACTGGATTTGTTCAAGGGAAAACACATGGCCCGGTATAATCTTAATCTTTTGAATGAGTTTTCACTAATTGCTTCTAGTTTACGTTCCGGTCTTCATCTAATTGCTACAACAAGGATAACATTATATTCTCTATTTTCTGTACAGGTCCCTCTAATTAATGGGCTATAAAAGATACATATCTGTGGAGATACTCCCGCCATGGCCATCTGCAACACAAAGATAAGGATCAATGGTAATGGGAAATAAAGAAAGCTAGAGTAGAAGTGAACGGAATTCATCAAACTACAATTATTTAAAAAAAAATAAAAATATGAAAAGCTGAAAGCATATGTTAGATGCGTATAGTTAACACAATATCTATATATAATATAACACTTATGTGATGTTGCACTATTCATATGTTATGAGCAGTGTAGCTTATATTAAATTTTGTGCAAAGCACCGGCCCTGTATTCTAGTTCTGTACACTTACATTTATCCATTCATCGCTAGGACTGATATCCATAGGTCTCATGTGACTGATGACAAACACAAAATAGACAAGAGTAAGTAATAATTGACAAAATCTAATATCAATCACAAAAATACTTATTACAGCACAACTATGACCAAAAGTAGTGGAGTAATAATTGGTTCCACTAAATGTCCGTTTTAGGCAGTATCATATCATGAGGATCAAAAGTAACAACCCAAAATAAATTACAAATTAGAGGAAAATCATATTTTAGCATAAATATATATATGCTGGTAATCCGTTGTTGGCAAACAATTAATTCAATCAGGCAACCATTTTATTCAGGATAATATCACAGCAATCACAAAATTATGTCCTCCCTTTCGTCAGCAAATATTCTGCAGATCTCAATCAACTTCGTACCTCTTTGAAAGCACTTGATCGCAGATTGGGCATACTCCATCATTACTTAATATTTTATTAGCATCATCTGTGCCTTTTTACAATGTTAAGGAAACAAAATACATACTAAAAACCACAAGAAACAGAAAATACAGAACAAACAATCCAGTTTGATAGTATAAGTATGATGACCATATAAAAAGGAGGAATCAAGTGACATAATTTCAGGAATCTGGATACACAAAAGGTGACCACATGTTGTGGAAATGGCACGCCCTTCTAATTCTCTCCAGCATGCATTGCATCTCATTTCAGCTGTCAAATGCTAACTTTACTTGGGTCAAAATACCTACAAATCAAAGCAATTCATCAACGTATTTCAATAATTAAAATGACAACCAGATTCACCTAGATTTAAGGCCCGGAAAATAGGTATCTGATTAATAAAGTGTGCTATTAAGGAGTAGGATTCGAGGGCAATTTTAGCTGAGGATGAATGGACACATGTTCAAAGAACAAAACCCAATATAAACTACATACATAAACTCTGAAACTTAAAACGTACAAATAGAAATGCATCATTACCTATTATGGAAACACTACCTCATGATCCAAACTCTCTGGACAGTAAACCCGGGTTTATGAGACTGCAGAGAAAAGAGAACAAACAAGGGAACATATAATTAAATTGCATCCTAAAATTACAACAGAATAAAGAATGCATGCATCGCTTTAATTTAAAATTCACCAAAAAGAACAATATTTCCTCTTTTGCGGAAAAAAAATTAAAAACTTAAGTCGTAACGTGGTCTAATGGAGAAAAACTTCAAACCTCCTTGTCATTGAGATTACCAACATTTTTAAAAAAAAAACATCAGAGCCGAAAAATTGGATCTAATGATATTGGAAGTTATCTTGTCTCATGGTTAACGGCGATGAAAATTCTTAGCAATATACCTCTTCCAATTCAGACATTCAAAGGCATGTAACTTCAGTTGATTCCTTCACAATTTAAACTTCACTAGTGTCCGGCAGAAGTAAATACATATGTTATCGCCTCATAAAATTGCCTGATTTTACTCTCTGATCTTATTAAAAGTGATGCAAATAACAGCAGGCGATCTCCAATTACTTAACTCTCCGTGCTTTTCCTGCCTCCATGTTTCAAGAAACTTCTATGTCCTTGTATAAAACCAAAATCCAACAACTGATATCCAAAAACAAACTCTTCTTCAAGTTTGGACCAGCATAAACTAACAAAAGTGCAAAATCAGCTGATTCATCTTCCACATTCCGAAAGAAAATCCGAAAAATAAAAGTTTGAAACTCTCATTTCTTTCCTCTTCAAATGCGACAATGAAAACCTCGTGGAAGAGGAAAAAAACGATGACCCAAATTTTGAAATTAAGGAGAGATGTAGGCTTAAGGACACATTACCTTCGCAGAATTTGAGAGAGATCAGAATGCAGATCGTGAGCTTGAGACTTTCTAAATCGTGGAGAAAGTAATGCGAAGAAAAAGAGTAGAAGCAAAACCTACGAGTCGGAGATGGATTTTCGCGCCAAGGCTTCTTAGGAGCAGAGTCACAAATCGTATGAAGAAATCGGCGGCAAAGCCAAGATACCGAGTTTCGAAAATGAAGAAACGGTTGGTCGAAATACTTTATATATTTAGACGAGGGAAAAAAAACATATTATACATACACACACGTATATGTATATGTATATGTATATGTATATGTATATGTATATGTATATGTATATGTATATGTATATGTATATGTATATGTATATATGTGTATATAATAAACTTTAAAATGTTTCAGGCCAAAAAAAAAAACATTTGACTGCGTAGATTCTCAGTTATAAATTAGACTCTTTAATCTCCTTAATAGAAATGAGACTATCAAAAATGAGTTTCAATATTAAGGAAAATAATTTTAAATTTGATGTTAATGTATTTTTTTATTAAATCATTTAATTTTATTATGTTAATTTCTGTTAGCACTGTTAGAGTGTTAAGTCCATGTATAATGCTAAATATCAAATTAAAAACTAAAAAAAGTACCCGTCTGTACAAAATAATTTTCCCCTAGTATTAATGAATCTAGAGTTATTTAATTTATTATAAGTTTTATATGTAATATCAAATATTGATTATTTTGTATTTCATAATATTAAAAAAAATGAGTTCATAATTTCTGAATAGTGTGGTTATTAATTAATTTTAAATTTTGTATTAAATATTCTAACGATTTTTTATATCATATTAATATTTTAGGATAATTGGAAATCCCCATTAAAAAATTTATCGGTGAACAACTTAAAGTACTTGTACTTAGTGTATACAAAATATGCAGATTATCAATAATTTATGTGTATAATCAAATCCTTACCAATAAAATTTTTATTTACGGACATTTGCTAAAAATTCTCTAATATCAATATAAAATATAAAATATTTTTTATTATATAAAAAAATTTAAGTATATTCAACATTGATATATCACTAAGACTAAGATATAATCTCAAGATTTAGATAATATTCATATAGAACTTAAAAGATTGTCTATTAAAAGAGTCCTATAACGATAATAAAAACTGAATTCAACGAGTATATTTTTTATTATTTGTATTAACTCTTATTGACAAATATAAAATATTTTAATTGTACTATTCAAATTCCCACGCATTGCTTAGAATACTATGGATGTGCTTCACAAACTTGTTAAATATGTACCGTATAGTTTATATTTAATATTAATAATATGAATAAAATAAAAAGTGAAGAAAAATATGAAAGAGTGTGTATCGTTTTATCTTTTATCTAGATAAACTGTATTTTATAAAAAAGAATAGAAAAGTGGAGACTGAATATATTTTAATAATATATTTTATTTAGTTAAATATATAATTCCTTTCAAATTGATTTTTTGTCTCTCCCAATAAATATATACACTAAAATTTAAATATGTATTATTTACCATTTACTGTTTAATCTTCAGCTTATTAGTGTTTTAATGACATATTTCAATTAACTATGCTATTTTTTATTTTGAAAGAAAAATGAAAATACAAATACTCTTTAATCATTAAAATATAAATTAGATAACTATTATATATATATATATACATATATATATTAGTTAATTAAGTTACTCCCTCCATTTTTTTATAAGGAACAATATCTCTAATAGAGGTGTTCTTTTTTATAAAGATTAAATATATTATAAAAATAAGAATAAAATAAAAAAATTAGAGAAAAAATAAATAACAGGATAAAAGATTGAGAGAAAAAATAATATAATATTTTTTATATACTTATATATTTATACGTGTACAAATGTTTTATATATAGTATCTATTTATAAGTCCTAACAATTAAATATTAAACCTAAACTTATAAAAAAATAAAAATAAATATAATAATATTAATAATAAAAAAAATTTCTCAAATTAAAAGGTTATAAGTTTATGATATTAAGAGAAAATAGAATCTTAAGAGATAATAAAGATTATAGATATCCACACACACACACACATATATATATATATATAATATTTATAACAAAATCCTCTTTGTTTAAAATTTTAAATTAAACTTTCTATTTTTTACCTTTATTAAAATACTCAATTTAATATTTTTTTATAAAAAAATTCTATACATTATCTCTCGTATATTCTCTTTATAAATAAAAATATAATTAAAAAATAAAATATATTTTTTATATATTTAATATTTTTAATTAAGTTTAACTACTATACATTAGTGGTTGTTCTTTGTAAAAAAAGAATGGAAGGAGTATTTATGAAAAAAATTGTTGATTTTACTAAAATATTTTAATTAATAACTGGCATTATATTGAAAAGAATAATATAAATTTAAGAAATAAAATATATTAAAATTTATATTTAAAACTAAAATAAATACCTTAACCAACAATTGCATTTAGTAACGGAGTCTTGTATAAGTTTCATTCATAGGTCAACAAATCTAATAAATGAAAACGAAACAAAAGAAGGATGAGCACGTGAAGGTCAGGAGGAAGAAAAGAATTCGGTGGGAGATATTTCACAATGAAGAATAAACTTATTTTTTAAATTTGAATGCAGTAAACGCTATTCCAACGTGGTTCACATTTACGGATAGTTTGGGCCACGTTTAGATAGGGATGAGAATAAACCATGATCTAGTTACAACCTAATTAAATTTAACATAATTAATAAATAGGTTAGGTTTTAAATATATTTAAAAATATATTAATTTAAATAGATTAGGTATTTTTCTAAAGTGTGGCCTAGACACCCACATATTTTACATATTTAATTATATATAGATTATAAATATATTTAAAATTTATTTAGAACCATCTATTTATAAATACATAAATTTTGAAATATATTAAAAGTTTATATAAATATAAAGTTTAATAAGTTCAAAGTTTAGTCAAGACTTTTAAATCTTGAAATACAATGACTTTTTAAAAAATTATATTATAAATATATCTTTAAAAAAGATGAAGCCTTTCCTGTAGGTCTAAATTTAACCTCAAATTTTGAATTCTTATTACTTATATTTATTTAATTTAACTTATTTTTATCCATACGTTTCAAATTGTTGATTACTGTTAAAATAGATTAAATTAGAAAACACCAATTTTTCTTTTTTTTTATTATTTATCTAATTTATTATAATTTTATCTCGATTATATTTAGATTTGACCTATGTCATACATCTGGTTATGATGGATTAGTCTCATAACAAAATTTTTTTATATATATTAAAATTTGAACTCAAAACCCTATTTAAATGATAGTGAGCCGTTTAATATTCATATCAACACATGTTTATAGAAAACGCCAATTCTATTCTTTCCATGGGTTTCACGACTCCCATCACTATGTAAGTCATTTATTAGACTTGATTATGACACTGTTAAAGAGATTTGGGCATTAGCTTGAGGTTTTCTGCCCTTCTACACACCTCCCACCCCACCACCCCACCCCCCTTTGTAGTTGAGGTAGAATAAATGATGGAAGAGCTACAACGTTCAAACCTAAAACATCAATGCACAAAAGTTCTGGACAAACGTGAACTGGGTCCCTCCCCTCTGAGGACAAATTAAGTTTAATAACGATGGCTCATTAAACCTGTACTAGTGATGTTCCTTGTGATCATAATAGTTCTTCCATCCATGTTTTCTCTCGTTATCTAGGCTTGTTCATTCGTTTTGGAAGTTGAAGACTTGAGAATTCTCTTCATGGTCTACGAATTGTTTGGTTCAAAAGTTTTAGAAAACTTGTTATTGAATATAGATGCTGTAGATCTTGTTTATTAGATTACTTTTATCTAGTATTCATGAAGTCAATCAAGTTCATTCTTCATTGAAATCCTTTATTGCAAGTTTCGGCCTTGAGATATTTGTTTCATATTTGTCCCTCGAGTCCATAATGTTCTTACTGGTGCCTATACAGCCTATACTGGGTCTAATCATGATTCTACTGATGTTCCCAGTCTTATAAGGAGCCATGTTCATGCTGTTTATAATGGCCGGATTGCACAATAAGTTATTCCTTCCATTATTTTCATGTATACAACAAAATAATTAAAATAATTTAATTAATTTATGTCTTAGACCTATTGCTATTTTGAAATAAGGTATAAATTTATCCTAAAAGTTTTCCTTAAGATCCGTGGGTATCCAAAATTTTTTAAGAACAATAATACCCTATAAGTTTTTAAATTATAATAATGTCACTATAACTGTTATTTATAATTAAATTTATCGTTATTTGACCAATATACTACATGGCATGCTCATGTGACATTAATATTATTTTTTATTTAAAAGTGTAAATATTTACCCTGAAAGGCTTTACTTAAAAGGGTTAGGTATTCAGAATTTTTTTTATTTATAAACATCCCAACTATTATTTAAGTTAAATTTAATTATCAGTTTATTAAATATACGGCTTCACAAGTTCACATGTTATCTACTTATTCTTTTCAAGTCAAATTATAAATAAAAAAATTAAAAAATATATTTATTTAAACTCTACAATTATTAGAGTATTGCTCTCCAAAAACTATAATTGTATATTAAGAATCACAAAAATATTTGTTATACTAAAAACATGTTGTGATGTATAAGTTGTTTCAAAGATATAAGATCCCAAACTTAAATCTAACATTAACACATTTGAGTGAGTACGTTTAAATTGATTAGGAGACCCTGTTTCTCCCACCTCATTTGGCGTCAATTCTTAGGTTGTAATTTGACTAAATAAAGTATAAAAATGAATCCTTTTGCTTTGTTAGCCAAACAAGATCTTTTTTCTTTGAGGGAAAATACCTGGATTATATAAAACTTAACTGACTTTTGATTTATGTGTAAATACTCTATAACTTTTAAAACTGGATAAAGAATCTCCCTATAAATTAAAATTTTAAAAAAAATATTATAAAATTTTAAACATTATAAAAATTATTGACACAATCTAAATTTGAGGTTATGTATAATTTAGTAAAAGTGATTTTTCCCTTTGAAGACTTCATACATAAATGACTTTTACCTTTTTTTTTAATAAATATATTTTTTGATATTTAAATTTATATATATATTTTTTACGAGGAGTTCACTTAGTTTAAATTTTATAATGGGGACATTGTACCATAATAGTACTATTTTGGATGAGAATTTATAGCTACCTTTTCCCACTCTGCATTCTTGCTGGCTTCTGAGCACAAAATTCCAAAACATAGCCAACGAAATCCAACTCATGTCCCTTTTAATTTCCTGTTTCTCGCCATTTCTTTCCCCTCTTTTGCC
The DNA here is from genome assembly GCA_037074615.1 of Leucaena leucocephala. NCBI lineage: Eukaryota > Viridiplantae > Streptophyta > Magnoliopsida > Fabales > Fabaceae > Leucaena > Leucaena leucocephala. The sequence goes on along the minus strand of CM073543.1, from coordinate 5,772,480 downwards.
TCATCTGTGGGACCCGCTGAAGGCCGTCGTAAAATGCAGCCCCCGTACGTGAATCTAACGTCGGTCCCATATATTGATCAGCGCCATAGGTTCATATTACATATTACTCGATTTATTAATTACTCATGTAACTTGATAGATATTTTATATTTTTAGTATTATATATTATGTGGAGTTTGAAAATTAAAATTTCACCGTTTTCAATAATACAAGTATTAATTTGTTATAGCCTGGAGCTACTTTTTACCACACTTGTATTCAAAATAAATAAAATATTTTTTAAAAAAATTATTTTTATTTAAGTTTAATGATACTTAAATCTGATCCAAACATATAATTATATAAAAAACTTAATAAATTTAATTGACAAATGTTATTTTAATAGATAAAATATTAAATAATTGAGTCATAATTCATTAAAAATCGTTTGCTCAAATGATATATAGGGTATGTTTGGATAAAATTTTAGAAAAATAATTTATGAAAAAAAAAATTTAGGTAATTTTTAGAAAATAGCTTATGGAGAAGAGTATATGAAAAAAAAAAGATTTTGAATTAATGAGTGTTTGGATAGTTAAAAAAAGTATAATTATTAAATATAAAAGAGGGGAGATATAAGAAATGAGATATGAGAGAGGAGAAATGATGTATAAGAGAGATGAGAGAGGAGAGATGGTATAAAAAAGAAAGAAAAGATGATGTAGAAAAGAAAGGAGATATGAGAGAGTGTAGAAAATAAAGGAGAGATATTGTAAAAAAAATTATGGGTAATATAGTAATTAGTTAGTTTATAAACTCTTTTACTATTTTATAAGTTACTCTGACTAGTTTATATAAAACTTTAGTTTTAAATTATAATTTAGTCTAAAAGTTTATTTAAATAAATATGATTGTTTTAAAAATTTTTAAAATATTTTTTTTTTCAAATTTAAATTTGGGGACAAACGAAATAGGCAGATAATCAATCTAGTTTTCAATGTTTAAACTAGTTTGAGTTATACATTGTATAGAGTTTAAAAGTAAAATAGGATGCTTATGGCTTATTAAAATTTATATATTTTATAAAAGTGCATTTGTTTTGTTATATTAAGGGTTTATTTGGTTGGGGGGTTTTGGAGAGGAGGAGAGGGGAGGAGAAAATGTGTTTAGTTGAAAAAAATAGAGGGGAGAGGAGGGGAGATTTATTATCTTTTTGTGGTCCCCTCCCCTCCCTCACCTCCCCTCAAAAAGTGGAAATTTTTGGAGAGGAGAGAAATTTTTACCCCTTTTTTTAAACTAAAATGCCCTCAAAATTTTTTAAATATTCCAATTATACCCTCAAATATTTTTTTTTATTTTTTTCACATCTAATTTTTTCTTTAATTGCATAATAATTATAATAAAATTTAATAAGTATAATAAATTATTTATATATTGTATTAAAATATATAATAATTATAAAATTAATAAGAAATAATGTTAAAATTTTAACATATTTTTTATTTTTTTTAATTTTATTATATATATAAATGAGATAACAAATTTTAAAATTTATAAATTAAAAAAATAATAATTTTGATATGAATATTATAAATAAAGAATAAATAAATTTAAATAAAGAGATAAAGGTACATTTGTCAACTTTTAATTAACCCCCTACCCTCCCCTCCCCTTTTCTTCTGAATCAAACAAAAAATATCATTCATTAATTTCCCATATTTATTTTTACCCTTCCTTAATTTAACTTAATATATTCTCCCTTATAGTGAACCAAATAAAATATAAAGGTTTAAAATATTTTGGTTGAATTATACAAAATGTTTTTATTAACCTTAAGCTTGGCCCATTATATAGTTAATCTTATTGGCCCATTTAAAAAACCTACTAAACTTGCAGATTTTGTAATGTAAACTCGTTGCATTTAATTAGTCTACTGTTATTTTGTTTTAATTTATTTACTAGGAAAAATACAGTTTTTACTTTTTTTGTATTTATGCAAATAATTCCTTGAATTTTAAGAGACTTTTAAAAAAATTGCCACAAGTTATGTGAAAAAAGTTGGTTAAGCAAAATTCAAGGATTTTTTTTAAGTTATTTCTTACAGCATTCATGGCCTGATCGGTCTCCTCTCTAACGACACTACCCGATTACTGCCACGTGGACATATCAGTTCGCGGCCTAAATAAAATATCCTACTCTGCTTCGATCCTTTCCTTCATATATACCCCGCTCTTCCATTGGTGACTTCTTCATATATCGGAAAAATTCTCTGTAATCGCTATATCTATTATAGCTCCAAGCTTTCTGCGATTGGATTCTCAAGGAGGCGGAGGGATTTCTGAGAGAAGGAAACGAATCGACCTCCTTTTATTTCTTTCGTTTTTCTTTTTCTGTTTTTTGTGGTGGGAAAGAAGAGAATCTTTAGATTGTGGTTGAGATAAAAAGATGAAGATTCAGTGCAACGTGTGTGAGGCGGCGGAGGCGGAGGTTCTGTGCTGCGCGGACGAGGCGGCGCTATGTCGGCAATGCGACGAGAAGGTTCATGCAGCTAACAAGCTGGCTACCAAGCATCAGAGGGTTCCTCTATCTACCTCTTCTTCTCACATGCCTAAATGTGATGTTTGTCAGGTATCTTGTTAATAACTTTCCTTTCTATGCTGAAATCTCTAGATTGTGTAGAATTTTGTGTTGATTGAGCTGCTGCTTGGGGTATTCCATCGAACTAGTGTTTAGAAGCACTTAGCAACGTTACTTTTGTTGGATTTCCACTGTTTATCTTCTTATTTTGCTCAAATTCTTAAGTGATATTAGTGATTGCTTACAGATGTTTGGAAGTTCTTATATGCGTTAGTCTTATAGTTCCTGATATGACCTGCGATACAGGGCTTTTTGGTTTACTTTTATGATAAGACATGCAAGTTCGTCTGAAATGACAACACGCGGTATCGATGGATTTTATTGGAAGCGTAGATCTGAATCAAGTTCATACTAGTCTTCTAAGATCTTCTTCTTCTTCTGGAATATATATATTCTCTAGTTGTTGTTCATTATCTTAATCTTAATTGATAGTAACACTTTACATTTTGAGAATTATTTAGCAAAATCTGTTTTTATTTTTGTCAGAGAAAACCTTTGCTTTGTTTATTTATTTAATTTCCACTGATAAAATTTCCTCATCTTGAATCTTGAGTTTCCTTTTATTTTTGTGAGGTGAATTTCTTATTCTTATTATATCTGAAAATTTTCTTACCAGATGTAATTTTAAGGAAGTTAATAAAAAATATAAATTGTTTTAAAAGAAAAGAGCCATTTTATTTAAGAATAAAAGGTGTAATTCCGTCACTTTATTAAAAACTGAATCGCTTTTTATCCCCGATTTTCTTCTTACTCGCAGCTTCTTATTTGTGGCTCATTCTATTAATCATGCTCAATTCTCAACCACTCAAAACAATATACTAAATCTCTTATAATATTTATTACATTTTATTTATGAAAAAAAGGAAAATTAAATTTACGAGTGAAGTACAGCTCCCTTCACTTTCAAATTGTACAAAGACCTCTCATGTGAGATAGTCATGCCTCAATATGAGCATTTCAACTATTGTCACGGTCATGTGAGATGCATTCTTTTCCTTGCGTATCCAGTAGTTGAGTGCATTTTAAAATGCAGCTTCTCTGAAAATTTAGGATTTGTTGTTGGCATTGTTGATTAGCGAGAACCTTAACTTCTTATCCTTGCTTGTTCTGTTTAAATAAACTAGGAGTTTTTATCATTAAGGATAAGTTTGTCACAAGAGCCTGCTACATTTTACAGGAAACAGTTGGCTATTTCTTCTGTCTGGAGGACCGAGCCTTACTATGCCGAAAATGCGACGTGGCAATACACACAGCAAATTCCTATGTCTCTGCTCATCAGAGGTTTCTGCTTACTGGTGTAAGAGTGGGTCTTGAAGCTACTGAGCCTGTTGCTCCATCGTCCTATGTGAAATCAGATTCTGGGGGGAGAGTGTCAGATACAATATCTACTTCTGTCTCCAATAAGGTTCCTTCAACGCCTCAGCCATCTGAATACAACGAATTGTTACCTACTCAAGTTGGAGGAATTGAGGAGTTTCAGCCAACCAAAGTGTCTTATGGTGGTGGTTCTTCTAACTGGCCGCTTGATGATTTTTTTTGTTTCAATGAATTCAGTCAGAATTTCAATTTTATGGACAATGTCAATCAACCATCCAAGGTATGTTTATGCTAGCTAAACAATAACATGCCTTTGATTGTCATTGGTTGCTCTGTGGAGTTCTTTATTTGTCTAATTTTTGGATTATAGTTATGTATAGTATTCTTAGTTCACTTTTCAGCGTAATTAGGAATTGATAAACCTGGGCACTGCTCTCTTTTACATGCATATTCATGCTAGTGATTTGTGCTGGGCCTCTCGTTCATGAACCTTTCAGTAATTATCTATGTTCATATGCTATGAAAGGCTTTTTGTTCATAGAATGATTGTGTTGGACAAAGAGCATCACTGATTAAAAAGGGACCTTGATAATCCTGATCCCGTTTTCTCCAGACCTTCGACTGCTAACAATTTTGTCCTATTACGGGAAACTATAGGTTCCTTGTCAGTATGTAGAGAAATCATCCAAGAACATCTAGATTTTGTTCTCTTGAATGTATTTTAAATGATGGAGCTTTTGCAGGCTGAGAGCAGTAAGCTTGGGGATTCTGATTCTTCTGTTTTAAGATCTAGTGAAGAGGAAATGGATTATGATGATCACTTGGGGTGTGTTCCAGATTCGTCTTGGACGGTTCCTCAGATCCCTTCTCCTCCTACGGCTTCGGGTTTATATTGGCCAAAAGATCCTCGATATTCATCTGCTAATAATAATGCTATGTTTGTTCCTGACATATGCTCTCCTCACATCCAACAGCCTCTTCATGCTCGGAGAAATAGTACATTATCAAAGAGGCGATGGCGGCAGTAACTTCTTTTCCTTAGATACAGTAACTCCTGTGGTGTCTTAGGTTTTCTGCTCTTTATTCTCTGTTATATTGGGATGCAGGCTTTAGGAGTTGTCTCAGGTTAGAGAAGTTTAACTTCAGTAGCTACATGTTTCTGTCCATGGCTGTCTGAGTTTCTTATGTACACTGTTAACTCTGCATTTCTCATTGGGAACTAGCCAAACAAAGCAGTAGCATTAATAAAGGGAGTGTAAAGTACTTCTAGTGCTGCGACATTCTCACTTCAGTATATGAATCCAATAGAGAGATTTTTTTGGTTGTGGTAGTGAACACCCCCACCCCACCGCCCCCAAAAAAAAAATATTGGCCACATCATTATGTTAGTGTGGTTGTCCATCACAGAATGTTCTTTGCGAGATTTATTAAGGAGATTGGATTGCTGACGAATTACTCTGTTATTCACAATTGGGTTGATCATATTTCTCTCTTCATAATTTGGAGTTTACTTGCACTAATGAAAATATTGGCTTTATAGTTATTTATTGAACAGTCCCCCAACTTGTTTTCTACCATTGGTAACATAATGAGAAATGACTCATCTGGTTTGTTATCATTAATAACACCTTACATTGATAAACCTTGAGATATATATTGTTTTTTAAGAATGGAATGAGATATGCATTTTAAAATTTTCCATGGCCACTTTGACCAATTAGATTATGAATAAAAAAATTTATTCTATAATTTATGACATGTTTCTTACCAAAAAAAAAAGTTGCTAAAAATTCTTCAATTGTTTAAAGATACCTAAGGTTTTAAGTTTTTGAGCTTGTGTAACTCTTATTTTTCATCAATGTAATTGATAAATAGTTGCATATATTATTACAGTGGAAGCTTTCAACAAGTTTTAGAGATATTATAGGGTAATAAATTTTGCCAGCAATTTCCCCTAAACTAACTACAATTCAAATTTTAAGGCTACTATTTGAAGGATTTTATCCTTCTAGAAACATCAATATTATTTGAGAGAATCTGCAATATTTGTATCTCAAACAAAGAAATCCATGTCTTAACGTTTTAGTGTTGCATGAATAAAATACTAAAAGGCTAAAAAAATCTTCAACAGTGTGAAATTTCAAAAGGGGACAAGAAAGTGTCTCCATCTTCCCCACAAATTCTTAAGAGCAGAACGTGTGACGGAGAATGTAACACAGCAAGAGGGTGAGTTGGGGTTTACGTTATGCTGTTTCTGTCCCTTTCAGAGCCACAAGTTGGGTAACGAAAAGATAATCGTGGGGGCAACTCATTATTATTAGAATCAGATTCAGGGATCATGTGGTGGCTCTCCTTCACAATTCACAAAATAGCTTGTCTTCTTTACCAGACAATATCTCACTGAACCACCCTGTGAATGGGTCAATCTCTCTAGCAAGTTCCGTATCTGGAAATGATTTATTTGATTATGATGTCCCATCTAATCTAATTATTGTTTAATAATTCTCTAAAAATTAATTTAATTAATTAATATAATATTTTTTTAAAATATTCTAATATTTTTTTTAAATAATCTAAAGTAACCTTTTTCTTATGACATACTCCATAATTTTTATTTCTAATTATTGTTGATGAAGTACTAATAGGGATTATTTAAAAAAAATTAATAAATATATTAAATATATTTTATAATTTATAATCAAAATTAATTTTTTAGTTAAATTTTATATTAAAGATTAGGAGAATATTTCTTATTAATTTTTTTAACAACTTCTTTTTAGTGGACCGGGAGTATCCTATAAAGGGCAAAAGACAGCTGCCTTCTAACTTGCAAATCAACTCTCCAACACGGGACCATAATTCTTGCCATTCACGCAAGAGGAGTATATGTTTCTAGAGGCTAAAACAGTTCAGCTAGTTTTTCTTTTTTGCCTTGCAAGAAGAAAAAAATTCAATCGAACCATTTCTAAAGTAAGAATTCCTTCAAACATATATCGTAATCTTTTAGTTAATCTGAACATCCGATTAATGAAATAGGTTGGGCTTTTTGGATTTTGGGCTTTTGTGTACTTGATCCAATCCATTAAGGATGGTGTTAATCAAATCCAACACCTTCGGATTTGGTTTTTAAAAAAAAGTTTGCGTCAAAGTGTGCAACAAAAAAGTGGTTTGTCGAAGTGTCTAGTGAAACCCTACTATTCTCAGTTATGGGCATGAGATTTTAAAAAATAGTTTATATAAAAAAAATTTAGATAGTTTTTAAAAAAGAGTTTTTAGAAAAAAATTTATGAAAAAAATAGTTTTGAATAAATGAGTGTTTAGATAGTTATTTTTAGAAATACTTTTATTATAAGTATTAAATGAGGAGAGATGAGAGATAGTGTAAAAAAGAAAAGAAAAATGAGAGAGGGTGTAGAAAAGAAATGAGAGAGAAAATAGTATGTAAGAAAAAATAGAAGAGAAAGAGAGAGTGTAAGAAAAAGTATAAGAGAGAGGAGAGAGAGTATAAAAAAGTATGGGTAATATAGTAATTAATTAGTCTATAAACTCTTTTACTATTCTATAAGCTACTCTGATCAGCTTATCTAAAACCTTAGTTTCAAATTATAATTTGATCTAAAAACCCTTTTGAATAAATATAACTGTTTGTTTTAAAAAATTTTAAAATTTAGATTTTGTCTAAATCTAAGTTTAAAACATAGGTTTAGAAACCTTCTAAACACACACTATATTTATAATTAAATTCAAAATGCTAAAATCTGGTCCAGATGTTAAACACTGTTATAAAAAATTAATATCTTTTATTAGACCTAATTCTATTGGTTAAACTAAATGTTAGATTTTGGCCTGAATGTTAAACAATTTAAAACTGAAAGAAATAAATCTTGACCCTAAAAATTGTTTGGGCCTAAAAATTAATAGTAAGTACTAGAGCTGGTAATTTGGGTTGGGCCATTTGACAACCCATTTTGGTGCGGGTCTTTTTGACCCGCACCTGCCAAGTCCATACCCGCGGGGTTGTTTAGACCTTTTTTTTATTTATTTATTTTTTATTATTTATATTATACTTTATTAATTTTAGAGTTTTAACCAAATAAAAATTTACATTATACTTAATTTATACTAACTTTATCTTATTGAGTCATTTCTTTAAATATATATTTTATTTTTTTATTATTTTACTTGTGATAAATTTATATACGGATAGTGATAAAGTTAAAGAAATAAATATTTTGATAATTTTAGATCATGCTTTAAATTCAATTAATATTGATACATATAAATTATTTTTTAAAATATATATATGAAAAGATTTTTTTTTAAAAATATATATATATAAAAATAATTTTTTTAAAAAAATAAATAATTTAAAAAGAACTGGCGGGTTGGCGGGTTACCTTGGTAGGTGCGGGTTGATAGTTTATCAACCCACCTGAAAGCGGACCGGTTAAATCTGACTCGCTTTCAGGTCAACCCGTATTCGGCGGGTTGGCCCGCATTTCCAGGTCTAGTAAGTACCCGAGAGATCTATCCTAAAAATGAAGATAAGTTAAACATACCATAAATTCAGCTGGTAAATGAATTAAACATATGATTATTTAAAGTATATTTGATTCTTAGAGATTATTACTCTATTATAGTTCTAGTCACGATATTTAGGATATATACTAACTCTTAAATATTTAAATTTATACTTAAAGGTAATTGATGACTCACATTGCCAACTATTGGTTTTATATAGGAAGAATGGAGACTTTATGTTACCCTTAAATCATAGATAAAATTAATAATAACAACAACAACAACAAGCCTTATCCCATTAAATGGGGTCGGCTACATGGATCATACGACGCCATTATGCTCTATCGAAAACTAAATCCTTAGATAGGTTATTGACCAGGAGATCCCGTTTAATGACCTCTTTGATCGTTCTCTTTGGCCTTCCTCTACCCTTTTTAACTGGTGTCCATACTATTTGATCCACCCTCTTCACCGACGCATCCCTTGGTCTTCTTTGTACGTGTCCAAACCACCTAAGACGGTTCTCTACCATTTTCTCTTCAATATGTGCCACTCCAACTCTTCCCCGTATATGTTCATTACGAATATTATCTTTTCTTATATGCCCACAAATCCATCTCAGCATCCTCATCTCAGCTACCCCAACTTTATGCTCTTACTGTCTTTTTAAAGCCCAGCATTCACTTCCATAAAACATTGCTGGTCTTATAGCAGTCCGATAAAACTTTCCTTTTACTTTATCTGGTACTTTTCGATCACATATAACCCCAGTAGCTTTTCTCCATTTAAACCACCCGGCCTGAATTCTATGATTAACATCCTCCAAAATTTCACTGTCCTTCTATATCATTGATCCCAAATATTTGAACTTATCTATTTGTGGAATAACTTGATTTCCCAATCTGACCTCCAAGTTACTTCTAACTTGTCTCTTATCAAAATTACAATGCATATATTCAGTCTTACTTCTATTCAGACGAAAATCCTTCGACTCTAAAATACTTCTCCATAACTCAAGTTTGAAATTAATCTCTTATCTTGACTCCGCCATAAGAACTATATCATCTGCAAAAAGCATACACTTAGGGATTTCTTCTTGAATAGGCTTAGTTAGAACATCAACTACTAGATTAAATAAATAATGACTCAAGGCTGATCCCTGATGTAGACCAATTCTTATGGGAAAATTTTTTGTTTCGCCCCCAGACGTTCTTACAGTAGTTGTTACCCCCTCATACATATCTTGTATTGCCTTGATATATGCCATACGAACACATTTCTTTTCCAAAACTTTTCAAAGAACCTCTCTTGGCACTCGATCATATGCTTTTTCTAAGTCAATGAAGACCATATGCAAGTCTCTTCTTTTAATCCGATACCTCTCCATTAACCCCCTTAATAAATAAATCGCCTCTATTGTAGACCTACTTGGCATGAAATCACACTGATTTTCAGTAATATCAGTCTCTAATCTCAACCTGTGTTCAATTACCTTTTCCCACTACTTCATAGTGTGACTCATAAGCTTTATCCCCCTGTAGTTTGCACAATTTTGAATATCCCCTTTATTTTTATAAATAGGAACTAAAGTACTTTTTCTCCATTCATCCGGCATTTTCTTAAAACTTAATATCACATTAAAAAGTTTAGCAAGCCACACCACCCCCATTTCACCTAAACACTTCCAAACTTCAATAGGAATACTATCAGGTCCAACAGCTTTACCATTTTCCATTTTCTTAAGCTCCTCTTTAACCTCGCCAACACGGATCCTACGGTAAAATGCCAGATTTGGTTCAACTTCTCCTGTTAAATCCTCTAGCTCATAACTCGACCCTCCTCCCTCGTTATTAAACAATTTGTAAAAATAGGTCTCCCACCTTTCTTTGATATCACTATCTGCAACCAAAATATTGCCTTCTTCATCTTTAATACATCATACTTGATCCAAATCCCTCAATTTCCTTTCCCTGTCTCTTGCAATCTTATAAATCTTTCGTTATCCCGACTTTGTCCCTAACTCTTTATAAAATTCCTCAAACGCCTTAAAACGAGCTGCATTCACCGCCTTCTTAGTTTCCTTCTTAGCTAAACGATACTTTTCCCAATTTTCGGTATTATTACATAAGTGTATAGCTTTGAAACAATTTCTCTTGACTTTCACTTTCGCTTGTACGTCCTCATTCCACCACCAAATCTCTTTATCTTATCGACCATAACCTTTAGATTCTCCCAAAATTACTTTAGCAACCACTCGGACCTTCTCAGCCATTTCCTTCCACATGATATTAGCATTTTCCTGCGCCTCCAAAATCTTTTCATTTAACATAGTTCTCTTAAAAGTTTCTCTCTTCTCCCCCTTTAGCTACCACCATTTGACTCTTGTATTTAAAACATGTCGCCGCTTTTCCTTCCTACACTTAATACGCACGTCAAGGACTATTAATCTATGCTGGGTTGTCACTCTGTCCCCTGGAATCACTTTACAATTTGTACAAAGTCTTCTGTCATGACTCCTTACCAAAAAGAAATCAATCTGTGACCTGTGGACCCCACTCTTGTATGTGATCAAGTGCTCCTCCCGCTTCTTAAAGCACGTGTTGACAATCTTAAGGTTGTAAGCTAAAGAAAACTCAAGGATAGATTGCCCTTCATTATTAATTTCTCCAAAACCAAAACCACTATGAGTCCCTGCATACTGCCCTGCTTCTTTACCAACATGACCATTAAGGTCCCCATCAATAAAAATCTTTTCAGTAAGTGGTATGCTCTGAATCAACCCCTCCAAATCTTCCCAAAATTTTTCCTTAAGATGTGTTTCTGTTCCCACTTGAGGTGTATAAGCACTAATAACGTTGATTGTATCCCTACCAATAATTATTCTTAATAATATAATTCTGTCATCAATCCTTTTAACATCCACCACATTCGTCTTCCACTCTTTATCCACAATGATACCAACACCATTCCTCGTACCTGTTTTACCTGTGTACCAAAATTTGAACTCATTGAATTTCCGAGATTTTTCTCCAACCCATTTAGTTTTCTGAAGGCACAAGATGTTAATCTTTCGCTTTACCATTTCACCCACTACCTCCCACGCTCTTCTGGTCATAGTTCCAATATTCCAAGTACCAAATCTGATCTTTCTCTCCTGAACTAGCTTCTTTAGCCGCCTCCGTCCATAAGAGAGCGGTAGCCCTTGCTCATTTAACACTACAACCGGGCAATGATGCAGCGACCCTTGCTCACTTCTCACTGTACTCGAGCCATACAGCGCGTTACTTACAGGCAACGACCTAGTATTAGCGCAATTTCTTCGTATGTCCATGTTCATAAGATTCGACAAGTTTTACGTTGGCTGTCGGGGCCTAACACAATCCTCCTCCTTTACTCGAGCTTGGAACCGGCTACATGCGTAGGCAGAGTTCATAGATAAAATTAACATTTTTCTAAAAATTTATATACAAAAAAAAAGATAAGTTAATATTGTGATTAAAGAACTTGACGAAATTAATCTAAGTTTTTGGTTATAATAAAATCCCCCATCAATATATGAAAAGCTATTATAAGATAGGGATTCGTCAACTCAAAATTGATAAAATAAAATATTATGCATCAAATAATAAATTTTGACTCCAATAATATTATATATGTATTGTTGTTGCTCATTTAAAAATTACCTGTGTTTCTTTCTCTCCTTCCTCCTTATTCTCATCATCACAAGATCATTTCAGAGCCTGTTCAAGTATGAGCTCCAAAAGCCTCTCATACATAGAAATTGCAGACTCCAGCATATTCTCTTATCTTCCTCCACCACACTCATTCCATCTCCAAGCTCCGTTATCTTCTTCATTGAACTCACCACTTCTTCTTTCAACTGCCCCTGAACTCCAGCCACCGCCGGTCTTCCCTCCACCTCTATTGGACTCATCAGTCCCACTACTAGCCACCGCTATCATATCATTGATACTGCTTCCTTCTTCCATTGATAATCCGTTATTACTGTTATTATCCTTTATCACCATTGTTACTTCTTCTGTTTCAATCTCCCACATCCACACACTACCATCTTCACCTGCAGACACCAGATTCCTCCCTCCATTCACCACAACCACTGATACAGAGGGACCCACGTGGCTTTGATTGTTCCACTTCTTCATCACCAGTTGTTCTTGAGCTTCTTCTTCTTCGTTCTGTGTTTTTCTTCTGCTTTTGGTCTTCTTCATTGGTGCTTTGTAAACCGACCCATCTGATCCAGCGCCGAACAAGTTTGAGTCTGATGAATCTATGGCCACCCCATTTATGGTACAAGGGAAGGTCACGGTTCGAAGGAGCGTTCCTTCTATAGAATATTCCAGAACTTGCAGGTAGAGTCTAGCGAGGAGGACACGAGCATGGAGTTGCAGAGCTTTATTCCTGTGCTCAAAGCGGTGACTGAATCTGAATGTGCCTTCAAATTGTGCAGAATCATCAAGTCTTTTGAGCTATTTGAATATGATGATTCTACGATTTGAAAAGTTGGGATCACCATAATGCTACCATCATCACTGCCTGAAATCACAAGTACCATATATGTTAACCAAATTCAATGATATATATAGTTGGCCCATAACACTGCTCCCACCAGCTGACAGAATCTAGTGAGGGACAAATGAATTAAGTGGAAAAGTTGTTTTGATGATTTGAATCAATGGCCTTCAAATTATATGACAACAATTTTACCGATGCTTCGAGTTTCACCCTCTAAATTTAATAATATATATATCGAGGTTAAGAGCATTACAAATATTATTTTTTTGTGATACAAACATATATACCTGAAATCATCAAGGACCCATCATTACTGAGAGATTGAGACAAGAAATGGGTTTTGTGTGAGCAGGAAAAGACTTCAGCAAATCCCCAGAAGGAACTGAAACAATGGAAGCTTCCAGAGTGTCCTCTGGCGAAGATATAGCCGCCTTTGGGAGTAGCAGCGAGTGGGGCCACGAATTCAGGCACGGAGAATCTGTGAAGCACACTTGAAGTGTGCCAGTTTTAGAGGTGAATGGACATTACGGCGGTGTCCGGTGAGACATGAGAAGCGGCAAGGAAGCCGTTTCCAGCGGCAGTGGGGCCACGGCGGGGCGATCGGGTGCCGAGAAAGCGAGTGATTGGAGCCCCAGAGGAGGCATCGTAGGCGACGATGGGGCCATCAGGAGAGCTGGTAAGGACAAGTTGGTAGGAGGAAGATGACATTGTTGCCGTCTGGGCGAGTAAGGTGTGAGAAGGAACAATATAATATGCCAAGGAAAACGTGAGGAGCATGTGTTTATTACTATGGCATGGTGATGAAGAGTGAAGAGTGAAGAGTGAAGAGTGAAGAGTGAAAAACACATGTATAAAATTCATAAAAATTGTTACATCAAATATATAATACTTATTATATACTCCCTCCGATATATTTAATTAATTTAATTAAATTTAAAAAAATTATTAATATAATATATTTTTCTTAAAATATTCTAATTATTTTCTATAATTATCTCTCATTTTTTATTTGATCATTGTTGAGGCATCATTAATATGATAATTTAGAAAAAAAATTGATTAATATAATAAATATGTCTTATATTTAATATTAAGATCAATTATTTAATTATGTCATATATTAAGGATCAGAGAAGCATAATACTAAGTAAAAAGGGTTAATCTAATTTTTTGCCCATCAAATTTATACAAATTTTAGTTTTAGTCTCTCAAATTTTAAATAATAAGTTTTAGTATTTCAATAGACAAAATAATCTATATTTTATTAAATTATAAGGATCAATACTTTAGAAAAATATTTAAAAGACAAAAATTAAAATGAAAATAAATTTAAAAAATTAAAGATTATATTAATCCAAGAGGCCTCTCCAATGCCCCTACCTCAAATCTCCATATTTTCTGCTTTTATGCTTTATATATTTTATATTAGATTTTGATGAATAATCAATAGATTTGGATTTTGGTTTAGTTTTACTGATTAAATTAGAATACAAATGTGGTGCTTCGCATGGAGTTTTTTATATTATATAAGTATAAATAAGAGGGAAAAAAGATATTTGAGATGTATTTTGGTAAGATTGACAGATATTTTTTATTTTATAAAATGGACAAAAATTTTATTAATAAAACAATAACTATATATTCATTTTTCTTAAAATAATAGTGATTAATATGGGATAATAATGATTATAATACTAAGAAATTGTCGTTATAGAATTGTAATTAAAAAACAAATATTTATAATAATATTTGGCTTCTAATGCAATGCAATTCTTGTGCTATGAAACAAAAAAAAAAAAAAGATTTTTAACATGAAAATGTCCTTTAAGCACACATCTATATAAATTAGTTATGAGGAGATTTTGCTTTGAAAAAACTTGACAGGTTTAAAATTTGACTTAATTGATTTAATAATTCCAATAGATTAAATTTGAATAATTTTATTTTTGGTAATAACTCCTAGCATTAGTTGTTTGTTCGAACTACGATTGATCCGGATCAAGTCAGGTGGAATCCTTTTAAGTGATAAGTTCTCCTTTTTCCCATTTGTTGATTGTGGATGCTTAAGCCAGATTAACTTCTGGTGTAATTTTATAATTTCAAAATCAATAATCATAAGCGGCTCGGTATCGCTTAAACGAAATCTCGAGTTTGAACCCTGGCGTATACAGAAAATTTTTGTTAGAAAATTCACTCACCATAGCTAGGTGTATGACGCCAATCAAATTCAGTTATAGTCGGGGTAAACCTCCGGTGAACCAGGCGAAAAAAATCAATAATCATTGTAGGGGTTAATAACATAGCTTGAAGAAAGTGATTGCTTCTTGGGCTGCGTTTCTTTCTCACTAGACTCGTGCTCCAATCCCAGGGGGATCCAACTTCTTATGTTCACCTCTGTAGCTTCTTATGTTGATGCCCGGGTTTTGGTTTTGGTTTTTTTCTAGACTGCGCCATTATTGGTTTGTTTCGGCAATTTTGCCATGCTCTCCACTTCTGGTTTATGCTGCTAGTAGCTCTTTTGGTTAGGATGCCTATGTGTTTAGTGACATACTTGGATAGCTTCTACTCTTGCCTTTTATTGGCATTATTAGTACTCTTTGTCGACATTGTTTTCCAAGCTTTCATTATCTTGGTTGGAATAATGACTTTCAATTGTCAATGTCTTCGAGAAGCTCTTTGGTTGGTTCTTGGATTGTGTTACTGCAAAAACACATGCATCAATGGCTTCCTACGGTTGTAGTACCGTCTTTCTTGTTCCCGAGTTCTGCTCTTGTAGCTGGCTTGTCATCTACAAGTGGCTTTGAGGTGGTTTGCAATTGGCTTTGCATGCTTTACATGTGGTCGCCTCCCCCTCTGCTCTATTTGCCTCCTACTATATTGCAGTATCTTGATCCAAACAAGCTGTAAATGGAATGAATCTCAACCAGATGAATACCCAAAGGAAACTGCTATATTTATCAACATTCACCTGACAAAAAAAAAACACAATTTACATATACTATTGGATGAACCCCAGAGTAATTTTGCCATCATAGCCACTGTAATTCTTTGTTACACTCTGGTCAACCAAACCTGGTAATAAACAATTCACTCTCTTTCATCAGGAAATATGGCTATGGCTATATCTAAATTGAGCTTGCACATGATTTTCGGAAACATGAGCTCCATGGAGTACTGTTAACAGTTGTTTGTCAGTTTTATATGGCAATTGTATTATTCATTCATCCACACTGATCTAGTGCATTTAGCAAGATAGCTATAAAAAAAACTGGGATGATTGATCTCCTTGAAAAGCTTGCAACCAAGTTACATATTCAAGCTAGCCGCAATAAGATTGCCACTACGCTGCCGGTCAATATGTTGATGACATTGGCCATGTCATTGGTAAGCTGCAGAACAATATAGAATCAACATACAGGACCAGATATACAAGTCAAACTGTTGAACTAAATCCGGCAGCCATTGAGTCACAAAAAAGGTTATCCAGCCTACTTTTCATTTTCCAACATGATGAATAAGAGAGAAATAGCCTTTTCCTTCTGGAATTAAAATGGTAGACACTAATGACTTAAGGTTACAAATAGGATCGAAAGCGCACCACTTACAGGAGAGTTTCCATGTCACTAGGCTATAAGGCCATTGACTAGAGAAATGAGTCTGAAAATATGATTTGCACCAGAGCAATGGTATCATAAATCATAAAATATATCCATATCACCTGAACTTGCCACGTTTCAGGATGAAATTTAATATTAGTTAATTTTGGTTTTGGTTGGGATTTGAACTCAAATCCTTAAGCCCTACAAACAACTCTTAAAGCTCATTGATAGGCTGACATTGGTTTATTTTAGTACTTCTTAAAAACCTACCTTCAGGTTCCCGCCTTAAAAACATAAGACCTAAAAGAGGCAGGATAGGAACATAAGGCAATCCTGATAAAGATATCAAACCATGAATAACTTTTATGAACCTACCCATTGAAATCCTTTCTTCCCTTGAAGTGTAGCACCTATAAAGCTCTCACCGAGATTAGCAATCTGAGAAGCTAGAACACATATTGCTGCTTCATATGTGTTAATCTGTTTCATAAAAAAGGAGTTGCAAATCATTAGCACATCCTAAGTTTTTAGTTGTTAACAGAAACAGGGCATAGAGCCAATAACCATATCACAGAGAAACTTTGCTAACATAGAAGAGATTATAAGTAGATTAATGCATGGTCATGCGATCCACCCTTGTTAACTCCCCAAGGATTGGGAGCTATGAAGTCTAAATTTGTATGACCCTCCAATCACTAAAAGAAGAGAATATGGTATGTTTGAATTAGTTATATCATAAGCCAGGTGATTTTAAGTATATTTAATGCCCCATTAGGTTACTGAAGGGAAATGTATTTCCTTATAAGAGAATCAAGATATACAATGTTTATCATACCCTTATTATCATTACTAAACAACAACTATCTTTCCATTACATTTTATTTTTCATCCAAAGGTACACAAAGATCATTATTCATTCACAAAGATATGATAACTAACAAATTAGGAAGCTCAATACATGATTTGGAAGAATTTGACCATGACTTTCTGTTTTTCTCCAAGCACCCAAATGATAAACCAAACATGCTTAAGTCAGCTGTTTATCATCTTTGTTGCACTTATTTATTATCCTATTCTATTCCTATCATTTAGTCAATGGATCAGATCCTCAATACAACTTCTGCTGACCATTACTATGATACTTCCTAACATATTTACCTATTTGATTAGTGCAGATGATCATAATATTTAAGTTCCACACCTGCCACCTTGCTTCAAAAGCCAGCTGGTTTTCCTCAACCAACCATTAGATGTTGGCAGACATGCTAAAAAAAGGTGCGTGTAGTGAAAATTAAAATATGGAAATGACAGTTTTTGGTTAAAAAAGTTTAGAAGAGGTGAATATGACATCAAAGATTGAGCCGGAAAACTCCACAAGACTCAAAAGCACACAATTCAACCCCAAAAGTAATAATTTAGTCTGGAATTATACATAAATAATAGAACTGATGAAACTTATTCGCTACAGAAAAACAAGAGTATCTCCTCAGACTCCTTCTCAACCCCAACCCGTACATGCAGAGTTAGAAATTTGTGAAATACCTTACCCAAGAGACAACCGAGAAATGCAAGAACTACAGATGCTAAAATCCCTGCTAAAGTTCCTTCAACACTCACAGCCCCTTCTGTTCCTCTCGGAACTATCTTAAACGTTGTAACTAGGTACCTGAACATTATGCAGTACAGATGTTAGAACTGAATTTCGCAGGAAACATAGACCAAAGAACATAGGAACAAAGTAAAACATAAACTACCAGGTTTTAATAACTCATCTAATCAGGCCAGCAGTAATTCTGGATATCAAGTTAAATATACATGTTAATTAGTGAGCAATCAACATTATCCATCCACTATAAAAAAATAAGAGATATCAAGGCATCTCAACATTACATCAGTTGCATATAACTATATCATATTCATATCAACAAGGCTATGAACTTCACAAAAAGCTAGGAAGCATGGGGATTGACAAGGGGATGCACAATTTAAGTGTGTATATGTAATCTGAACTTTTGAAGTGTCGCATCTTATCTAGTGTGAGTATCTGAATTGTGCAGGACACAGAAACAACTCTGGTTTTGAGGCTTGATTGAGTATTGAAAAAGTAGAAGTAGGGTGGTCATAATGGATCAGGTGGAGATAATCACTCCATAGATGGGATCTTAATTGAAAAATGGACGGCATTCCATCCCTACACTGATTTAAGTCATACCCGTGATCAATGGGGCGAAGGGGGTCTAAATGGTGGAATTTTTAGTATTATCACTGTGATGTTAATCTTTATAAAGTAATAGGCAAGTAAGTGGAACGGGGTTCAACGAGAAAAGATTAAATAAATCCCAACGCATCTTCCCTTCATAGCAGGATAAGAGGGTAAGGGGAAAAGGAGGTTGATTTATGCAAACAATCATTAGTGCACATTCAGCCCAACAAAAGATTAAAGAATATAATGACGCTCAGAAATCCAAGGACCACAAAATCCTTCAACTTTTTGATACACTCAATTGAGACCTAAATAACTACAGGAAAATTACTGATAAAAACAATAGAATAATGCCAGGCCCGAACCAGAGTTCACCACTCACGTTATTTTGCCATATGCCTTCCCTATCTCACTTGAGACAGTATCACTCAACTTGGTACAAAAACTGGCAACAAAACCAAGTAGCCAAAGCTGGGAAAATGCCTCTCCTCCAAATCCGTAAATTGAGAGAAAAGCACAAATGCAGCCAGCTGCACTGGATCCAACAACACTACCAGGACCTCTTCGTCCTTTTCTTTTCTCAGCAATCCCCTGAGCCTCTTTCTGAGCCATCTTCACCTTTGTAACTGCTGTACCCTAACAAAGCTCGAAGAATTAACTCCAATGAACAAAGAATTGCATAGAACTCAATGAATAACTTATTTGACCTCACAAAAGCACCAGCAGTCAGCATTTTCAGGTCAGCTAACAAAGAAAGACCAAAAAAAAAGGAGAGAAATTGGGCTTACAATGATGAAATAGGAAGCAACGAGAAGGAACCCAGAAGAGCCAAATGCGCGCCAAGTAAGTGTGCCGAGAAGAAAAGCAGCACTAATACCAGAGAGAGACAACCCGGAAACCAAAATCGGAGAACCCAAAAGGAAGATTAGGAGAATGCTGGCAAGAGCGGATTCCCACGTGGGAGGAGACGATTGGATGAGACTAATTGCACTGCCAACAGCTTCTTGAACACTGCTTACATGAGAAGTAAACTTGGGGAGTCTCAAAGGTCTAGAGTGAAGACGAAGATTGAGAATTGGGGATTTTGGGGAGAGAGAATGAAGAATTGGGTGCGAAGAACGACGAGGTATCATGGGAAACGTCGAAGGGAAACCAACGCGCAGGGTTGAATCGGCCATAATGTACATTCTTCGGATTGTGACAAGCCTGAATGTGAAGGCGAGGTGGGAGAAGATCTTGGGAAGTAGACTGTAGTTAATGTATGCATGGAAAAGGATTTGACTTTGGGGTTAAGATTTTGTAAGGGTCATAGCATCTAAGAAAATTCGTCAACTTTTGATAAATATCAATAAATAAATATAAATGTCAAGTGTCAACATATCAATATTGAAATAATAGAAAATACAAAATTTATAAAACGTTAGTTACCGTGTTAATTCATCTTTAATAAACATTGATCCATTTAGCAAATTTGTTAAGGACTCCATCCAATCCCCTTGCTCTGTCAATGGCGTTAGGTAATGTACTTCTACAATCGCAATTAGGTTTTAATTTAAATTTTTTAAAAAATAAATAATTATATTTATTTTAAAAAAAATTTAGACTAAACTATAATTTAAAATTAAAATTTTAGATAAATTTTTTATATTAGTTTATGACACAATAAAAAAATTTATGGACTATCTAATTACTATTTTATCCTCATTTTTTCTTACACAATCTTTCTTCTTCACCCTCTGGCCTCTCTTCTCTATTTTTCGTCCTCTCTCTTTTCCACTCTATCTTCTCTTTTCTCTACCTCTCTCTCCTCTATTTTATTTTTAATAAAATTAAAATTTTACTGATAATTTTTCAGTTATAAAAAGTATTTATAATAATACTAATAAATATTTAAATATTTTTTATTTAAAAATATTTTTTAAAAAAATATTTTTTAAAAATTGTCTAAAAATAATTTTTTTCATAAATTATTTCTTAAATTTTTATCTAAACAAATTCATTCATACTAGCTACAAACGGGGCAATATTGTCCTAAAACTTTTAGAGATGGGACAAAAATAAAGTTCAAATATGGATAGGACACAAGATAATGTCTTAATTCTATCCTATCATAAATATATTCATATATGTATTTTTAAAATTTCATCCTGTCCCAATTAATGATATAATTTATAAGTAAGATTAAAAAACTTATTCTATCTCTACTCTATCAATAGGATTAGAGGATTAGTTTATAGTTCTATTAAAAATTAAATTTTATATTAAATATCATATGAAATATTAAGAATTTTGTAACTACCCATTAAATTCATTAAGAATAGTGCGAAAATTTTGAAGTGAGTACTTGAATCATGATAATTTCACTGTATTTGATTTCTGTGACTCATGCTCTTTTTTTTGTTAGTTTATTGTGTTCATACTTCATACCCATGTTTTCTACTCTCGCATTTTACTATCACTTCAAACTTTGATTTTGCAGAAATTTTTAATACTTAAATCGCCTTTTTCTAAGTAGTCAGTCATCTTCCAAACAAATTTATATATATTTTAAAAATTTTAAAAACTAAAATTTTAAATTGTTAAAATTATAAAAATTGTGTTATAATAAATGGAAGTTTAATAATTAAATTTTAATTAAATTAAAATTATTTTGATAAAAAAATTAAATTAAAATTATAGATCAATTGAGTTATACTTAAAAGAAATTTAAGAAATTATAATGAGTAAAACTTAAAACTATATGAATCAAATAATTAATTATATTAATTATATGATTTGTAAGCTTTCGTGCCATTGTCTCTCCTCTCCCTCTCTCTCTCTCTCTCCTCACTTCACCCAACACATTTACTGATTTACTCTACATATATTCATGTATATTCTTTTTAATTATATTTTTCTCCCTCAAGCAAAAATTGTTGGCTAAAATGGTATTTTATTTTAATTTTTTTTAAATTTTCAATCTTTTCTTTTCTTTTGCCATAATTTTTTGCTCACCAGATAAACGTAGTAATTTTCTTTTTCCCAGCTTACTTTTGTGCTCCCACTTAACTCCGCTCGTATTACAGCACTGTCTGCACTCAACGTTATCCCAACCATCAATTGAAGATAGCGAAGGTAAGAGGCAAAAAGGAGCGTCGATGGCTCTGCTCTGTGGTTCATCTTCAGTGTCGTTCCTTTCATCTTCGGCTAAATCTTCGTATGCTTCTTCCCACAATGGGAATGCCAAAACCGCATTCCTTGGGTTCCAATTAGCACCACCAAAGCCTTCTATAAGGACCAATTTGCGCCTCAATTCTGGGGCTAGTTCTCATGTGCGCTGCCAGGACCTCTCCATTGTCCCTCAAGATGAACGTTGGATGTTCGAGGAATCTGAAGTTAATGGCCCGGTACGACTCTGCTCTGTTAACTTTATGATTTTCTTGTCTTTCGCTATTAACCAATTTATGGGGCTTTTTGTTGGATTCCCAGAACATGTCGAGGAAATTTCTATGAAATTATTGGGTTATTCGTTAATTTGGAACCGAACCCAAAAGGTAAAAATTGGAAAAGTTCAAATTTTAAAGTTGATGAAAACAAAAGCTAGAAATGTTTAGTGTTTAGGAAGTCTTCAGTTCTGATACTCCCTTTTTTTCCTTTTAGTATAATTAATCCAGCTCCGTTAGTTTGATGAAGAAATGAAATGAGCAAGAGGAATATTCTTTGGGTTCTCTTTGAGGTATTTTTATTACTAACAGTTTAATGTAAGCATGTCTGAGCTCGAATTATTGAGTTTTGAAGTTGAAGTAAATTAATTGTAGTACTTAATTTCATATAAAGTTTTAAAATTCATAAAATATGAAGCCTTTTCTTTTCTAAAGTTGCGTAAGATTCAGTACTGCTTGTTTTTACGCTTCCTACGTATTCTCTTTTTATGAACTTTGGAGGTTTTTTTTTTTAAAAAAAATGTGGTTGCAAAGCTGCATTTAAGGTATAGTTTTAAACTTTGTATTCTCTTATGAGAAGTCATCAATCACCCCACTGTGTGTGTGTATATACAGGACATTTGGAACAAGACTTGGTATCCAAAAGCAGCAGATCATGTGAACACAGATAAACAATGGTACATTGTTGATGCTACAGATAAAATTCTTGGAAGACTAGCATCAACTATTGCAATTTATATCCGAGGCAAAAATTTGGCAACCTATACTCCCAGTGTGGACATGGGTGCATTTGTAATTGTGGTAAGCATTTCGCATTGCTATATTACTGTTCTTCTTATGTACCGAATTTATTAACTACATGGTGCATCCGTTGGTGATGGAAGCATGACTCTTCTTTTATGTAATCTGTTTATTGAAATGAAGGATCTAGGTGACTCAACAGGTTGTATAGCGTCATTTCTATATTTTAGAATTTGGGAACATATCCAGTTGGATAATTAAGTATCATGGAATGACTTTTGACTATTGAGGACATTTAATTGGAATTTGACACATTATAACTTCTAGGTTTTTCTTTCAGTTAATAATTGTATACTCTCATGACTCTACAATAGCTGGAAACTGGATAATCTACTTTATGTAAAAAAAAAACTCTATTTATGGCAGTACTCATATTTTCACCCAAGTGTTAATGTTTTGGATTGTCTGAGCCTTGTTTTGAAATTTTAGGCAATGAAGCCTGTGTCTTACTTTTGTCACTAGAATAATGTTGATCTTATATCCTGAATTATTTATATGGTATAGAATACATTTACATACAAACATGCACATGCATGAAGGTCATCATTGTTAAACAGAGTCTGAAAGTTTCACTTATATTGTGATCAAAAGGTTAATGCAGAAAATATTGCTGTATCTGGAAAAAAGAGGACCCAAAAGCTTTATAGGAGGCATTCAGGACGACCCGGTGGTATGAAAGTAGAGACATTTGCCCAACTACAGGCAAGAATTCCAGAAAGAATTATTGAACACGCTGTTCGTGGCATGCTTCCAAAGGGGAGGGTAGGTTCAATTGATTTATACCATACTTTTTTGCTGAATACGTGATAACTTGCTTGAAGAATGCACAATTAACCTGGTTTATTGTATCTGCTTTTGAATGGTACTTCTTAATAAATAGATCATTATAAATTTGATTATTATTTTCATGGCATATGTGTATGTGAGTTCAGAAGCCACAGCCAATGAAAAAATATAGTGGGAAAGGCTGAAGGGCTTGACCTGTGGCATGTTAAAACATCTCAGAAAGCTAATTGGACTTCTTATCCTCATGTTTGGTCAAAATGTGATAAACTAGTTGATGACAATTGAGGGGCCTGAATTGAACTGATATTGATTTTGCAGTTCATATGATTTCGATACAAGATATGAAGCCATTTAGTTCAAAACTACTTGGTGTCGTGACCCAAATGCTTTTCTATTCGATGTTATTAAAGGTTGAAATATGTTGTCTCTTGACTTTTGACCCTACTATTTTTTATTTTTTGACTAAAACTATATAGTCATACTTAATATGCGTATGCTTGTCTATGTATATACACACATCTAATTTATATGTACATGTGCATGTATGTATCAAGTATATTGAGCTGAGCCTTACCAGAATCATACCTCCATCATATCTTTTATTGGCCTGTGCTGTGTCTCATTTTGCGCATTCTTAGAAGAAACTAGTTATTGGAAAGTAAAAGGGTGACAATTGCCCCCTTATATTTGGGCTCCACACCACAGCACAGGTCCTTACCCCTTAGAGGATCCATGCTCCTGCGATTGTGCATTTAAGTCAATATTGCATGCTTTGCTGTAATGGTATCTCCATTAATGTTATCTTTTGGTTGAATTTACAATAATCAAGTGTTGGTTTATGCAGCTTGGCAGACAACTGTTCAACCACCTAAAGGTTTATAAGGGCCCCGATCATCCTCATCAGGCCCAACAACCTATTGAGTTACCAATAAGGGACAAAAGAATACAAATGCAGAGATAGGTGTTCTTGTAAACAGAATATGAGATATGACAGACATTGGTAATTGCCTTATGGTTTCAGATACTATATTGAGCTCCTTAGGTCCTACCTTGCTTTGATGTTTGCATTGCCTGTAGAAGTATCTGATTATTGTAGAGCTTGTTTTTGCTCAAGGCCCTTTGTTGAATATCTCATGAAGTCTTTATGTTGTAACTGTGAGTTCTTAATCATGTAAGATTTCTTCATTATGCATTTTGTCATTGTTGTAACTTATTTGTTAAGCAAGTGTCTCATAATTCCTTTTCTTTCTCTCCCCGTTTAAAAGAATAGAAAAGTTATGAAATGTGGAGTTTCTTTAAAAATTATTGATTATTAAGTTGTTAAATTAAATTATGACCGGAGAAGGTCGTTTAAAAAGTCAATAACCTGCTGATAAGTTACAAAGATTGTTCACATGTAATGTTTTCTGGGAAAACCTTGTAACAGCTCCTTAACTTTGATACTAGTCTCTTTTCCTTCTCAAGCTTTGAGTTTGTATCTTATGAGCAGAGAGATTAGCCTTTACTTAGACATTAAAACTGATAGGTAAAGCATATTTTGTTATGATTCATAGTAATTAAAAAAAGAAGAGCATAAATATTATATGGATGCATTCGTTGAGAGATTGAAATTAAAATGTGACTTTGAATGGGGTTTAGTTATCATAATTACAGAACCTGGGCAGTAAAAGTTCCTAAGCTAGTGCCAAACCTATATAATCAATCACATAGCAATGCCTGAAAATGACCCAATTAGATTGAAATAGTGAATTAAACAAAATAATTGAGAATTAACTTCCCTTGATAAAAGAAAGAAAAAGGCTACTTGTTGACAAGCATAGCGTACAAGAGTTGGTTCCAAGTGTCAGGGACACCAGGAAGGCACCAATGGCTACAATCATTTCCCCTCTCACCATAAATGCCATAAACAGAGGGATGGCCATCTGTCCTGAGCTGAGAAAGAGTTGTGATGTCCAACAAACTAACAGGGTTGGCCATTTGACTCAACACTTGCTTCACTATTACTGCTGCTTTTGGTGGACCTGTTGAATACCTTGAACCACCCATGGGTCTGCTTTGTCCCCTGCATGTGCTTGAGCTTGTCCCATTCCACTCCTCTCCACTGCTCCATGTAATAAAATTTATGAGAAGTATGTACAGGAAGAAAAAATTATGAATTATCAAGTTTATTATGATGTCATAGTTGGATTGACCATATTAACTACAAAATTATAGGGTCACTTTTGAGAAATAAAAAAGGGGCAGCCCAATACAGGAGGCTCCCACCAAGTGGAGTATGTGGAGAGATAGATGTATGTAGTTGTACTCCCACAAGTGGCAAGATTGTCTAGAATTTAAATCTGTTAAGCAATATTACCATTGCGCCAAAGGTTACCCTCTTTAGAGAAATTTGTGGTTGAAATTATGAGAAACTATGTATGAATGCATCATAATCATGAGAAAAGAAGAGAAGAGAAGAGATTATTACTTGTAGTGGGTTGGAGAGGTGGACTGAAAGAGAACGTTGGTGATGTTAGGATTGACATTAGAGTCCACCCATTTTGACCATGTTCTTATTGCTTCTCTGAAAGCATCAAACCTATTCATATCCTTCTCTATCTTATTTCCCACTTGAATGTACTCCCATCTGAAATCCACACCCAATAGAATCATGGATTCATATTAGCTTTCTTCAAGTGATACAACTTCCAATTTGGCATTACTAATTATTTTTAAAAAATAATTAATTTGTAGGAGTTAGAGTAGCTTACGGTTGTTGGTGGCCTTTATGAACCCACCAGTGCCAGGTATTGAAAATAATCACATTGTATCCTTTCCATGAATTCCCATTCTCTATGGAATCAAGCTTCAGAACAGTCCCTATCTTCTCTTTCACTATATCTACCAAAAATGCATTACGAGACAACATTACAGAAATTTCATACTCCTGCAAATTAAATTAAATAGTTAAAGCAAACTAATCAATAAATCAATGTATATAACCTCAAGTTAATTAGGAAACTGCAGAAATTGAACTCACAGGCAAAGTGAAGGTGGAGAGGCCTCCTACTCTGTGAAGAGTGTATTGTGAATGAGGAGCAGCAACATGCAGCATGCAAATCAGTGATTGCCACTGATTGAGACTAAGGGAGTCCCCAACAAATAATATTTTCTTCCCTTTCAATTCCTTCAACAAATCTTGCCCCTTATATCTGCATCACAACACACACACACACAGCATTTAGATAAAAATATTTCTCATTGGTAAGCTCACGTATGTGGTGTGGTTAAGGGTGAGATACTAATTATTCCCTTCTATAATATCCAATGTAGCTAGATAGGATTTAAACGACTTTACCTATATATAAATAATGTAAAACTAATAACACTGGTTGGAATAAGATAAAAGGAAACACAATACACTTTTTCATTTTTATTATTAATAAATATTCTTAAGCTTACTTTCACTAAGCCACAAAGTTCATCAAAACATATAGTTAGAGATAAAAAAAGCAGAGTTCAAAACCATCCCTTCTAAGAAGAGCTCTTAACAAATATTGGTTTCAAATAATGTGACACCCCAAAATGTAATGCTCCCCAAAAAAAAACAAAGACTGAGAAACCAAGAAAGGGCAAGAGAATGAAGAACATCACCTAGGGAGAGAACAAGCATTAGGCTGCCATCTATATTTCTGATAGAAGCTGTCAGGGCGTCCATTTATCTGGCAGTCAAATTCTTGTTCAATGAAAGGACAGCTTGAAGCTTTGTAGAGAGGATAAGTCTCATCATAAACCCACCTTCCTTCAAACAAATCACACTTCCTTTTCACTACTGAAGATCCTGCTGAATTATCATCACCATGATGATGATGATCTCTTGTACTCTCCTTCCATTGTTCAAGCACTATCATTGCATTGCACTTGTGAACATTTAATGTTATTAGAACAATAATGAACATAACATAATAAGTAAATGATGATGATGATGGTCTCTGAAACCCACAACATGAACCCATTTAGGGTTTTTAGGGCAAAAATGAAAATAAGAAACAATTAATGGCTTTGATGATTAATGTGAAGATGTGTAGTGGGAAACTGAGAATGAGTTGTTTCTTATATTTGTAGGTATACTTCCAAACATGCATGGAGGAGGAACGATGATAGTTGTTGTTTAGTTTGTTTGAATATGTGTTTGTTGAGTACTACGTGCACTTCAAGACAAAGCATGCACACACCACTTTTCAATTTATTGCCATACATGTAAGTTTCTTTTTATTTTCCTTTTGCTTTCTTTCTTTAGATAGAAGATGTTTGGTACGCACCAAATGTATTTATTTGATAATGGTTAAGTTAGTGCTCATGGTCTCTGTTAATAGACTTAAGCTCTCTTTCATTATTAAAAAAAACAAGAAGTTACTAGTTAATAAGTGTTACACCTACTTGCAAATCTTCAGGTAGATTTTTAAACAAAAGACTCGTTTAATGACTTCATTAAGAGTTCATTTTGATATTTCTCTACCTATTTTTAAAGAATTCTATACTATTTGATCTACTTTTTTTTATTGACACTTTTTAATAATTTGTATTAAAAACTGTTTATTTGATGAAAAACTCACTTATCCTGGGTAATGAATAGGGAGAGTTTAGAAAAAGAAAATTAATATAAAATTAATTACGGTCTTATATTTAGAAATAAAAATAAATATCTCCATTAATTTTTATATTTAGAACCAGAGGTATGATAACTCTCATATATCATCTTTGGGAACTTTTTGGTTGTGATTTGAAAATTTGAAGAGTAAATTCATTAACAGTTATTTCTAAAATGGAACTGACGTTCTTATCTTGCAATATCATCGAAGATATGTGTGTGTGTGTGTGTGTGTGTGTGTGTGTGTGTGTGTGTGTGTGTGTGTGTGAGTTAGGTGTCTTTTTATCAAATCGTCTTTTA
This sequence comes from Leucaena leucocephala, assembly GCA_037074615.1. Taxonomy (NCBI): domain Eukaryota; kingdom Viridiplantae; phylum Streptophyta; class Magnoliopsida; order Fabales; family Fabaceae; genus Leucaena; species Leucaena leucocephala. The sequence goes on along the minus strand of CM073543.1, from coordinate 5,743,752 downwards.
AGTCTCACATTACCTATCTAAATCTAAACTTCTCTAATCTAATCATAGACTGTCACTTTGTGTGAAGATTGACAAAACAATTAGGAAGAAAACTTGTAACATCAAGTTTTCCTAATATTTTACTAAAGAGTGTTTGTCTGAAACCACTTTATATCAGTGACGTAAAGTGCACTATATTTCCCACCAGCTCGTCTCACCTGTTAGTTTCTTTTCTTATGATTTTCTTTCTTTCCTTTCTTGATTGGTTAGCTGACTAGCTTATATTTAAGTATTAATTATCTGGATAAATTAGAAGTAATTTCCCAAAGAAGTTTTCTATATTCATATGAAGTTGAACTTGGACCTTGTGTTTGAGCTACTAAAGCCCTTTCTACTATAATCAAAGCATGTTGGTTTATAATTGTTTTTTCTATTTCCAATTAAATTGTTTGAGATGGTTCATACATGTATACAGAAGGTAGTTGGAGGTGCCAATGAGAAGGGTAAATAATATAATATGGAATTCTTTAAAAAGAATAATGAAAGACTAATGAGAATACTCAATGAAATTAATAAATATAATATTTTGGTTAATAATATATATATTCAAAAATTTAGTAGTTGATAGAGCACAATAATATCATGTAGTTGACTGTGCATATGATGAGATAAGATTTGTTATGTATATATTTGGATGGGAAGTCCATTTCAGTCCGTTAGAAATGTAATTTTTTGATATATGGGATCCTTCCCTTTCAAGTAAATGGGTATGAATAATGAAGAAAGTGAATGGACATATCAGCAACTACATCGTTATACTGAATCTGTGAATGCTTCACTTTAACTAATTCAAGAAGTCATCCACAAGAAAGAGAAGAAGCGATCTTTGAAGTGACTGATTATAGATGATCAAGTAGTATAGTAACAAATAAATAGAATCATTTGGAATTTGATATATTGAACTGATGATTAAACGGATACAAATTTCAATCAATGTTGATCCTAATATTATTTTCAATTGTTTTAAAGGATTGGGAGAAAAAAAAATCTAAGTTTGATGAGTTGTATGGTTCATAACTTACAAATAATAAGATTTGTTATAATTTTTAATATTTTTTGTTAACTATATATGCTTATAGAGCCAGATGCTACTGCCTGCTCGTCATGAGTTATAATTTTATAAAAGTTCCATTTAAAAGGTGAAAATAATGAAGAAGAAAACAGGCCTCACAAGTACTATTCATCCACGGTAGATCTTAGGTTACTATAGCAAGTGATGAAAAATCAATTTTAAAAGGGTTTAATCTAAAAAAAACAGTCAAAATCCAAAAGTCAGAAAAACTGTTTCAATTTTAAAGTGATTTTTGAGTAAAAAATAAGTTATTTTTAAAGTCATACCAAACATAACATGTTAAATCAAAATAGATTTTTTAGGAACAATAAGAATTAACATGTATAATAAAAACGTGTTTATATCCCACAAAAAGTACGAGTTCGATTATCAATATTATTGTGATAACTCCTTTAATATACGATATTGTAAATTTCTTTTAAATATTTTTTGAATTCTAGAACTATACTATGGACTTAATAGGGAACTATCGGTGAATTTACCTAAATTTTTTTCTAAAAATAAATAGTTTTTGAAGGAAAAAAAGTAATGCCAAACAAGCCCAAACCTTTGAGAGATATAACTGATTGATTATATCTTCTAGACTAATTAATATATATTATCTAATGATCATGATGCAAAATTGAATTGCTGTTATGTGTTGAGCCACTTGAGCAATTGGTTTATACACGTATGTGCTTTTTCCTTCTACGCAAGTGGTTGAAGGGTGTGACCATATATATATATATATATTCCTCTTGATGTGATTGCTTTTTACATCAAATTGAAAATGCACATTCGCATTTTGGCGCATCACTTTCTCCCACTTGTGCTGCTCAAATAAGCTCAATCTAAGACCATTAATTCATTATCCAAAGTTTGGCATACATACATTTTTTTTACATTCTACCAACGGCTTCATCATAACCATAATCTCTCTATTGATGATATCCCAGATTTTAACCACCAAATTAATTAGGAGAAGTTGTTCGAACTTAACCAGAAGTTTTAAATTTAAATTTGTGAATATAATAACATAAGGTAGTAGGATTATTATCTAAATGGATCTTACCATAACTTAATCTAGATTAGTCTGGGCTCTTGAAATCTTTAACTTAAAAGAGGCAAGCTTAAGATACAAGTTGAAAATGAACCACAAAACACATAATACAAAAGAAATCACAAGTAAGTCAAATAAACACAACCTAAGGGCGTATGTTCATTATCCAAAATTTGATATACACGTGTTTATATTCTACCCGCGGTTTCATCGTAACCATGTCATCTCTATCCATCTATATCCTAGATTCCATATTTAAGTTGAAAACGCAAATGATTTTGGCATTTTAGACATCATTTTCTTCCACTTGTGTGCTGTCGTGAACCCTACAAAATAACACTACCACACAAAGTCCGTTAGTTAAATTGGTAAGTAGTTTTATCCTTATAAGGAGAAGAACACAAATTTAAATCTCAAGAATCGTATTTAATGGGACAAGTAAAAAATCTTTGTACCTTAAGTCTGGAAAGAACAAGGATATTCTTTATATACTCTTCTAGCATTATAACCATGCAGGCATAGCATCTCCATCTATATCCGCACCCTCTCCTTTAATTTTGAGCTAAGCTTGCAAGTTGTGGTTGCTTCAATAATTTCCTATATTAGCCCTCCCCACCACATCAATATAATCACAAGTTGATGAACAATCTATAAAGGGTAATTATTTTGACCATCTTTAAATGAATCTGGATCAACGAATCATTCACTTGCGTATATGTATCCATATATATATATATATATATATATATATAATTATTAAGGTGGAAAGCAACCTCAATTATTGCTTTCTGCCTTCACCATTCAATACCAATTGATGGAGTGAATTAAACGAATGAAACTTAATTTATTGCTTTGTGATTAATTGCTAGTTATTAATTAAATTAAAATACTTTAATTTTATAATTTTCATAAAACTAATCCGAGTTAAATAGATAGTACTTGTGCAGTATTTTCAGACGTTTTAATGTTCATTTTCCTTGAATTAATATTTGAAGGAAAAAAGGGAAATAAAAATAACAAGTATGATCAAGTATAGATAGATAGGAATGAACCAAAATTAAGTGTTGTACACGACAATGAGAATTGACATAAATTGGATAAACCCTTGTTTGGTCGTTATCTATCCTATAAGATAAATCGATATATATATATATATATATATATATATATATATCATTGTAATTGGATTTGAGCCTAATTAGCATGCATATATTATATATTAAACTTTTTCACTAATAAACTACATATCAATTCACTTTTTTTTTCTCATAGTATTTTGAAAGAATTACTCTTAATTAGATCTTGGAAATATTTTAATTTGATATATAATATTATTGCATATCAATCAAATAATTATATTTTAAAAAAAGATAAAAAATTATGATCTAGTACAGCAGAAAAACACATTTATGTGGTAGTGTTTCAAGCACGTTGGCAATTTTGTTGTGTTGCCACGATCGAGAGCTTACAATAAATCATTTCCACATGTCTAAATATGATAAGCGAATTAAAAATTATTCTCTAATTAACAAAAAAAATAAGGAATAAAGATTTCTATATTGAATAATTTTTGTATCAACGTACAGTTAATCTCAATCTCAATATCAATATCAAATTTATTACAAGCTGATACGAATTATTAATCTTTCTGGCTTCATGCAATAATGAGGCCCACTTAATATTTATTATATATTGATTTGATCAAGAAATGAGGATAAAGAAATCTATATTTGCCATCATCAAGATGAAAATGGCTTTCATATATATATATATATATTTCAATATGTTTATCTTCAAAGAATAAGATTGTAAAGAATCTCATTCCATGCATCTGGAACACCGGCAAGACACCAATGGCTACAGTCCATTCCCATTTCTCCGGTAAGTCCATAAACGGAAGGATGTGCATCTTTTCTCATAAGCGAGAGGGTTGTGATGTCTAGCAGGGTCACCGGTTTCTTGATCTTCCGGAGCACGCTCTTTAGCACCGCCACCGCCTCAGGCAAGCCTCCGGGGTATGTTGTTCCGGGCACTGGCGTTTGTTGCCTCATACATCCCTTAGCTTTTGGTTCACCCCATAAACTACCACTGAAAAAAGTGTGGGATAAAAACACGATAATGAATTACTTTTTGCTTGAGAGTTGTCTATAAATTTCCGTAAAAAATAATATGGGAGGAAATGAAAGAATGGAGTAGAACTCACTTGTAGTGGGAAGGAGAAATGCCTTGAAAGAAGACTTTGACTTTGGAAGGGTCAATGTTGGTATCAACCCATTTGCCCCATGTTGTGAGTGCTATCTCAAAAGCCTTCATTCGATCCATGTCTTTCATAATTTGATTCCCCACTTGTATGTAATCCCATCTAAACATATAATTTGATTTGCTAATTAAAGATATCAATCATACCGTATAATTTTATTAAAAATAACATAAATTATTGAACTAGTTGATATAGTAGTTTAAGAATCAGTAGTCTAATTATTGTTGAATCATGATCAATTCAATCACGATTAAAATAATATAATTTTAATTAAAATATATAAAAATATTTATAGATAATTCTAAAAGGATTAATATTTTTTTTATTTAAATATTAATCCAAAAATAAATATAACAATCATATATATATCATACATAATCTAAAATACTGTTATTTTGTTAATTTAAAATAATTTTGTTTTAATGTCAATAAAATAAAAGAAAAAAAAATTAAATTAAATTTAATCAATTTATCTAAAACTATTAAATAGAATGTATATAATATAACGAAGCATTTGAAAAAGAGTGATGAGTTGAGGAGGGGATAGAAGGAACAGAGGAAAGGATAGTGAACTTACGGTTGAGTGGGTCCCCTACGGTACCACCAATGCCAGGTGTTGAAGATAAGCATATCGGCTGTTTTCCACAGGTGGGACCCAGCAATGGAATCAAGCTTCAAAACCCTTCCCATCCTCTCTCTAACCACGTCCACTAAGTAAACGCTCCTATCTACCATCACTTTTACTTTGTACTCCTGCTCATTCGTTCATTATCTCAGTCCTTCTCGTCATAATTCTCCTCAAAATACCAATCATATATATATATATATACTTTGTGAGTTTTTCAATCCAATTTTACTATAAGTAGAAATTATTCTTAGTTTTAGTTGAATACCATGATGCCATTTCATTATTACATCATGAATCAATCAAAATATACACTATTTCATAATAACTACTCCTTCATCTTTTATTTTGATAATAAATATATAATTTTAATTTATTTTATTTTTTAATATGATAATTTTTTCTTAATTATCCCTATTATGGCAGATATTAAAATATTTTTACTAACAGATTGTTCCAATGCAAATTATCAAAGAAGATATTTTTAACACATTTTTTATAAATAATTAATATTTTTTTTTAAAATATATAGATAGGTTATATAATTCCTATAGGAAGGAGTATTTTTTTTTAGTCATCTTTAAGACAAGGTTGATTTGGTGATGTGAAAAAAAATCCTAATTAAAGTGATATCAATATATATAAATAATGGTAATTTTCTCTTAAAATATACAAATGTATGATAACTGTTTTGATATCCATCTTGATTTGAAGTTGAGGCTATGGATCAATTAATTCTATTTTTTTAATATATATATATATATATATATATATATATAGTCACAACTCACTAATAATAAGCAAAGAGGATCACCACTAGCTCGCATATTTACACTAGTTGTTTATTTTGTGTTATCCTAAAAGACACATGTGAAAAAAAGGAATAAAATCACACGACATCATGGGTACGTGTATTAATTAAATTAATTAAATAACATAATTACCGTGAAAGTAAAAATAGAAACAGATCCAACTCGGGTCAAAGTGTAATTAGAGTTTGGGACTGAAGAGTGAAGCATGCAAGTCAAAGACTGCCATTGATTCAGACTCAGAGAATCTCCGACGAACATTATGCTCTTTCCCATCATCCTCCTCAACAAATCTCTCCCATTGAATCTGTTCATTTCAACACATATTCAAAAATCAGGTCAAATAATAACACATCTAACTATCGCATTGGAATTAAAGAAATATGACTAAATCGTAAACTTTTATATGCAAATTAAATAAATTTCTAATTTTGCTTATATTTAAATAATTTTTTTAAAATTTTATAGCACATTCTCTCTCATACTCAATAAGTAATATTAAAAGAGTTAATTAATACATATCAAATATATAATATGAAAATCATCTGTCTTTTTTAGAAAATGTGTTTCAAAGACTTTTGTATGGAGGACAGGGAGGGAATAAAATGAAAAGAGTGGGGGGAATAAGGAAAGAAGAGAATGGCACCGACAAATTCAGAAGGAAAGTGGGGAGAGTAAGAATCTAAGGCAACGCAAGCACGGTTCGTTTGTTCGATACAACTGTCAGTGCTTATTGGTCGCATCAATGCCGTCTCGTGAAACTTTTCCTTCATTCGTTACTGCTCAACAGCCAAACATTCCGCTACTGCCATCAGCTTTTCCCTTTTTTTTTTTATTAATATATTTTACCATAATATCACACTATTTGGGCAGATTTTTAAGTTTATTTTTTAAAAAAAAATTATTTTTCATAACCAAATATTTTTCTTATTATTATAAGATTATAGTGTACCTCTGATTTTAGTGAGACATGAGAGGAGATAATAATTAATAATGGTTTAAGACAAATCAACTTATGATGATTTGGGTTGAAACCCCCCCCCCACCCACCCAAAATACATCAAAATTCACAATTTTATTTCTCAACACAAAATGTCAAAAGCTAAGAAATTCATTTGAAAACAAAAAGTGTTGCTTTTTAAATCCTGCTGATTTCTAAATGTGCGCTAAAATTATTAAGACAACCTTGTACTTTTAGCCTTTTAACTTTTCATATGATGATTTTATGTTACTATTTCAATTTTATAATTTTTTTTAATATTTTAAATCTAATATTATTAATTTTATTTAAAAATATTAATATTTGAGATTAATAATATTAGAGTTGGATAACTGAAAAAATATCTTATAAAATTAAACGATGAAACTAAAATCTTGTATAATATCGTAGGAATAAAGTTACACTTTTGGTAATTGCAAATACAAATCTTTGTTGGGCAAAATTTAGGATTCATATCATCGCCTGGTGTAATTCTTTTCTTATATAAAAAATAAATAAAAGTGGCATAATCTATGAATGACATATAGCCCAATGAAATTGGAAAGGATGGTGTTAAAATTGTTTGGTATAATTCCTTTCCTTAATATTGGGAAGTGGTAGGTGGGAGACAGAGGAGGAAGTTACCTGAGCAAGTTGCAGGCGCCGGGCTGCCATCTGTAATGGGAATAAATCCGGTCGGGGCGGCCGTTCCTCTCGCAGCTGAACTCCTGCCTCACAAACTGACACGTCGACTCCTCATATAACGGATACGATTCGTCCCTCACCCACGAACCCGAAAACAGATCGCACTTCCCTCCGAGCCGACCTGAATACCCATCCACCTTCCCTGCCCGGACAAGAACCAGAGCAAGCAGGAGCACAATACAAGAAGAAGAACTGTATGGAAGCCGCGTAACCATTTCTGAAACGCACCGTATTCTCTCTCTAACGTTTACCTCCGAAAGAAAGAGAGAGAAGGTTATGACAATGAAGCCAAAGAAGAAGAAGAAGAAGAAGAGTTGTGCGTCTGTGTTTGGCGGCTTTTCAGGGTGAAGGCATTAATCTGATATTTATACGAGAGGGGGTGGAGGTGGTGCCTGCATGGGTCCTTTTTCTGCCAAACTTTTGGTATAGTATATTTTTTTATATATATAAAAATTTTTAGAAAGGGGTTAGACTCACCTACGATTTAAAGGTAGAGCGAAATCTCTCTGCTTCTTAAGCGATATCAATATTAGATAAGACGAACAGTCTGTTATCCTCAGGTATAAACTTAGACATCTAAGAGTTAGGATGATTCCCCAAGTACCACAACTAGAATCACAATAAAATAATAGTCTATAAGAATCGAATATATTTTAAATAGTTATATATTTTATCATTTTTTTAGTTGAACTCGACAATAGATAACTTTTGGTATAGTATTATTTTGTCATTCAATTACCTTTTTTTTTTTTTGTTGGTCCACAATGATTGGATTGTATTTGTACTAATGGGAATATGTGTTGTGACTTCGGCAAAAAAAAAAAATGCATTGTGATTATATTTTTGTCATATCGTTCAAAATTTAAGATAGGCACCAGATTTTGATATCACACAATATATAGAATTATATGGTTTAGTAGATGCATTGCTAGTTACTCTCATCACTGCTAAAAATAAAAGCTAATAAGAGAAGTTAGTTAAAAAAATTATTTTAATTCTAAATATATATAATATAATCTCTTCTAAATTTATAATATTTTTAAAACTATCTTTATAATTATACATATTTTTTAATAATGTTAAAATTTTAGGTAAATTGGTATAAATACTCATTAGAAGTATGGCATACCTCTAGATTCAAAAAATATTTATAGAGGTATTTATAATTTTTCTACTAACAAGATCCCCATATCAACAATTGGATTTAAATTTATTGCCTTATAGTTATAACTAAACTCATTATTAATTAGATTAATATTCATTTGATATAATTATATACATTAAATAAGAGTTTCTAACTTATATAGTTTATAAAGCAAATAATTAAATAAGATATTTTATGGAAAATAATACACATGTTTTTATAAATAACTAATTTTATTAATATGTATAAATTAATTATTTAACTTTTATATATATTTAAGATTTTTTTAATACTCGAGGGCATGAACTTCTTAATGTTTGTAAGTATAATTTGTCCTCACAATTTCTCTCAATATTTCTTTTTTCATAGGAGGCTCTGTAATTAATCAAGAATTTGTTTAGTTATTAGCAATGGAATATCAAAGCGGAATATGGAACCCAATTCAATAAAGTTTAAAGTGATTATGCATTATTTGAAAAATAAAAATAGTACATTTTACTCATCACATATGGCATAATAGTATGAGCTAGAACCTATTCAATTGTATAAAAAATTATTTGTATTTTAAAGACTTGGGACCTCATTAACATTTGTAAATTTCATGGGTTTTAGTGTAGTTACATTTCTTTCAAAGAAATTGGGAGTAAAATCAGGCCAAAATGAAAAAAGAAGGGCATGTCAAGGGAAAATGAGATTGAAGTTCAGGTGTATTTTGTTCTTCCAATTATTTCAAACATGAGATCTTACCCCCCTTTTTTTTTTTGGTGAAGATCCAACCACCTTGCCTATGAATAAGTGGGAATTGGGAAAGAGAAGGCAATGATTTGATACGCGGCGGTGCTTGGCAGGGAAGAGACGACATTGCCTGGAGCAGAGAGGGTGTTTGGCTGTCGTGCGTAGAAGTGATTGGAGTGGGCCTGTTTGGTTACGAAGATTACCGAATTCCGTTGTGATTGAACTTCAGCGGATCACTCCTTATTAGATTGCGTTATCCCTCACGACGACGACGTCTATCAACTGTCGTTTTCGTTTTTTTTTCTTTTTTCCTTTTTAAATGAACTGGTAAGTGATATGTATTGTATTCTCTTTCTTGTAAAAATATATAAATAGATTTTATAAAAAAGAATGTGACTCTTATAGGTAAAATGAGTTTTTCTAGTTTGTTTGGAGAATTCAACAAAAAGGTAGAAACTTAAAAGAGAGAAAGAGATGGAGAGGTGGCTCATCTCTATCAGGCAGGTCCAAATAACATAAAAGTAGGGTCACATTTGTGCCTTTCACTTCCCCTAATTTTTGTATATCAAGCATTATTATTTTAGACTATCTCAATCAATCTTAAATTATTTGCTTTCTGCTAAAAATATTTTTACGAATTGATATTTTATTATATTATATTTATACATTTATTTTTTAAAACCATACATTATTCTTTTATAAAAATATCATTGATTTGTTTCATTTTAAAAATCAATGAAAATACAGTGACAAATAATTTTAGAAAAGGTAACAATTAATCATACTTGTTTTTTTTTGGTCAATTTTTTTTTAAGAAATTGGTTGGGTTCACACATGATTTAAGGGTAGGGTGAAGTCTACTTTTCTCTTAAGCATATTAATATCGAGTAGGGTGAACTGTCAATTACCTTCATATATAAATTTAAATACTAAAGAGTTATGGGTTTCTATGCCTTCTTTCCCCAAGTCCTTCCACGGCTGTACACCTCCATTGTCGTCTCGTAGATCCGCACTCCTTATCTCCTCCCGCTTAATTGCCATCACAGGTTTTGTTTTTGGAATTACCGCCTTTTTAAGGCCGATTCAGGGGTATGAATACTTGAATCATAACTTACTATTTTCATGTGGACTGACTAAAGGGTCGAGAAGACCCAATCGACCTGATCAACCCAACCCAACTTGAAACCCGAAATAGACTACCCTATTCGATAATTTGTGACTAAAGCTTTATTTTTTTCTTTTCTTTTCTTCTTGTTTTTTTTTTGAAGAGTTTATTCGTTATACTCTATGTGTAGAGATAGCGATATTTTAATTTTAAATATACATCTTAACATAAGAATTTTAAACTGAACTTTAAATGTATGCAAATAAACAAAATTTGAAATTATTCTTTTTTTAATAAGTATAAATATCCTTTTATTGGAGGTACATTTTGACACTAAATATAAGCAATTATTATAATAAGAATTCCAACATTGATTCATGAATTTTAAGAAACTAATCTTTTCTACTAGACTTGATCTTTATTGATAAATTTTTGAAATTAGTTTACTGATAAATATTTTGTCAATACGATGGATTACATTGTTAAAGTGAAGGAAGGAACCATGAAAGCAAAAGGTTGGTGTTGTTAAACATCAACTTCGAGCATAAGTTTGGAACTTATGACTGATAATTTGATATACTTACATTTTATAGAAATACAGGGTGGGTTCAAAACCGAACATAGATGAAAGCGAACCCACATTATGAACATTGAGTTTTGCACTATCCTGTCTCAGACTTTCTTTTCTCAAAGTAGGAAGAATCAAGGCGAACAGGATAGAGATCTCTAGCTGATGTAGATGTAGTGGACATCCCCAAGAGACTCTTGGAATGAGTTTCAGTCTCAACATTCGTCTGATTTTCTTCGTCTACCACTCTGTAGTAGTGTCTCATTGCCTCCAACTTCATCTTACTTGCTTCCTCACTTTGATCAGAAACGAACTCTGGAACTACAGTTCTTCCTTCAAGCATGCTTAGCACTGAAGACATGGTGGGCCTCAGTGATGAAGATGGATTGGTGCATAGCAGAGCCACATTGATCATCAACATTACCTCCTCTCTGTCAAAATCTGAACCCAACCTTGAATCAACTAGTTCCATTAAATAGCCATTCTCTTTCAAAACATGTGCCTGCTCAAAGAAAATTGTATAAAACAATGATATTTAAAAGAGGCATTGGTTATAAAGCCAGAGACTTTCATTTCAAAGATGTCCGTAAGATGCCTTCATGTTGGGAATTGTAGCAGTTTGGACAAATTAGTTGTAATTGTTAAATGTATTGTTCTACAAGAACAGCACAAATCCTAGGTAGATACTCCTTCTGGTCCTTAATCCAAGAGCTAGTTGATTAATTTGGGTAGATTAAAAAAGCCAAATAAACTAGCTAATTATAACTAATGTAAGAGCAAGCTAGTTGACTAATTTTGGTAGATTAAAGAGTATATAATATGAATTCATCTTAAGAATTTATATTTGATCAATATTAACTAATTTATTTGACTTCCTTAATCTAACTAAATTAGTCAACTTTTATTAAGGATAAGAGGGAGTATTATAAAGGACAATCAAATTAACATGAATGCTGAAGAGTGTAAAGATATAAAAATTACCCAATTAAGAAGATTGAAACAGTCTTCCTTTTGTCGGCGAAAAGTGTTGCTCCTTCCACTTACAATTTCTAGAGCAACAATTCCGAAACTATAGACATCTACTTTGTTAGTCAAATAACCATGCATTGCATATTCAGGTGCCATATATCCACTGTAAAATTGAAATGTAACCATTACAGTAACAAACTAAATTGAATGGCACTGCTGAATTGGAATCTTATGGGAAAAATATTTATTTCAATAAAAAACTCATAAAAAAAACTTACTAGGTCCCAGCAATTCGAGTGCTTATGTGGGTATTGTCCTCTTCATAAAGTTTTGCCAGTCCAAAATCTGATATTTTTGCATTGAAGTCTTTGTCAAGTAGCACATTAGTGGCCTTGATGTCCCGGTGAACAATCTTTAGTCTTGATTCTTCATGGAGGAAAATCAAACCTCGGGCAATATCAACACAAATCTTCAGTCTCATTGGCCAATCCAATTTTAAACGGAATTCCTCTGGTCCTTCATTTGAGAATGCACAAGAAAATTTGAAAGCAATACAATTTTAGTCACGTAGACACAGATATAATTAATATATATATGGAGAGTATATATAAATAATTTACCAAACAAGGCACGAGCCAAGCTATTGTTTTCCATGTATTCATATACCAACAACAACTGATCCCCCTCAACACAACAACCATAGAGCTTAACAAGACAAGGGTGTTGCAAAGCAGAGATCATGCCTATCTCATTGATAAACTCGCGGTTTCCTTGGTTTGATTTAGAAGAAAGCTGCTTCACTGCCATCATTGTGCCATCTGATAGAAATCCCTGCATTTTGTAGAGCATTGTATTGTATATGAAAAAGAAATGTCAGCAAGTATTGATAGAATATTCTAAATAAATGAAATAATCAATTCAAGACGTTACTTTGTTCAGGATACCTTGTAAACAGGACCAAATCCTCCTTCTCCAATCTTATTAGATGCATCAAAGTTATTTGTTGCTGCTTTGATTTGGCGCAAGGAAAATAAACCGGTTTGCAGATCTAAGCTCTTTAGCTCTGTGAGTACAAGCAAACATATGAGGTATATTTTTGTTGTAAAATCTACATTATGAACACTTTTGAGAAAACAGACATTAATTAATCTTCAATGGATTGATTCCATCCATTATCTATGGAAAATATTGCAGTATAAAATAGTATTTTCTTTGTCATTACCCATTGCTAATGATGAACTTCTTTTTCCTAGGGCACCTCTCCAATAGAGTATGCCCAATATCAGGATGACGATACTCACTCCTGCAGCCACAATTGTAGCCACAACCGCTCCAGGGAGGCTTCTTGGGGGTTTAAAGTCTGTTCAATTATTATACAAGAGCTACATGTCAGGTAATACCAACAAGTTGCTAGCCGAAAAAGAATAGGTGTTTACAGAGAGTAAGAACACACCAGAAGTTACAGATATAGCTGAAATTAGAGGACCATAAACTGACTTTTCCGGTATAGCAGTTGTCCCTTTCCCAGCCCAATAGAAGCGAATCTTTAAGGTGCCATTAGTCACGTTTACCGTAAATTTTTTTATGATAAGCTTAAAAACTCCCCCTGCTTCATTCACAATATTGAAATCCTTCAGCATTCGCTGTTCCTACAAGATTCCAATCCAATCCAAATTGCTTCAGGATTGTTATTGCTTTTATATCAAGCATCTGGATGAAAAAGTAAACAAATGATGGAATCATGAATTACCTGAATGTAGACATCAAAGACACGCCTTCCAAGGTTTCCATATGTTTGATCATCAGTGAACATTATCTCCACAAAATGGAGACTCACAGTGTAGGGTCCATTTCCCAGGCAAAATGCATAATAGGTCAGAGAAATAGGGGAAATACGTGCATTCCTGTACAGTTTAACATTGGGCACAGGGAGACTGTTTACTGCAACATAGTTCTCCTTTTGTCTTGAATCTAAAAAGTGACCAGTATTGCTAATTGCCCAGTTAGTTCCGCTCTTTGCAAATCCTTGTCTATATAGATCCAAATCTCCTTCATACACTGTATCTCCAATGGCATCCTGAGCTCCACCACAATTTATATTCACAGAGTACCAGGCTGGCTCAACAAGAGTCAGAAACATTCAATAAGAAAGAAAAGGTTTTGCTATTCAAGTATGCGTCAGTGGCAGGACAAATCTTTATTTCCCCTTGGTAACTCGAGAAAGAAAAGGTTTTTAAGTCAAATCAATGACAAATGAACTTACTTTTAGAGCAAGGGCTTCTCATACAAGTAACAGATCCTCTGAAAGAAAGTGGCAAGCTGAACAAGTCAGCATAATCACATAATAAACGCTACAAGTTTAAAAAGAGATTGAGAGAAAATGAACAAACAAGGGCCTAAAATGTAAGACTTACGAATCATTGGTCATCAAAGGGTCTCCAAACAGGTTCCTAAGTCCATATAAAAGATGAATAAGCCCCAAATAGCTTCTTAAAAATTGCATGCAATCACTACAGATGCAAAATTTATTACACTTTTGGCTGATCACACTCCTCCTCCCCAGCGTTTTTGCTGCTAAAGTTGTTGTATGAAAGATCTCTATGCACAAGGTGTAAAATATGATTAAGAATTTAAGAAAATTTGACAGATATTTTATGAAACAAAAAATGATTTCCCTGCTCATGAACTACTGAATGAAAGAAAATATCATCTGCAACACAAAGGTAGAGTAGCCCAAAACACAATTCCATAATCAAAAGGTACTGGGATGAGAAAGGCCAAGCTAAAATAATAATATTTTTTTTAATGATGTAATTCCCAGATAAAGCATGAAACTATATACGCAATGATCAGTAAATCATTGACATGAGGTAGAGCAGAAGGGATTATCTTATAAAGTTGAAACATATTAAGAAAAGCGAGCTAATAAACAATTTTATTGTACGACTTCAGAGAACTCAGGAAATTGTTCAAATTTCCTCAGTAGAAATGGAAGATCAAAATAAGCCTTGCTCTGCACACCCCTTAATTGCTATTCTAGACTACTTCTCAGGATTGTTACATGCCTATGCTGATCAATATATTCATATATGCATAATTAAGATTAGGAATATGATGTAGATCTTGTAGTTGATATAGATTCAAATCTCTAGGCATAATTATAGGGATTCATAAGATCATCTCTCGTAGTTGTATATTGTTGATTCAAAGAGAAAAGATTTATAGAATGCTTGAATGTTATTGATGTGCTGAGGGGTATTTATATACAATAGGTAACCCTAATAATTAATGCTATAATATCATATCGTATCCTCTATACTAAATACAGAATATTACGTTCTAATTACTGGATATTACATTTCCTATAATATCGCTACAATATCTCTACACTCCCCCTCAAGTTGGAGTATAGATATCGATCATACCCAACTTGTTACAAAGATATTCAATCCGAACCCCATTAAGAGCTTTGGTGAGGAGGTCGCCTAGTTGATCACTGGATCGGACATGTCTTGTAGAGATGAAATTCTCCTTGAGCTTGTCTCGAATAAAATGACAGTCGATCTCAATATGTTTCGTGCGTTCATGGAATACCGAATTAGAAGCTATGTGTAGGGCTGCTTTATTGTCACACCACAACGTTGCTGGTAATGAGGTTTTAAGGCCCACTTCCTTCATTAACTGATATATCCAGACTATCTCACATACAGATTGTGCCATGGCCCTGTATTCCGCTTCTGCACTCGACCGTGACACTACATTTTGTTTCTTGCTTCTCCAAGATACCAAATTTCCTCCGACGAAGACACAGTAGCCAGTAGTAGACCGTCCTGTGGCCTTTGATCCACCATGATCAGCATCACAGAAACACTCAAGATCTATATGGCCATGACTCTTGTACAATATCCCACGACCTGGAGATCCCTTCAAATAATGTAACTGTGGAAATTTGAAGGATTGAAAGTAGAGGGAAAAAGCCTCAAAATATTATTAATCCTTGAATGAATAAGAATACAAATAGGCCTTTATATAGGCAAAAATATAAACTAATAAGATAAATCTAAAATCTATCATAATCCTAATATCTCAGATTTATTCTTCTAAGATATGATAATTTAATATTCAAATCTGATCCTGAATAATATCTAAACCTAAAGTTAGATAATTAATTAAACTAACAAAATATAATATTAATTAATTCTAAACTATAACATCTCAACACTCCCCCTCAAGCTGGATCTACAGCTTAAATATTTGTGATTCTCAACAGTAACACATGTTCTAAGGCTTCCCACTGTCGAATAGTTGGAGAGATCATAAATTGGCTAAGAACACTCACTGGATAAGTGATATCAGGGCGGGTCACTGTAAGATAATTCAATTTTCCAATTAATCTTCTGTACCTCTCTGGGTTTTCGAACAACTTGCTCTCAGCAGCTTCAACGGGATTTTCATATTGTATACTACCATCAGCATCAAGCAGCGGGTTATAAACCATAGGAAAGCTAGTTGGGGCAGCTCCAAGTTTACCAGTTTCTTTCAGCATATCAAGAACATATTTTCTCTGAGTCAATAAGATGCCCTTCCTGCTCCTCAGAACTTCAATTCCCAAGAAGTACTTTAATGAACCCAGATCCTTCGTCTGAAAATGTGAGTTAAGGAATGATTTGAGTGATGAAATTCCCGAGGTATCGCTCCCTGTAATCACAATGTCATCGACATATACAACTAGTAAGATTATGCCAGTACTTGTTCTCTGATAGAATACCGAATGATCACACTTACTCTGGCACAAGCCAAAGTCTTTCACGACAGTACTAAATCTGTCAAACCATGCCCGAGGGCTCTGCTTCAACCCGTATAAAGATCTCTTAAGATGACATACTTTACCATGCTCCCCCTGAGCAACAAACCCAGGTGGTTGCTCCATGTATACTTCTTCAAGAAGATCGCCATGTAAGAAGGCATTTTTGATATCCAACTGAGAGAGATCCCAACCATAAGTAGCAGCCAGAGAGATAAAGAGACGAACAGAGGAGAGCTTGGCCACGGGAGAAAAGGTCTCAGAATAGTCAACACCATACTTCTGAGTATAACCTTTAGCAACAAGACAAGTTTTAAGACGTTCAAGAGTGCCATCAGCTTTAGTTTTAGGGGTCAACACCCATTTACACCCAATGGCTTTCTTTCCTGCCGGTAAATCAACTAAGGACCACGTACCTGCACGATCAAGGGCCGCCATCTCCTTTTCCATAACAGTATGCCAACCCGGGTGGGACAAGGCTTCAGAAAGGGATCGAGGGACGGAAATAGTGTCTAAAGAGGCAACGAAAGCACGAGAAGAAGAGGAGAGGTGGTCATATGAAACAAATGAAGAAATAGGATAAGTACAAGTGCGTTTACCTTTGCGAAGATCAATGGGCAGATCGAGGGAGGGATCTGGAGCTGGATCAAGAACAGGAGGGGTCTCAGAGATAGGGACCGAATCAGGCTCAGACGGAGGAATACTTGTTGCAGGATCTGATGAAGAAGTAGATAATGGCAGGGTAGAATCTGGCGTAACAGCAATAATTGTGTCCTTCAGACGTCTAGTATAAACCCGAGACAAAGGTGGTTGACCAGGTGCCAGTACGGGAGCTGGGGCCGGTGATGGAGGGGGAAGGACAGAGTATACCAGAAGAGTATCCTCCTCCACAGGTAAAGGAACATGAGCTGAAGTGGTAGACGCAAAATAAGGAACAAATTCCTGAAAAGTAACATCAGCAAAGACCATGTAACGATTAAGAGACGGAGAGAAACACCTATAACCTTTCTGAACACGAGAGTAGCCAAGGAAGACACACTTCAGAGACTTAGGATCCAATTTAGAGACACTCGGACGCACATCTCGAACAAAACACACACCTAAAAATCTTAGGGGCAATGGGAAACAAAGGTTTGGAAGGGAAGAGAGTAGTATAGGGAATATGACCATCAAGAACAGAGGAAGGCATGCGATTAATAAGAAAGCACGCAGTGGAGACCGCATCGGCCCAAAAAGATTTAGGAACCGTCATTTGAAATAGAAGAGCACGGGCTACCTCTAAAAGGTGACGATTTTTCCTTTCAGCAATGCCATTTTGAGCTGGTGTATCCACACAAGAGGATTGATGGAGAATGCCGTGTTGAAGCATAAAAGAGCAAAATGATTCAGAAAAATATTCTTTAGCATTATCACTGCGCAAAGTTTGAATAGACATATTGAATTGATTCTTAATTTCAGCAGTAAAGGCACAAAAATGAGAGAACAACTCAGAACGATTTTTCATTAAATATAACCAAGTAGTACGGGAATAATCATCCACAAATGTAACAAAGTACTTGAAACCAACTTTGGACTCAACTGGACATGGACCCCAAACATCAGAGTGTACTAACTCAAAAGGAGACGAAGCTCGTTTATTGACTCGAGAAACTAAAGGAAGACGGTGATGTTTTGCAAACTGACATGACTCACATTCTAAAGACAACAAATGCTGAAACTGAGGATAAACCTTTTTCAACGATGATAAAGATAAATGACCCAAATGACAATGTACTTCAAAAGGAGTGATACCACCCGCACAAGCTACTGCATGCGACCCCTGATCATCAAGGAAGTAATGACCGCCAGATTCATAACCTCTACCAATAATCTTCTTCGTCAAAAGATCCTGTATCAAGCAATGATCAGGGAAAAGTGAGACCCAACAGTTTAATTGACGAGTAAGTTTACTAGGAGATAAAAGGTTAAAAGCAAGGTTAGGGACATTAAGTACAGACTCCAAATGAATAGAAGAGGTAGGTTTAACTGTGCCTAAACCAAGGACACGGGATTGGAAACCGTCCGCAATGGTAATGTTAGAAGGATTGGCATAAGAATTGTAAGTAGAGAAGAGATAGCGGTTACCTGTCATGTGGTTAGTAGCACCAGAGTCTATGATCCATTTGGAGGAATGAGAGACAAGGGCAGTAGCCTCATTACCTGTGGCAATAGCAGCACTAGCAAGAGGATTGCTAGACTTCAATTGAGCATATTCAGTAGCAGAAATGGTAACCGTGTCATTAGCAGTCGTGGCCACATGTGCAGAGTTCTGTCGATTCTGTTTGTTCTGGAGTTTACGACACACACGTTTCGTATGACCAGGCTCCTTACAGTAGTAACAAATCACATCTTTTGACTCTTGATTAGAACCCCCAGGTGTAGAACCACGAGGATTAAGTGACCCATGAGTATTATTCTGACCACGACTGAGCAAGGCGCTAGTAGGCACAGTAGAAGCTGGTGAAGAGATTTGCTCAGTTCTCAATACACGAGAGAAGGCTTCTTCAAGAGAAGGGAGATGAGCACCAGATAAAATCTGAGAACGAGCAGCCGCATATCAAGACGGAAGTGCAGTAAGAAAACTCATAGTAGCCATCTGCTCTCGGTGAGATACATTGACCTTCCTCTCATCAGAAATAGGCATGAGGGCATTGAGTTCTTCATACATTCCTTTGAAATCTATAAAGAAGGCTGTAAGAGGACGATCATCCGGCATCTCTGCGCGATGGAAAGACCTGCAAACCTCATATATTCGAGAAATATTATTCTTGCCGGAGTATAAGAATGCCAAGTAGTCCATCAGTTCTTTAACAAATTCACAGTGAGTAATAGAGGGCATGATCTCACTGTCAATAGAATTACGAATTTGTAAGAAAAGCCGTGCATCATCCCTTAACCATGACTTGCGAGAGGGATCTTTCTCTTCCGGAGGATCATCGGTCAAGTGATCTTCCTTCTCAATACTTCAGAAATAAATACGAATAGATTTACTCCAATCTAGGTAATTTCTCCAGGTTAATTTGTACTCCGTAATCTTAGTGACTATCGGAACCATCTCAGAAACTGTTGTAGACTTAGTTGCAGCCATCCAAAACAGATTGGTGTTAATAAAATCAACCAAACAACGATTAGCCAAAAGAACTAGATTACCGTTGCTTCACTGGGAGCCTCGTAAGAACAAATGTTCAAGCCAGTAGAGAAAGACCACTCCAGGGGTTAAATAAAATCACCACAACGAACAAATTGATCTGGAATCAGAAACAGAAAATCTGCCGCCGGAAAATACGGATCAGAGACGGAAGACCCAGTATGTGACAGTCAAAACCAGGGCACGAAACTTCAGGGGTATGCTAAGGAGGATGAGTCGAGCCCAACGGAGTGAATCGCCGTCGGAAAAGGTCGCCGGAGATGGCCTCACGCGCCGGCGCATGAAAGTTCTGGCGAAGCTGACAGTGGCGCGTGACGCTCACGCGCTGCTCAGACGGCCACAAAATTTTAGGAAAACACCGATCTGGACTGTGCGACCGTCCCTAGCTGGCGCGTGTCGTGGGCTGACGTCGGAAAATGTGGCGCAACGGTAGTGAACAGTGCTGTCGGAAACAGAGACCAAAAACAGCAGGAAACTGACGCCAAAAACAGCCGGATGTGCACCTAAACTTTAGGGCTCTGATACCATGTTGATTCAAAGAGAAAAGATTTATAGAATGCTTGAATGTTATTGATGTGCTGAGGGGTATTTATATACAATAGGTAACCCTAGTAATTAATGCTATAATATCATATCGTATCCTCTATACTAAATACAGAATATTACGTACTAATTACTGGATATTACATTTCCTATAATATCGCTACAATATCTCTACATATATAAAGACCTATTGTAATGAATGATATGATAAGAAAGGTCAGATTAATGTTTAATTGCACATACATCATATTTCATTTGTTGCCAGTAAAAGCTCCCAAGATTTACCAAAGTAGGTGATGAAGCCCCATATGTGATAGGTTATAATCGGATATAATAATCAATTTTACTGGTATTTCCTGAGTGAATAGCAAATGCACATATTCCAAACAAATAATGCGTTTAATATTTTCCACTTGCTTAAAATTCTTATTAAGAAATCAAGTGACTGAAATTTGGAAGAGAACTCACATGGATTCAACTTTCAAATTAGGCACAGGTCCATGAAGAAGGTTTCCAGTTAAGTACCTGCGTAAATACAATAACCTAAACCAATTCATAACTCATTCATTACTCATGAATCATCAAAAAGGTAATCTCAATATGTCATTAATTTCATCTTCTGCAACAAAGAATTCAATAAATTCATATTGTCCCTAGCATCCTTCTATCAACTTAGCAAGTTCAACTGCATGGATATTTTGGTTTAACTCACAGATGTTGGCAAAGGCCAATGCTATTGATGCCTTTAACCATCAAGAACCTTAAATTATACGTTTTGCAAGGAGATTTTCCTATACTTTATGTGGGGCCCATGCATTGCATGGAGTTTGAAGTGATCCAAACTATTTATTGATATGGGTACCTACCGTGACAAGTTACTGTTTTTACCCTAAATATAAGATCTCAATCCACTTTGTCTCCCAAACTTACAATTTTTTGCCTAAAATATCCCTATTGATTGTATACATATAGGGGTTTCCATCCAAGGGTGGTCATGATGAAACATGACATTTTAGGAAAATCAAACCACATTTGTTACAAATAACTAACATTCTTAATCTACCTAAATTAGATATTTAGCTCATATATTAAGGACAGGAGGTAGTAGTTTCTAAAGGTTCCAAGCAATGGAACCGGGAGGGGTCAGTAATGTATCCCTTATATATATGACCTCCCAGCTCCCTATAAATGCCTGCCCTCACTTTGCACAGTGTGAGTGTGAGTTAAAAATCAGAACAAATTTCTTACATGTCACGCAATCGTGATAGGTGATCAAAGTTATCTGGAACTTTTCCTTGCAATTTGTTGAAGCTCAGGTCCCTGAAAACAAAGTTTCGTCCAAAAATTAGGTAACAAAAAGAAAACATTCATAAAATAGATAGACACAACAGTATATTGTCACTATATCCACCATAGATGAGTACAGAATGCAAGAAATTTGGAGTTTTTAAAGGAGAATAAAGAATAAAATAAAACAATAAAATATCCTGATAAGCAGCAAGCTAACAGATGGAGTAGTAGTGAATCAGCACTCACAAGGTTGTTAAATTGCCCATTCTATAAAGATAGGGAGGTATTGCTCCATTGATATTGCAACTCCTCAATATCCTGTAAAACAATCAAACAAAAAATTTTGCGGCAACCTATAAAGCATCAATTTATCTTCTTAACCTTCAAAAGAATTCCATAATAAGCACAGATAACTGACAATGTTTTCAAATTTGTCAAGCTATTGAGCGCAGGAAAAGTTGAATCAGGTCCATTTAAGTCACTTATCCTCCTGCATATGAATTTGAATTATGTGTAAGCAAAGGAATAAAGCTAAAGTGCTTCATAACACTGGTCACGATAAAAAAACTTACAAGTCCGTTAAGTGTTCAGGAAATGAAATTCCGGATATCGGTCCACTCAAACCACTCCCTTGAACCATTCTGTCAAAATGGGAACACCATTGCTTCAGATGAAGAGGCATCGTATAGTCAACAATGAAAGATAAATAATTACCGGTAGCCCAAGAAACAAAATTCTCACATTTTGTCAAGACTTTTCCAGTTCTGAATGAAGTTAGGTAGCTTTCCAGAGAATTGATTGTCACCTAGTCGACTGAATCAATTGACGTTAAGCAACAATACATTACCATTCATTCTGATCAATACAAAAAACAGTTATGGGGTTTTCTTCATAATTAGTTTGCCCCTACATTTTAAGTCATTTTATTCAACTCCTTTATAGTTGTTCATAGTATAAGTCAACCATAATAATTAAACTGTATCATTTTAACATTCAGGCAACTGATATATTTAGAATTATAAACTGAAATGCCACAGGGTGGCTAACTACTCAGAGTTGAATGGCAATCTTCAGACCAGATTTGGATCTTCTTAATTTTGTAAGGAATTAATAGTCTCAATTCCTTAAGAAATCAAGAGGATCCAAATTCCTTTGAGATTTAAACCACAAGAGGGCAAACTGGATTTGAACAAGACAGTGGAGTAATCTAAAAGTTAACCTAAAAATACACGTAAGCATAATAGAAGGAAGATGCACTTCTTTTAAATAAAAAGGAAGCTTACATATCCTTCAATTTAGTAAGCTTTGCGAAAGTTGGAGGTATTTCTCCAGTGAAGTTGTTGGAAGTAAGAAGCCTAAAGCAACCAGAAATTATGAACATAAGGCATGATTATGAACTAAAACATCAATCAATGAGCATTACCATTTAAAACTTCTGCCGAGAAAAACTATAAGACAGCAAAAACGAAATCCAAGATGAAAAAGAAATGAAGTGAGAAATGAATGGCAAATCAAATAAATTGCTTACAATCCTTCAATATGGAGAAGATTGCCAAGCTCAGGAGGAAGGTTTCCAGAAAATTGATTGAACTCGAGCACCCTATCATCAATTTCAAGCTGAAGTTCAACTGAAAGTATACGTAAAATAGAAATGAAGCTAATTCTTCAAAGATGTTGATGTCCAAAAACTCACAAACGTTGCAGAGTAGTGATCTTCGTTAGCTCTACTGGGATTTTACCCGATATTCGGTTACCAAGAACAGAACTAACGAAAGAAATAAAAATTACATTCACATTTCAGAAAACTAGTCACCAATAACAATTAAAAATATGAATAACTAAAAACAACGGAAAGCGAAAAGGAAGAAAAGTGGAGAGAATACATGTGCACAAGTTTAAGGGAGGCCCAAGTTGAAGGGATTGAACCGCTAAGGTAGTTGCGGCTCAGGTCGCTGTACCAAAGTGAAGGAAATGCAGAGTTAGAGCAAATGGAAACAAATTCTCTGTGAATCGATGTAGTTTAAGGTTTTTGTGGTACTTACATTACGGAAAGGTAAGGTAATCTGACGAGTTCTGGAGGGAGTTTGCCCGGGAGACTTTGTTTCTTCAGAGTTCTGTGTTCGATCACCATCGAAGATTGAATTGAAAACGAATCACAAGTTATGCACCAAATGCGGTAAAGGATCCTCTAATTTGTTCTTTCTGTGTTTTTCTTTTGGCCAACTTCTAATTTGTTTTTTAGGTGTTGTGGTATTCTGCGACATTGTCACTGAGAGGCTGGTTTATTGTTGGAAAGAAAGAAAAAACTAATTTGTATTGGAATTATTTTTGGATTATAGAAATCTTCAAACCGTTTGAATAAGAATTTAAAAAATGGGTTTGTGAGAAAAATAAATTTAGGTAGCTTTAAAAATAATATTTTTAAAAAAGAGTTTATAAAAAAAAGTAATTTTAGACATATTTGGATAGGATTTTAGAAACAGGCTTATGAAAAAAAATGGCTTTTGCGCAGTTTATAGAAAAAGGTTTTTGAAGAAGAGTTTATAAAAAAAATAGTTTTAAATAAATGAGTGTTTGGATAGTTATTTCTAGAAGTACTTTTATTATTAGTAAATTACGAAGTGCCTGTTTGGTTGCATGGTTAAAAAATCAATTTTGGCCAAAATTTCAGTTTGGGGAAATTTAAAACAGTCATTTTTGTCTAGAATTGATTTTAGCCAAAATTTCAGTTTAAAAATATTTGAAATAAACAGTCATTTTTGTCCAGAATTAATTTTAGTCAAAATTATGATTTTGAATAAGCTATTGAAAATAATTTTTGGAACAGTAAAAGAGCTTATGGACTATCCAATTACTATCTTATCCTTATTTTTTCTCATACCCTCTCTCCTCTCTCCTCTCTCATCTCTCATCTTCACCCTATCTCCTATTTCCTCTTTCTCCTCTCCCCTCTCCCATATTTATTCTCTACCCTCTCTCATCTGTCATACTTTAATTAAATCATACCCTTTTTCAAACATTTCTATTTTCAAAATTTATTATTCCCAAAATCTATTTTTTCCAAAATCTATTATCTAGAATCTATTCTTCCCAAAATCTATTCTCTAAAAGCTAATCCAAACACGCCGGAAAAAATGTATGAGTATTAAATGAGGAGAGATGAGAGATGAGAGGAGAGAGAAGAGAGGGTGTAAGAAAAAATAGAGGTAATATAGTAATTGGTTAGTTCATAAGCTCTTTTACTGTTCTATAAGCTATTCTAACCAGTTTATCTGAAACTTTAGTTTTAAACCATAGTTTATTCTAAAAACCCGTTTGAATAAATATGGCTGTTTGTTTCAAAATTTCTCTAAACCTAAGTTTTGAGCCAAACCTAAGTTTCAAACTTAGGTTTAACAATTTGTAAAACATGTATTTTAAATAAATGAGTATTTGGATAGTTATGTTTAAAAATATATTTTTTATTGATAAATTACGAAAAATGGTATGATTATTAAATATATGAGAGATTAGGGATAAGAGATGAGAGATAAGAGAGGAGAGAAGGTATAGAAGAGAGATAAGAGAGAAGAGGTAGTGTAGAAAAGAAAGGAGAGAGAAGAGCTTGTGTAAGAAAAGAAATGAAAGAGGGTGTAAGAAAAAGTAGGAGAGAAGAGAGAAAGTTTAAGAAAAAGTCTGAGAGAGGAGAGAGTGTGTAAAACAAAGTAGGGGTAATATAGTGTGCGTGTTTAGAAAAAAAAATTCAAACGGGCTTATGAAAAAAATAGGCTTATAGACAGTTTATGGAAAAGGGTTTTTCTAGAAGAATTTATGGAAAAAATTGATTTTGAATAAATGAGTGTTTATATAGTTATTTGTAGAAGGGGTTTTATGATTGGTAAATGACCAAAAAGGGT
This sequence comes from Leucaena leucocephala, assembly GCA_037074615.1. Classification (NCBI taxonomy): domain Eukaryota; kingdom Viridiplantae; phylum Streptophyta; class Magnoliopsida; order Fabales; family Fabaceae; genus Leucaena; species Leucaena leucocephala. The sequence goes on along the minus strand of CM073543.1, from coordinate 5,717,983 downwards.
ATGAGTATTAAATGATAAGATATAAGAGATGGGAGGAGAGAGGAGAGAATGTGTAAGAAAGAAAAAAGATAAAAAGTATGAGAGATGAGAGATGGTATGAGAAAAAGTAGGAGAGTGAGTGTAAGAAAAAGTAGAAGTAATATAATAATTGATTAGTTCATAAGCTCTTTTACTGTTCTATAAGCTGCTCTGACTAGCTTATCTGAAACGTTGGTTTTAAACCATAGTTTAGTCTAAAAGCCCATTTGAACAAATATGGCTGTTTGTTTTAAAATTTTCCCAAATTGAGATTTGGGCCCAAAAACTGTTGGAAATTACGTTTAAAGTGGTTTTCAAATAGGCCTCATGATTTAATCTAAAAATTCGTTTAAGCAAATATAACTATTTATTTTAAAATTTTTTAATATTTAAATTTAGGCTATTCCTAAACACATCCAGCATAAAATTATAAATTTGACAAGTGAATCAAATTATTATATTTATCATCAAAATAATTCTTCTAACCAATTAATATATTTAAAATAAAAAAATAATTTCTTTGTTACTACCAGGTCACATCTAAAAGACTAAACTTTAAGGGTATTCTATTAGGTTAAAATTATAGATAAATTTATAAATAAATATATATATTTTAACAATTAATAATAATAAAATAATAAATATTTATATTTTATATTTTATAAGTGAATTTATAATTATATATATATGTTCATTTTAATAACTAATAAAAAATAATAAATATTAATATGAAAATTTATTTGTGTATTTTAAAATACGCCGACAATAGCTACTCGTACTTTACAAATACAACTAATATATTTACACATTTTAACAATAAGAACGATAAAGTAATGTGTGTGATTAAAAAAAGTACAAAGAGAGAGAGAGAGTAAACTTCTTGATAGTAGACGAGACATACAATATATATATATAGAGAGAGAGAGAGATACATGTTGAGAATATGACAGAGGCCGTCATTGGCAATGGCGCAATCGCATACGACGGCGTTTTGACTTTCAGGATCCACTGGGGCTGGCTCAAACCAGTTGCTCTGTGCAAAGGCAGGATTAGAAGGATCGCATGGATCTACGTTGAAGTTCCAATCCTTCTTTCCCAGCGTCTTAGCTATGTCTCTGAGAGCTTCCACTGAAAACACACATAAATATTATTACAATAAAGAATTCTTACATCCTACCGAACAAACGTACTGTAATATAAGGAAAAAAAATGCTTTTTAAAATGGGTCAAAAGTGCTGCTTTTTAGATCGGAATTGGAAAAGCAGTTACTTTTTATAGACAGGGGGGTATAAATTCAGTCTAAAAAGTCACTCTTTGTAGCGGTGTAAAAACTCACTTTCTAGACCTGTTATATTTTTAGAACCGTTTCTGTAATGACCAGTATAAAAATGGCGGTTTTAAAAAGCTCTTCGTTTTCTCCCAGTGACACACAGGCTAATATGCAGAGAGAGAGAGAAGGGGGTAATGAATTGATAAAACGAATTAAGTGGTAATATATATACACAATGCTTTACTTTCGGATGGATGTATGTTGGTGGCTCCGAATGCAGACGAAGCCCACCTCAAAAGAGAGATCATGAGAAAGAGGAAGAGATGACGATGAGGGAAAGTTATCTTCATGCTTCTGTTCATTTTGCTGAGAAGAAGCAGATTGAGCAAGAGCAGCAGAGAGAGAGAGAGACTACGTATATATAGACTCATCAAGAGGAGACCAAGTCAAGTATGGATCGCTCCTGATTATTGTTAACTTTTTTTTTTAAAAAATAATACAAAAAAAACATGTAAGTAAATCCCTAAAAGAGAAAGAGATAGGAAAAACATAATTACGTTAATTAATTTTTTAATTAGAAAACCATGCCTTACCAACAGGAGTTACAGACAATATTAAACCTATAATTTTCTATTTGATTATTAAAAAAAATTCTTACTACTAAATGACAAAACTATACATAAAAAATTACTTAATTTTAACATCAAATAAACAATTAAACCAGTGTGTTGGCGATTTTATATATATAATATTGATAAAAACGCATCCACATTATTCTTTTAGTCTTTTAATCCAACACTATTATTAGTTTCATCATTAAATTATGTGTTGATATTAAAATTTTAAATGTTAATAAAATATTCTCATATGCTAAGTTGCTAACATATTTAATTAAACTGTTTTAAAATAACAATATTTAATTCAAGAAATCATTATTTAAAACTAAAAGATACTTTTTATAAAGTTAATTAGATGACTATAAATGGCCTCTTGGATATATATATATATATATATATATATATATATATGATATTCAATTTTTCCACGTAAGAGATTGTACATCGTACACATCGTAATGCTTTTAATTAATTTTATTACAGGTACTTATATGAATAGATTTTTAAAAAATAATTTATAAAAAAAATATTTTTGAGTAATTTTTAAAAAAAATATAGAGAAAAATTTATTAAAAAAATAGTTCTAGATAAATGAGTGTTTGGATAGTTATTACTAAAAATATTTTTAGAATTAAAAAATTATTAGAAATAGTATGATTTTATTAAAAATATGAGAGATGAGAGATAGTGAAAAAGAGAAATGAGAGATAGTAGAAAAAAGTAAAAAGAAGAGAGATGAGAGCTGAAAGATTATGAAAAAAATAAAAATAAAATAGTAATTGAATAGTTCATAAATTATTTTGCTATTTTAAAAATTATTCATATTAAATTATTTAAAAATATAATTTTAAATTATAATTTAATCTAATTTTTTTAGATAAATATAATTATTTATTTAAAATAAAAAATAAAATTAAAATTTAGATTATTTTTTTAAAACTACAGTATAAGGGTTTTTTAAATATACCCGGTGGAATGGTAATGATATATATTTGTTTCTTCTAAAGAAGGAAAAATGTTTAACAACCTGTATCTTTATCAAAGCTTAGCTTTTTAATAGTGAGAGATATTAGTATTTAGGTAATTATGTGAATAACGAAGAGAACGACTTCAAAGGAAAGTCAAAGGAAATTTTAAAAAATCACGGCCTCTTGAAACAGGGGAATTATCTTTTATATTATTAGTAAGAGTCAAAATAAAAATATTATTTTTCTTTTTGGAGGTCTTCATGTACAGTAAGTCTTCGTCCAGCTACAAAAGTCTCCAATTTCCAAGTGTACCGTCAAAGACATTAAGATGCCATCAGTCGTTCTGTGGGGTTTAATTAATCGATCACATCGTAATAATGTTTATATTGTTTTTTTTATCTAATTAAAATTAAATAAAGACGAGATATGGGAGTTTTAGGAGGCTACAGGAACCTGACACGGCTCAGTGCTCTTCGTCGAAGCGTCAATTTTTCATATGTTTGAACTTTCTCCCTTTAAAAAATGTGTCGGTTAAGATTTAAAAAAAAAAAATCGAATGTGACTGTAGTGAACAATGACAAACCAACGTTAATGGGTGCGGGGCCAGCTGCCTCCACCCCGATTGATCGCTCGTTTGTAATACAGCCAGATCTTTTTATAAGCGGAATTCTCAGCATCTCTCAGAAACAGTAAATCTTGTCCATCCTGAACAATCTAAAAGCTCTTATTGAACCACGTTATCAGTGAAATTTGAATAAGCTGTCTATCCACTTTTATGATTTTTATATTTTAAAAGGAATTAAATATGATTTTTATATTTGTTAGGTTGACTCAATAGAGTCTTTGGTTAAAGCCTTCCTTCGTGCGGTTCATGATGTTATTGACTATGGTTGGTTTTTGCTATTCTATATGTGTGTGTATATATATCAATCAAGTTAAATTTGATTATTATCAAGTTTAATTAAAAGAGATATTTTCAATTAAAGTTTTTTAATTGCCATATTCATTATCAAATAAGCACATAGAGATATATCATAATTGTTTAAAATAAGCAGTTATATTTGTTCAAAAGAAAATTTAGATCAAATCATATTTTAAAAATTAAAATTTTAGATAAATTACTGAGACTAGTTTCTGGAAGAATAAAAGAACTTATGGACTACTCAATTATTATTTTATTTTTACTTTTTCTTACACTATCTCTCCTATGTTTTTCTTACTATTTTACCCTTATCTCTTTTCTACACTCTCTTCTCTCCCTCTCTACTTCACCCTCTCCTCTCTCTCTCATATCTTTTTCACCCTCTCTACTCTTTACTCTCTCCTATTTTTAATAAAATTATACAATTTTTAATAATTTTTTAATTATAAAAGTTCTTCTAATAATAAATATCTAAATATTTATTTATTTATAACTATTTTTTTCTATAAATTTTTTTTAAAAGTTGTTAAAAAATCTTTTTTTATATAAGATTTTTTAAATTATTATCCAAATATGCCCTATATCATTCATATTTTGCAATTATTCTTTGACTTTTAATTTTTTTACTTTAAAAATAGGGAATGGTAAAAGCAATCTCTTGATTGTTACTCCCTACCAAACAAAAACAACAACAATAATAATAATAAGAGAGAGAGATTCTCAACTGTTCTTAAAGAGTATTGAGGAAATTAAAGTGAACATGTAGACATAAATTTAATGCAGCCAATCAAAGAACAAGATGGGAAGTTTCATCAGAAATGTGATTATATTTAAAGTCTACTGCACTTCTTCATTGACTTTCATTTTCATTAAGCTGTTTTCCACCGGTTGAGTTTGGATCGATATGGACAATATAAATTTAATATTTTTTTAAAAAAAAAAAGTTATTTTCAATGTGTATAGTCATAGAATCCAAAATAAAATTAACATCTTACACATTTTAAATTTTAACCGTCAAAACTATATTTAGACAGTATAAATCTCATCACAACTATGAACACTGAAATTAGTTCGTTCTCCAAATCCAATTCTTAGATTTTTTTTTATTGAGATACTACAAACAGTGGAAAAAAATACTAAGATACTCTATATTTACCAATATGCTTGAATAGAAATCATTTAAAGTGAGAATTGAGTTTAGATTCCTACAAACGTCGTTCACCATTTTAACAACCTATCAGACAGACTACCATATATTTACCACTTACAAGCTACACGATTCCTTTATTTTGGTAAATTTCAAAAGCATTCTCTCATTTTATACACAATTCTATTTTTTTTTAGTTTAGCAATAATTTGTAATTCTATCAACACTATATGTAATGGAATAAAAATTATGGAATTTTTATTTGACAGGTTTGATATATATAAATCAAATTCAAAATCTTTCATGCTGCTGCAATCTCTACACTTGCATCCACGAGCACTTATTAATCCTCTTTTGTGTTTGCTTAAATTGTTTTTTATGTTTAATTGTAAAACCCAAAATGCTAGAGTGGATGATATTGATTTAAAATGATAATTAATGCTTTTAATGAAATTGGATGATTGTCATTGGGGCATGTATGGACTTATTATTCATTTTCAAATTTATGATTAATATATTTGATGTAATTTTCTTGCCGGAAAATAATTAATGTAATTTGATTCCATATCACTCTAATACTATTTTGTTACCAAATTAAAATGCATAACACAGTGGTTCTGATATGTTATTCGTCCACCGTTGAATGCATATTTAAATCGATTGATATAATTATAAGTTATTGCGAGGTATTAATGTACGGCAATAATAATTTCTATATATTTGTTTAATCAATTTAATGTGTTTTTCTAAAATTTGAAATTTAAGCGAGTAAGAACCGTCGAAATTGGTAAGAAGACGCAGAAAGATTATGCCAACAACAACAAAGCACCGTGGTGATAATGGTGAGGATTCAATATATATATATATATATATATATATATATATATGCAAGTCAAATTACATTGTTTCTTGGTCAAATAATCAATAAAAAATAATAGGAAATCTGATATGTAAGTATATCTATAAACACTGATTTAAAAGTGTATACTAACCTGGAAACTCAATTGCAAGAACTGCAAGCGATGCTTTCTTTCTTTGTTTTTTTTTTATTATTTTCACTTTTAATTATTATCTGTTTATTTTCAAATAGGATCAATTCATAAAACTAAGTTGCGCACTTCGCCAACGTTTCTTTGAAAAACTTCCTCTTTTTAAACTGTAAGGGATCGAGTGATCAAAACTAATTTTGAATATCCAAACGTTATTGAATTATTCAACTAATTTATGCATTAATCTTTATCTCTTAATAATAAACTTATATTATATGTGCTTCAGATCCCTTCTGGGAAATCGAATTAGTGGTTCATTTTTCCAAAGGATATCAGTGATATTTCAACTTTATAGGAGCTGTAAGCTAAGAGTCTCCAAAGTGACTTGAACTTTGAGTTTCTCAACCTTATTATTGTCTGTGTTGAGAAATGGTTTTATGCTTTAATTTGTGCTGTTTTTGTAGAGTGTTGGAAGATAATCTATTGGAAGGAACTCTTCCTTCTAGTCTTGGAAAATTGAAACAGCTACGCAGATTGTAAGAATATTTTGTGTATATATATATAAATGAAATTCGTTTATTTCCAGTGCTTTCTAATTGATACACTATTGTGTTTTTTGTTTATGAATTTGGAGACTTCTTTCTCCATACGATTTCTCAGGGACAATACCAGAGAGTTATGGGAATCCGAAGAAACTAGAAGATCTGTGAGTCATCATAGAACACATTATGATTTAATTAGCCATTTTGAATGTTGGGCTTAATTAACTCTTTTGAATTCTGAAATCTCTCCAAAACATTTTCTTCAGTATCTAGGTTAGATGGGAATAGTATGTCAGGAAAATTACCCAATTTCATTGGGAAATGGACTGAACTTGCAAGATTGTGAGTCTATTTTACTCGAATTCCTCGTTGATTCTTTATTTTGTTGAAGAATAAACTAGTTTACTGGATTTTGATCCTCTCATATATTAGATATTAAGTATTATAGTGTAAAATAGAAAGATGTTTAAAACAACACGAGTTATTATAAGTGAAAATGATTTTAACTACTTAAATATGAAGTCTCTTGATTCCGTCTGAACGCAAAAAATGTCTTTAATAGAGCTACCTTCAATTTAACAATGTTTAAATTTGACCCAATCAAAAAACTACATTAAAAAAATGTCTAAATAAGACAATGATTATTTGAAAGGAAACTTATATATTTTTTCTCTTATTCCAAAGACAAATACTTATTAAGATCTATTCACACAAATAACTGAATTTTCTAATATTTTATTGAAAGTGACAAAAATTAAAGGTGTGTAGGTGGAGCTCACTCCATTTGTTTTCATTTACTCCACTTTTTTTGTTATCACTCCCCCAAATTTATGGTGTGGATTTAATTTAACCCCTGAATTGGGAAGATTTAGATATATGTTTAGCATTAGGCTTAATTCTATTTTTAAAATTCTTATTATTTTTATTACTAATTTTTTTTCTTTGCAGCGAATATTTACAGGTCACATCCATGGAAGGTCCTATACCTCCAAATATAGCTTTGTTAACAAATTTGACTGAATTGGGAGTACTTGGCAATAACAAAGGGTCCTTTGTTATTGCCTTATTAGGGTTTTGAGAAATTGCTCAATCAATGCTTCCATTCCAAATTACATTGGTGAAATGGAAGACTTAACATCTTTCTAAGTATGCTTAGCTTCTTGCTCAACTCAATTTTACCTATCTAAATTATTGTGGAATATGTCATCAATCAATAATAATCGATATCAATATAAAATATAAAATATAAAAGAAACTATGTTATCCATGAGTCATGAATAATATGACTTGTCTTACACTCAGTAATTTATCTTTTATTATTTGACAACTTCCTTAATTCTTCATTTACAAATAGTTACTGTTATTGTTCACTATTTTTTTTAGTATTATATATTATTTTTCCTCTATATATTCATCATTTATTTTGGGTATAAACAATAAGAAGTAAGAACCATTTAGTAATAATTTATAATGATAACAGAACTTTTATGATGCGTGTTTCAAATGGATTTCAGAGATTTGAACTTCAACAATTTGACAGGCAAAATACCAGGTCAAATACAAGACTTGGAAAAACTAAATTACATGTAATAGCATATTCTACAAGTAACTTTTTTAATTTCTTGAAAAAAATTTGGCCAAATAATTTATAATTAGAGACTTATTTTTTATCATAAATATAATATATATTTTTTATGTTTATTAAATTTTTTCTCAAATTATCTTTATTAGTATTTTCTTAATAGTAATCAAGTAAAAAAAGGAGCAAGAGAATTAATAAAAATAATTGTGGTGTTTTAGATAAAATATGTTATATTAATTAATTTAATTTATTTTATTAATTTAATTAAATTAGTTGAATAATAGAGGAGTATGTGAGTATTGATGATGTCACTAGATAATTTATTGTTCATTATGAGGGGAATAGGTATGAAAGTGACCTCATTCAAAAGGGTATTCCATACTTTTATCCAAGAGACAATTGGGCTTACAGCAGCACAGGAGTATACTTTGGAAATAATTCTGAAGCTGATTACATTGCAACAAACACATTTTATCTCAAAATTACTGGTCCAAGCTTCTACCAAACAGCTCGCCTTTCGCCTTCGTCCCTGAAATATCATGGCCTCTGTTTGCTTAATGGAAATTACAATGTCAAGCTTCACTTTGCTGAGATTATGTTTTCCAATGACCAAACATTCAGCATCCTTGGAAGAAGCATATTTGATCAAGTGAGTATCACAATAATGTTCAATTTGGATCTTCTCTTCAACTGACTTTTTGGTCATAGAAGAAGGGATTCATGGTATAAACAATATTTCATGACACAGTTTAACTTTTCATCGAAGTTAACAAAAGTTCTGAAAAGTTCACTAGTGGGTAAAAAAAAGTTTTTTACAGTGGCTTGTCTACACCAGTTGCTATTGAGACAGCGTAAGAAATATGACCGATGCCAATTCTGTAAATAAGTAGTGAGACTTTTGATTTTCTATATCATTTGCCTAAGTAAATAGTATAGAAGACACTTTCTCCACCGGTTAAAACAATAACTGGTGTAGAAAGTAATTGATTTCTTTAAAAGAAAGATTTAGAAAGTGTGACTTTCTACGTTGATAACAACAGGTGTAGAATAATTTTTTAGAAAGGGTGACTTCGCAACCAATACAGAAAGTTGACATTTTTTACACCAGTTGATAATAGCAGGTGTAGAATAATTTTTTTTTACACCGGTTATAGAACCGATGATGTTAATTAAAGCGGCGTTTTTAACCTGCCTTTTTGCACTGGCGGTTGAAACTTTTGCTTGAAATTATGGACAGGGTAGGAAATATTTGAGTGATTTTAACATCATGGAGGAAGCTGGAGGTGTTGGCAAGGGTATTATGAAGGACTCCAACGTAGATGTGAATGAAAACAACAGCTTGGAGATCCATTTATACTGGGCAAGCAAAGGAACTACTGCAATTCCTAATAGAGGCGTATATGGACCTCTTATATCAGCTATTCCAGTCACTCCAAGTAAATAATAATTAGTGAAAAATTACCATATAGTCCTAAGGAAAGAATGAAATAAGCAAAAATCCTACAATAAGTAAACAATATTCTAATTTAAGAAATGATAACGGGTTTACATGCTCTTTTATTCTGGGACTTCGTGATAATGAGACCCTATAGCGATTTTCCTATAATTAATCTCATAATTACTGATTTGATTTTGATATATATGAATAATATATAAGTATTGATTCTACTTTGTTGAAGACTTCAAAACTCCTTCTTCATCAAAGGGGCTTTCTGGTGGAGCCATTGCTGGAATAGTTGTGGCTGTGCTGTTTGTAATCCTCATACTCACATTGTCTGTTCTTCGGAAGATGGGTTTCTTAGGTGGGAAGGATCATAAAGACAAAGGTAAGATCAAAATAAAAAATCAAACTGCTGTATCAGATGATGAGATGTATGTGAAGCATCGTCAAATGGATATTAATTTAATCTTTTTATTTCTCTATGTTACTGATTCAGTAATACTAATTAAAGTTCTTGTTTGTTTCATGAAATTTCGTTTAATTTGTTTCTGCTTTTAGTAATATAAAAGTTCTTTGTTGCAGAACTCTTAAATCTGGAAATGATTTTTTCTCTTTAAAATAATTCAAAGATGGCTCTTGTAACTATTAGCGAAGCCAATCAGGACACAAGATGCTAGGTTTTACTTTTAGAATGTGATATCAAGTTGATATGGAGCAGCAGTCAAATTTTGTTTATAACTTTTATTTGGAGAGTTTAGATGAGATTTATTACTATTTAATTAATAACTAAAAAATTAATACTCCTCGACCTTTAATATAAAATATATTTAATTAATTTAATTAGATTAAAAAAGTTAATTAAATTAATTAATATGACATGTATTTTTTTAATTATCTCCCTCTGTTATTTGATTATTGTTGATGTAGTATCAATAAGTATAATTTAAATTTTTTTATAAATATAATAAATAAGTATTATATTTATATTAAAATTAACTCTCTAATTAACTTTTTTTGTTATAAATTACCTCTTTTATTATTAGGGAAAAAGACAGGAAAAGACCACCTGAAAATCAAAAGGACGGATTGTGCATCTGAAAATTGGAAAAGACAAATTGGGCAAGAGGTCCAATCTGTCTTTTGGAAATTCTGGAGCAAAGACAAAATTAACCCTCATTGGAAGATGATACTATAGTAACAGCAAGGGAGGGCGCGAATGACAGAAAAAGCTTGTGAGAGACGCCTTTGTCTGAGCTGAAGGTAAACAGCAGGAAGTGTAAGAAAAGAGTTGACACAAATCTTCTTATTCTACTCCACTGGTAATCAGGTATGTTTTATTTACTGTGGTTACTTTAGGAGAAAGAGATTGAGAAAACGATAGAGTCAAGCAGTTGAACAAAGCAGTTGGAGAAATTGTGAAGTATGACTTCCACACACATATATAAGTCATTTGGGAAAGAACAATCATTTGCTTCAGTACAATCATTTGCGGAAAAAGATTTGACAACAATGATTTACGAAATAGAATTCATTTGGAAAAGAAGAACCATTTGCTTCAGTACAATCATTTGCGAAAAAAGTTTTATACTCTGCAAAAAGTTAGGTGCAATTAGTTGGGTTAATTATTCTTCTTCTCATGGGATATACAACTTGACATTGCTTGAGTTAAGAAATTTAAAAGTACGTAACAATTGATATTGCGTTTTAAAGTTTGCAAACTCCTGTAGTAGAATTTGCAAGTTCAGTAATTATTTTTACAACTTGAAGTATGATATTTACTTAACTGTAGAAAAACTGATAACCTCTATTGAAGCAACGAATTATGTGTTGTGACTATCCTGTAAAGTGTTGATGATGATTGTTAGGGACGTAAGATTGTGATAAATGCTTTGTTTGTTGCAGGTTAGTTGGGAAGATGACATGTAATATTGTCTCAACATCTTCCAAAGGAATTTGTTGTTTTTTCCATGTAGGTGGGAACTTTGTATATGATATTGAAGGTGGAGTTAAATATAATGGAGGGGATGTGAAGGTAAAATGGATAAAGGAGGGGATGACAGTTGAAGAATTGAGGGTAATGATAGGTGGGTGGTTTGGTATAGATGGTACTGCTTGTGTCATGAAATATACAGTGAAGTTTGATGAGAGAATATTATTAAATCTGAATGATAACAGTGAAGTTTATAATATGTTTAAGTTTAATGACAGCAGTGCACATGTTTATTTAGCAGTTGAAGTAACTGATAATATAGCAGAACAAAGGGGTGATCCAGATATGTAAGTGAAGTTTCTTGTGTTTATTTATGTAAGTTGTTAATTATTTCATTGTGTGAATGTTTTTACAAAGTATGTTTTCTTGTTGACAGTATTAAGGATTTGTTCGAACTGTCCGAAGAAATGTGCCCCTCTTTGTGGAGTGAGGGTAACAATTTGGAGATTTTAGATGAGCAAACAACTGTTGGAGTACAAAGGTCACAAACATCGATGGCTGCCATGAACTCTGTGAAATGGAAGGAAGAGTTGGTTGGGGGGATGCAGATTTTTGCAAACGTGGACACATTTAAGAAGGCGTTACACAAGTTCAGTATTGCGCATCGGTTCGAGTACAAATATATAAAAAATTATAAGGATAATATGTATATGAAATGTAAGGTTGAAGGTTGTCCGTGGCGTATTACTGCCAGAGTACTTGGCAAGAGCACACCTTTCCTACGCGTAACGAAATTCAGAAACGACCATGTTCATAGTGCCCAAGATAATCTTAAAGTGACACATGGTGGAAGGGCTACCTTGACATCAGCAATTATAATTGATGAGGTAAGGGATCATGTAGACAAGCGTCCAAATGAAATAAGAAAGAGTTTGGAGAGAGATTATGGTGTGAAGTTGACATATAAGCAAGCATATAGGGCAAAAGAAAAAGCATTGGAGGACATACATGGCAGACCTGATCAGTCTTATATGTTAATACCATGGATTTGTCAACAGTTGAAGGAAAGAGATGAAAAAACTGTGGCTGAATGGGTGGCTAGTGGGAACATATTTGAGCGTGTATTCATAGCCTATGGATGTTGTATACAAGGGTTCGTTGAGGGTTGTAGACGTGTCCTATACATTGACGGAACTCATTTAAGTGGACCCTACAAGGGGACGTTGTTGGCTGCTACTGCGTATGATGCAGACAATCAATTGTTTCCATTTGCATTCGCAATTGTGAAGGGAGAGACATTAGAGGACTGGACATGGTTTCTTGACATGATTAAACGAATAGTTGGTTCTATGCAACTGACAATTGTGTCTGACCGTCACAAGGCAATAGCCAGTGCTGTCCAATTAATATTCGGAGGTAATATCCATGCATACTGTTATAGGCATGTGAAGGAGAATTTCAGCACACAGATGATTAAACTAAATAGAGGTAAGAGAAAGATGAGTGGACAAGTAAGGGAAGATGGACTGAAGTTGCTTAATGATATTGCTTTTGCAAGGCTTGACACTGATTTCAACAAAGCATTGGAAAACATGAGAGCTTTCAATGAGGAGTTATATGACTGGCTTGTCAATCATGGTGATGTAGAAAAGTGGGCACTGAGCAAGTTCCCATTTAAACGGTGGGATAATATAACGACAAATGTTGCTGAGTCCTTCAATGCATGGATTGTGAGGGAGAGACGACATAACATTGCCCAGCTGATCCATGAGCATCGTGAGAAAGTGGCTAAGAAGATGTGCGCAGCAACAATGGCTATGAGTAAATGGAAAAATGGTGTTGGGCCAAACATAAATGCAAAAGTTATGGAGAATGTTGCTTCTGCTAGGCATATGACTCCTGTTCCTTATGGAAGAGGGCAGGTATGTGTACATACATCTAAAGGAGCCGTACATGTGAATCTTGGTTCACATCAATGCAGTTGTGCAGAGTGGCAAATGTCAGGCATCCCATGTGCACACGCTTGTATGGCCATCAAGGCTTCGCATCTCAATGTGTACGATTTTGTTGATGAGTGCTACAAGATTACATCCCAGCAAAAGATTTATAGAATGACCATGATTCCAGTGGTCACACTTGACATGCCACAACCCAATGAGTATCGACTGCAAAATATAGATGACCAAATATGTCTTACACCACCTTTTACAAATAGACCACCTGGAAGGCCTCAAACCAAAAGGAGAGAATCTCAAACCCAAAACAAGAAGATATATCACTGCAGCACCTGCCACCAAGCTGGTCATACTAGAAGAACATGCAAAAATCCAAATCCAATATGAAGTTAGCTGTCAGTCCATGATGATTTTTTGGTATTTGACATAACTTTTTTGTCCATGATTAGTATGGTGTAACACTTGAGTGTGTAGTGCATGGAAGCTGACGTATATTGTTAGCTGTTCATAACAGTAATGTAAAGTGTATTAGTAATAACTTCTGGCACTTTGTTCATTTTGTTCATATGTAATAGTACTGAAGTTGGCCAATGACGAAGTTGCATATCCCATTTACGAAGTTGTAAATTCCATTGATGGAGTTGCAAATACCATTTGGGAACTTGCAAATTCCCCCGCCTGGAGTTGCGAAGAACTGTACACTTTGCAACTTGCCCCAGGACGAAGTTGCATATCCCATTTACGAAGTTGTAAATTCCATTGATGGAGTTGCAAATACCATTTGGGAACTTGCAAATTCCCCTCCTGGAGTTGCGAAGAACTGTACACTTTGCACTTGCCCCAGGACGAAGTTGCATATCCCATTTACGAAGTTGCAAATTCCATTGATGGAGTTGCAAATACCATTTGGGAACTTGCAAATTCCCCCGCCTGGAGTTGCGAAGAACTGTACACTTTGCAACTTGCCCCAGGACGAAGTTGCATATCCCATTTACGAAGTTGTAAATTTCATTGATAGAGTTGCAAATACCATTTGGGAACTTGCAAATTCCCCCGCCTGGAGTTGCGAAGAACTGTACACTTTGCACTTGCCCCAGGACGAAGTTGCATATCCCATTTACGAAGTTGCAAATTCCATTGATGGAGTTGCAAATACCATTTGGGAACTTGCAAATTCCCCCGCCTGGAGTTGCGAAGAACTGTACACTTTGCAACTTGCCCCAGGACCAAGTTGCATATCCCATTTACAAAGTTGCAAATTCCATTGATGGAGTTGCAAATACCATTTGGGAACTTGCAAATTTCCCCGCCTGGAGTTGCGAAGAACTGTACACTTTGCAACTTGCCCCAGGACGAAGTTGCATATCCCATTTACGAAGTTGTAAATTCCATTGATGGAGTTGCAAATACCATTTGGGAACTTGCAAATTCCCTTTCCTGGAGTTGCGAAGAACTGTACACTTTACAACTTGCCCCAGGACGAAGTTGCATATCCCTTTGAGGGAGTTGTAAATTCCTTTGACGGAGTTGCAAATACCATTTGGGGAGTTGCAAATACCATTTGGGGAGTTGCAAATTCCCCTGCCTGGAATTGGTAATCGCTGTACAGGTTGCATTGAGGAACCCCTTACTTGCAAACATCATTACCATATGTTAACAGAAGGCAACATGTGGGACAAAGTGTGTATACAGTGATAACAAAATGTTGACATTTTCATTACAACGTTAACTGTCCAACCGTCATACAGGAAAATGTGTTAATGTAAATATCATTTGGTGGCCGTTGCATTGTTGCTTTGCGGCAGTAAGGTTAATGTAAATTCTCGTTTTGAGTTTAGCTCGTGATTAACTAGCCACCACAGTAAGGTCCGTCTAAACTCTGCAACCTGATCATCATCATATTGAAGTGCAACGTTGGGCTCCCACTTTGTCAACCAAATTAGTACATGCACCCCACAGTCTCGCCTGCATTGAAAAAATATAAACAATATGACCAACTTGTACCAACTTACAGGGTACACATCTTAACAGCGACTAATTAAATGGCTTACAAATTGTTTTGCGCAGGAACGTCAGCCCAAATAATCTCACCCTTTCTCTTCTTCCCCTTCCCAAGGAAGTTAGGTTTAACTAACTCAATTATATCATAAAACCTATCTCTCTGCTCAAAAGACAAATGCATAGGTTAGCCATTATAGTCATTACCAATATATAAATGTACCAGGTGAATAAGGCACTCACGCATGCTTTGACAACAAAGGCCATCTCATTTCCTGTTGCTCTTCTACTTTTTCTCTTCTTAGTATCAGCGGGTTTGGCCAAAGAATCCAAGACATAGAAGTTCATTGTCCTCGGCTCTAATGCAAGACAGAACCAGTGAGCTCCAACAAGTGTCGGCCCAAGAATCAAATCACAATTTGCCAAGTTATAACCAAGATGTTCAGGCATAAGTTGCTTCTTCTTTGCATTCACATTCCAAGTGAGGGGATTAGATGCCATAATTGCCTACAAAAGAATTGAAGGTTACTAACTTAGCATGTTGAGAGCCTAAACTGATGTCATAACATGCTCACCATGAAGTCAGCGTCGAAAAGGTGTCGCCGTACTTGTCCTTCCTTCTTCATATCAGCCATTAGTGTCTTACACACCACTGACATAACCTGTACAAATCAGGAAGAAGCGCATGTTATATAGAGCAACAATGCAAATCCCTCACTTGAATACAAACTAAGATTAGTGATTTTACGCTTACCCTGTTACTTATTCTTTGAATGCCACCAAGTGTGTAGAGCTAATCGCGGCTGATATCTTCGTCCAGTATGCTGACCAAAACGCTGTACTTTTGTTGTTAGCAACATATGCATAGAAAATCATAAAAGCCAATAACTTGGACTAAACACGCCCAAACTTACCGTTGGCCTTCCTCACGCGAACATATGCGGCTTATCATCGTGAAGAACACATCTTTTGCATCTGTCGGCCTATTTTTCTTGTCAGCAGCCTTCGTCAGCACCCACGGAGACAGTACTGAAGCTGCAGGTCTCTTTTGGCGTTTTGATCTCCTAAGATGTACTTCCTTCAACACTTCTGCCTCATCCATTACGCGGCCTTCAGAATCTATGGACACAGAGATTGGTGCATCATCATCATCATCACTCACTTGTCCTTGCTCAGGAGCCTCTTCTTCTAGTTGTCCCTTACCACCTTTGTCTCCTTCTTCTTCATCATCTCCCTTATCCCCTTCTTTACCCCCTCACGACATGCTTCCATCATTTCATCCTCATGTTGACCATAATCCCCTTGTCCTTCAGTTCCTTCTTCAATGTTTATTTCATCTTCTCTATGACGCTTCCCATGTCTGTGGAGCTGTACCTTCAACAGCTCTTGCTCGACTACATTGATAAGTTGACGACTGCTCTCTTCGATTGCACCCACCAAGCGTGAATGCAACTCCTTCAACTCCTGCATAACACAATCAGAACATGGTGAAATGAGTAACTCAGTTCTGTAACATTAAACTATCAAATCTTACACATTAAAGTCAGTGTGCAACATTAAAGGCATAACATAGTACTACAACACATACTGGGTCTAAACGGATTGTCGTACTGCCCTTCACCTCCCTCTCTTGAGTACAACCTTCCTTGTACAAAATCCCCATGTAGCTCTCCATCTCAACCTTCACCATTTCCTTCAACCTCTCATCAGTCCAAAAAAGCATAGGGTTGCTGGACTCATGTTGTCCTACTTTCAGCAATGCAAAATGCTGACCGAAATATAACTGCAATACCAACAATATAAGCTGTAATATTTTCAATAAAAAGGAATACCCAGAAGCATAGACAATAAATATATACCAACAATAAGTAGATGCACCCTCCCATGTTAGACCTCCGTCCCTTGCTCTTTTTGAGCAAATTCACATAAATCGCCATCTCTTTCCATAGCACATGCATAATGTATTTGGCCCAATTAAACTGCTGAAATCTACTCATGGTGCATTTTATCACCTTTAACAGCTGCGCACTCACAATTGTGCTCGCAGTAGGAGCTATAAATGTGCCAACCACATATATCATAAATAACAACTCAAACTTATCTCTCTGTTGACCAGATTTGATATCTCCGAGTATTTTGGTGTATGAAACTTTACCATATTGAGTCTTTAACATCTTCAACATCTCATCTTCATCATCAACATCAATTCTTATGTCCTCCCCATTGCAAGGAACACCAAGCAACTGCTCAACATCTTTTGGCCTTATTCCTTTTGTCCTCCCCCTGATTCTAAATTGATGAGTTGGAGGATCATATGACTGAATCAATGAGGCTAACAAGTTCCGAGGGAGTCTTGTCGTTCCAACGTCAAGCAAGTTGTGGAACCCTAAAGATTTCACCCTGCTGACTAGGCCTTCATCTTTCTTGACAAACTCCATCAATTCGTTCAACTGACGGGGTGAACACCGAGTATTGAAGGGAACCTCATTCTTCGTCCCTTTGTTCTCCCTCTTCTCATCAGCATGTGAACTCTGCAACTGTTGTCTATACCACTTTTGCTCATCACTAGACAACTCCTTCCAGGCCAATGCTGTCTGCTTAGCCTGCTCATTCATGTTCTTGAACTTTCTACCTGAATGGATGAACTCATTGCGAAACGCAAGGTATGGATTCCTGACCTCTTTCTTTGTCCCTTGTTGAAATGTCATTTTTCCTGCTAAAAAACCACGAGTACATAGTATGTTTCATCAACAGTTGTAGCTCAATATTATGTAATGCTAAGCGGCAGTACTAAACTCAATATTATGGGTTCAAAAAAGTCCTATAATCAGAACATATTCTAAACAAAATAAATAGGAATTACTAAACTCTAATAAGGACTAAACCCCATTTTCTGGGCTTTATTTACAGCAAACTAAAGCTGAGTGAAAATGAGAAATTTAACAGTTATGGGTTACATAGGGGTCCATGTACAATATGTACATACAAGGAAAAAGGAAGGCAAGCGGATAACAAAAATTGAAACAACGCATGTCACATGAAAAAGTATGACAAAAGGGAAGAGAGTGATGAAGGGCTTCAGGTCACTTAGCTTCATTTTAGGCATAACATGACTACATTGGGTTTTTCAATCGACAACTTACTAGTGATATTACAGAGTTAGGACAAGTTAGAAATCTCAACCATACTTAATCATCAATTGAGTTCAACCCTTCAATCGACATGCATCAAATATGGAAATCCACAACTACTCGGAAAACATGTTTGAAGGATATCATTCTTCCAAACCGATCACATTTCATTCACACAACCAAATGAACATAATGTTACTGATAGTATTCAATGGGTATATATTAAAGCAACAAGCAAAAAATACACCAAATTTCTGAAGGATAAACAGAACAGAAAGGGATTTCAGATAAAGCTCAGTGATGAACTAAACCCTAATCTTCCTCTGACTCAAATGTAAACTCACCTTCGACGATGACAATCCTCAGTGAAGGCGTCCGACAATCTTTTATGCTGTTGGAATGAGCCTTCGATGGCGCTGGACCGAGGATTTGATGACGCTACAACGAGGATTTGAGGGCGATTCGATGGGGCTGGAACGAGGATTTGAGGGCGATTCGATGGGGCTGGAACGACGTTTCTCTCTCTCTTGGCTGTTATGCACGCTTCAGAGTAAACTGCCCCTGCCTTTAACTCTATTTTCCAATGAGGGTTAATTTTGTCTTTGCTCCAGAATTTCCAAAAGACAGATTGGGCCTCCTGCCCAATGTGTCTTTTCCAATTTTCAGATGTCCAATCCGTCTTTTTGATTTTCAGGTGGTCCTTTCCTGTCTTTTTCCCTTATTATTAAAGATGAGAAAAGTATTATAAAAATCTGTAGAGAAAAAAAGTTGATAATGGGCCGCATCGATGATGAGCCATGGCCCAATATACAGTGATCCACCTATAAGGCCACGTCTGTGGACTTTTTTTTAATTTATTTTTTTCATAATTTTTTTTAAAAGAACTTATCCAAATGACCCTTTATCATAAAAGTGGTTCCTTTGTGATCCCTAATAATTTAATTTAATTAATTCACAATATTAGGCATATTTTTTATTCTTGTGATTTGTCTTCATTTAGTCGGAGCCAAGTATTGTTAGATACTATGACGAAGATTAGTGTGTATACTAAATGTAGTTAACATGATTTCACAGTTGGAGACAAATCAAATCGGATTAATTAAAAACTTGCCTTTCTTGGGTGGTAGCTAGTAATTTTAAAACACTCTAATTTTTTTTTTAATTTCTTCCCTGATTGCAATAATTGGCTCCAAATAAGATATTTATAAAAAATATTGTTAGATAATATCCACCTCCTATATTTAATATAAGACATATTTAATAAATTTACTTAAATTAATAAAATTAATTAATATGACATATTTTTTATAAAATACTTTAATCTTTTCGTTTAATTTTTTCCTTCATTTTCTTATTTAATTATTATTAAAAAATAATAATAGGGTAATTTAAAAATTAATAAATATAAAAAATAAATCTTATACTATTCTATTTTTTATTGTAAGTAATTTGTACCCCAAAAATTTATTCTAAAATATAAATCACTTATAAGAAATTTAATAACTATTTTCTCATTTTACCATATTGAATATGATAAAGGGGGAGAAAGGGAAGTAAATGTAGGGAGAGATAAATAAAATAGGTGATAGAAAATTTATAATATCATTTCTTTAATAAGGATAAATGTGATTTTTTTTTTAAATTTAATACATTCATTAGTATATGAATTTGGGATACAAGTGACTTACGATAAAAAATATAATAATATTTAAAATTAAAAATAACTCTCTAATTAGATAAGAGGATCAAAGGAGTACCATGTTAATTTAGACTATATAATGAGGAATTAAATATATGAAAATACTAAAAAGAATTAGGGAGATTATTATAAAGTCCCAAATAAGATATTTAATTGTATTAAAATTTTAACTATAACTAAAGAATTAATAATAACAAATTTTAATATAGAAATTAATAATAAATTTATGTTATTTAAAATTTTTTTATGATTAAATATATTTTTTGGGCTTGGTAGTAATTCCCAAAAGATTAAAACAAAAATAGAGAATTGAATAAATATTAGAAAAAGGAAAGAAAAAAAAACTCTAAAAACATAATAAATATTAAAGTAAGATAATTATTAATAATAAATTAAATATTATTAACATAATATTTTATTTTAATATTTATGATTTCGATATTTTTTTATCATTTTCTTAAAATCTTTCTCACCAATGAAGGAAAAAAGAACAAGTTGTCTTCAATCTTTCATCCATCAAACAGCCCCAATCCACTCATTCCCTCGGTTTCTTTGAAGTATCTCGTTTTGAAACCATCCTCCTCCTCTCACTCCCTCGTCTTCTACCCTCCAGCAGCACACACAAATCCTTCTCTCTCTCTCTCTGGATGATTCTTCTTCTCAAAAGCCACCGACAATCGTCATCTTCCTCATCTGCAGACTGAAACAACAATGGAGTTATTAGCGATTTCAAGCTCTAAACTGTTGTGTGTATTCGCATTGGGATTCTTCGCTCTGAATGTTTCCACTGATTATGGATCCAACGCTCAGAAGATACCAGATGATGAAGGTACTTTAATTCATTTCTTAACCTCTCTTTCTCAAATCCTTCGATGGAATTTGTTTCCTCTCTGTAATTCATAGCCGATGGGACTTTTGTTTTCCTTGCCGCTCATGGTTTTTCCAGTTCCAAATTCCTCTGTTTGGTTGTTCAAACAAAGAAGCATTTGAAAACTACCAAGTAACTGTTGTAGATTCCCAAACTGGGCTCTGGGCACTTCATATCTCTCTTCACCATGTGGAACTGATTAATCTTTGAGTATATACATAATCTTTCATTACAAGATCTGTTAGATCAGTCAGTGATCAACATTTTCCTTTTCATGGAGGTTCTGCATCTAACTTGCACAGAAAAATTCCTACTTTTTTTTTTTATAATTTTTTTAACCTTTTAAGAACTTCGGTCGTATTCATGCAATGCCAGCCAGGACACTGAATTCTGTGTCTTTTTTTTTATTTAGGTAAAAGTGTAATATTTGAGTAATTTAATTTTATACAATATTTTATTTTCACTTAATTTGATAAGTAGATTTGACTTAGTCAATGATATAATGATATGAATCTTGATTAATTATTCATCTATTAATAGTGTATTCTAAAAGGGGAATTATTATGCAGTCCTAAATAAATATATATTTAGTATGATTGAAGAATTTTTTTTATAGAAGTAGAAATGAAAGTATAAATTAGTTTTAAAAGTTTGTTTGGTATGAATAAATGGGTATGAAATTGATATATATTTTTTTTCTAATTTAGGGTAAAATTATCTAAAATATTTTTTTTGTAATTTAGGAAGAATTAAATTTATCCAAAAATTTTATAATTGGGGTAAAATGATCCAAATTTTTTATTTTCACTCTATAATCTTAATTCTCAATTTTTCTGATAGAACTGAAATTGGTAAAAATATTAAAAGTAAAAATGATTTCTATATACCAAATGAGGAAAGTGGTAGATTTCACTTACATTTTCTTACCTACCAAACATGCTATAAGGGATTTAATTACTAAAAAAATCTCAATAACAACTTAAGACTTAATAATAATAAGTTCTAATATAAAAATAATGAAAATTTATCCTACTTTAAATTTTCTTACTCTTTTAATATTTCATAATAATTCTCCTTATTTTGAAACCAGTTAAATCGCATCAAAACTGGTAAACAAGTTTTTAAACACGAAACTCGATTATTTAGACAGAAAGTTTGAAATTACGTGTTGAATAAGTTTGTATGATTGTACTTATGTTGGAGCATGAGTATGTGCTTAATTTTAATTAAGAGTTAAACAGTGGGTTAATCCCAAGCTGTCCGACGTGATACACTTTGCATAGATTCTAGGTTAAAAAAAAAATTAAATACAAATACGTTCCTCAAATTTCACCATATACTAATAGATTTTAAGGAATTCACTATTTACAAATCACATCGATTAAATTTGTAAATATTAAACCATTTGAGACCTATCATAATTAAATGAAATTCGGGGACTTTTGTGTATTTAATTTTCTAATGTGAGACGTATGGGTAAATTTCTCTAAAATTTACTGATGTTCATGAAATTAAGATACAGATAAGTAATTAGGTTCCCTGCTGGATTGATGATGGATATAATTATTTAAAAAATGAATTTTGGTTGTTGTTTGGGATTGCAGTGAGGGCTCTACAAGCAATATCATCAAAGATGAAGGACTTGAATTGGAAGGTAAGCCCAAATTCTTGTATAGATGGAGGCTTCATAAATAAGAGCATTGTAGGAGACGACATCATTAGAAATGTGACATGCAATTGCACCTTCTCCAATGGAAAAGTTTGCCAGGTTACACATATGTAAGTTTACCTTCCTTTTTTCTCCGTTTAAGATTAGGATTTAGGAGTATTCTCTTTTATTTAATACAACAACAACAACAACAAGCTTTATCCCATTAAATGGGGTCGACTATATGGATCATACGACACCATTGTGCTCTATCAAAAATTAAATCTTTGGATAGGTTATCAAAAATTAGTTTTTATTTAATAATAAAAACTAATTTTTCTCAGAATATGGAGGACATCAAAAATAGATCCCTCTCAAAGCTAGCTAATTTCAAATTTCAGGGGCTAGTCATAAATTTGTGCACTGTGAAAACTAGCTATGACTATCTTATATATATATATATATATATATATATATATATATTATGACAGCCAGATGAAGGGTCTCAATATATCTGGAGTTATACCAAGTGAATTTGGTAATCTTACCCAACTACAAGAACTGTAAGTGATGCTTTTTACTTGTATTATTCCTTTGTTCCTATTTATAGGATAAAAAAAATGAATTTTTTTATCCTATTTATGAGCTACATAATTAAATTTTTCATTGTAATATATAATTTTATCTTTCGTTTATTATTATGTTAACTTTAATTTTTTAGAGTATAATTTACTTTCTCTAATCCTTTTTATAAGCAACAAATACATAAATCATGTATATCAAAGTACTAGTTAAAATTAGTTAAAATCAGTAAATATGTTAGAAATATAATTTGTTTTCCAAATATGCCCTTATTTATGAGGATTATGGATAAAAGAGAATGAATGGAAAAGAAGATGAGAGAGAATGAGTGTGAGAGAAATATGAAATTAATTCGAGGATAAAGATGTAAAAAGTGCATTAAAATCTTAGACAAATTCAAATGGTTGTTTATATATAAGGCCACCCTTACGAAAGAGAATGTTATTTATAAAAAAGACATGATGGAATATATTAAATAAGGATAAAGTTAGAAAGTTTTTGAATTTTAAAATAGAGTTAATGAAGGTTAAATTTTTTCTTGATTGGTTTATATAAAACATGTTGAAAATGACTTATAAATAATTTATTTATGAATGCTTGAGAATTTGATTTATGAACTAAAACTTTAAATATGGAACAGTGATTTGACTCGCAACTATCTGAATGGCTCAATCCCAAAGAGCTTTGCTAAACTTCCTCTTGTCGCAATGTAAGTGACCAAACAAAACTTATGAATATTTATCCAAAGGCTACTTGACAAATATGCGTTTATTATACATTCATCTCTTAAATTTATGCTTCAGATCCCTTCTGGCTAATCGTCTCAGTGGTCCGATTCCAAAGGAAATCGGCGATATTTCAACTTTGGAGGACCTTTGAGTGTCATTACTAATTAATTCAATCAAATACGCTTTGAGTTTCTAAATAGAAAAATGGTTTCATGGTTTTGTTGTCTTCTGCAGAGTTTTGGAAAATAATCATTTAGAAGGAACTCTTCCTTCTAGTCTTGGAAAATTGAAGCAGTTAAGCAGATTGTAAGAACATTTTTTGCACTACACACATGATTTTCTTTTATGTTCCTTGCATTGTTGTAATTCAGAGATTTCATGTTATTTTTTCTTGTGTTGTCTGTTTATGAATTTGCAGGCTTCTTTCTGCAAATGATTTCTCAGGTACCATACCTGAAAGTTTTGGCAATTTAAAGAAACTAGAAGATTTGTGAGTGCTATATATATATATATATATATATATATATATATGATATGACATGATTTAACTATTCCTTTCCTTCAGTTGATCTTGAAATCTCTTCTTGCATATTTTCTGCAGTAGGTTAGATGGAAACAATATTTCAGGAAAATTACCCAGTTTTATTGGCATCTGGACCAATCTTGATAGATTGTGAGTCTATTTTAGAGCTCTTACTCATTTATGATTCTTTCCATGTTGAACAATTACTATTTTAGTCCATTTTGATCCTTCCATGAAAAATTCATGTCACACTATCAAGTGAGAAAGTGACACAATTTTAGAGCATCAATATATCTTCTTCTTCTTCTTTTTTAATTTGGACAACATGCATATAGCTTGATGGAGCTGGAGATCGAAACGTAGACCTGGTGCCACCAATGGCCATCCTGTGCCACTAGAGCATCAATATATCTATATATTTAATCTAATAAACTTATAAAAAATTGCCTTATTCACAAGTTGTGAACAATTTAACTTGTTATATGGGATTTTGATTGAGACTTGTTATTATGGGATGCTAAGTCCCTCATGGAGTAGTATCGAATGCTCAATGCTTAATAGGGTATTAAGTGAGTTGATTTTTCTACGTCTACAATTAGTTTTTGGAATAGGGTTTCCCATCTCACTTTAGTAACCATTAGATTCTATGCAACATATGAACCTTACCATTTAGTTTAATTTAAACGTTAAATTGAGAGGATCTTGTTCAACATCACTTACTACTTTTCCTATCAGGGATTTGCAGGGAACATCCATGGAAGGTCCATTTCCTCCAAACATAGCTTTGTTAACAAATTTGACTCAGTTGTGAGTTAGTTGTTCTTCTCTAATTTGCATACTATTCAATGGCTTTCGAATTTAATCTACAACATATACATAACAACACTTTCTTGTTACTAATGATGTTTTTATTTTTCTCTCTCTCTTAATTTCTAATTCAGGAGAATATCTGATTTGAATGGGAAAACAACAATGAGATTTCCTGATCTAAAGAACTTGAAATCCTTGAAACAATTGTGAGTTGAGAAGCTTTCTCTGCTGTTATCAAAATCTACTTCATGCACTTTTAACATTTTGTTGATGAAGTTTATTGTTTTTATACTTTGTCTTACTTGTAGGGTATTGAGAAATTGCTCAATCACTGGTTCCATTCCAGATTACATTGGTCAAATGGAAGACTTAGTTACTCTGTAAGTTACTTCATACTCAAATTAATTTTACCAATCTAGATTCTCCTTGTAATATATATTGATTATAAACAATAAGAAATTATAGAAATCATTATTGATCATATATATAATATAAGGCTATATTTTTATTTCAAATGGATTGCAGAGATTTGAGCTTCAACAAGTTGACTGATGGAATCCCAGATGAAGTACAGCACTTGAAAAAACTAGATTACATGTGAGTTTTTCTTCAAGTAACCTAATTAGTCTCATTTCTTGAAACTCACATTTCATCCTCAAATATATTTATTGATAAAAACATTCTAAAGCTTAAAATGAATTATTGAAAATTAAACTTACATATGTGACTTCACTCAACTCTCTCTTTGAGGGATTTATCTTACAACAATTTTTCAAAGACTTATGCTTCAATTTGCCAGTTCAAGGATGTGTAAGCGTCTCTCTCACTCTCACTCACAAAGCCGTTAGGTAAGAACTTCTGATACTGACTCCTTATTTTTGTTGCACAGAAACTTGGTTTCCAGCCTCTCATCTTCAGCAAAAACCTCGTAAGATTATGGTTATGGTAATCATATTACAGTTATTCGGAACCATTTTCAAATCATGCGTTGAAACTAATTATTCATGCTGCAGAACTACTTGCCTGAAAAAGAACCTTCCTTGTGCAGAAAAACCCAAATGTGAGTGTTCTAACTTCATTCATCAATAATGATGTTTTCATGCAAATACAATAGTTTTTCACATGTGAGAATATCACTTCCTGAACTGATGCTTGCTGACAGTTTTTAACAGTTTGTAACTATATATGCAGATCATTCATTGTTCATAAACTGTGGAGGATCAGAAATGCATGATGATGATGGGAATGAGTATGAAAGTGACCTTAGTCAAGAGGGTATCTCGTTCTTTAGCCCTATCGGTGACAAATGGGCTTATAGCAGCACGGGAACATTCGTAGGAAATGCTAAAGCTGATTACATTGCAAGAAACACATTTTCTCTCAACATTACTGGTCCAAGCTTCTACCAAACAGCTCGCCTTTCGCCGTTGTCCCTCAAGTATCATGGCCTCTGTTTGCTTAATGGGAATTACATTGTCAGGCTTCATTTTGCTGAGATTATGTTTTCTAATGACCAAACATTCAGCAGCCTCGGGAGGCGCATATTCGATGTTTCAATTCAAGTGAGTATCGCGATGTTTTTTAATCTCTATCTTCTAGAACTAAGTGTTCTGAAAGGTTGAAACTTTTTTGTGCCAAAAATCTTTTCAGGTAGGAAATATTTGAGTGATTTTAACATCATGGAGGAAGCTGGTGGTGTTGGCAAAGGAATTTTCAGGGATTTCAATGTTGACGTAAAAGATAGCACCTTGGAGATTCATTTATACTGGGCAGGGAAAGGAACTGCAGCTATTCCCGTTAGAGGCGTTTATGGACCTCTTATATCTGCTATTTCAGTAACTGCAAGTGAGTCAAATCTCATAATCATTGGTCTTCACTTTTTCTATCTTCAACAAACTAATTTGAAGAACGAATTACTATAAGGTCTAAAAAATAGATTTAATTATTATAAAGTCCTAAATAAAGTAAATTTGTCAATTCCTATACTAGAATTTATTATTATTAACTCCTCAGTTGTTATTAAATAATCAAGTCCCTTGTGTACCTTGCAGTAATTTCCCCTTTGAAGAATTTTTTGATTTTGGTATGAATCATGGACATTTCCCACTTTGTTGTAGACTTTGAAATTCCTTCAGATGGGCTTTCTGCTGGAGCCATTGCTGGAAGTGTGGCTGGATCATGTGTGTTCCTCACACTGATATTGTTTGTCCTTTGGAAGATGGTTTTCTTAGGTGGTAAAGATCCACAAGACAAGGTAACAAAATCTAAAATTGTAAAGCTTATTAATTCAAAATTTGGTTTAATATAGTACTCCTCTGGTAGTTAATATAAGATACAATTAGAGAGTTGATCTTAGTCTTAAATATAAGATATATTTCTTATATTTATTAATTTTTTCCAAATTACCCCTATTGATACTCCTTCAATAATAATCAACTAAGAGAGGGAGGGAGTTAAAGAAGTTGATTAGAGTGTTTTAGAAAAAATATATCAAATTAATTAACTTTCTTGATCTAATCAAATTAGTTAACTAGGTCTTATGTTAAAAAATGGAGAAATAATAAACATAACTTAAACATACATGTCAAATGGATAAATCTGACTTTTGTATATTAATTAGTGACAAAATTATTGTTTGGGTTTTGTTTTGCTTTTATTTATTATATATAAACTTGTTTGTCGCAGAACTATTGGATCTGAAAACAGGTTATTTCTCTTTAAGACAAATCAAAGCTGCCACTGATAACTTTTCCCCAGAAAATAAGATTGGTGAAGGAGGTTTTGGACCAGTGTACAAGGTAACTTCCATTAGACCTATAATAATCTTTAAGATATATATATTGATTGTATTTAACTAAGAAAGATGGTGAAAAGAATTTGAGACTAATGAATTGTTGACTATTGTAGGGTGCACTATCAGATGGTACTGTCATAGCTGTGAAGCAACTCTCCTCGAAATCAAAGCAAGGAAATCGCGAATTTGTCAATGAAATAGGAATGATCTCTGCTTTGCAACACCCTAATCTTGTCAAGCTTTATGGCTGCTGCATTGAAGGAAACCAGTTGTTGTTGGTATATGAGTACTTGGAGAATAACAGTCTTGCTCGCGCTCTTTTTGGTAAGAGTTTAGATGATTTATATGAATACCCTTTGACCCCTAATTCCCCTTGTCATGGCTATTTCCCAGAGTTCATACACTTTCATTTTTCTTTATCACTCTCTCTTTTATTGTGCTGCCATTCAACTGCATGGGATCTCCAAGGTTTCTCAATAAATGCGTTGTTGATGACTTTTGAGTTATATCTTATTGATATTCTTAGGTCTCCAAGAACAGAAATTACACTTGGATTGGCCTACAAGAATGAAAATCTGTGTAGGGATAGCAAGAGGATTAGCTTATCTTCACGAGGAATCGAGGTTGAAAATTGTACATAGAGATATCAAGGCGACGAATGTCCTACTTGATAAGGATTTGAATGCTAAGATCTCTGACTTTGGTTTGGCCAAGCTTGATGAAGAAGAGAATACTCATATCAGTACAAGAATAGCAGGAACAATGTTAGTATTCTACTTCATCTTTCCATGTATCAATTCTCAAATTTGCTGGATTGTTAGAAGTTTAATTTCTCTCTCTTATTAGTGGTTATATGGCTAGCTACCTGAGCTACAAAGCAGATGTTTATAGCTTTGGTGTTGTTGCTTTAGAAATTGTGAGTGGAAAAAGCAACACAAATTACCGGCCAAAGGAGGAGTTTGTTTATCTTCTTGACTGGGTTAGTTACAGTTAATCTTTGATGCTTTTCTCCACGTGTTCATCCATTTTTGGCAAGACCGAAATCAAACTAAAATGAACCCTGACAATAATTAAAAAGCATTTTCAAGAACCGATATACCTTGTCAATTTTGTGTAATTCTTTTGGTAATGATGCAAATGCAATCTTTTTATGATATAAAAAGGGGTATAAATTAATAATGGTTTGATCGAATTTCTAAGACTGCATACTTTGATGCAATATTTCAGGCCTATGTTCTTGAAGAGCAAGGAAACCTTCTTGAGTTGGTGGATCCAAGTCTTGGTTCAAGCTATTCCTCAGAGGAAGCCATGAGAATGCTGAAGTTGGCACTCTTATGTACTAATCCATCTCCAATTCTCAGACCATCCATGTCCTCTGTTGTTAGCATGCTTGAAGGAAAATCGCCGATCCAAGCGCCGATAATCAAGCGCCGGGAGGGTGACCAAGATGTGAGATTCAAAGCCTTTGAGATGCTATCACAAGACAGCCAAAGCCAAACCTTTGCTTCTTCTTCTACATTCTCACAAGAAAGCTTGGAGCAGAGACTTCAATCAATGGCCCCATGGGTTGATTCCTCTGATTATCTTCCAACTAAAGATTGCTCTTCATAATATGTTCAAAAGTGGGTTGAAAAACTTGTAAGGGAGATAGATAAGTATGCAAATGCAAAGACAAAAGATTTTATTTTTTTGGGTAGAGAAGGTTTTTTCGTGTATTAGTTACTCTATTGGAGTTTCCTAATCTTAAATGCTAATGAATTCATACATGCAAAGTTTTCTTTTGAAGATTGATAGGAGCATTTGAAGAAAATCGCAATTCTTGAGATTTCCAAGGAAAGGAAACATCAAACAGTTAATGGCAACGAATTGAAGCAACATATGCTAAGGTTTTATTCTGAAAGGTCACTTTCCATTCAACATGTTCATTGAAGTCAATGTGTTAGAAAGATGTTACAGACAGGTTCCTATCATATTATTTAATCTCTTACTCATTTGACCGAATTTCAATTAAGTTTGACTAATTTTATGCCTATAGCAAGTTTATAAGCAGGCTTCTTTTAGCTCAACTTAAATTCGAGAAATTTTTCGAATCAATTCATGAGTTTTTATTAAGAAAAAATGAGGCTGCCGAATATGAATAAAGGTTGAGTGAAGCTATAATGACAAATTTCTATAACCTGTTTTGTTGACGCATCTTATAATTAACAAAATCTGGATCATTTATGATCATCGTCTTTTCGACCTATTTCTTTGTTTGTTTTTTTAATGAATGCATTTAAACAAAGTCCAATTCTGCTCACATCTTGTATCATGCTTCCCCTCTTCGAGTTTTTCAAATTATTCTCCACAATCTTCACTTAGTTTGAACAATTAATTGGTTTCCCTTTTTACAAAGCCATACAAAAAGAGAGGTATTATTCTACTACAACATTTTACTATATATGGTTCAAAATTTTAACAATTTGAGATATTGAACGCATAAGTCTTGGTCAAAATAAGTACACTTTTTGATATTTAAATTTATATTCTTTTTTTTTTATAGAAGTATAATAGCTTACTACCTCAATTAATAACTTTTTAATAATTTAACTCTAATATTAGACATTCACATTGAGTGAGTTGCTTTAAAGCCTTGAATTTATTGTATTCCATCAAGTCATCGATTGACTCTTGTTGATAAACTGAGATAAATTTATCCTATGAAAGAATTATTTTAATTTTTTAAAAGAAAAAAAGTCCTTACATGACTAAATTTAAAAATTATTTTGACTAATCACTAACAAAAAATTGATCAGGTAATAATTTACTGAAAAATAAAAGATAATGAAGGCATACAAATTTCCGTGAAATTTTGCCAAAATTTGGCATATTTTATTACTTAAAAGAATTGCCAGGAAGAATTTTCAATATGCCAAACGGTTTACTGATGATCTGTGCCTACCTAACATGTAAAGTATGGAAGGGACAATGCAAGGAAGAAAATGGTATTGTCAAAATAATCATTGATTTTTAATGATCTTATAGCCTAATAATATGAAAGCTCCCTAATAAGTGATAACCTCAAAATTCCATCACATTTATAACCTCAAAATGTTAAAACTCTTTCTTTTTCTAATCAAGAAATCCGCAAACAATGATGTATGCCTAAGAAATGTGCCACCACACCCAGGAAAAAAGAAGACAAAGGGCAGCAAGAGCCCAGATGAACTGTATTGAATTTTCAAGTAAATTTTCTCTGACAAGCAAACCGAGTCAATCCATACAGGTATATTGATCTTTTTAATAATATTGTTTTTAGCAAGAGAGATACGGAATCAAAAGGGTTGAAAAACCACCCCCTACCTAACTAAAAAGTTATGTATATGACTTAGCAACAAATTAGACCTAGCAGGTGAAAAAAAAATAATAATAAAATTAAATAAAGAGCAGCTGCATGTGCCCCTATCATTTCTACACAATATAACAGGTGGGGTGAAAAGTTCATATCCTTGGACCTCTGAATTTCAGTAATATAGTACTTTACCTGCAACAAAACAAAGTTCACTTCAAAAACGAAGTACTTTTCAACTATATTAAAGGTCTCTATACTGTATTAGTCAAATAATGATTGTACCTGGCCTTTGAGCTCCCAAGGGTGAGCTCTAGATCATCTGATCCGATATCTTCATGGATCCTCTCTCCTTCCCATGCCTTAACTAAACCAGCCGTGCTACTTCCAAAGGCAAATTCGTCTGAAACCACTAGAGCCATTGGAATATCAGCAGTGTGATCAGAGCTTGCAGCTATAGCTGGAGAACATGTTCCACTTTGGCCAGGAGTCCACAGGCGGGAACCACCACCGGCTAAAACCTCTTCCTTGGAAGCAAAAGGGTTTGAAGAGACCAGGCTGAAGGTGGGAGAATTGGGGACACCTTGGGGGATCCTAATCCCAGCAAACCATTCTGGGCTAACAACCCGACAGCCAGGGCTAGGAGGAGTGGAAGAGGGAAGGAAGGGGTACTGTTGTCCAGCTCGCCCAGGGCGAGTAGGCTGCTCGCCCCAGTCAGCTTTGGTTCGGGGTGTTCGGGCAGTAGGTGAGCTCAGGGGAGGAGTGACAGGAGCACTGATAGAGCCACTTGGAATGTAGAGATGAGGGAGCTTGGAAGACGAGGCTGATGATGACCCTGATGAGAGATTTTTCAGCCATGGAATGAGGGAACTGTTATCAGCATTAGGATTTGCTAAATACGAGGACGAGCGTGGGCTGGGGAAGGAAGAAGACACAGGGCTCGGATTGTATGATGCACAAGGACTTGGATGGTAAGATGAGCATGGGCTGGCCACCGCAGAACCACCAATTACGTCCATGCGTTCCACAGGCTTGCATCCCTGGATGTATAAAATATTTTCAGTGAATAATCTAGACGTAACAGATTGAATTGCATTATGATAAAATCTAACATGATTGGTATTTATAAAACCAAGACAGATCATTTTAGCCTCCACATAGATATGCAACAAATGATAAAATCTAATATGATTGGTATTTGTAAAACTAAGACGTCATTTTAACTTACAACTCAACATATATCAGACTATTCAATCTAACACAAAATCATTTCGCCTAAATCGTATGCTCTTTGGCACAGAACAAATTAAATGCTTGGCAGTTGTCTATGTATGAGTGACATCTTCATCACCCATGATTTTTTCCCAATCAAGATATGTTCTTCCATCCCTGGTTGTAACCACGTCTTATTTGTCAGTAAATTTTCCCACACGGATAACAATTTGCTTTTCTTTTTCAAAATTATAGTTGTTTCGTATGATATATCATAAAAGGCATCAAACATGTGGTCCGTACCCTTCATTGGGTCATCTAATATAGCCCAAAAACCCATTTTCATGTACAAAGACTAATATACTACTTGTCACCTATTATGGAAAATAACTTTTGTCTCATATCCTAAAGTTCAAGAACACAAAATGGGATATACGGGGCTCTCATATTTGAAGGGTTCAATATATTGTGGACTAAGAAATCAAAGAAGAGAGAAGAGGCAAAACGGTGGACGTGAGCACCCAAGGATGAGAACATTGGGATGCGTTCATCCCGTCCAAGGACGGTAAGTACTCAATACCCTTAGATTCCCATCCAAAGGGTGACAAGTACTCGACCTTCCAGGAGTCAGCCCATATTAATTAGTATTGATCAGCTGAACTGAGATAATACCTTCAGCAATGAATGAGCTTCTACAATGAATGAATATATCGGGAAAACTACCCAAAGCAGCAGCTAATAAATTCGAACTATGGCAAATCAGTAATTACCACCTTCTACAAACAGTTGAACACCAAACTGAATAAATATTCTTATGACCGTTAATTATTCAATTTTGAAAATTTAGAAACAACAATAAGTCATTTATTCACTGAATAAAAAATCATTTACTAGTATGACATAATACGTTTTTGTGAATGAAGGGTTTAGAAAGGAAATTCTTTCAATTAGAACGAAATTACGTCCATTTCAATATGTTTGATGTTGTAAGCAATGTTCCCCAATTACGAAAGTTATTAAGAAATTAAATAACTTAAGATTTTAGGTGGTAGCAAAATATAGTAGTATATTTGACGACTATGATATCCTTACATTAATTCTCTAGTATTTTTTATATATTCTCTTTTCCCATAAAATCAAATACATTAATCCTAGAATGAGAATTATTTTGTAACAAAATCAAAATCCTAGATTTTCAATTATTTTCAGACCGAAATAGTAGTAGTAAATTATACTCTAACTACATATCTACTATTAAATTTGTCATCCTCATCTCTCTCACTTGAACAATGATTATGACACTAACTGAATTCATTATGCAAGTTACACTGAATAATTACAACAGTTATTTACGTGTAGTATCATGCATGTAGCTTTCATGCGGCCAAATTGCTAATATTTCTTGAAAAAGTATTAAAAGATAGCATTGGAAAAAAAAAAAGCTTAACCCACATCCATCGATTTTCAAATATATAAGAGTTAAGTCATTTTGGGCCAAATACTATACCGTTGTGCCCCCCATACAAGTACTACCCCCAATCTTTTTATCGAAAATTATTTTCTTTTTAAATGAAAAGTATCCTAGAATTAAAACAACTGGAACTTCGATCGAGGCATAGTCCCTATATAGCCTATAGGGAACTCTTTATTTGGGGAGCGTCATCAATAAAGGCACTGCACAAATAAAACTGCTAGTCTGCAACCCCACAAAAGAAGAAAAACAATCACAGGAACTGAGGAGAAGGGACTACCCAAATCAGAGTGACAGTGCATTGTCTGTAAAAGCTCCTGTCACGTTGCAACAAGCGCATCATCCAACAAATTATATCAAGGAAAACACCTGAACCGGCAATTTTACCCCTCTATGTTCTCGAATTCCCAGGCTCAGGTAGGAATTTATTAAGGAAGTCATTTTGCCAAAATATGACGGGCATTTTGGTCTCCTCGAGATCTATGCCCTTCATAGTTCAGTCACCATAGCCTACTACGAGTCATCCAAGAACACGAAGATAGAGAATCTTTCGTGCTGCTCGCTCAAGAGCGAGAGGCATTTCCCGACCAGATCTACATACGCCGGCGAGAGGGGAAAAGCAGCAAAAAGAAAGAATCTAGCCCGACTCATATCATTAACAAAAACTAAAGTGTAGAAAACATAGCATCGCCTGTACCATCCAACTAGACCGGCTTTTGTTAGCCTATATAGGTGACCATTAAAGTTGTGTTTTATTTTAAGACAGCACTCGCAGCACCCAGGCTACTCATATAACAACTGAACTAAATCGATGTTAATATAACTAACGGAGCTAAGATATCTGGATTCCAAACGAGACCACATTCAGCAGCAGAAGCTATGTAGTTCCTTTGATCCAATGGTTTATCAAATGATTCAAAAAGACACACCAAAACAATTGTAAAACACAAGCTTCAACAATAGGAGCAGATAATAGGAATGAGACCAAAGTACCTTGCGATATGTGGAACCGTCGGGTTCAACAGTCCAACCAGCCTCGTTGCAGAGAGCCTTCAAGACTTCATTGTTGTCGCAGTGCTTAGGGAGCTTGTAGTTGCCGTACATTCTCAGACCAGAGAATATCTTCGCCGCTATGGCTCTTCGCCTCCTCTCTCTCCTCTTGTTGTTCTCCCTTTCCCTCCATGTTGGTAGCCTCGAACTTGGCGTCATATTGCTCGCCGAGAAAATCTCTCGGACGGAAAATGAGATAGGAAAACGAACTGGAAAAGCGTAAACCGGGGGTATAATTGCCAGAATTTTTAGGAGGGGAAAATAATCAGAAATTAAAATACAAACGCTTCAAGCATCTGGATCGATGAATCAGTAATGGAAAAGGAAAACCCAGACAAGCTTGACAAAAAGAAAAATTCAAATACAAACCACAAACCCAACTACAGTCAGAAATTTTCTTCAAAACGACATGATGCTGCAGCAGAAGCACAGCTCACTAATTCACAGCTCCGACACGAAGGAGCTGCAAATCGGAGCAAAACTCCAACGAATGAAGGAGTTATATAGCTCAAATCGGTGGGCTCCAGATCGGTAAGTAGATTCGGAGGGGTAGATCGCCGGAAAGAAGCAAACCGATTGCGTTTGATGAGGGCAGAATCCAAGCGGTGCAGATCTACACGGATGGAATTCAGAGGTCGATTGATTGAGATCGGCAAAAAAAGTTCGCCAAGAAAGTGCTCGGTAAACAGGGAGGGATATCGGTGAGTAAACCCGGGAAATGTGAAGGGAGAAAAAGAAAAATCATGATAGGTTGAAAAAATGAAGGGATTCCAGAGAGACAGAGGGTTGGACTAATACGAGCAGAAAGTGAAAATGACCATAATTGATACTGAATTCACGGTAATGCCATTTAAGCATACATTTGTGTGAGTGTGAATCAGAGAGAGGGGGAGAGAGAGAGAGAGAGAGTAGTGAGGAGATTGTGGCTCGAAGCGTGTGACTAGACTACGTGAGAATTTTGATAAGCCTATTTCTTACGTGGGCATTATATAGAATTGATTATCTGCATTAGCAAGTCATTACATAGGATGCATTTAAAACAGAAACAATTATTGAAAAAAATTTCATTACAAAATTTTTTATTTAAAAGTAATTTAATTTTTTTTTAGAATTTTAGCTACAATCTATTAATAACGTACACAACTATTTTTTTTATATGGAATATATTTTTAAATATATATAAAACTGAAAACATTTATAAACAATAAAAAGTACGTTGGGAAGAGTTCCATCTACAGAAAATAAATTGTCCTCTCTTAGGGAATTGGGTCTTGTATCAATGGGAATCTGATATATTAGAAGAAAATAAATTTTTATAATATAATAAATTAATATTTAAATTTTTATTAGATATAATTATATTTAATATTTAATAATATCTTAAATATAATTATATCAAATATAAATATATTTATGTTAAATAAAAAAAATAGGATGCTTATGTATTTTTAGTAATAAATTTTGTAATAGGCACTTTTTAACAATTTTTATTTATTTATAATATATAATAATAATTGTAATGGCTATTTGAATTAGGGCTACGTACATAGGGATTAGAGTTGACTAGTAGCTCAAACCCCTTTATCATAATTAAATCATTAAAGAAAATATAATTTTTGAGACAATTCTAATATGGTTTTTGACCAAATTCAATAAATTCCTAAACATAAGGTTCAGTCTTATTTGAAGACAACCCAGCACAAGATTTGATTGGATTAATCTTGAGTGTGAGTTTTCATGCGAAGCCTTATTTTATATGGTAAAAGTTATTCCAATCTTGAAGAACCTCCCAATTAACTCACTTCCTTTTTTTAGTAATCCAATTAACTTATTTTAATTTTTTTTCAATACCCTATAGAGTGTTTAAAAATAAATAAAACTTATATTTTAAAAGTTCTTTTAGAGATTAGGTTTAAATAAATTTTAAAATAAATAGTTATATTTATTTAAAATAATTTTTAAATTAAACTATAGTTTAAAATTAAAATTTTAGATAAACTGTTGAAACTAACTTATAGAATAGTAAAAGAATTTATAAATTAACTCATTATTATATTGCTCATATTTTTCTTACACAATCTCTCCTCTCTCTTCTATATTCTCTATCATCTCTCATTTCTTTTATACACTATCTCTTCTCTTTCATCTCTTTTCTATACCCTCTTTCCTCTTTCCTATATTTAGTCATCATAATATTTTTAGTAATTTAGCAATAATAAAAATACTTCTGTAAATACCTATCTAAACACTCATTTATTTAAAACTATTTTTTTCACAATCTCTTTTCTAGAAATCCTGTTTTAAAAAATGTCTAAAAATCTTTTTTTTTTATAAATTATTTTTTAAACTCTTACCTAAATGAGCTAATTATAAATTTGTCTTTTTTAACTTAAAGATTTGATAGAGTTAAATTAATTAGGATCAAACTATAGTAGGATTTATTTAGACAGTAATTTTATTACCTTACATTGATGTATTTTTGGATTCAAATTCAAAATCTCTAATTAAATTAAAATAATTTTTATTAGTTGATCTAAACTTTTGAAAAAAATAACCTTTTTTTTTAAATATGGAGAAAGCAGGTATTTGCTATTTATAAGAAGGGACGGAGGGGGTCTAAGATACCGCGCATTGCTAGAATAATAATTAAGGATATTAGACGTTAGTTAATTTTACTGAAAAATAGGATTGGTCATTGTTGATATGACAGAAATTGCTGATAGAGACCTAGAGCCTGTAAGAATGCGATGGAGACGAAAAAGCCAAGTCATTTTCTATTCACAAAGCACGCTTGTTTGACCCTTCTTTCAAACTTTGAATCTTTCAATTCTGTGAACCCAGGGGTAATTTCGGAACTTCACCCCTAAAACTCCACATGGCAAAAGCAGCCATCTTCAGAGCCGGGAGCCCATGAACTAGTTTTTTTTTTTTTTTTGTATTTTTTCCATCTGTTCCATGTATAGTATATGAATCTTATGGATACTTTCATGTTTTTTATTCCTTGTTTTATATGATCCGCCCATGCAAATGATTTTTCTTTGTTGTCACTAACAATCACTAAACTAATAAGAATTAACACATAATAATAAATATATTTATATTCTATGATAATTATGATAATTTATTTAATAAATAATATTATAATTTTTTTATAAATATTCTTTAAATTTTAAAATTATACTTTAATTTTTATAGGAGTAGGTGTCTTTACAGAAAAAATCACTAACACGTGGGAGTTTCCTTGTTTTAAAAATACCGTCTGATTTTCTTTAGTATCAAAATTTCCTCAATAACTCAGTTAACCATGACTCGCCACTGACTAGCAATAATATTTAAATGTAATTTATATATTTATTTTAAACTACAAAATTAGAGAGAGAGAGAGAGATTGACTCGGTCAAAGGCGCGCCTTACACAACGTGGATCCGTTAGGACGGGAACGGGTAGAGAGGGAGAGAGGGAGGGAACTGGCAAAATGCAGCAGCGTCTAGTGGGTGAGAAAGAGCACGTGCTATGTCCGGCGCACGTGCGTGACAAGGACCCGGCGATGCATGCGTCGTGTGGGCAGCATCCGAAGATGTTGCTTGGTTCCTCGCTGCCCCTATCACGTGACTTTCTGGGCCCCACCATCCCTCCTATAATTTCTCTTCACCTCCAACGCGTCTTTGGGTGCGGCAAGTACACTCGCCCTGTTTTCTTTTAGTTGGGCCAGAAAAATTAATTTATCTTCCCCTCCAAGGCTCCAACGCGTCATGATATTGTGGCTAAGATATAAAAGGTAAGTTATTGAGGTGATATTTAATAAATTGTTAGAGCATATTATGGGATTTATTTAAAACCTTTTGACATCATGAAACTTTTGCAAAATATATAATAACATCATTCACATTTTTTCATAATATATAATTAGATCCTACTAGGTATAATAAACCCTTTTTCTGTTCCTTTTTCTGTTATAATTTTTTAAAAAAAAAAAATTAAACTTACCCACAATCTAAAAACAAGATAAAATCTCTAACCTTAAATATAATTTTTTAAAAAGCATAACACTTTCTCCCATCCTTAATATAATTTTTTTACACAAGCCTCTTAAAAATATGTTTTCGTTTTTCAAAAAATAAAAGGCCCAAGTTGTGTCACATTGGTGTGCTAGGAGATTGAGGGCCATCGAATTGTTTTGACATGCCCAACTAAGTCCTATATATAGTTCAGTTATTTGAGCCTAAGGTTGGGCATATCAGCAATGAAGCTAACCCAGGCCGAGTTGACCCACCTCGATCTTAAACTAAAACATTTTAGCCTTCATGTATGTAATTTTGAATCTAAAAAAACTTTTTAGTGTCAGAAATTAGAGACCAAATACGTAAAAAAATGAACCCTTGCCCTTAACACTTATATTTCCCTCAATCTTAAAGGTTTAAACATTCAGCGCAAACAGAGCACACTTTCATCTAAACGGCCCATCAGAAAATGAAGGAATTACATAGACGTGAAATATTTTTGCAGACATGGCATTATTTTCTCTTTGATTTGTATTGCAAAAGTAATGCTTGGCTGGTCAGGGAAAAAAACAAATAATGCTTGATTACCTTGCAACCAATCACTGATGAATCCCTACAACTTGAAGGCTTTTAATCAATGTTTATCAATGTTCATCACATGTTCTGTATATATCTTAATTCTTCAGATAGAATTGTGAGTAAGGTAAAAAAAGGATATACCATTTTTGGCTTATATAGCCAGAAGCATTATCAGAAGGTCTGACTCAGTTTCAGAACCTCTTTGAGCAACCGGTTGACAGAATTGTTTACTTTATCAGGAACAACCAGCGGAGGATCCACTAAAGACATGGCATAAGAGCAAATGACCTTCATTGCTATAGCCAAATCCAAATTGTTGTTATCAGTCCGCCAAACACTTT
Source organism: Leucaena leucocephala (assembly GCA_037074615.1). NCBI lineage: Eukaryota > Viridiplantae > Streptophyta > Magnoliopsida > Fabales > Fabaceae > Leucaena > Leucaena leucocephala. The sequence continues at coordinate 5,677,839 of CM073543.1, read as the reverse complement.
GATTCACAAACTTGCAAGAATCTCTCAGCACACATTTACTGCAAACCTGATGGAGAACAAAATTGTAACTTTTGAAGATAAGCAATTACAGCTTTATATAGTACTTTTAAAAAAGAAGCAGAAAGTACGTATGCAAGATGTGCCTTACAGTGTTCTCTGGAATCTTAAAATAGTTTCGCAGTGTTTTAGAAGGAAAGACTTGAGACTTATTGGAAGAAGGGCAGCCGAACATTGCCACCTGTTTCAAGTCACTTCCTGACAACCACCTGTAAAATCCAATTTCATTTTAGCATATAAAAATAATTTCGAATTTAATCATTGAGTTAGATAAAAACAAATAGTATACCATGTAAACAAAAGTTTCCTTGGAAGCTAGTTTAAGTACTTATACAGTGGAAGCACACAATAAAATGCAAATTGAGTAACTTGACATAGGAAATGACAACTTTGGCAAGGATAGATATGGAACTAAACTTACTTATGTTCAAAGTATGATTTTGTTTTGCACATGTTAAATAATCATGTTGATATGATACAATGACATTGTAAGACCTCGATGACCCGACTGCGGCGTATCACAAGTAGTACCCATAAATGTGCAAGTTTCTTAGTATGCAACACAACTTTAATCCTTTGCCAAGAACCTGCATGCAATATTTGTTTTTCCACAATTCTTCACTACAATGACTAGGTTCTTAGGTAGTGAGTATCAGTTTAGGCTAAGATGAAATTGAAAACTACAAAGCCATTGAGATTAGAAATCACTATAGCAGCTTCCTCCTGCAACAAATTAATTTACTTAACTTCATGCACAGGTATAACTTTTCTAAGTTCATTGGTTGAACAAGCAGAACAACACATCAATTGTCTAAAGAGTCACTAGAAGAAATCTAGACATACAAATCTCAAAGAATTAAATTTGTGATGTTATTGATAGCTAGATCTACATTCATCTTGTTATTCTGAGACAGGGTCATTTTTGTGGATATTAAGCATATCCCAGAGGTAGCAAAAGTATCACAAAGCAAATTTTAGAAAGTTAACAAAAAAAGGAAAAAGACGAAAAGAAAACCATGAAGCAAAGAAACTAAAATGGATACATGTCGCAAAAAATGCTCCAAACAGATATCAAATAAAACGCACATCTAGAACAAAGACACTCAAATTATCTTTTTTAAGGACAAATACAAGATATGAGGGAACCCTGAAGTAGCCATAGTTCAGGCTTAACACACATGAAACCCTATATTCAACATCAAACATGTTTTGATAAGTCATGTAGTAGACCAAGCATACACAAAACGGAAAAAACGGCCCATCAGGAAAAGTGGAGTTGGTCAACCCTTAAGTTACCATTATAGGGTTTAGGTTAACTTATAACTCAAGCTTCTAAAATCCAAAAGATCATTCCCTAATCCCTATAGTGGAAATAATTGACAATCAGCATCAATATTCAGCAACTAACTGAGCAAACTCCAAGTATCATAACAGAAATAAGATCGATGCTAAGAACTAAAGGAAGAAAAAAATACTGTGATTTTTTTAATGTTCATGTTCTTCTATATGAATCAACCAAATGTAAGTATGTCATCTTACTTGGAGATTTCTTGCTTGTCTTTGCCAAACTTCTGCGCCGCAGACAATGTATAATACCGGGCATATTCAATATCGAACCAGCTAAGATCAAACTTTTTATCCTTCACAAAGTTGGCATCTCTAAAATACCCTTCTTTGTATAAATAAGACAGGAACGTTTCCATGTCCGACGAAAGCTTCTTTAAATCAAGTGGCTCCCTCTGCTTCACTTCTTTATGCGTTTCAACAGGAGCAATTCCAGGACTAAATCTCCTTGGATTAGCTTTGTTCGATTTCTTCCCTTGACTAAACAAATCATGCAATCTCTTCGGCTCGGGTTTTTCCGGTTGCTTCCCCTTAACTACCTCCTCCTCATTATCCTCTCTTGGATTAGCTTCGTTCGATTTCTCCCCTTGACTAAACAAATCATACAATCTGTTCGGCTCAGGTTTCTTCGGTTTCTCCCCCTTAACTACCTCCTCCTCCTCCTCCTCCTCTTCTATGAATTTTACCTTCCATTTCTTTGGTTTCTTCAATTTCTTCTTGAGCTTCTTCTTTTTGCCTTCGACGCGTCCAACTTCACTTTCCTTCTGCTCTGTTTTCTCCAACAAACTCACAGCTTCACCTTGTTTCGGTTTTCCTTGGAGCTTCCCCTTAACGACCTCCTCCTCTTCTTGTACAAATTTTACTTTCGATTCCCTGGACTTCCTCAATTTCTTCTCCGGCTTCTTCTTCTCGACGTCTTTTACGCGTCCAACTACACTCTCCTTATCCCCTGTTTTCTCCGATAAACTCGCAGCTTCACCTTGTTTCGATTTTCTATTGAGCTTCTCGTTTTTCGGATCACTTCTCCGTTCTGGAGGGGCCTGAAAGAGAGAATACAACGACTTTAAGCCATGCGTTCGGTCTGATTCTGCGAGGGTTTGAGAGGAAAAAGAGGCGAAGGGTCTGTGATGAGAAGGAGGGTCATTGAAGGAGTGAGTAGAGTTTGAATGGATAATGTGGTAGACGAAAGCCACGTTTTGGGGCTCAAGGAGCGAATGCAAGCGGCGGGCTAGAAGGTTTCTTGCTAACGCCATGGGGTTTAGCGTGCTGAGCTGTGGTTCGCTGCATTTGGGAACTAGGGTTTAAGGAGGGTACTCACTCTGAATCAGAATGGCTTGAAATGGGCAAAAGTGCGAAATTTCAAAAAAAATAAATAAATAATAATAATAATAATTTTTTTATATAAAAAAATTAGATTTCACTTTTTTTTCAGTTTAATTTTTAATTTTATAAAATATATTTTTAGTTGTCAAATCACTGTTATTTTTAAAAGTTAAGTATAATATATCATCATTTATTTGTTAATAATGAGTTTTGGATTATAAAATTTAAAAGATATTTTCTAAAATTAATAATTAATATAATCTTTATTTATTAAATGTATTCTCATTTTAATTTTAATCTCTAAATTTAAAATTATAAGTTTTAATTTTTTAAATTTTTTCTATCTAAAATAAAATAGTAATCTTTAAAATTTAATAAAAAAATTAAATAATTTTATGCATGGAGTTAAATCTAATCCATTTAAATTCATAGGCGGACTAAATAGAATTCCTTCATCATAAGTGAGGGGATTTCCCGATAATTTTAAGTCACTCCTTTATGAACTGCTCAACTTGGATATCCAGGAGATTAGCAACATTGTCGAGCTTTCTACGTGACCACCAGCAACAATGAGATGATATGGATAAGAGTACGGAGCAGGTGGGTTTGGGTGAGCTGGTGGTGAAGGAGGAGAAAGGGCAAAAGGTGAGTGCGAATCCGAGGAATGGCCAGGTGAAAAGATGGGATCACGGATTAAGGTTTGGGGTTCAAGTGGGGAATTAGGCAAATTCGGCAAGATTCATTTGAGCTATCAGAGTCAAAAATTAAGGATAGGTTCAGGGTTGGCAACCCGATCTGAGCACAAGAATAGCTCAGTAGTCCACCGACAGTCAACAAGTTCAGGGTTGGCCGCCGTACGAGGCCGAATTCGTGAAGGCGGCGGCATTGGGCTTGGTTGCGGAAGGCCTGTTGGAGTATTAGTAGGAATGGGTGGATTAAGTGGGTAAAACCCACTGGGTATATTATCATTTGCGGGAGGATCCTGAACCGGAGCGTTTGGGGTGGGGCAACAGAATCATGCAAAATATTTTGTTAGTGCTGTGATGGGAAGTGGATTGCAGGATTTAAGCATATAATTGACCTTTCTAGTATTAATGATCCTGAACAATGGATAATTCTTAAAGGTCTAGTACTGACTTAGGATTTGAGACTTTAAAAAAGTATTTTAGAGTCGGATGCAAAAAATATAATTAATTCTATTTATATTGTGTATAAGAGTCATAGATATAGCCTATGGTAGCTGTTTTAAAGAGTAAATGGGATGTACAAATTATATATATATTCTAATAAAGTATAATTAAATTGTTGATGCATTGACTAATTAAGGAGTAACCAGGTAATTTTTTTTGGGAGTTTACCACCTAATTTGGAAGCATTAGTGTCTAAAGAGAAAATAAAAATTGTTTCCCTATAATTTGAGTTTTTTATAATTCGGGTCTAATCCTCTCTTGTATCCAAAAAAAAAACAAGATATTTTGTTAGGTTTTTTTAATCCAAAGCTGCAATTGAGAGTTGCTCAGATGATAAATAACGGACTTATATCTTATAAGAATATAAGTTTAATTCATGTTGCCGTTGTGAGAACTATTTTGGTAGATAATTTTATAAATTCCCTAAAAGTAACCTGTATTGAACCCACCTAAATTTTTTTGTATAAAAAAAAATCCAGAGCTACAAAAGATATTTTCATTTACAAAATATTTCTTTTATTTCATTCTGTGTAATAAATGCATACATAGTTTTTTTCTCTCCTGTAAAATATTTATTTGATTTGGCATGACCGTAGGGAAAAGACAAATAAAAATCATTATTGTCTAATTCAATATTTTAAAGAATACAAAATCACTTAATTAAAATTATACTTGTACATAATTGAAACAACTCACTCAAATAAGACACAGCTGAAGATTATTTACCAATATATCTTTCTATGGAAAACGAAAGGTACACATTCTCAATAGTCAATATGTTTGGATATCATTGATTTTACCCTTTTGTTGGACCCAACTTTATTAGTCAATATTTTCTTTTCTTTCCTAAGACATTGTTTCCTTAGACGTTTTTGGAAAGGAGGGAGAGTAGGGTAAAAACAAATATGTTTAATTAAAAAAAAATAGAAGGGAAAAAATGTTAAAATTTTTATCTTTTAGTACTCCATTCCTTTTTTCTGTGTCCCCTCTGAAGGTGAGATTTTTTAGAGGGATTAAAAAACTTTAGTCACATGCTATCTAAAATGCCTATAACTTTTTTAAATATTTTAGTTCTACTTATAACAATTAAAACAGTAAAACTATTTTTTACAAAATAAATTCTTTTTTATTTTTAGCTTTTTGCTTCTTACCGTTGCATTCATTTTTTCTCTTCAAAAATCAAATATTTTTGTCATTTTTTCTCTTCAATCTTTTTCAGATCTAAATTATATTCTTGTTTTAAAAATATAAATTGTGTTTTCTTAAAAAAAATTGGAACAAAAATAAAAAATTTAATAAATTATAAAGATAAAATAACAAGAAAGAAATTTAAATAAAATAATAAAAATATATTTATCAATTTATAATAAACTCTCCTCCCCTCTTAGACCAAATAAAAAATATTCCATTCTCTTCCAAACAAAACATCCCTCAAATATCATATTTTATAACAGCAAGGAGTAATAGTAATGATAATGAAGAAGCATAAAGCCCTGAAAATCAGCGGATCAAGAATTGTCGCGAACAAGGAATGAAGTTCAGAACTCGAACAAGATTTTCCAGGCGGCGAAAAAATTCCAATAGACGGTGAGACATGGGGAGCAAAATGAAGAGATCAATATACTTTTGTCTCTCTTATATGCTCACCATATCAGCTCTGAGTTAGGTCTTTTTATTTGAAATTATGTGCATTTTTTGTGAGTGAGGGGGGGGGGGGGACGACTAGTTGTGAAATTAATTAAGTTGATGCAAATGGGAACATTGCTTATATTATTGTCTAGTCACAGTTCAATTGAATGAATGATGTTAATTAGCAAAGTTGGACAATAAACTATATGAACGCATATATTAAAGGTATTTTTTAAAGGTAATTCAAATATATATATAATTATTACAATTAATTTATGTAAATAATTTTAATCCATTCAAATTAATTAAATAAACTTTATTATTAATAACATAAAAAGTATTTTGAAAAAAAAAAAGTTATGGATGTGCACTCACCTGCTAAGCTAAAGCAAACTTTTTCTTGTATAAAATAGAAACTAAGAATCATGAAAAGGAAATACTCATCCGCTCCTTATAAAACTTAATTGAAGAATTGATATTAATATTAAATATAAGTCATATTTTATATATTTATTATTTTTTTAAATTATTTATATTGATACTCCCTTAATAATAATCAAATAAAAGAGGAAATATATGAGTTCAGAAAGATAATTAAGATATTTTAAAAAAATATATTTTATTAATAATTTATTTAATATAATTAAATTAATTAAATATATTTTATATTATAAATTAGAGGCCTGAATAAAATCATTTGAATACGATTCAACTTTTGGAGAGGCCAAAGACACATCTTCCAAGGTCTTAGAAGCATTTTTATCCAAATCCTCTTATGGGATATCTCTGACCCTCAACCAAGATGCAAAACTCAATCGGCACGCACACGCTTCTCCCAAAATCCAAACAAGGAATATCTTTGTATGCAATACCCTTCTTGTATTTATCCCAGAAATAGTCAAGAATTGTGACTTCCTGTGCCTCATTCCGCCCTCTCGGTCCATAAGAGTAAAAGTGATATCCCTTGTGTTACGGTTTGATAACCTTGTAATGGTGAATTTCTGCCTGGTTCTACGGTCTGTCACATTCACCTTTAACCCAATCAATTCCTTCTCAATTTGTTTCCTGAAACGCCCGAATTCTTCCAATCTAAAACCATGAATGCGCTCATAGAGGAAATCCAAGACCCATATTCGCTTTCGAAAAGATAAAACAGAGTAGTCCAAACATATAAGGACAAGCCGAGATGTAGGCTTCGAACTGTGTTGAAATCGTCCAAGTGCAATTATTCCATTTGCGAAGATCCTTATGTAACAAAGGAGGATCTAAAGGATAGAAGCTACGTCCCAGAGAGGTCGTAAAGTTCTCTAGGAACTGGTATGAGCTCCTTATTGAGGTATTGCCTCAACTTTCGATACTCGAGCTTGTTAACGAGTGTTAAGGTGACCTCATATGAATGGCTTCTTTCATCCTCTCCTGCTGAGGTAGTAACAAAGGAATCGCACTGAGAATATTCTTTTCTCCATCATATACTGTCTTCTCCAATGGCAACCTTGTAACGCCGGAAAACAATGTCTATCTGATCATAGAGAGGTCGGATTTCGATATTCTTTGAGGACGTCGACCGGGTTTGGCAGGTGAAATGGGCTTCACATCAACAATGTAATGCATCAGTATAGTATCAGGCCTGAACACGAAGCTTGCTAATTCGAAGTGCTAATGTACCACCCTGGTCAGGCCTATGAACCGGCAAAATCTTATCTTTTGTGGTATGGTATGAGGTTGGAACCGGTTGGGACATTTTCTGTCTTTTCTATAGATCAGGAACTGCATGGTAAAAGAAAATGAAGAAATGGAAATATCAATCAAATGATTAAAGTACTCTTTAATTGGTTTGTAAAATTCATGTTGAAATATTTAAATGTGTTGTCGTTCAGAAGCTGGTTAGAAGGAGATGTGATGGAATGAGATAATTATAAATTTTGTAAGCTAATCGTGCTTTGCGGAACACTAATAATACCTCTGATATTAAAATATTTGTTATTATTTAATATTTAAAATATTTTAACATATATTTAATAAAAAATAGTAAGAAACTCATTGCTCGTGTGTCTTCCTCTTAACATTCTTTTTGTCAATATCTGCTATTAATTTAAAGTTTCTCTTTGCATGGCCATCCTCTTTCGGTCCCCAATTTGCAAATCAGTAGTAGTATATACCATTTGTTTTAAAAAAAAAATAGAAATCTATCAGAAGAATAATAAAAAGAAAAAAAATAAGAAAGAAACCCCACCTCACCATAGTTTCACAATGATTAGAAGCAGCATAAGTTCTAACCAAATGAGTATAAAATATATTTTAGAGATATTTAAATATTTAATATTTTTATTTTTAATTAATTACATGTATTTTTCATTTTTTTTATTATTTTTACTCTCATTTAATTTTTTTATAAATAAATGTGTTTTTAAAACATAAATTTTATTTTTTACCTATTTATTAATTCTAACTAATATTTTAATCAACGTGAGGTGGACAGAAAAAAAAAAAGAGGTGTGAGTGAGATATGCCTTCTCTGACCCCTAACCTGGAAATTGGAGAGAGACTACGTACGTGTTTAGATTTAGCGGTGGAAAATAAATTTAGGGCAAAACCTTAAAATTTTTTTACATAAATATCAATTTTTATTTAGAATTAATTTTAGAATAAAATCTCAGTTTAAAAAAATTTGAATCAAACAGTCATTTTTGTCCAGAATTGATTTTAGATAAAACCTCGGTTTTAACCCATGGTTTTAAATAAACTACTGAAAATTGATTTTAGAACTGTAAAAGAGCTTATAGATTATCCAATTACTATTTTACCCCTAATTTTTTCTTATGCTCTCTCTTCTTTCTCCTCTCTTATCTTTCTTCTTCACACTATCTCCTCTTTCCTCTCTCTTCTCTACACTCTCTCCTCTCTCCTATTTATTCTCTACCCTCTCACCTCTCTCATACTTTAATCAAATCATACTCTTTTTAATAATTTATTAATATAAAAAGTAATTCTACTATTAATCATCCAAACATCTCTATTTTCAAAATCTATTCTTCCCAGAATCTATTCTTCCCAAAATCTATTCTCCAGAATCTATTCTATCCAAAATCTATTCTCTAAAAGCTAATCCAAACACACTCTACATCGGAAGTGAAAATGTGGGCCACAAGAAAGGTTACAGTTGGATATTTTCTTTAACCAATAGAAAAGGAAGTGAAAATCATGTTTGGTAGATTCAATCAAGAGGAAGATATACACTATTAAAGTATATTTAATTTTTAAAAAATATTATTTTATTATAATTTTAATCATGATATTCAAAAAAATATTTTAATTCTTAAATAATTAAATTTATGTTTAAGGATAATAAACGTCTTACCTAATATTAATATCGTTTAGAAGGAAAAGAGACTTAATTTTATCCTTAGATCGTAAGTGATTTTAACTTCTTTTTTTTTAATTTTTATACAGAAAAAAAAAGAAATGAAACAGTATAATTGTTCTGTTTTTTTTAATACAAAGTATAGTTGCTCTTAAACCGTTTGAAACTGACAAAAACACTAAAAATGGAATGGTGTTCGCTGTGACAACACCACTGGCAGAGTCATCAAGCTCAACCTCCCTTGTTCTGCCGGATTATCTGTCTCCCCTAATAATACTTGTCAAGAACATCACAATTCACACTGTCTCACAGGTGAACTTCCCTTAGCACCTTTGCTTCATCTTGAATTTTTAAATCACTTGGATTTGAGCAATAATGACTTCCAAGCTATGATCCTTAATGATAATAATGTTGATTGTCCTCAAACTTCTTCCAATCTTCATCATCTTAATTTATCATATAATGAGCATCTCCGTGTTGATAATCTTCGTTGGCTTTCTCGTCTTCCCTCCTTGAAATTGCTTGCCCTCAGTGGCATTAATCTTCAAGGGAAAGTTGACTGGATTCAACTACCAACTCTACTTCCTTCGATCACTGAGTTATACTTAGATAGTTGTCGACTCAGAAACATCAATCCATCCCTCCAATATGTCAACCTTACTTCACTTGAAACCATTAGCCTGAGAGATAACGGTTTTAGCTCTCTCTTGCCTCATTGGCTATTCAATCTTACCGATCTCTCTTATGTTTACTTGAGCTTTAATAATTTCAAAGACCAGTTCCCACAGAGATTGTTAAGCCTTAAAAAATTACAAGCCTTGTCTTTAAGGAACAACAAACTCAGCGGATCGATCCCAGATTGGTTAGGCCAACTTGAAAATCTTCAAGAAGTTGATGTTAGTGAAAATTTATTCTCTGGTCCTATTCCTTCAACTTTGGGAAACTTGTCTTCGTTGACTTACCTCCATGTCTCCTCTAATCATTTAAGTGGTAGTCTCCCTGACAGTCTTGGGCAACTCTTGAACTTGGAAGAATTAGAATTTGATGATAATAACTTGACAGGGCATGTGTCTGAAAGAAATTTCGCCAAACTCTCGAAGCTGACTCTTCTTTCCATGGGATCTCCAGACTTGATCGTCGAATTTGATTCCCTTTGGGTTCCAACTTTTCAGCTTGAGCAAGTCTTTTTGTCATACTTGGCGGGTCCTAAACTTCCTGCATGGCTATATACCCAAACCTCTCTTCAGTTATTACAAATAACTAACTCAAGCCTTTCATTGGAATCCCAAGACAAATTTTGGGACTTTGTAGCCCAAGTGCCACGCTTATACTTAAATTACAACACAATCTGTGGGGATATTTATAATGTGTTACTAAACTCTACAGACATAAGGTTGATGTCAAATAAAATCAAAAGCAACCTCCCTCGATTGTCACCAAATGTTGTCTGGTTCAATGCATACAACTCCTCTTTCGAAGGATCCCTTTCTCCATTATTATGCCAAAATATGAGTGGGAGAAGCCAATTAATCTTTTTGGACGTGTCTCATAATTTTTTATCAGGTGAGCTAACAGATTGTTGGACGAATTGGAAATCGTTGGCTCTTGTTAGTGTTCAGAACAACAATCTAACAGGAAGAATGCCCATTTCTTTGGGCTTTTTGTTTGATCTTACTGTTTTGGATCTCAGCAAAAATAACTTAATTGGAGAGATACCTTCATCATTGAACAATTGCCAGAAGTTACAGGACCTTGATGTGGGAGAAAATAAATTATCAGGATATATACCAAATTGGATAGGACATAATAATGCAAGGGTTCTCCGATTAAGGTCCAATCAATTTTGTGGAACTATTCCCCAACAAATATGCCAATTAACTTCCCTCATAGTATTGGATTTTGCAGACAACAAAATATTTGGTTCAATACCCCCTTGCCTACATAATATGAAAACCATGGCCTCCCCTCGTTCTTCACAGCTTTCCAGCATTTGCTTTAGAGATCAAGGTGCTGTTTACGAATTAATTGACAATGCTATGGTGCATATAAAAGGCCAAGAATTGCTCTATGAACAAAACTTGATATTGATGCGTAGTATTGATCTATCGAGTAACAACTTATCTGGAATGATACCTCGAGGAATATTTAGCCTCTTTGAACTGCTTTCCTTGAACTTGTCCCATAATCAACTTGAAGGGAACATTCCAAAAGAGATTGGCAACTTGAAACAATTGGAGTCTCTTGATCTCTCAAGCAACCAGTTTTCTGGTGAAATTCCTCAAAGTATGGCTCAACTGTCTTTTTTGGAAGCTTTGGACCTTTCTTTCAACAATTTTTCTGGAAAGATCCCATCAGGAACTCAGCTTCAAGGGTTTGATCCACAAAGTTATATTGGGAATCCTGAACTGTGTGGGGAGCCACTTCCAAACAATTGTGCCGAGCATAAACCCGTTGAAGAAATTGTCAATCAAGATGATGATGAATTTCTGCCTTCATTCTACATGGGGTTGGGAGTTGGATTTGCCATAGCTTTTTGGGGAGTCTGTGGTGCCATTTTTTTCAACAGGAATTTTAGGCATTCTTACTTCAGATTTCTCTATCATATCAGAGACAAGCTTTATATCATGGTGGTCCTCAAGATGAATCTTTTCCATTGAAAACCTTAATGGTATCGTGGTGAGTGAACAAAAATTCTAGTTTATGTTATATTTGAGCCGCTTTAAATTCTGAACATACATTTAATATTATGCAGGCCACATCTTGTTATGCCCATCTTATAATAAGTCACTTCAAGTATTTATTTAGAAGAAGCATTTCAACGGAGTTAGGACGACCTGGGGTCAAGTTTTTATGGTATTGAAGACATTTTACAAGTGAAGTTTTTACTGTTATAGTTATTTGATTGTACCAAATTCGAATTCTTATAAAGTTTTCAACATTCACACAAATTTTAATACGAAAACTTGCAGTCAAAATGATTTTCATTATGACTAAAGCATGTGGGTGAATGAAACTTTTATTATATGTGAAATTTTGTTGGGGTTTGCTAACTAAACATGAGAGAGATACCCCACATTACTTAATAATACTTTAAATAAGATTATTTTTAATAAAAAAATACTTATATTTAGCAAAAAAGAACTTAAGATATAAGGTGATTTTTGTATTCATAATATTTGAATCTTCAATCATGGGGGCTGGAGGAACATAGAGTCCCTACCGATCCAACAAATCAGTATTAGTTTTGTTGAATCATTGGTCATTCGTACACTTGTTTCTGTTCTTATCTCAACAAAATAGTTAGTGGAAATCGTCGCATTTAGAATGCGTGTTTCTTTTTGGAGGATTCCCTTTTACCTTTATTCTTTTTGGTGGGGATCAATCCGTGAAGAAAATCCATGAAGTATATGCATCATTGAGCTTAGCCACTGTACCTGTTAGTTAACAGCCAACTTTGACTGTTGACTTAACTATTCACTGTATGAAATATGAATGAATCATTATTTATGTAGCTAATAATAATAATATGATACTTATAAAGCTTTATATATATATATATATATATAAAAATTTAACTGAATTTAGGATCAGTCTCCTATCCTATTAAAGTCAAAAACAATTTTAAAATTTAAAAAATACTTACAAGAGACTTATAAAATCGCTCGTTAAATGAGTCTCATAACACTAGAAAAATTAAATTTATATATTTATAAGATATAAATATATTATTTAATTTATTCTCTATGTCAAACAGCACTTATAAAGCTTATGATGAGATAATGGTTCTAGCGCCATCTCGAGTCTAATCAATGTTAAAGGTGAAAGCCTTTGGTGAATAATGCATGGACTTGAAATGGTACCAATCCACAAAATTGGCTTTTCTGAATATAAGAACCCAAGTTGGACTAAATAATAAAATCATAAAAATATCTTGTAGGAAAATTATCATAAACAAATGAATACAAATAAAGAGTCACTTAGAAAACATTAAAATCCTTCAAGAATTAAAACTAATATTTTTTATAATTAAAAAGTTTTGATGAATTGGGTTCCAAGAATTCATTAAGATTAATTACATTATATAGGCTTCATGGCTTCAAAAATAAGCCCACAAAGATACCTACAAATTATCCACTAATGATATTTTCACCTTGAAAGCAAGCTTATAATATATACTCTCAACTCATGAAATGAGGCCCGGTGTTCTTTCCAATTGGATCAATCTTCATTTCATTAATGACAATTTTTTTTGTGCTATTAATTGATATCCGATATTTTTTTAACCATATTATAAGGAATCCAACAATTGCCTCGTTTAATTTTGTTAGGGTTTAAGGCTATACAAGAAGCCTAGAGTCCACAAAGCCCGCACCAAATATACCCTATCCAACCAGATAAAAAGTGACCCAATATAAAATGGCCAATTTCAGGCCAGGCCATGCATCGGGTGGGGGTTGTTACCCAGTCCATTTGGCCTTACCCAATTAATTATTTTTGTATATATCAAAATTTGTAAATTATATTATTTTATATAGAACAAATATGATAGATACTGATGAATAAAGGATAATTTTATAAATACAAGTAGTCAAGTAGATAATTATATCCTTTAAAATTTATAACTAAATTGATTTATTTATTTATTTTAAACTGTGATAACCGTTATATATATATTTTAAATGCTTTATCTTTATCAATTTTGAGGAGATTGATGTAAAGTTACAATTGTAAACTACTTAGACTTTAATATTTTTTTATATGCTATGGATTTTAAAACTTTAATTACTATCTTTTTATTACCTTATTTTTAATAAATTATGTATATTATTTAATTCTTGAAAACATATGAATAGTATTATTTTATAAGTTCATAATTGTAGATTTTTTCACAATATGAGCAGGACATTACGACTTGGGCATACCCAGTCCGCATATGCCCAGCCTAAAATAGTTAGGGCTTTTATCGAGTATGGCTGGGTATCAGGCTGCAAAATGTAGCCTATGTATTTTTCGAGCAGGGCACCAGGCAAGGGGATTGTCCTGCCCAACCCTACCCATACACACCCCTATTAGGGTTCATAGTTACTTCTCCCATCATAAATGTCTTCTCTAAAATTTAAATTTAAGACCTAAAGGGATATAATGAGACTTTACATTACTATACAAACTCTATATTGATATTATATAAGCACAATTTATGATTAGCAAAATTACATATTTTTTGAGTTTCAACTGGCATGGGTGTTGGGGAAGCACAAATCTAGTTAACCCATAGGGGTATGTTTTGTATAATGGAAGTAGAAGTTTTCACTTCCCTTATTTGGCATAATATAAATTACTTATACTATCAATGTTTTTTAACATTTCAATTCCATAAAAAAGTAAAAAAAATGAGATGACAGAAGTTTAATTAAAATAATTTAAATTATTTTATCTCAAATTATAAAATTCTTAGATAATTTTAACTATTCCAAATTATAAAAATATATTCTATATTATTTTACCATAAGTTATTAAAATAAATATACATTAATTATATACTTATTTTTATCCTACTAAATAAATTTTTAAAATTTATTTATAATTTAATTTTACTTTTAATTATATTTCTATTAAAAACTCTTCCATCATCAAACGTGCCAATATTGTTGGTTTTATCCGTGCATAAGATTCTTACTATATTTTAATAAGAATATGAATATAATTTACTTAAAATTCTAGAAGTAAAGGATTGAAACGATAACCCAATCTGATATCATTCTCCAACAAAAAGCATATATATTTCCAAATTAACACCGAATCAAAACTGCAAGTACAATTATTTATCGATCTTGATATAAAAATAAAAATTATACATCCCTAACATTATTAGTACAACAGCGAACCAACCCTTGGCTGAATTAGCTACCGTTGGCTTGGGCCTTCGTAGTTTCCTTTGATTCCTCCATTCATTGGTGTTGGGTTTGTGCCGGGGTGATGTTTAGGAGGTGGTCCTTTGGTGGGGGGTGGTCTTCTAGATCCATCGCGACGTCTGATTTAAAAGAGAAAGAAGAGAGAATGAGAAAATTAAAGCTGGCTAGATTCTGATGAAGAAGGAGAGAGAACATCTCTGGGAAAGAAGAAGAAGACTAAATTAAAGTACTCACAGGATAGTCAAGAATTTTTCTGAGAATGGAATGAAGTTGAGGACTCGATTAAGATTTTCCGGCGAGAAATTTCCCAGTAGACGGCGAGACATGGTGATCACGATGAAGATGAACAGAGTTGTGTCTCAGATGATTTGCTCAGAAATATGCTCTTGTGGGGGAAGGATATTGATAATTTATAGAGTCAGTGATCAGATTAATTTAATGCAAAAATGCGAATAGTACCTTGTACTATGGAATGCATGGGTCCACGAAATACAATTATTTATCACTTTCAACTTGCTGGCATTCCATTCATGACTTAGGGATCGTTTGAATAGAATTTTAAAAATAAGTTTATAAAAAAATGTTGGATAGTCTATAAAAAAGAATTTTAAAGAATAATTTATAAAAAAAAATATTTTTAAATAAATAAGTATTTAAATAATTATTTTTAAAAATATTTTTATTATTGATAAATTACGAAAAAATGTATAAGTATTAAATAGAGTAAGAGATGACAGGAGAGAGGAGATAGAGTGTAAGAAAAAAGAAGAGAGAAAGTGTAAGAAAAAATAAAAGAAAGAAAAGAGATATGATATAAAAAAAAGTATAAAAGATAAGAGATAGTATAAGAAAAAATAGGAGTAATATAATAATTAATTAGTTCATAAATTCTTTTATTGTTCTATAAATTATTCTAATTAACTTATTTAAAATTTTAATTTTAAATTATAATTTGATTCAAAAATCTATTTAAATAAATATAATTATTTATTTTAAAAAAATTAAATTTAAATTTTATTTAAAATTTTTTATAAAATTATAATTTTTCATGTTCTAAACAGACACCAGTCTTAATTATTAGATGGCGATACTTTTCATGTCACTTCTGTCGTTTACTAAATAAAGTTACATCCATTCAAACTGTAAATCATATGTAATTAATAGTGCTCGTCACGTGAATTTTTTGAATAAATTAAAAAAAATAATTAATTAATTACAAATAATATAAAAAATTATTAATTTATATAGATTAAAGAAAAATATATAATATAAATTTATTTTGATAAATTTAATTTAATTATAATTAATTTATTTATTTAGTTTTTTAAATATATTTAAAAAATTAATTAATTTTTATATCAATAATTAAATTTTTTATATATATATTTTGTCATTAGTGGTCCCAAATGGGCACGGGGTAAGCTTCCGTAAGCTTTCTAGAGTAATGGAAAGATACACACAAAGATACCAACCTTTTTGTTTTTTTTATTACTTCTTCCGTTTTCATTTATAAAGCATTTTTTTAAACAATTTCATACATTATACTCTTTCTATATTTAATATAAAATTTATTTATAATATAAATTATATTTTATATTTAAGATATGAGGAGTAATATAAGATGTTATGGGAAAACAATAATTCATGAATAACTTAATTCTAAAAATACCCTTTATTAATTAAGTATGAGTTAATTTGGAGTTAGTGTGAAATGAATGGTATTTTTGAAAGTTACACTTCTGTTTGAAAAAAAAAAAGGTTTCTATAACTATATTTAACGACGTTTATTAGTTTTCACAATTTGCTCCAAAAACAATTTATAAAAAAAAATCTTAATGTATAAAATGATTTTTTTATTCATAATATTTTTCTGGTATAAAAATTGTTTGAAAGTAGTTAAGTTTACTTAAGATTTAAAGGTATGGTGAAGTCTCCCTTTTTCTTAGATAATACTAATATAGGATAAGGCGATCTATCTATTACTCTTAAATGTAAAATTGAGCACCCAAAGATTAAGATGTCTTCTTAAATATCACGATTGAAATTATAATAAAATAATATTCTATAAAAATTAAATATATTTTAAATAGTCATATATCCTACCTCTTCTCCAGTTAAATGAACGTGTGTGTGGGTTAGAGGAAATAGAGTACCTATCCATCCAACTAATCATTATTAGTTTTGTTGAATAATTGTTCATTCGTATACTTGTCGCTGTTCTTTTCTCGACACAATAGTTAGTGGAAATTTTCGCATTTGGAATGTGTGTTTCTTTTTGGAGGATTCCCTTTTTCACCTTTAATCTTTTTGGTGGGATGAATCCGTGAAGAAAATCCCTGACGTACATGCATCATTGAGCTTACCCACTGTACCTGTTACTTTCGTTCTTTTCTTCTTTCACCTTTTCTTTTCTTTTCTTCTTCTTCAAAGAAAAAAAAAAATCATTTTCTTTCTTCGCAATGATTTGAGATTTTCTTGATATTTGGCATCGTCTCTTCTAAACAAAAGCTCTACAAGATTTTGACTCAAATGATTTTTTTAACTCTTTTTATCTCATTTTTTAATATAATTATTTAACTAAATTAAATTCATGTATTATCGAGTTTAAATAGATATAACTTTTTTAAAAGTATTTTTAAAATTCTTATAAACTTAAATTTAATATTTTATTAAGTAGTTAAAATCTTTTCTACTTAGTTTTTTTATCTCTTGTTTTATTAATTAGTAAGTCCTGAAGATTAATATCTACCCCGTTACTTCTGGTGATTCGTTAAATATGTCAAATTTTTGGGTTAACTGATTAAACCAAAAGAGGTAGGTAGGTAGGTGGGTGGGGGACTTCTGTGGAAATTGATTAACCGCGTGCCGATGACCTCCATATTGAATATAAGACTTTGATTTAGTCTTTAAAGAATAACACTGCCCTATTAATTAACAGCCGACTTTGACCGTTGACTTAACTAGTCACTGTATGAAATATTAATCAATCATTATTTATGTAGCTAATAATAATAATAATGCATGGAATTGAAATAATGCAAATCCACAAAATTTGTTTTTCTGAATATAAGAACCCAAGTTGGACTTAATAGTAAGATCATAAAAATATCTTGTAGGAAATTTATCATAAACAAATTAATAAAATAAAGAGTCACTTAGGAAACATTAAAATTCTTAAAGAATTAAAAATAATATTTTTTATAATTAAAAAGTTTTGATGAATTGGTTTTCAAGAACTGATTAAGATTACTTACATTGAAAGCAAGCTTCGAATATACACTCTCAACTCATGAAATGAGGCCCGGTGTTCTTTCCAATGGGATCAATCTCCATTTCATTATATAAGGACAATTTTATTTGGTGCTATTAATTGGTATCCTCTGTTCTTTTTTAAATCCTATTACAAGCAATCTAAACAATCTACTAATCCAATTTTGGTAGATTTTGTGGCTATCTCTTATGGTATAAATGTATTTTCTATAACTTAAATTTAAAATATAAAAGAATCTAACAGGACTTTATACTGTTGGATCAACTATGAATTGGTATTATATAAGCACAATTTATGATTAGCAAAATTACGTATTTATTTGAATTTCAATTGGAATGGGTGTTGGGGAAGCACAAATCTAGTTAACCCATAGGATATGTTTGGTATAATGGAAGTGGAAGGGGGGAAATGGAATCTTCTACTCCTCTTGTTTGGTATAATGAAGCCATTTCTACTTTTAAAATTTTAGATCATTTTAATTCCATCAAAAAAGCTAAAAAAATGAGATGATGGAAGTTGAAATAAAATTTTTTAAATCATTTTACCCTAAATTATAAAATTTATAGACAAATTTAACTATTCTCAAGTTATAAAAAATATTTTAGATCATTTTATCTTAAATTATTAAAAAAATTATATAAATTCTAAACTTATTTTCATCCTACTAAAAAAAATTTTAAAACTTGTTTATAATATAATTACACTTTTACTTCTATTTATATTTATACTTCTATAAAAAATTCTCCCATCATCAAATGGGTCGAGATTGTTGATTTTATGCATGTATAAGATACTTACTATATTTGAATAAGAATATGAATATAATTCACTTAAATTCTAGAAGTGAAGGATTGAAACAATAACCCAATCCGATCTCAGTCTCGAACAAAAAGCACATAATATATATATATATATATATATATATATATATATATATATATATATTTCCAAATTAACACCGAATCAAAACTGCGAGTACAATTATTTATCGATCTTGATATAAAAATAAAAATTATGCATCCCTAACACTATTAGTACAACAGTGAGCCAACCCTTGGCTGAATTAGCTACCGTTGGCTTGGGCCTTCGTAGTTTGCTTTGATTCCTCCATTCATTGGTGTTGAGTTTGTGGCGGAGTGATGTTGAGGAGGTGGTCCTTTGGTGGGGGGTGGTCTTCTAGATCCATCGCGACGTCTGATTTAAAAGAGAAATAAGAGAGAATGAGAAAATTAAAGCTGGCTAGATTCTGATGAAGAAGGAGAGAGAACATCTCTGGGAAAGAAGAAGAAGAAGAAGATTAAATTAAAGTACTCACAGGATAATCAAGGATTGTTCTGAGAATGGAATGAAGTTGAGGACGTTGAGGACTCGATTAAGATTTTCCGGCGAGAAATTTCCCAGTAGACGGCGAGACATGGTGACCACGATGAAGATGAACAGAGTTGTGTCTCAGATGATTTGCTGACAAATATGCTCTTGTGAGGGAAGCAGAATGATAATTTATAGAGCCAGTGATCAAATTAATTTAATGCAAAAATGCGAATGGTACCTTGTCCTATGGCATGCATGGGTCCACGAAATATAATTATCTATCACTTTCCAACTTGCTCAGCTCTCTCTCTCTCTCTCTAATCTCTATATAATCAAATCATGAGTATTATAATTACGAGTCTTCGTTGACTTTTGTGCCTTTAGGTGGCATTCAATTCATGACCTAGTCTTAATTATTAGATGGCGATGCTTTGTGTCATTTATGCCGTTTACTAAATAAAGTCTTTATTCGCAACATCCATTAAAACTGTAAATAATATTGGCTTTGACTATTATATTGGCTTAAGCAATTACTATTATGGTTCTTTTTACGAGGAAGTTCTAACATATTAAATTAAAAAAATTAAACTCCGCTAATAACTTTTAATTTTATTTATATTTAATATATATTGAGAAATTTGAGAATATAACCGTCTACATAACAATAACTTAAAGATAAAAGGAATATTTATATTTTTTAAACTATAAATATAAGGTGAAGTTTGACTAGTCTGATCATTTAATGAGTTTTTTTTTTAAATTTTATCTGTAATTAATCATAAGTCTCATATGTCTATTTTTTTATTTATTTTTTCTCTTATATTTTTCAACTCATTCTCTCTCACACTCATCATCCCAATAAATAAAGACATTTTAAAAAAATAAATTATATTTTGTAATATTTATTAATTTTAATTAATTTTTTAAACTTTATAATTTAGTCATGTTTACATTATATTTTGAATATGAGAGTATATTTTTTCTAAGAATGTACTATAAAGTTGATATTCTTGCTTTTTGGGCATTTTATTTTGATCTGTTATATGAGAATTATTGGTTGGTTGAGAAAACACTGACATGAAAGCTTGTTACGTGGTGGCGTGTCGCATTCAATAGCAAAGAGAAGAGGTTGGTAGGAGTTGGTGAAACGGAGACACAGCATTAGCTCAGCATTCAAGAAACCTGGCGAGTCCTCATAACTCGGTTCCTGTGTCATTAATTTTGAGTTTCCTCATTGCGGCAGACAACTCTTTGAGAGGATTATTTCTTCATTTTCCATCATGATATGTGTAAATATTAATGACCACAGTTGATTAAAGTGGTATGCGATCACATCTCAATAAAAAGAATAATATAAATTTAAATATAAAAAAATATACTTATTAAAAAAAGTAAAAACTATTTATATTCTAAACTTAAAAAAGAATTATACCTTTAATTAAATCAAAATATATTATATGAACAGAGTTCGCACAAGGCAAAAAAACCTAAACCAGAAATTTCTAGAAAATAAAATATCGGTCACTTCCTTCCCTTATTAAATTGCACGTAGCTATATAGATGCCAACTAAAAACATGGATCCATCTCTCCTCCATGTCAATTTTACTTCACTTGAAGTTCTCAATTAGCCTTTCTAATAATTATTTTAACTCTGAAATCTTTCCCAACTGGTTGTTCAATCTTCGTGATGTTACTTCTGTCAACCTGAGCTATAATTATTTTCAAGGCCAATTGCCAAAGAGACTATTAAATCTTCAAAATTTAAAAAGCTTGGATTTGCATTACAATAATCTGAGTGTGGACCAATTCCAGATTGGTTAGGCCAACTTGAACATCTTCAAGTTCTTGATGTTAGTGACAATTTACTTTTTGATCCTATTCCTCCTGCGTTGGGAAATCTGTCTCCCTTGATTACCTTGAATCTCAATTCAAATAACTTAAATGGTAGTCTTCAAGAAAGCCTTGGACAGCTCTTGAATTTGTAGATGTTCACTTTTTCCTGGGAAGAAAATTAGGGAGGACAAAATATTAGGAGAGAAATCCTCAAAAATAGTAAATCTTTTTATCATTTTAAAAAATTTTCTTTCATAGTATTCTTTTCTACTTAATTTTTTCTCATTTTTCTCTCCATCTAAACATAGTTTTTTATGATAATCACTTGATTGGGTATGTGTCTGAGAGGAATTTTGTCAAACTCTCAAATTTGAAAATGCTTGGCATGGATATACGCATGGTGGGTTCTAAGTTTCCTGAATGGATATATACACAAAAGTCTATTAGTGTACAAGTATTTCATTTTAATCTCAAGATAGGTTATGGGATTTCGCAACACAGTTGAAATCCATATGCTTACAAAATAACACGATCGGTTGGGACATGTCTTAAATTTGAAATCTAATAAATTCCGAGGCAATCTCCCTCGTTTATGACGAAATTGATGTCGTCACATTCCATGTAAGAAATAACTCTTTTGAAGGATCTATTTCTTCCTTGTTGTGTCAAAAGATTAATGGCGGAAGCAATTTAAGGAATGTGGACTTACCTAATAATCTATTATCTGGAGGGCTTACAGATTGCTGGATTCACTGAAAATCCTTCGTTATTACTATAAAAATTAATTAATTAATTTAAATAAATTAATAAATATATAATATAAATTTATCTTGAGTGTTAGATTTGATTATAATTAATTATTTTATTTGACTTATTTAATTTACTAAAAAAAATTAAATAGCTCTTATATTAATAATTTAAATAAATGTTTGGCTTGGTGCCAATAATGTAACTGGTGATATTCTCCTAAAACAACTTTACATCCGATGTCACCTTAGAATTACTTTAAAAATTAAATGAAGTAATACGTATAGTACAACATCAAGTCGTTATATTTAAGGATCCAAAAATAAAATTAAATTATTAAGTAATTAAATACAATGCAATTTAAGTTAGAAAATGGGGTTTGATTTGAAATGCTAAGAATTAAAATGAATTTAAATAAAATAATTTTGATTTTTTATAAAATAGATAACGAATAGAAAATGGACTAATGCACAAGTAATCAATCATGATAAAAGCAACTTTTCAATTCAATAGCATAGGTAATTATAGCTTCAACATATATGCGAATTAAAAATAATGAATAAAAAATTATAATTAAAATTTTAATCCATCAACTAAGTCACCTCGAATTGTTAGGATTAAGGATATTAGAAGTCAATATTTAAAAATAACTCAAATATTCAAAATAGAAAGAATCTGACAAAATGATCTAATAATCTAAATCACCTTAAAAAATAACTAAATATTTATAATAATCCCAATATAAAGTTTGACATAAATTAAAATAAATAAAATTAAAATTAATTAAAGAATAATATCAAATTCTAAATAAAAATTTAATTACAATTAATAATTCTCAATAAATATTAATAAATTATTATAAAACTTTCTAAACAATTATAAAATTATCCTAAAATTTAAGAATGATAATATAATTAATAGATAAAAATTAAAATAATTTAACTTCTTCTTTAAGAGTCATGTCTTTGCCATGGAATTGGAAGGTTAGAAGAAGTAACCACGAACTACGTACCATCAAGCAGCCACCATCACTGCGGTCATTGTACCGTCACTGTTTACGTGCTGGGCTGACGCTGTTGTTCTGTTCTGTGTGCATGCCGTCGCTGGTTCTATGCGTCGTTCACTCCCGCTGCTGGGCTTCGTATCCGTCACCGCGTGTCTCTCTGCTGCTGTGTGGATGATGATCGGTGACTGACGGCTGAGTGGCTGAGACGTGGCGTGGGTGAACGGCTGGAGAGGGAAGGTGGAGGATAGGCGTGGGGTTGATGATGGTGATGGAACGTGGAGTGGAGGCGGAAGGTATCTGGAGGTGAGAAGGATGTGGAAGCCGCAAGATGGAGCAGGTGATGGCGTGAGGTGTCGCGGCACCGTGCTCTCCTCATTCCTCTCCCTGTGCACGCCTGTTTGAAAGGTGAAGAGTGAAATTAAATAGTTGGGCTAAAAGGCAAATTTTGGCCATAGGTCTTTTAATATAGTTTTTAAATTTATAGTTTTTTTTGTTATTTGTAAATTTCAATTTATCTTAATTACCTAAAATACAAAATTATAATAATATAATATTTTTTATTCTAAAAATAATTATTTTAAAAAATCATAAAAATATAATAATTATTTACCTACTAAATATTAATTTAATTTAAGTTATATTAATTCAATTAATACATAAATAATATAATTATCAATTAAAATAATATAAATAAAGATATAAAAATATAAGTTTATCATCCCTTATCAATTCAGTTTCTTGTCTGATCTTAAGATTTTAATTTGCATCTCAATAATAATAACTTCTTGCTTTATATATATATATATATATATAAAACAAACTCTGAGGTTCAATACCTAGTTGTCTACATAATGTAACAGCCATGAGACAAGCTGCTTCAAGTAATATGGTTTCCACCTTTTGCGGTAGAATATTTATATGGTGACAATGTTGTGTTGCATATAAAACGCCTTGAACTAATCTATGAAGAAAATGTGAAGTACTAATTGCTTGCTGTAATGGTATGTCCGGAAGAATACCTCCAGAAATATTTAGTCTCAGTGGGTTACATTCTTTGAACGTGTCCCATAATCAATTTGAGTCGGAAGAGATCGGCAACTTGAAAAAATTAGAATCTCTTACTCTCGGTCGCAAACAATCGATTTTTGGGAATTAGAGTCTCAAGTTTGGCTCAATTGTCTTTCCTACGAGCCTTGAAGCTTTCCTTCAACAATTTCTCTGGAATGATGCCGTCAAGGACTCAACTTCAAGGGTTTGATGCACAAAGCTGTAGCAATGAAGATTTAGAACCCAATGGATTTGCTATTTGCCATTTTTTTCAACAAGAATTTAAGGCATTTTTACTTTAGATTCCTCAATCACATCAGAGACAAAGTTTATGTCATAGTGATCCTCAGGATGAACAATTTCTATTGAAGACCTAGTTGGCATTGTGGTGAGTGAAACAAACTTGTGGTTTTTAAGTTTTGATCAAGTCTTTTTTTAATGTTACATATTTCCTTTTCTTACAATATTCTATAACTATATATATATATATATATCTTCTATTCGAATCACAGATATTTACACTACAAAATAACTATGAAAATAGGACATGCTTTGGATTCTAGAAATTTAATATTTTGGAGATGTAATATCCTTGTACTTATTTTAAATATGTATTATGCTGGTTCTTTCTATGCATGTTTCAGTAAGTCTCCTCATCCAGGCTTCTAGACCGAACATTGTTAGTTTGTTGCCTCTGTTTGTTGAGTAAAATTGGTAATTTTGCTCTATTAGCATGCGTTGGGTTTGGCTTCTGAACACCGTTCTCAGTCATGAGCCCATGCAAATATATCAAAATTTTTATTTTATGTTGAATTGAATTTGACATGTTTTTTGAAAAAACGAAAATAGAGCAAAAGGCACGTACAGTAGTTGCTAGTGCAACTTTTTTTTTCCTTTTTTTCTTTTTATAAACAGTTTCTGCAAAATGTTACTGCAAGCTTGGAGATTACAACTATTTATATATAGAGGATACTGATAAACAATAAATTAATTAATGCAAGTTGGGATAATTTTATAATACGACTATTATTTGGTGCAGATACAATTTGTTCATGAAGTACCGAACATGATGCTCGAAACACTTTTAGACAGAAGCTTGACAATATTTTTGTTTCTGTCAAAACTTATATTAGCTTGAAATACCTAAGCAAACCAAGGAATACATATACGTCATATATAGAAAATTAATTTCCGTCAACAGAAAGAAAAATATTATGAGAGAGTTTAGTGTATTTTTAAAATAAGAAAAAAATATCAGTTATTTATTACGCAAATATTACTAGAAGTAAATATAATTTACGTAGTTTTCTTTTACTCTTCTACTGTGGAGACAATCCAAATTATACGTACATATATATATATAGAGAGAGAGAGAGAGAGAGAAGGGATGAAGAAGAAGAGATTTAAGGTAGATGGAACGTTGCCCAATTTATGAAGGGATCTTTGGAATAGATATTTGTGATTACTAATTCACTTAAAAAGGTTATTAAGACGAAAAAATATAAATAGTATTTGAATAATTGGCTTTTTTAAATAAAAATTATATATAATTCACTAAACTGTACAAACAAAATATAACCAAATTTCTTTTATCACGTTTCTTATTATCACCTTTCAAAATAGACATTTGAGGTCACTAATCCATGTAAAATGGTTACTAAGACAAAAAATATAAATAATATTTGAATAATTAGTTTTCTAAATACATATTGTATATAATTCCCTAAACCGTATAAAAATATAGAACTAAATTTTTTTCATCATCTTCTTTCTTCTTCATCCCTAACCCTACATTTGGATAGAAAGAAAATTATGGAAAAAAACTCTAAAAAATAATAATTTCTTTTACTAGTTTACGAGAATTCTCTAGTATATATTTTCCCCTCCCTTTTCCTTTTCCTTGCTCTCAATCTATTTAATTTATTGTGCTTTTTTTTAAAAATAATTATGCATACAAAATTTTAAATAATGACATGTGAAAAGGTAGATGTGACGCTGCCCTATTCATGAAAGGATCTTCAAAATAGATATTTTTGAATAATTATTTTTTCAAATAAATATTAGATAAAATTCACTAAACTATGCAAAAATAAAAAAAACGAAAAAAAATATTTTACTAGTTTAGGAAAATTCCCTCCTATATAATTTTCTCTCCCTTTTCCTTTTCCTTGTTCTCGATTTCTTCAATTTATTGTCTTTTTAAAAAAATAATTATACATATAAAATTTTAAATAATAACATGTAAAAGGGTAGATGTGATGTTGCCTGAAGGGATATTTAAAATAGAGATATTTGTGGTAACCAATCCATGTAAAATTGTTATTAAGACAAAAAATAAAATAATATTTGAATAATTGGTTTTTTAAATACCTATTGTATATAATTCATTAAACCGTACAAAAATATATAATTAAATTTCTTTCATCATCTTCTTCATCATCCCTAACCTTATGTTTGGATAAGAAAAAAATTATAGAGAAAAACTCTAAAAAATAATAATTTTTTTATTATTTTAAAAAAAATTTATTCCTAATTTTTTTCTTTGATATATTTTCTCTCACTTTTTTGCTCTCAATCTCTTTAATTTATTGTGTTTTTTTAAAAAATAATTATACAGATGAAATTTTAAATAATGAGATGTAAAAAGGTAGATGTGACGTTGCCCAATTTATGAAGGGATCTTCAAAATAGACATTTGTGGTCACTAATCCATATAAAATGGTTATTAAGACAAAACGTACAAATAATATTTGAATAATTGGTTTTTTAAATAAATATTGGATATAGGATCCGTTTGAATATGATTTTAAAAATGGGTTTATGAAAAAAAAAATTTGAACAACTTATAAAAATAGGCTTTTTGAGAAGAGTTTATGAAAAAAAAATAGTTTTGAATAAATGAGTATTTTGATAGTTATTTACAGAAGTACTTTTATTATTAATAAATTATAAAAAAGAGTATGAATATTAAATGAGGAGGGATGAGATATAAGAGGAGAGATGATAGAAGGTGTAAGAAAAGAAAGGAGAAAATGTATAAGAAAAAGTATGAGAGAGAAGAGAAGGTGTAAGAAAAATTAGGGGTAATATAATAATTAGTTAGTTTATAAACTCTTTTATTGTTCCATAATTAACTCTGATCAACTTATCTGAAACCTTGATTTTAAACCATGATTTAGTTCAAAAAATTATTTGAATAAATATAACTATTTATTTTAAAATTTTTTAAAATCTAGATATTGTGTATTTCTAAATACACACATAATTAACTAAACTGTACAAAAAGAAGACAGAACTAAATTTCTTTCATCATCATCCTCTTTACCCTAACCCTATATTTGGATCAAAAGAAAATTAAGGAAAAAAGTTAAAAAAATAATTATTTTACTAGTTTTAGAAAATTCCCCCCTACTATTCTCTTCTATATATTTTTCCTTCACGTTTTCTTTTCGTTGTTCTCAATTTCTTTAATTTATTGTGCTTTTTTAAAAAATAATTATACATATAAAATTTTAAATAATGACATGTAAAAAGGTAGATGTGACGCTCCATTTCATGGATATTCAAAATAAATACTTTTGGTAACTAATCCCTATTAAATAGTTATTAAAATAAAAAATACAAAAAATATTTGAATAATAGATTTTTTAAATATATATTGTAAATAATTCATTAAACCGTACAAAAAGATAGAACTGAATTTCTTTCATCATCTTTCTCTTTATCTCTAACACTATGTTTAGATAGGAAGAAAATTAGGAAAAAAAATAAAACAAAATTTATTTTGCTAAGTTAGGAAAATTCCCTCCCTACTATATATTTTTCTCTCACTTTTCCTTTTCCTTATTCTCAAATTCTTTAATTTATTGTGCTTTTTAAAAAAATAATTATACATACAAAACTTTAAATAATGACATGTAAAAAGGTAGACATGAAGTTGCCCTTGAGAGATATTCAAAATAAAGACATTTGTGGCCACTAATCTATGTAAAATGGTTATTAAGACAAAACATACAAATAATATTTGAATAATTAGTTTTTCAAATAAATGTTAGATATAATTCACTAAACTGTACAACATGACATCACTAAAATTCTTTCATCATCTTTCTCTTTATCCTTAACCCTATGTTTAGATAGAAAGAGAATTAGAGAAAAAAACAAAAAATAATAATTTCTTTTACTAGTTTACTAAAATTTCCTGCCTACTATTTTCTTCTATCTATTTTTCTTTTAATTTTCGTTTTCCTCATTCTCAATTTATTTAATTTATTGTGCTTTTTAAAAAATAATTATACATATAAAATTTTAAATAATGACATATGAAAAGGTCACTAATCCACGTAAAATGATTACTAAAACAAAAAATACAAATAATATTTGAATAATGGGTTTTTTAAAAACATATTGTATATAATTCTCTAGACCGTACAAAAAGATATAATTGAATTCTTTTATCATCTTCCTCCTCATCCCTAACTCTATGTTTGGATAAAAAAAATTATGGAGGAAAAATTGAAGAAATAATAATTTCTTTTACTAGTTTAGGAGAATTCTCTCCTATATATTTTCCCCTCACTTTTCCTTTTCCTCACTCCAACCTCTTTAATTTAATGTGCTTTTTTTAAAAAAATAATTATACCGATAAGATTTTAAATAATGATATGTAAAATGGTAGATGTGACGCTACCCCATTTATGAAGGGATCTTCAAAATAGACAATTTTGAATAATTAATTTTTTAAATAAATATTGGATATAATTCCCTAAACTGTACAAACAGATATAACCAAATTTCTTTTATCACCTTCCTTACTATCACTAACCTATAATTAGATAGGAAGAAAATTATAGAGGAAAACTCTAAAATAAGTAATAATTTCTTTTATTATTTTAGAAAAATTCTCTCCGCAGTATTCCCTCCCATATATTTTTCCTCACTTTTGCTTTTCCTCAGTCAATCTCTATAATCTATCGTGGTTTTTTAAAATATAATTATATAGTTGAAATTTTAAATAATGACATATAAAAATATAGATGTAACGCTGCCCCATTTATGAAGGTGTCTTCAAAATCGATATTTGTGGTCAATAATCCTTGTAAAATAGTTATTAAGACAAAACAAACAAATAATATTTGAATAATTGGTTTTTCAAATAAATATTGGATATAATTCACTAAACTGTACAAAAGGTAAATTTTTTAAAAAATAATTATACATATAAAATTTTAAATAATGACATATGAAAAGGTAAATGTGATGCTGCCCTTAAAGATATTTAAAATAGATATTTTGAGGTCACTAATACAAGTAAAATGATTACTAAGAAAAAAAATACAAAAAATATTTGAATAATTGTTTTTTTAAAAATATATTGTATATAATTCTCTAAACCGCACAAAAGATAAAATTGAACTCTTTTCATCATCTTCCTCCTCATCCCTAACCCTATATTTTGATAGAAAGAAAATTATGAAGGAAAAACCGAAGAAATAATAATTTCTTTTACTAGTTTAGGAGAATTCTCTTCCTAGTATTTTCTCCCATATATTTTTCTCTCACTTTTCCTTTTCCTCGCCCCAATCTCTTTAATTTAATTTTATTTTAAAAAATAATTATACAGTTAAGATTTTAAATAATGATATGTAAAATAATAGATGTGAAATTACCCCTTATCACTTTCCTTATTATCACTAACCTATAATTAGATAGGAAGAAAATTATAGAGGAAAACTTAAATAAATAATAATTTCTTTTATTATTTTAGAAAAATTCTCTCCGCAGTTTTTCCTCCCATATATTTTTTTTCACTTTTCCTTTTTCTCATTCTCAATCTCTCTAATTTATTGTGCTTTTTTAAAATATAATTATATAGTTAAAATTTTAAATAATGACATATAAAAAAATAGATTTAATGCTGCCCCATTTATGAAGGTATCTTCAAAATCGACATTTGTGGTCACTAATCCATGTAAAATGGTTATTAAGACAAAACAAACAAATAATATTTGAATAATTGATTTTTCAAATAAATATTGGATATAATTCACTAAACTGTACAAAAAGAAGACAAAACTAAATTTATTTCATCATCTTCCTCTTTATCCTTAACCCTATATTTGGATAGGAAGAAAATTAGGGAGAAAAAAAAAATTCTTTTACTAGTTTTGAAAAATTCACACTCTACTATTCTCTCCTATATATTTTTCCTCACTTTTTCTTTTGGTTGTTCTCAATTTCTTTAATTTATTGTACTTTTTTAAAAAATAATTATACATATCAAATTTTAAATAATGACATGTAAAAGGGTAGATGTGACGCTCCCCTTAAGGGATATTAAACACATACATTTGTGGTTACTAATCCATATAAAATAGTTATTAAGACAACAAATACAAATAATATTTGAATAATGGTTTTTTTTAAATACATATTGTAAATAATTCATTAATCTATACAAAAAGATATAACTGAATTTATTTCATCATTTTCCTCTTTATCTCTAACCCTATGTTTTGGATGGGAAGAAAATTAGGGAGGAAAAAAAATAATTTTTTTTACTAGTTTAGGAAAATTCCCCCTATATATTTTCCCCTCACTTTTGCTTTTCCTTGTTCTCAATTTCTTTAATTTATTGTGTTTTTTAAAAAAATAATTATACATGTCAAATTTTAAATAGTGACATGTAAAAAGGTAGATGTGAAGCTGTCCTTAAGGGATATTTAAAATAGAGACATTTGTGTCACTAATCCATATAAAATGGTTATTAAGACAAAACATACAAATAATATTTGAATAATTAGTTTTTTAAATACAAATTGTATATAATTTATTAAACCATATAAAAAGATAGAACTGAATTTCTTTTATCATCTTTCTCCTTATCCCTAACCCTATGTTTGGATAGAAAGAAAATTGGGAAAGAAAACTCCAAAAAAATAATAATTTTTTTACAATTTTAGAAAAACTCCTCCCTATTATTCCCTCCCATATATTTGTTCCATCACTTTTCCTTTTCCTCTCCCTCAATCTCTTTAATTTATTGTGCTTTTTTAAAAAATAATTATGTAAATAAAAGTTTAAATAATGATATTTGAAAATGTAAATGTGACACTCCCCCATTTATGAAGGGATTTTTAAAATGGACATTTATGGTCACTAATTCCCCTAAAATGGTTATTACGACAAAATATATAAATAATATTTGAATAATTGGCTTTTTTTTATAAATATCGGATACAATTCATTAAACTGTACAAAAAGACATAACCAAATTTCTTTCATCACCTTCCTCTTTATCCCTAACCCTATGTTTGGATACGAAAAAAATTAGAGAGGAAAACTCTAAAAAAAAAATATTTTTTTACTATTTTAAAAAAAATTCTTCCTAGTATTCCCTCTCATATATTTTTTTCCTCACTTTTCCTTTTCCTCATTCTCCATCTCTTTAATTTACTATATTTTGTTAAAAATAATTATATGGATGAAATTTTAAATAATGACATGTAAAAATGTAGATGTGATGCTGCCCCATTTATAAAGGGATATTCAAAATAACATTTGTGGTCACTAATTCTCATAAAAAGGTTATTAAAGCAAAACATATAAATAATATTTGAATAATTAACTTTTTTAATAAATATTGGATATAATTCACCATACTATACAAAAAGATAAAACCAAATTTCTTTCATCACCTTCCTCCTTATCCCTAACCCTATGTTTGGATAAGAAGAAAATTAGAGAGAAAAGCTCTAAAAAATAATAATTTTTTTTATTATGTGAGGACAAGTTTCTCCCAGATATTTCTTCCTCACGTTTCCTCTTCCTCATTCTCAATCTCTTTCATTTACTGCATTTTTTAAAACATAATTATACAAATAAAATTTTAAATAGTGACATGTAAAAAAAAATTAGGTTAAGAGGTTTACATAGAAATTTAACGTCCCTTAGTGGAGGGTGCTAAATGAACTTATAAATATCTTAGGGCGCTAAAATTAGTTTAAGATGTTAGGACACTGTTCGCCTTATTTATATTATCTAATAGCTCTATAAATTTTGTAGGATTAAATAATTAATTTTATTTGATAACAAATGATTAATTTTCAAATATATCATAGGATCATTTAAATTTAAAATAAGTGGATGACTTTCCAAAGTTGAATTGGTTTGTAGAGGACAAAGCAAATTTACCTGACCCATCAAATATGGACTATTTGATAGCCTTGCTCATGAGAATGTATTCATGGCTCAATTGTTTGTGGATTTGACTTCTCTTCACTACTTTTTCAATCCACTTCCCATCTTAACACTTCAACCTTTGAATTAAAATTCTAATTGGGTAGGATTTAACATTTTATAAAATTATTATTAAAATATAAAATTATGAAAATAAATAAATTTAAATTGTGAAAACTTAATTTAAATAGTCTAGAACTATAGTTAAGAGAAAAAAATAAAAAAAATCTATGAAAATAAATCATTTTAAATTGTAAAAACTTAATCTAAATAGTCTAGAACTATAATTAAGAGAAAAATAAAAAAAATATTTTGTAGAATGTTAAATCTTACACATTCAAAATTTTGACCCAAAGGTTGAGATATTGAGATGGGAAGTGGAGAGTGAAGAGAAAAGGTAGTGGAGAGAAGCCAAATCCCAAATTTGTATGGCTATCTTATATTTGTTTTGATATTTCATGCATGATAATTAATTTGTTTATCTTTATGATAAAACCATGGCATGAGTAGGCTAAAGTTCATTCATGGAAACGGTTAATGTGATGTCATAACTCAATTAATCCTCATCTAATGTTTTTCCAACATGACTATTTAATCGTCAAATATTAGGAAAAGCTCATATAGTTTAAGTAGTTTTTATATTTTTCGCATCTTAGCCTAACATGAATTTTAAAAAATTGATGAAGAGTTATAGATCAAGGTCATTCAT
Source organism: Leucaena leucocephala (assembly GCA_037074615.1). Taxonomy (NCBI): domain Eukaryota; kingdom Viridiplantae; phylum Streptophyta; class Magnoliopsida; order Fabales; family Fabaceae; genus Leucaena; species Leucaena leucocephala. The sequence goes on along the minus strand of CM073543.1, from coordinate 5,644,860 downwards.
ATGTTTTTAATTTTGTTCAAATTAAATATGACAACTGGAATTATAATTTATCAATGAAATTCATTAAGACAAAAATATAAAATTCGAATATATTGGAATCTTTTTTCCATCAAGGGAAAAATATCTCTGTGAGACTTTTCAACATGTGGATTTTTTTGGGTAAAAACAAATTAAATTTGCGGTCTATTTAATTTGAAATCAACCATCCAATGAAGAATTATTTCGTGGAGCACAATGACTGAAGAAAAGATAAATGGACAATAGCCAAACACAAACTGCTAATATCTTATACGTTTTTCTAATTATACATACATGTTGGAAAAACAATTCACGAGAACCGTATCTTAAATTTTACTAATTACATTATCTTTAGGCCACACCTATGTCATGAAGATAAACACAGTAATTGAAATACTCTTTTAGACCTTAATATAGGACATAATTATATAGTTAATCTTAATTTTAAATATAAGATATATTTAATATATTTATTCACTTTTTTTTAAATTATCTCTATTAATACTCCTAAATAATAATAAAATAAAATAGGGAAAAAGATAATTAGGATATTTTAGGAAAAAAATCATTTTAATTAATTTAAATAAATTTTTTAATATAATTAAATTAATTAAATATGTCTAAGTTAGAGGAGTAGAATGTATCAAAGACACAATTTAGACGTAGAAATGGACTGGTCTTCATCCATTGTTTTCTTCAACTCTACAACGCAGGTCTCATACTCCACCCTATTGCCCGGGCATGAGGGAAGAAAGACCAGTTATGTCACGGATAGAGGATGAAATGGTTTAGAAGCGCGTATTCTTAATTTGTTTTTTCCTACACGGCAATTTGACCGAAACAACATTGTCACGTTCAATTAGAAGTGACTATCTCAAATATATTTTTTATATTTATTCGAACTTAAACTTGAGACGTTGTACTTAAATATTTTAACCTGCTTATGATCAAGGCTTGTTGGTCTATTCTTATATTGTCAGAACAAAAGGATCTAAGAAACACGAGTGAAAGTCCGCTGCTATGACTAATATGTCTCTCATTGTATCTCTTGCTTCGTTCTTATTTTTATTAATTTTTACTTGGAGTATGAAAACTGTGATACTATTCATATAATTATAACATAGCTAGATGTTAAGAAGTCTACAGGACATATATCTACTGTTTTTTTCTTTTTTGAGAAAGCATTATTGATTATGCAGTTTTTTTCCAGATAATAGAAACAAAGTTACTCCCCCGGTCTTTAATATAAGACATATTTAACTAATTTGATTAAATTAAAGGAGTTAGTTAAATTAGTTAATAAGGATTATTTTTTCTAAAACATCTTAATTATTTTCCTTAACTCATTTCTCCCTCTCTTACTTAATTATTATTGAAGGGGTATGAATAGCGTTAATTTAAAAAAAATTGATAAATACAGAAAATATATATTATATTTATGACTAAAATCAACTTCCCAATTAGGTTGGATCGGAAGAGTATTTTCAATTTAAATTGAAGGTATGTATCAAAGAAAAAGAGTATTTGGTGAACAAAAATACATGGGAAGAAAATAAGGAGAAAAAATCTGGCATGTAGCTGCATTGGAGTGAAGTTTACCAGAAAAAGTTGTCACAAATTTAAGAGCAAAGTGGAAAAGTCCTCAAGACATAGAAATAACGTTAAATATGATCTTTCCAATCCATTTATTCATTGGAACGTGATGATTATGCGGATTTTTTTGCGGGGAAAACTATATGGTCAATTTAATCAAAAGCAGTCAATCAGTGAAATAAGTCATATTATTATTAATGTTTGTGTGTATAACCTACGAAAAGTAAAACACATCTAGGCCCCTTAATTTCAAATAAATTCAACAAAATCAGAAAAAAGCAGTTGAAAATACGTCTAATATATTCCTCTCTTATTATTTATAAGGATTTCCCAAATTAAAAAAAATCTTAAACTTTATTAATTAACTATTTTAAAATTTATTACTTTCTCCAATTCTATTGAATTTAGTATCTGTGAGTTTTCCCTAATTAAATCTCTAATTTTACTCAGTTAGCACTATTAGTTCGTGTAATTTTGATCTTTTAGTTCCATTAGCTCCTTACAGTGTGCATAGTAAGGTTAGGTAGGGCAGTCCCCTGTCCGGTCTCTTGCTCAAAAAAAGTATAAGTTATATTTTATAACTCGATACCCGGCCCTGTCCGGTAACAGACCTAACGATTTTGGGTTAGGCATAAGAGAACTAGGCATGGGCATATGTAGGCTGGACATACCCAAATCGTGATGTCATACTTATATTGTGAGAAAATATCTACAATCATGAACTTATAAAATAATATCATATTGATTTCTTCAAAAGTTAAATAATATACATAATCCACTAAGAATAAAGTAACAAAAAGATAGTAATTAAAGTCGTGAAGTCTATTGCATATATATAAAAAAGAAATATTGAAATATGTAGGGTCAGATATTTGTAACATTATTGCAACACCAATAATTGAATGTTTGGCAAGTAAAGCATAGGAGCAACTTTGGTATCTACGTAAATATAAGAATTATGTTCAATACTTTAAAAATAAGCAATGAGAATTGTCAGCTAAAGTAAAAAGTATAAACTTATAAATATAATAAGCTAAGAAAAGAAATAAGACTCTAAGAAAAAAATAAAAAATAATAATATTTATATAGGGCAGGGCCAAATAAGCCCTAGTGCCCTACCCTGCCCAACACTTGGCCAGACCCTACCCAAATACATTTTAGGTAAAATTTTTTAGACTGGGTTGATCGATTTTTCTGCAAGTTCAGACGGGCGAACTAGGCCATGAATATTGTGCATACCCCTAAACTCCTATACATAAGTTAAACATGCTAACGGAGCAAAGTGAAAGATTTAATTCTAAGAGAAAAAACACACAATTACCAAATTAAAAATTAATAGAGTAGTCATGCATGTTCTTATATTTATTAATTTTTCTTAAATTATTACTATTTATACTTTTTTAATAATAATTAAGTAAGAAATAGAGGAAGGGAATTCAAAAAAATAATTAGATTATTTTAAAATAAATATATCATATTAACCAATTTATTTAATTTTTATAATATAATTAAATTAGTTAAATAAGTCATATGTATTAAAAACTACACATCCTTGCGATAACAATTTCCAATAACTTAAGGCCACTTGAAATCTAGGTCAATAAATTGGCGTCATTGATGAGAATTCTCTTACCACACCATCAAATTAAACCATATCGTGAGTGAGTGATAATGGAAACCTCATTCCCCTCCTATAGCTATATTGCTAATATTTTGCTGCTATGTTTACTGATATTTGCAGTCATGCTGCCCAGAGGCATTTACACTTTGAGGGTGCAATGCAACGAAAGAGACAGCCATCTTCTCCTAAACTTCAAACACGCCGCTGTTGATCCATCTGGCATCCTCTCTACTTGGTCTGATGAACGAGATTGTTGTGAATGGACTGGAGTTCAGTGTGACAACGCCACTGGTAGAGTCATGAAGCTTAGCCTCCCATGTCTCCTACCAGATTCCTATGGTGCCGATTGTGGAGAGAAGAAACCACACTGCCTCACAGGTGAATTCCACCTATCTTTGCTGCAACTTGAGTTTCTAAATTACTTGGATTTGAGCTTTCATGACTTCCATGCCATCGTTCAAAATGATTATGTGGGTGAACGTCCTCGTTCATGTGAAAATTCTTCCAATCTTCATCATCTTGATCTATCCTATAATGATGATCTTCACATTCATAGTCTTTATTGGCTTTCTCGTTTTCCATCCTTGAAATATGTTGACTTCAGTGGCATTAATCTTCAAGGGAGAGTTGACTGGATTCAACTGCCAACTCTACTTCCTTCTTTGAAAGTGTTATCCTTAGAGAATTGTGAGCTTACAAACATCAACCCATCTCTCCAGTTTGTCAATCTTACTTCACTTGAATATCTTAACCTTTCTCTTAATGAACTTACCTCTGAATACTTTCCTGTTTGGTTATTCAATCTCAGCAATGTCATTATTGTTGAATTGGGCCATAACTTTTTGCAAGGACAATTATCAAAGAGATTATTGAATCTTCAAAAAGTAAAAGAATTGCATTTGAATCACAACAAATTCACTGGACAAATCCCAGATTGGTTAGGCCAACTTGAACATCTACAAGTTCTTGATGTTAGTGAAAATGCCTTTTCTGGTCCAATTCCTTCAACTTTGGGAAATATGTCATCCTTGATTACGTTGGATTTCAGTTCAAATTACTTCAATGAAAGTCTACCAGAAAGTCTTGGACAACTCTCGAACTTGGAAATATTAGGTCTTTTCGATAATCACTTCACGGGGCGTGTGTCAGAAAGAAATTTTGTCAAACTCTCAAATTTGTCAAACCTTTACCTGGGATCACCGGGTTTAATCTTTGACTTCGATTCTCTATGGATTCCTCCATTTCAGCTTGAAGGAATTCATTTGGATCACATGGTGGGCTCTAAACTTCCTGCATGGATATATACACAAACATTTGTTTCCAGATTAATAGTTACCTACTCATTCATTTCATTTGAACCTCAAGATAAGTTTTGGGACTTTGTAGCACGAGTGTCATACTTACGCTTACAACATAACACAATTCATGGGGAGATTTCTAACGTGTTACTAAACTCTACCATCATAAAGCTGAGTTCAAACAAAATCAAAGGCAACCTCCCCCGATTATCACCAAATGTTATGGCATTTAGTGTGGGAAACAACTCTTTGCAAGGATCTATTTCTTCATTATTGTGTCAAAAAATGAATGGGAGAAGCCAATTACAATATTTGGACATGTCTAATAATCTTTTCTCTGGAGGGCTCACAAATTGTTGGATGCGTTGGAACTCATTGGTTTTTGTTAGCCTAAGTGGCAATAATCTAACAGGCACAATTCCTCCATTAATTAGTTTGTTGTCTAACCTTATGGTTTTGCATCTCGATAAAAATAACTTGTTTGGAGAGATTCCTTCAGCGCTGAAAAATTGCGAAAAGTTGCAGGTCCTTGATGTAGGAGAAAAAAAAATTATCTGGACTCTTAACAAATTGGATGCCGCAAAATGCAAAGATTCTTCGACTAAGATCCAATCAACTAAGGGGAAATATACCATTCCAAATATGCCAATTCGCTTCCCTTATAATGTTGGATTTTGCAGACAACAAAATATCAGGTTCATTACCTACTTGTCTACAAAATCTGACAGCTATGACTTTCCGTAATTCTTTAAATAATGGGGTTTATAGATTTTGCATTCGAACTCCAGGTTTGACTTATGAAGTTGTTGACAAGGTTACGGTGCATATGAAAGGCCAAGGATCGAATTATAGTGAAAACTTGAAGTTCTTGCATGCTATTGATCTTTCAAGTAATAATATCTCTGGATCAATACCTCCAGAAATATTGAGCCTTACTGGATTGCAATCTTTGAACTTATCTCATAATCAACTTGAAGGAAGCATGCCAAATGAGATCAGCAACTTGAAAAACTTGGAGTCTCTTGATCTCTCAAGCAATCAACTTTCGGGTGAAATCCCTCCAAGTATGGCTAAATTGTCTTTTCTGGGAACCTTGAACCTCTCCTTCAACAATTTCACTGGAAAGATCCCATCAGGGACTCAACTTCAAGGGTTCGATGCGCTAAGCTATCTTGGGAATCCTGAACTATGTGGAGCTCCACTTCCGAAGAACTGCACAGACAAAGAAGACGGGGAACCCATTGAAGGAAATGATAGCCAGGAAGATGAATTTTTTGCTTCATTCTACATGGGGTTAGGAGTTGGATTTGGCACGGCATTTTGGGGAGTCTGTGCTGCCATTTTCTTCAACAGGAATTTCAGGCATTCTTACTTCAGATTCCTCTATCACATCAGAGACAAACTTTATGTCGTAGTGGTCCTCAGGATGAATCGTTTCCGATGAAGACGTAGTCCATCGGCATTGCGGTGAGTGAAACAAACTTGTGATTTAAGTTTTGACTAAGTTTTTTTAAAGTTAGTGTGTGTGTGTGTATTCTATTCTGATTACAAATATTTATGTCACAAAATAACTATGACAAGAAGGGATGCTTTGGATTATATATATTATGCAGGTTCTTGCTATGTATGCTTTGGAGGACGAAGTGATGCTATTGAAGGTATATTACAAGTGAAGTGAAGTTTTTAGTTTGTTTGTTTCGTTACTTTGAAGCCGTGTAATGTAGTTTCATTTTCCGCATGCAAGTTGTATCCTTAATAAAAGTATGTGTACTTGCATAAATAGGTACGAGTATATATTTCTGTTTAATAGATAAGATGAAATGGCCTAAAGTTTACAAGTTGTTTGGACCCAAACCAAAAGCATTCAAACACTAATCTTAATTGTATAATTACTTTTAGGCAAAAATATAGTTTTATATAAGCAAGATCAACCAACTTTTTAAACAATTTTCAAATATTAAGCGAGAGAGAGAGGAGTTAGTTAGGAGATTAATTTTAATCATAAATATTCGTTAGTCCTAAATATAAGACATAGTCTATATTATAATTTATAATATAAACTATGTCTTATATTTATAACTAGAGGAGTATATAATTATTATATATGAGTATTTTAAAAATATTAGTTATATTTATTATAATTAAATAATTTATCTAGTTTTATTAATATAATCAACCTGATTAAATAACTCTATTAAGCATAAAAAGGAATAGTTTATACGGAAAAGGAGATTAAGCAAAAAAGTTAGATAGTCAATACAGTAATCATGTTAGAAATTCAATTCACATGTCTTCACATTATAATTTACTTCACATGAGGCGACTTATGTCATGGATTACATCATTATAAAGACAAACTTACTCTAGACATATGAATAGGTGTAATTGGTGACAAACCCTTGCCACCATAAAAAAAATATATATCGTGAGAGATCATGGAAACCTCATCATTCTCCTCTTATATCGCTAATCTTTTGTTGCTATGCTCACTCATAATATTTGCAGTCATGCTCCCCCAAGGCATGTGCAGCAGCTTGAGGGTTCAATGCAACCAAAAAGACCACCACCTTCTCTCAAACTTCAAACACACTCTTGTTGATCCGTCAGCCTTCCTCGCTGATTGGACCCATGAGCGAGATTGCAGTGAATGGAATGGAGTTCATTGTGACAACGCCACCGGCAGAGTCATTGAGTTTAGTCTTTCTTGTTCGGCAGAATCCTCCTCCCCAGGTGGTTGTGAAGACGAGAAATCACACTGTCTAACGGGTGATCTTAACCTATCTTTGCTTCAACTTGAGTTTCTAAATCACTTGGATTTGAGCAATCATGACTTCAATGCTATCGTTCAAAATGGTTCTGAGAATGTGGCAAATTGTAATAGCATGTCCGTTGTTAATCATCCTCATCATTCATGTCAAAATTCTTCCAATCTTCGTTATCTTGATTTATCTTACAAGGGGAATCTCTATGTTGATGATATTCCCTGGCTTTCTCGTGTTCCCTCCCTGAAATATCTTTACCTCAGTTTCATTGATCTTCAAAAAGTAATAGATTGGATCCAATTAGCAACTCTCCTTCCTTCACTTACAGAGTTATACTTGGAAGGTTGTTCCCTGAAAAACATCAATCCATCTCTTCCGTTTGTCAATTTTACTTCACTCGAAGTTCTTAGCCTTTCTCAGAATGCTTTTAGCACTCAATTCTTGCCTCATTGGTTATTTAATCTCAATGATCTCACAATTGTCGACTTGATCCATAATTATTTTCAAGGCCAAATCCCAGAGAGCTTATTGAATCTTCAAAAAAAAAAAAAAACTTGCATTTGAGTGACAATAAACTCAGTGAATCGATTCCAGATTGGATTGGCCAACTTGAACATCTGCAAGAACTTGGTATCGGTATTAATATTTTCTGGTCCTATTCCTTCAACTTTGGGAAATCTGTCATCCTTGACTACCTTGGATGTTAGCTCAAACCACTGGAATGATAATCTTCCAGAAAGTCTTGGAAATCTGTCATCCTTGACTTCAACAGGAACTTCAGGCATTCGTACTTTAGATTCCTCTATCATATCAGAGACAAAATTCATGTCATAGTTATCCTCAAGATATACCGTTTCCGTTGAAGGCCTACTTGTCATTGTGGCGAGTGAAACGAACTTGTGATTCAAGTTTTGACAAACTTTTTTAAATGTTATATATTTCCCTTTTCTTATAATATTCAATAACTACATATTATATCTTCCATAAATTTAATACTTTGGAGATGTAATACCATTGTGATTATTTTAAATTATTTATAGATTATGCAGGCCTTGCTATGCATGTTTTATCAGTAAGTCTCCACCTCATCAAGTCCTTCAGGCTGAACTGAAAGGGAGGACGAAGTGATGCTATTGAAGGCATATTTCAACTTATAAAGGGAAGTTTAGTTTGTTGCGTTACTTTGAAGCCGTGTAATATATATATATATATATATATATATATATATAGCTCCATTTTCTACATACAATTTGTATCTTTATTAACTATTTGTCCTAAAATAAAGAGAAAGATATTTATTTTTTGGATAATGACCAGAAAATACCATCTGAATTTCAAAATGCCAAAAAAACTCATATTTCTAGTGCTTCTTTTTACATTAGAAAAAACATATTAGACTTTCTAGAAAGTGGTAATATATAACTTTTGAAAAAGTAATAGATTGATTTTTAAAAAATAAATAAATAGATTATCTAATAATGTCATAATCGTCTGCTAAAAAAATCAATTCCATAATCTATGGGAAAGAGTTGTCATGAAACAGATGGAAACAGATCGAGTATTTGTGACGGTCAAATTTAGAGGCGTCCAAGTTCCAAAGCTCCATTGATAACATTAATATAAATAACCTTTCCAACGGTAATATATGCCCCTTTATCCATAACAAAAGAGAACAACGTTAAAAAAAACAGAGGATTCTAAACTCCCACCTCCGTATCATTTTTTTACTGTAGCAGAACTAGAAATATAGAATAGAGGGGTAAACTTTTAACAATTAAGGTAGAATAAAAATAATAAACAAGTATATCAAAATAAAATATTCCTCCTATCATTAATAAAAAAGATTATAAATTATTAAATATTCTTTCGAACATAAAATTTAAAAAATTACTTGATTTTTTTTATATTCGCAATAAAGGAAGAATAAAAAATAAAAAGAGTCAGTGGTGTATAAAATTCGGTTTTAAATTTACATATAAATTGTGTTGGGCAAAAATATTAATATATCCCATCTCATCAATCTTAGTTGGTCTATTTTTTAAATGAATTTAAAGTAATTATAAGGGGTATAGGGGAATTCCATTTGATGGTAGGGTGGCTATGTATTATTGCATATTTATTTTAAAGTTTTCCCTTAGAATATTAGATTTTAAAAAACAAATTAATTTAATGTTGTTAAAAATTTTAAAATCTAGTAATATTATTTCACTCTTTAAAAAAGTTAATACTAATTGTTAAAAAATTGACATTTTTTATGGTAAAAAGTAAAATTGTTATCTTTTAATTCTTCCAAGAAAGTCAGGAACCCAAAAAACAATTTCCTAACAAAATTGCTAAACCTTCCCGATTAATGACTTTAAGTCTTTAACCCTATTATTAATTATCAGTTAGTATTATTATATCACGATGCCATGTCTGGCAAAACATGCGTACCAGCTAGACTGCCCTCTATCTCTTCCCTCTAATGTCAACAAAACTTGTGGCGTGGGCCCCTCTCTCTCATCATAAAAATAAAGAGAGAGAGAGAGAAATATGCAACGGTCCACGCGCTTTTCTTTTCTTTTCTTTTTTCCAAAATGCCAACGTACTAATCGACAAAGATGCCCCATTCATATCCACCCAATCCTCTGTACGAAAGTAGGATATTTTTGTTTGAAAAATCACCCATCACAGAATTTCTAGTCCAAAGATACAAAAAACCCAGGTCTTCAAGCTGATGTAGCTCTATTATCTTTGGATGCAACGTATTTTCATGTCCATGTAGTTAAATATAGGTTGTATAATCTACTAAAAATATAGTCCTTGAATAAATTTCAAGTGATGAAGATAACAAGGGTCACATGAACGTTAATAAGAATCCAGTTTGGAATCCTGCACTGCACAGCCAACTTATACTAAGCCAATAAAAACTCGACAAAATCCGAGTAACAGTTAGAAACCCTACCTTCTATATCAGCCACCTGAGTTTTCATTGGCCTTGGTATTTCTTCGTGCTGAACCATGCGACCCTTCTCTTTTCACTACTTGTCCCTTCATAATTAAACCTAATTTACAAGTCTTCTACCTAATAATAATAATAACCTGGAGCCACTTGCAGAGAACAATGGCTTCTCGTGTCTCTACAGTGGCCACTACTACCTTTGTTTCATGGAACTGTGCTTCGTTTTCACCTTGGGTTGGGACTGTGAAAGGTAGACTTGGCACTGTATAATGGTTTTACCAATCTTGAAACCTGGTACGACCGTGAATGCGACTTGTGGATATGATTCCATGGTCTGGTCTGACAGTGAAGAGTCGACGAATATCTCGTCGTTTACACTTTCCATATACACATCAGAGTATCTGCATCCCTTCCTTAATTGAAAGATTGAAGCTTGTGGCTCCAAAGAGAAGGCCAAGCAATGCAAGAGCCAGACCTTCTTTGCCATCTCAGCGAAAGATGAGAAGAAGCTAGTGTCAGGAAATTCTCCTGCATTCAAAAGGTTTCTCTGGTGCAGATCACCAAAGAACGAGGATTCCATCTTGGGATGAATAAGTCGCAAGTACTTGATCCGGCAGAACTTTGCAAATGGAGACCTTGGCTTCTCAGTGAGATATTCTTTTGCTTTGATGGATTTGAGTTCGTTGAATCTCAGGAAGAACACTTGTCGTAGACTGTTTCTATCCGGCAAAGGCTCGTTTGGAAGGGAGAAATTAGGAAACTGAAATGAGTCAAACATTTCCCTACAAACAAATGACTCAACTGCATAACATTTGTGATCCCCTTTCAAGTACACTGCATTCTTTTCAATAGCATTCACTGCAGCATCGATATCCCAACCGGCAGATCTCATCCCATCCACGATCAACCGAACAAAGTTTCGAATGGATCTGACTGTCTGGCGAAGGACAGTAACAAAATGGCTAGGATTTATTCCTGATATATGAAGATTATCAAGAACAGATAATGAACCACTTTGATTCAATCTCTTCTCCATTGATCTGTTCTGCTTAATAGCTTCCTGCAACTTCTCCTTAAGAAACACGATCTCGGATTCCTTGAGCCGAACCTGAGACTCTAACTTCTTTCCCATGATGCCATAAGTCTTTATAACACTAAGAAGCTCCTTCAATTCAGCCTCCAGTATTGCCGTTTCTGGTGAAGGGTCAAATTGCTTTTTCAAGTAACACTGTTTTAGCTCAGACAAGTTCTTCAACTCGCGGACTAGCAATTGATCCGCGGCTTGAACGCCTTCAGGATTGTACGGCGACTGAGCATCCTGAAGCTGAGCATATTCAGCTTTAACAGATGAAATGCTAGCAAACAGTTTTGCAAGCAGAGCTTCCATGGCTGCTCTTTCCTGAAGCTCTTCATCTTCCGCATCAAAAGACTGAGACCAGTTCAAAACCTTATCGATACTTCCTTCATCTTTAAGATCTCTATGATCTGTTTTAACACTCTTCAGTCCATCAACTGGAGCAATTCCGGTCAGAGTTCGAAGATGAAGAACCTTGGCAATAGTTCGAGCCAGTTTCTTCTTGCTCGGCGTCACAGCCATCGGCTGGACCGACTCCATTGGCAGAAAATTGCCCAAGTATGCAAATCAGTGTGGTAATCGTGAAATGGGTTTTGTGCCTGTATTTGAAAAGAGTAACAAGAGAACAATAAAGTTAGAAGATGATGGTGAGCTTCATAATGAACATGCCGCAGAAAAGAAAAAAAAAAAAGCAACATGCTTTAACACTTAGATCGAGGCACTGACAAAGGATTGGAATTTAATTTTGTTCTTTCATCTATCAAAGTTTGAGTCTGTCTGCTTTCCACAGTGTATAAAGTTGTCTCTAAGACAGCGGATTTAGAAGACAAGGAAGCCAAAATAACATAAAATGCATCAAAAGTTCAAAGTTCAAAGTTCAATGTTCATTTCAGGAATATTAATCATATTTCCAAAAATGACTAGTTTTAGCAAAAAAGAAAAATTAAATCAGAAACAAGACTTAACATCAAGCAAGGTATAGAAAAGAAGATTCAGGGAATGAATCAAGTTAACAACTGGGATAAATCATAAAAATGAGATCTTCAAAAAAAGGAATAGCTCAATACAGTGTAAACACAGCAACAAGCACAATTACTTTTTCCTGATTTGACATGTTAGTCAGCTCTTGTTGAGTATGGTGGAGAACCAGATCCTTTTTCTAATATAATTTAATTAATTGAACCGGAAATTAGTTTTTTTCTTTGGGTTGAGTCATTATGAAAGTAATCATGACTAAAGACAATCATTATCAATAATAATCCTATTTATCTCTGAGAGGCAAAAAAACATGAAGGTTTTAATAGCAATTATGTTAAGTACAGATTTAGAATAAAAAATCTGGTTTTTAAGATAGTCTTGGTTATGATTCATAACTCTTAGGATTCCCTGATGTCCTTATTCAAGATCTAAAAAGATCTGGCTTTCGCAACCTAATAGCTTACAGTGTGGAACCCACCAAAGGGAATACCTGACATGAAGCTTCATACTTCATTGTGAGACAATGTAAAAAATGAGCATAATCATCATGATAAATCTAAAATCTCTACCCCTCACTACCAAATAATTCCTTCATAACATTTCATGTTTGATTATCCTACATAATACCTAAATGTTTCATGGGTTCAAGTATTAGTAAGGAAGTTGCTTTATTCTTTTGATACTATAGTAAAGATATCTTCTAGTTTTTTTTAGGACGGATAGACACTAATAACTTGAGATTAATAAGTAGAATCAATCCCACGTCTTCTAGCTTTACTTGGGATAAGTCTGTGTGAGTGTAAAAAGAATAAATAAATAAATAACGTATCATGTACTAGAAAGAAAATTTTGTCTTGTTACATAATTATGTTTTTCACGTGACTAGGATCACCAACTCATAAAGCACTCAAGCCGTCTGCAACAGTACATAAACAGAATTTAACATCATCTTTTTACCCAACTTGATATTTGCTCTCTCTCAAATTATCATAAACAACTGTCTTCGCACCTCAAATGAGTTTTCAAAAATTACCATCATTTCAAAATCAACAAGGACAGACATCCAAATGACTATGATTAAAAGTCAAGACAATAATGTAGAGTAAAGACTTAAAGAAGCTCAATAATGGACATTGCAGCCTCAGAAACATGAACCAAATTCAACTTAAAACCAGACTTGTAAGAGAAGTAGCTAATGTAGTAAACAACCAATTTTACTAGAAAGGTGAGCAATACCATGTGTTCATACCGCAAAGAGAACTATTATATCTAGAACTTCAGGGCTATTTAAAAAATGTGAGGAAAATGAATGATTATCTGAAGAAGATTAGAAGAACAAGCCATTGATTTAAAATATCGAAGAAAATTGCTATACCTTGAGAAATATCCCCGGAAATCTAGCAATGAATCTTTCAACTTCTCATCATTGTAAACGTAAATCTCAAGGAAACAGAGTAAAAACTGCGACTTTGGAATGCCCTGCAACCAAGCATGCCATAGTAAGAAAAACACCAAGAACAAGCTCCAGAAAACAGAAAGAAAAAATTATCCCTTTTCCCCAAACGGTAATAACCAACAAAACAAGACCCTAAGACCAAAGCAATGAGTACTCCAACCAGCTCACGGAAACCAACAAGAACCCCCCCCCCCCCAAAAAAAATATACTTCAAGCAGATGAAAGAAATCGACTGCGAACAAAGAGCTATACGAAAGCGAAAACGCATTCGAAAACACAGACACAGGCTTTTCATCTTCAAACTTGAATCAAACACAAAAGCTCTTCCGATTTCGATCCTCTAAAAAATGGGGGTGCTAAAACGAGGAAACGAACGAACAATGAGAGGCGAAGGATGACAGAAACGAATGGAAGTGGAAATGGGGTTTGGCTAACCTCAATAAAGCTAGTTTCTGTGTGAATCGTGATGCTTCAATTTTTCTTCAGTGCTTGCACAGACCTATGCTCTATGCTCTGCTTTGTTCTCCTTTTTCTTCCTTTCTTTGCCGTACTGATGCGCAAGGGCCCCTACTGATTACTGAAGGTACCACAGGTCTATCGTAACCCTTGAGAGAGACAGAGGGACACAGCTGGAAGAGAGAGAGCGGGAGGAGGAGGGAAGCAGAGAAGAGAGAGAAAAACAGAGGGAGGGACGGGAGGAGAGAGAAAATAATTAAGAAGACGAAAACGGACACAGCATTGGTAATTGGGAATATCACAGACACAATTGGTCTAGTCGCTTTCCCTGACCTATTTAGTGATACTATTTCTCCCTACCCTTCTTTCCCCATATTACAATGGAGAAGACATTAATCACTGTTTTTTTATATTTTTAAATAATTTAACATTAAAATAAAAATAATAACTTCTCATTCAACTAATCTTAATTAAAAAACGGTAATCAATTGTCTATAAAGTTTAAATAAAAAGTTAATTTATAATTTATAAATTACGAATTTAGATATAATGTTAATATGAAGATATTGTTGATGACCTAGTAGATAATATATAAATATTTTTTAAATTTAAAAGTATACTATAATTTATTTAAAAAAATTTATAAATAAAAAATATATTAAATTTAGTTCGATTTTTAATTTTAATCCTTTGCTTTCGCTAGCAAATCTTGGGCTAAGAAATTGAAGGGAAGGGCATCAGTGGAATTTCATGAGAATAATCAGTGAAACGTAATGTCAGAGATCTAGAGACAGGTTGAAGAGGGGAGTACGAAATTGAGCGGTGAATTTTGTTTAACAAAAATAGGCATACCACTCCGAGCCAAAACTAAAATAAAAATGGAGCATTCACTCATGAAAATATAATCCTACTCCATCACTAAATAAATATATAATTTATAAATTATCAGTAAATAATTTTTTGGCATAGAATATCTACTCCGATATTTTAGATTTTTTTTCAGGTATAAAAATCCTCCCTCTATTTTTAATTATAAAATTTAAATAAAGATTATATTTATTTTTAAATATAATATTTTAATTTATTTTATCTTTTAAAATTATAATTATAATTTTATTTATTTTTATATATTTATAGATATTAAACGATATTTATCAAGTTTAAATATATATGATTAAAAAAATATTTTAAATAAAATAATATATAATTATTATAATTTTTTAATTTTTTAAAATTTATTTAAATTAATTAAGTAAATAGTGCAACTTGAGTTTTGGAGCTAAACTTACCATTTTAATAAATTGCCACGTGTAATGATATTTCTTATTTATGGGGTCCACCTATTTAGTTTTTGTTGTAAGTGATATAAATGGTCTTGAGGCTTTGACCGGTTGTTTTTATTTGACCCAACGGGTCTGTCCTATCCTTTGGCTCTTTTTTTTTTTAATTTATTAAACATAGAACATATTTAAATAAATTTAAAAAAAAAAGAGTTTATATAAAATAAATAAATAAATTTTTTAAAAAAAATATTTAAATAGTGATTATTAAAATAATTTTTATAATTAATAAATTATTAAAAATAATAAAAAATTAAAAAATATATATCACTATTTATTTATAATGTTTATCATTTTCTCTCTTTTTTTAACCAATAAATCTTCATAGCGAAATATTTATATTTTTTTTCTTTTTCCTTTCTTTATTCTTTAGGTGAACTAGTGATCTTTAATGGTGATATTGATAGAGGTGACACGTTCTAAATTTAATTAATATCGTTAGTATCTTTTCATTTAACTCTTTCTTCTTTCTCTTCTATCATTAATATCTCCTCACTTCAAAGAAAAGAAGTAACACGGACATCGACAGAGGCAGCTTAGACACAATATTAAGAAGAACCAATAGAAAGAAAATAAAAAAAGAAATAATATAAAAAAATAAAAATAAAATAATAATTAGATAATTTATAAACTCTTTTATTGTTATATAAAATATTCCTATTAATTTATTTAAGATTATAATTTTAAATTATAATTTGATCCATAAACTCTTTTAAATAAATATAATTATTTGTTTTAAAATTTTGTCAAACTAAAATTTAAATTATTTTTTTTTTAAAAATTAAGATTTGATGTAAACCCAAACATACAGATAATTGCACTAATAAGTAATGATCTCTTATTTTTTTTAAAAAAATAAAGCAATGATATGAAATATCTCAAAAATAATTTTTATTTGTTTTACCTGCTGTGCTTGTATCGGGTAACAAAAAGTTATAAAAGATAATGGGGTCGGGGGACTTGGTTCCTTTTAAACAAAATCAAAAGTTTAAAACTATAAATTAAAAAAAATAAAGTTAATTGAACTAGTACTTTATTTAGTTTAATAGGAACAGTAATTAAATAAAAAATATATTTAAATCTTATATAAAAAATCTAATTAAATAGAAATTTTAAAAATTATCAAATAATTGTAAAATTTTAAATAATTTAAAATTATTTTTTTTAATTGAGAAATGACAAAATTGCATTAAAAAAATTCAATTGTTTTTCCCCTAATTATTATTTTTTTAAGAGTTATTATTCATATTATTTAAATTATTTTTTTAAAAAAATAATTTTATTATTTTATAATATAAAAAAGTAGTTTTATGAGATTTTATATTCATTTGATAATTTTTTTAGATTTATTTATAATTAAATTTTTTATCATTTTTATCACGTGGACAAAGGCATAAGTCAGATCTATATGTTGTTTGTTTAATGGATGATAAATTATAAATTATTACGAGTTCTTATCTTTTTTTTACCAGCATGACATATTTTTTTTATCTATGTACGTCTTAAATTAGCTTTTAATTTTCTAGTAACATGGAGAAAGAAATTCAGAAATAAAATATGCCATTTAAATTTTTAATATAAATGGGGTAATAAATTGTAAAATAAAACAATTTTTATCTAAATTTTAATTTGCATGGGTGAAATATTATATAATGAAATAAGGCACTGTTTACATTTTTTTTTGTATGTACATAGTTATATATTCACATGATCGTGGATTTAAAACTAAAATAAATTTATTTTTTTATGAGTCCTTGTTTATACTATTAATATATACTATTAAAATTTTAAAATAATTTGTATAGGAATAAAACAAGTTTTTTACTTGTATTCTTAATGGTAAATAATTATCTATTTCTTTATCATAACTTGACCGAAAATTTTAACTATAATTCCTGCTTTCTTTTCTGTTAATGTTAATTTTATATCGTTATCATGTTTTTTAGGCTTTATAGTCCTTTTACTATTTATAACTTGTAAACTTGACTTAATATTTTAATATCATTTTATCTTACATAAAAAAAAGTTATCTATTTCACCAAAAACTCAGTTTTAAATTTGGATGTTTTCCCATAAAGTTCAAACATAATTTTATTTTTTTATAAAAAAATAAAAAAAATTAGGTTCATCCATAATTTAAAGATAGAATAAATTGTTACTTATCTTCAAATATAAATTTAGATATTTAAAAATTAAAATATTTTTTAAAATATTATAATTAAAATTATAACAAATTGATATTATAATCCAATAAGCTTCAAACACATGTATTTTTGCAGAATGAGGATAAATGTCGAAAGAAGGTACATACTACATAGCGGCAATTTCTGTAATGTCCAAATCAAATATGAATACGGTGAAAAAAAAAAAAAAAGAGAATCAAATGTGAATAGGAAAAAAAAAAATAAGAAGAAGAAATAAAGAAAAAGATAACGTCTTGTCCTGTTTTCCTTGTTTGGTTCAATGGACGCATATTTAAAGTGGAATACAATGCCGCCAGCTACTTGTTCACCTTTTTCCCCCCAAAAACTTCTTCACATTAAATTCTTAATACTAAGAAGATCGTATAGCTATTTTCTGAAGATTTAAAATTTATTTAAATATTTTAAAATGTATATAAATGAAAATTAAGTTGCAACTTGCTCATATGCTAATAAATTTTGTTATTCTATATAAATTTTACACTTTTTACAGTGATAGAGTGAGATGAAAATAAAGTGAGAAGAAGAAAAAAAGAAAATAACACAAAAAGAAAGTGAGATGAAAAGTCTTAAAATGGCAAGGGTATATATTTAAAGTTGAAGAAAGAAGGTATTTAGAAAAAGATATCAAAAAATGTATTTACCTTATGTAATAATGACTTCAAATATTAAGAATCTAAGAAGGGAGAAGAACTATACGAAGCAATGACATAAAAGAGAAAGAAATTATAGTACAAGAAACTTAATAGATAAATATAAGCTAATCTATACCTAATTAAATGATATTCAATGTAAATAAAACATTTAAACTGGATCTGTAAAGAGTCAAGAGTATAAATAATTTTTTTTAAACTGGATCTTAAAGAAATTGGTATAAAAAATATATTTTAAATCGACTATTATGCTATCCGGTATAGTAATCTTCTGCTATATCTATTATGTGTATATCTGGTATAAATATTTTATTTTATTTATAAAAATATCTTTAATTATTTTTTTAAACTGTCTCTGTAAGGATCGGTTTAAAAATATAACTTTAAAAATTATATTTTATAATAGTGATAATATAATATGTCGTAGCACAATGTAATATGTGTATTGGAAAGGTGATTTAAAAAAAACATTAAGCATAATTATTATTAAAATATAAACCTAATTTATTTTAGTTCAAGTAGTTTTTTAAAAAATAAATCAAGCGAACAAAAATTGATGTTGAAACTGTGTCGTGTGCTTTTTGTCAGTTTAACAAATATATTCCTGTTAAAGATAATTTCACTATCACTAAATATCAAACCAAATCAAAGTTCGTTTTCAAAAGGGTCCCCATTTTTGCACTACGATTTTTGTTTTGAACCATATAACTAATATCTATTATTCTTATTTTAGGTTAATACAACTTTAGTTATTCATGTTTGTTTTTATTTTTGTTTTGGCCTTTAAGTTTTAGATTATAAATTTTGATCCCTCAAATTTTTTTTTCTATATAAAACATAGCCCCTACAATTTAATTGAAATATGAACTATTTTACCTATTGAGATACCAAAACTAATTTTTTTATAAATTTGAGGGACAAAAAATTATATTAATTATTCATATTTCTTGTTTTATTTGTTAATATATTTTAGGCTTAATTCATCTCTCTTAACAATATTGGAGCATAATGTAATGTTCATTTGGCTGGCAGGTCCTAATCATAGGATATGTCACCTTTAAAGATTTGAATGATCATAGAATGTTATTATTATTATTATTTAAAAAACATTCATACCTAATAATATATATATATATATATATATATATATAAATCAAAATCGACCCTTTCATTATGCTAAGTAGATAACCATAAAAATATGTTTTTTTCTTTGACCAAATAAAATCATCAATGTTTCGTCCCAATAATCCAACTATCACATCAAATAATCGAACAACATGCATCAAATTTAAATTTTAAGTGGCATATTCTCTTATTGTGTGATAAGTCAATTCTTATAAATGAATTATCCCTGTTTTAAAGTTGTTTTGCGATTTGCAACTGTATAAAATCATCTTCATCAACCATATTAAAACATCAAATCCTTTTTTTTTATGGGAAGCTAAAAACATAAAATCTATGATAAGTC